>CM031239.1:22845131-23445131 GCA_018340775.1 Taxus wallichiana var. yunnanensis | reverse complement strand
TTTGCTTTGAGTTGATTTAAAGGTATAGTCTCGTATGTGGATCAAATTGAAACTCGTTAATTTTGTGTTTGTCTTTGTCTTTGTATATGTTTCTTCTTGAAGAGCCTAGGTTGGCTAGTTTTTTATTGAACTTCAAGATCTATTTTTAGAGGATCTCCTCCTCAACCAAGGGGTCCTCTTCTTTATCAAATTTTGGAGGAGGGGAAGCTTTACGCCCAATTTTTGTTTTACGTGAAGCTTTATAGTGGGGTTTTCATGATGGTTCACCTTCGACAATGGCATTATGTTTCCCGTAAGGGGAAGCATATGTAACACCCTGAACTATTGTTACTTCCTCCTGAGCATTCAAGTGTTGATATATGATTTCTTCTATAAAAGGATGTGTTCCTTTGATTGTGAAGTCATGCTTGATATGGATTGTATCTTCTTTGCATTTGAAGATCTTTGACTGAGCCAGGATATGCTTGGACTCTTTTATTTCTTTCATTTTTAGCACCTGAGTTTAATCTGATTTCGAATGAATTGTGGATTTACCCATCTTTATGACTCAGCCTTGGATCAGTTGCATTGATCCAAGAGATGTTTTAAGTTTATTCTGGATGAACCAAAAATTATAGACCTTACGAAGGTTGCAAGGTCTGAATGTGTGGAATGAGAAATTCAGGAGTTAACTCAGGTTGATCTTGTTAAATGAATTGGTTCCCGATATCGTAATATCAGGAAGGTCTAGACCTTGAGCCAGGTAATAAATTCTGATATATATATTGCTAGCTTATTATCAATGCTGGATTGAATCCATTTCGGGAATGTATCTGTTGGTTCTTATACTGAACGATTCTATTTGTTAGACCTAGACTGGATTTATTAAGGTTAATAACCTAAACCTAAACTATAACCTATGGGTTGGATTAGTGCTAATCTAACCTAGCCCTAAACTATAAGCTAAATGTTTCTAAGGTTAGTGACCTAGCGCTAAGGAGGTTAGACTAAGTATCACCTTAAGATCTAACCTATGTTTCTAACCAAACTAATGATCATGGATGAAAGGGACCTATGAAGGGGTGTGAGCCATGGGTGGTAGTTTCTATGGCATTAAATGAGATGGATAAGTATGAAGGACAAGGGATTTGGTGGAAGTTTCAAATGGCTAATGAAATCCGACGTGGCAGAGTCGCCAAATCTGGAAATGGTCTTTGGTTTGTTTTTGTCCATCGCCAACTATGGCGGTCGGTGGCAATGGAGATTGAGCGGGAATTTTGGAGTTAATGCAATTAATGAACTCAATTCCCGAGCGGATTGCTCGGGAAGGCATGCAAAATGGAAAACTAGTTGGTTGTTTGGTTTTCCATACGCTCCGGTTTTCTCTCTGTTTGATCACTGGTTCTTCGAACCAGTCTACTTGGTGTTGCATGGAAACTATGAGAATAACTAGCTCTTTTCTCTGTCGAGGAAAGTTTATAAGGCATGGAAATAACAAATTATTGTTGTTGAATCTAACGTGGAAAAAGAGGAGAAGGCTCGAGCTCTTTCAGAGGTCTTCTTCGGATTTTTAAGCGACATTACCAGGCATGTTAGGCCCTAACTTTTAAAAATCTTGCTTTCCTTCAAATGATTTCATTAGAACAACTCTGTTCAGATGATTTTTGGTCCAGTTGGTTTTTATGGTAGCATTGTATGAATTAGTTTGCTGTATCTTCATGCTGGCTCGATTATTCATTGAACCCTTGCTGGGTGTACATTTTGTTTCGTATGGTTGAATTATCTTGCTGTGTTTTGCATTTCGGTTAGATTTCGTAGAAATGCTTGCAAGGATAATGTACGAATTCGACTCTGTTGGAGTCCATAAAATGTTTTCTTGTTTGGTATCGACTTTTGTTGAAGCCTTGCTGTTAACACTTGTTGAGATTGATACAGTTGGAATTCTTGGAAATAGATAGTATCTTTCTACTTCAGTAGAAGTTTATTTGAGAATACTAAATGGGTTCGACTCCTTTTGAGTCCTTGAAAAGTAACATACGTTTCTACTTCTGTAGGAGTTCAGTCGTGAATACTGTTGTTATGGACTCAGTTGGAGTCCTTGATATGTAACCAGTGTTTCGACTTCTGTATAAGCTTGGTTGTGAATACTTATTGATATTGGCTCTGTTGGAGTCCTTAATATGTATCTTGTATTTAGACTTCTGTAGAAGTTTAGTTGTGAAGACTGTTGGTGTTGAATTAGTTGGAGACCTTGAATGTTTTCGTATGAATTTGACTTCAATCCTAACCCTGGCTATGAGTTCTTGTTGGATACGACTCAGTTGGAGTCCTTGCAGTATCTCCATGTGAACACGACTCCTGTTGAAGCCCTGACGTGTTTGCGTGATGGCTCGACTTCTGATCTAGTCCACGCTGTGTTTACTTTTTTTAACTCGACTCTGTATGAGTCCTTGTTGTATTCGTATTATCTCAGCTTGGATGAAACTTTGTTGAAAATAATGATATGATGATGACTTCTATGAAGATCTTGTTGTGGTTATTATTTTTTGATTTCAGCTTCTGATTTAAGACCTTGCTGTATTTAGTAGGGATTAGATTCAGCTGTTTGTTGCTGAGTATTTCGACTCAGTGGGAGTGTCACTGGGTTGCACACGGTTACGTCTTCTGTTATTGTGTTATTTAGTCTTGAGCTTGACTGAGATAAAAAGTTACTAGCTGTGCCATGACAGGCGATGGCGTTGGATATTTTGCATGTTGTTGAATAATATGGAAAGATTTGTTGAGCCTTTTGGGGTTAGATTATTTTATTATTGCTTGTCGCGTGAACTCTTGTATTGCTTAATAATCTACAGGTGAATTTTATATTGGAATTCTGGTGAAGCTGTAGTATCTTCTTGTGGTCTCGGCTGATTTAGTCGCATGCGTATAGTGTAAATGCATTACTCTTGAGAGGACGGTACAGTCATGAACATGATTGGAATGGAATATGAATGTCTCTATTTCTTTCTCCTCTGCTGTTAAGTTATGTTGATATCTATAACTGTATGAATAATAAGTTATTCTCTCCTTGTCTAGAAACTATGAATGTTTTCTTCTCTTGTATCCTTATGTGATCTCAACGGTAAGGGTAAAACAAGAATAGACAGTGGTATGGTATGGAGAGACTGGCATAAAATGTGTGTTGCTGTATAGGTGGTTATACTTGTCTGTACCATTAACATAGTGTATGATTGAAAAGGAATTATGTCAGTGAGCTTGCCGGTTATTATAAACTGCCTTGTGGACTTGTTTGAATCATACTTGTTGAAATACGAACTGATAGGATATTCTTTTTAGAATGGAATAAATTGTTGGATTGTTGTTGTCTTGGAGATACAGATGGATGGATGTTTTGGAATTATTTTGTTCTTCTTAGTCTCTAATATGTACGTTGAGTCATCTGAAAATATTTAGGACTATTTGACAGCTATAATAGAGGTTATGCATTATAGTCATGTTAAAATTGTAGAAAGATATTTAGCCTGATTTCATTTAAACAGGTTGTTCAATGAGAGCAATTGGTAGAATGCAATTGTTTTAAGATTTAGTGCTTATCATGCTCAGTTCACAGAACTGACCCGTGTTGGCAATTTTGCAGATGGTTGTCGTAAGTGGTAAAGGCACGCAGATCTGATATGATGCTCAGATTATTTAATTTGGTTTTATGTTGAATTTCAATTTGACTTCTCTAATTGTATTATATGAAGGAAGTTGTTCTCTTGCTGTTGAGTATTGTATCTCATATGCTGAATGCATAAGTTGTAATTGATTAGCTTGTAATGAATGAAATAAAGGGATTGTTACTTGTATATGGTTGCAACTGTATCTTGATGGATTGAACTTCTTCGGTTCGAATGTTTTAAAGTACATTTATATTATTGTATACCTTGGAGATATTTGGGAATTCTCTAGGTAAGCCTTGCAAAGATTATGTGACTAAATACTTGTAAATGTTTAATAGTTCTGCTATGTTCCATTTAAAGCTAATTGTAATTTAGATCACTGATTTTTGAGAAGCTAAGGTTAAAATAAACCCTTTCAGGAAGCTGAACGGGAAGAGTAATCTGTTACTCTCTAACCTTGATCTAAGTCAAGACAACGTACTGAATGTTTTTAAAATCACTATATCTTAACACTAATAAGTAAGATATATTTCAGTTTTAAAGATCTGGAATAAACCCAAAAGGGATAAGTTAGCAATCTTATGAGAAGACTTGGGGTTACTACCCAATTTCGTAGATTAAGATTATTGTGAAACAATGATCTCCTTGTTGAGACCTCAATCTTATTAAACTTCTCTTTGTGGAATGGGTCTTAATAAGAAAGGAAATTTTAAGATGAGGAACCCAGGGGTTGGGAAAAGACTACCCTAAAAAGGAGTGTCTTAAAGTATAATTTAAACTCCACGTAAGTAACACCTTAAAGTTAAGTAGATCTTTTCGAGGTGGATTTGAAGGTTGATGGCACAAGTCGATTGCAGGGTTGTACCTTCGAGAAGATTAGGATCTTCTCGAAGATACAACAATGCAGGTGACTTATGGCGACACCCTTTGCATTGATCGTTAAGATTTACTCCTTAAACTCGAACAAGTTTTTACTCCGGGACTGGTTACCAACATGGTCATGTTATGAGGCTGCCCCTGGAGACTCGGGGTACCTTGACACACAGGGTTAACTAGGGTTGACCCAGTATGTCAGCGTATCCCTAGTTCTCGAGAGCATCCTTATAACGTTGCCATATTATTAATCCGTTCTGAGTGAATAACTTGGGACAGGGAGGCTGACAGAAGTCAGTGTAAGACATTCTACATAACATAGGAATGGGGTGAAGGACGTATTCCAGATTGATGAGTATGCCGTCAAGGAATACGAGACATAAGAAATATGTTTCAAATCTTTGGCCAAAGTATCGCAAGCTGCTGATTGCGTTGTCCTATGTCACCTAGTCTAAGGGACGAGATGCCGATGAATAATGGTAACAATTATTCAGATAGGTTCCTTGGACAGAGCATTCTAAATCCCAGATTAGGGAAGAGAACCGCAAGAGTGATGTGCTAGATAAAAAAAAAACACCAACTCTTGATACTCATGAATAGATCGGTAGATTACCAAGTCATGGAATGAATAGATCGGAGGTACTCCGAGTCATTACAGCTGCATATGGTTATCTGTTATAATAATGGTTGTTTTGATTTGTGAGTTCTAAATTATGCATTTAGAACCGTGAAGCATTTATCAAAAAAAAAAATTTACTTGTTCTAATGTACTAAAATGAGGATGTTACAGGCGTAGCCCACATCAAAAGGGTTATCTATGTCTAATATGAATCTTTACTCTCCTAGGTTAGGGTTAATTACCGTTGTTTCTTCTTTGTACTCATGTGGAATTTTATCTCCTAATGCTACGAATCTTGTGAGTACTTGATCTTTATTATAATATATGAGTTCATCAAATCTATTTAGGTCTAACCTTTATTATTCTCTGGAAGAGTTTGAATCTTCTCCACTATGATCAATTAATGTCTCCATATCCTTGACTTGAGAAAAGAGCAGTGCTAAATTGTGGCCACTAAATGGGAAGGTTTCAAAAGGTTTTTCTCCTAAATCATGCTCATTTGATTTGGCTTCCATTTCTATTATTTTAGGCATTACCAACAAACGTTTGGTATGTAGTTAGTGTGACCCCTAAGTGTATGGTTTCTGCAAGCTGCTCAAGGTGATGTTTGAACTATACCACAGTGTATCCTAGATGTAGTGTTATGTAGTTGTTTTTATCAAGGAACAATTATATGCACACCTAAATGTTATGATCACTCAGTTTTTGTTACCAAGCCTATGCCCTAAAAATAGATAGTGAAAATGATGTATCAATACGTAGGTCCAGTTAGAACCTTAACAAGGCCTAAGCACTGGCGTGATGCCATGTCATAGTCCCTTGACAAGGTATATGTAAAACTTAGTTTGAATGCCGATGAAAGCCAAACCTTCTAAAAAATGGAAGTCGTAAATAAATATAGCGTAACAACGTCACCGTAATACATTAACCGAGCAAGCAAGGTGTTAGTACCATGACAACTTCATTATGATATATATAAGGTGTTATCGACACTTTTCAAGAAGACTCAGATGACGTTGAAATCGAAACCAAGTGATAAGTATAGCAAGGAGTTTCAAATCATGTGAGCAGCGTAACCATGCAATAAAGGGAATTATACCATTTTCTCACAAAATGAGAGTATGATGTAAGTACTAAGATTGTGCATCTAAGATGCGAACAAAACTATCAAATCAAGAAGAGACAAAAGATGAATCATACTCATAGTGGTGAAGATGATCCTGAAAGCAAGATGGAAGGACTTTTATCAAACATATGAAAAGTTTACCTACAAACTTTAGACATTTAATAACCTAGCCGCTAATAGACAAAAAAGTGACAAGCACTATCTCCGATAAAAACTCATGAGGAATGCTCCTTTCTCAACCCAAAAATTGGGTGGTGAAAACGCAAGGGCACAGATAAAAATATGAAAAAAAACCAAATGCCACTTGGGAAAATTTTTTTCCTCATCCTAAGACAAGAATAAAACTAAGCAAAAGTGGGACATAGTTTAGTTTCGTGATGAAAAGATACTTAGATCAAAATCACAAGGGTTCCTTCCCTTGTTCAACAAACAAGCTTCGATTCTAGACGAGTTTTCACTTCATGATGGCTTGACCCATCGGAGGACTAGTAAAGTGGGCTCCAAGATAAAATGGCCTCCTTAATAAGTTCTCTCAACTAGGTGTTATAAATTTTTCTTAAGCGGCGTGATTTACCCAAATAGTCCCTTGCCTATCTTGGGAGTATCTCGGCTTTACTTTACCCCCTTCGACCACAAAGGGAAACTAGTGCATCCACATGTGCTCTCCCTGGGGTCACTATATAGAAAACCAGTAACTCTATCTCACAAGGCGTACTAGTCAAGTAGGTAAGCGGAGTACTTCCTATTTCATCCACAAGGTTTCACAAAGAATGACTACTTTTTACGGTTCCTGAACCACCCCCATTGTTATAGCTTAAGGCATTATGCCAAAGGGGTTATGTTCCAGTTGAGTAGATAAATATGTGCCCTTTCCAAAACCTGCAATACGATGTTTTGAATATGGTGTGTTTTTTATCTTGCTTATCTTAATGTGGTATTAAGTATCACATCGTTTGGCAAGCTACAAGAAACATGTGTATAAGCGCTTTGTGTTTTTTTTTCCGACACCCTTCTTTGACAAGCATTAGGTCCTATAAAAAAAAGGTTTTTAGTAATTTTCCAGTTCATAGGTTGATGTTAAGAAAGAGGATTTTACACTCTACTTTTGATTCCTAAGATCACCAAAAGGCGCTAAGGAAGAGCATACGCAATGTGAAAAATCCTAATGAAATTACATGAAATTTTTACTTCATCCTTTATAAAATAAGTGCATTTGAACAATCAATAAGATTTTTGTATAAGTGTTTTTGATCTCCAAGATCACCTTTGAATATGTGAAAAGAGAGCATACACACTTCTACAAAGATAATTTTAAGCCAAGAACAAAACACTTTAACTATGCAAACTGAAATGCCAAGAAAAAACATTGTTTTTTGAATTGTTAGTCCTGAAACCTATAGTAATGGATCAGAAGAAAATATTTTTGTAGACTGTAAAAATTTTCAATTTTAATACAGACACCTACATGCCTATACTAACACCAACACTTCCTAACCGATAGATACATGCCCTACTCAACAAGTATGCATGCAGTTAAAAATTAGTGAAACCCAATGCAGTAAAACACAGATGCTTGCAATATGATAGAGACACACGCATATTGACATGGATGCTTAGGTTTCAACATGTATGCACCCAAGCATGAAACAAGAAATTGTCAATTTTTACATAGTCAGACCATTTACGCATGTGCGGCTAGAGAGGTGGATATGCGTCCCAGACATATGGAGATGCATGCACGTCCTCAGAGATAAAATTTGTAAATGATGAAGTCTCACAGCTAGACATGTATGTGCTTTATATGATGGGTACACTGGGGTTTCGCATGTGCGTGCCCCTTTTTTTTACACCTATGCGCACCCTGTGAAAAACCTACAAAAAACATGGATTTTCAAATTTTCAAGAGCAAACAGGTTAGTTGTTAGTCAAAGTGTCATATTTCTATATCAAACCCACAAAATAAATGCAAATGAAGGTCATTTATCTAGGGTTAGAAACAAAAATCAGGAAATAACAAGTGATTTGACCCAAAAACTTGAAAATGAACTTTGAAAAACCTAAAAGACCTCCATTAATGGAGGATGGACATAAGTGTCCCACCGGGTGTGCTAAATGTGTTCAATGAAAATTTGTAAAAGCCATGGATTCGGGGTAAGAATATCTAAAGAAGCCCCAAAGTATTTTAACAATCTAATCAATTGACCATGTGATAAGAAATGAGCAAGGTTTTCTTCTTTACATACGTTAATTTGAAGTAAACATGCAAACTAAACAAATGAAGTTAACCTCTATTCTTTAAAAGCTTGAAATAATGAACCTAAGAGGATCTAAGCATTTAGTTATGTGTTTAAGAGAAAGAGATCTCCCCATTAATGGCTTCAAGGCCAATGGATCTTCCCTTTTACTCCATGTTAGTGCTATGAAATACAAAATTAAATGTTATTTATTTCAATGGAAAAATATGAAATACAATCTAAAGCCTAAACAAAATGTTATAATCTATGCTAGGAAGAAGAGAGAATTCTTAGGAAAAGAGGGAGGGGGTATAGCCCTATTTATAGTTTTTGGTTTGGGGAAATGGGAGATTTGAGTGCATGTGGGACAAATGCTAAAGTCCAAAAAGCACTTTTAGCAAGTCAAAGTGTGATTTGACTATATTTAGGGTAAGTAACCTAGGTTAGACTAATTAATCTCTCTTAGAGAGTAATTAGGGTTCTGGAAGGGTTTCTAAAGGGCTTAATCAATCCAACGAAGTGGATTGATATTCTAGGGAGCTAATAGAAGCAAGCTAGAAGGGAATAAGAAGCTAATGTAGTTAGAACAAGGCTATAACAACCTGTTTAAGTAGTTTATAAGACCGAAAATGACCAAAAATATGTTGTGAGAAGGGAGTTAGATAGGTTTAATTGGCGGTGTCTTTGTCAATTTACAAAGGGAAGAATAGTTAGTGCACTATTAGAAATAATAGTGTATTGATTAAACTACAGGTGTCTACACCTACCTTATGGCCTTTTCAAGAACCCCTTCCATCGTGGCGGGGCTGTGAACATCCACCTCTCCTCTTATAATGGGATTCAATCCCATGATGAATTTCCATATCCTAAACTTCTTGTCGGTTTGATATCGAGCTACATACTTAAGGAGTTTAGTAAAACACTCCCAATACTCGATTCCACAGATTAGCTATCCTTGAGCTAAGTTCTAGAATTCCATCATTTTCTCGATCATAATAAAGTCACGGAAGCCAACGTTTCCTAAAGTAACCTTTAAATTGATCCCATGTGATATTGGTTTCATCAATGTTTAACTCAGCCTTTTACGACTATCCCACAATGAAGATGCCTCATGGGAAAGCTGATATACTCCCCATATAACCTTTGTTTCTTCTGAGAAATTCCTTATTGCAAAGTATTTCTCTATTTCACTGAGCCAATTCTTAGCCCTATATCCTAATGTGGTGCCATCAAACTTGGGTGGAGTTATCATTTTTATATCATTAGTGAGTTTAGCGACTAGCCTAGCATTTTTGTTTTTAGGATGATTAGGTATGTTCACATTGTTATTATCAACACCTAAATTGGCATTGTCCTCAGGAGGTGGTTGATTGTTATTACTAGCATCTTCTTCCTCCTCATTACCCATTACTTGTTGTTCAAGTACAGCCAAATGATCTCTTGTGTCTAACAGGGAAGCAAGGATCTCATCGAGTTTTTGGGAAGTTACTTCTCTTTCCTCAGGTGGAGGATTGTTTTCAACATTTCCTCTTGTTTTAACCATTTTCCGTTAACAAGAAAAATTAATTTTCATCGATTATGGACACAATAGGTCCAAGATCTACAACCTTAAGCTCTAATACCAAGATGTAACATTCCCATTTTAAGACTTTAGAAACAAGGGAATTTTTTTTTTTGAATCACAATGTTCTATGTTCTAAATAAAACATCATTTAGAATGCACATTCCATGTTAAAAAATCTCATAACAAATAACCATATGCAGCTATAATGACTTGGTAAGTTACTAATATCTCATTCCATGACTCAGTTACCAACCGATCTCTCATATTCAACTTAAAGTATATAATAATTTATGTATACTATGTATACTTGGTTTTCCTACCCTATTCTAGGTACTGAGTGATCTATTTAAATAACCTATCTGAATATTTGTTACCAATATGCATCTGAAATCACGTTGCTTTAAACTAGGTGACATAGGACAACAAAACCATCAGCGTGTGATACTTTGGCCAAAAATTTTCAACATATTGTTCATGTTACTATTCTTAAATGACATACTCATCATTCCATAATACATCCTTCACCTCACTCATTTATTATTTAGAATGGTATTTACTAAATACCATCACAAATTACCCAAGGTTTGACCCTAGCTCAAGTTAGCAACATAATTTTTATAGGAAGATGTTCATGATGACTTAGGGTATATGGGCATACTCTGTTGACCTAAGTCAACCGAAAGTGCCAAGGTATCATGATTCATGAAAGCTACTACCTAGCCTAAACATGCTACTATCTTGACCTAGAGAGAAACTAAGTTCAAGTCTAGATGTGTGTAGATCTAAATGAATAAATATAGAAGTGTCTTGCCACATGTCAACCGCAACATCGTATCCTTGAGAAGTCCTAGGGCTTCTCACATGTACAATCCTACAATTGGCATTCACCAACATCTATGAGAACTAATTCATCAATATGTACATACCCCCTTAGTGGTCATTAATTCATAATTAATATTGGATTAAGATTCATATTGCAGCAACCATACCTAACCCTAATTCCAATCATTCATTAAGTTCTATATCCATAATTATTCTGATTTGATATTGAGAACTTCATTAACTCATGTTTGCATTAACATTTATTAACATGGCATAACAAGCAGTTATCCTAAAAATAGGACAACAAACATCAAATGTTTAATTCTTAATGGAACTTAGATTTCTAAATCAAGTGTGTCATCCACCTAGATTCAGCTAGTGTTTACTTTATAAATGTAGTATAAAGATTAAAGATCATAACCACTATTCCTTTTATCATTTTTTACTCATATAGTTTAATTGTATGTCCAAAGCATATTTTATTATTAAACCATAGTTTTGTAGTTAGAGAACGGCATCTTTTACAATTTAACAAGTTTCATTATAATAAGGGGGAAATGTATCATCCCCTTTATCTAACTTATTAATTAATAAAATTAAAAGTACACAACTAGATAAAAATAATACCACAAAGATATCACTACTAACTCCGTCATACAAGTACAAAAGAATTCACACCAAAAATTGTAGTCCAACTCAAAACCTTTCAATTCGGATGATAAATCTACATTTACAAGACTATGCATTTCAAACATTCTCGCATGTTAATCGAATTAAGATCTTAAAATAACATCACTTTTCTTTTCCAATACAACTCAAGAATGATTTGAAAATCTTTACATAAGATCAAGAATTAAGGAAGACAATGCATCATACAAGTTTTTCCTCCTTTTATCACTTACGATGTCCATATGCAAAAATTGCTAGCACGGGTCGATTCAATGAACTGATCATGATAAGCACTAAGCATTAACGTGAAGTGCATTCCACTAATTGTTCCATTAAAACAAATCTTCTTTAACATAATAATTAATATATCATACAAATAATAATAAGTAATATCAACCGGAAAAGAAGTACAATTAAAGATTCTGAATTCACTTTTAAGAAATGAGCATAATATGATCCACAACATCTACATTATAACATAAAGTTTAATTGATCCTATCAATTACTTTTAAAAAATCAACAGTCTTTTCATCCTATTGTTTCTTAATTCTCTAAGAATAGAAATACACATTTCTCTTGACTAAGTAGTAAAAGATTTATATACAACATAGCTCATATTAGGATGATTCATATTACAACTTAAGCAAAGAATAAGAATAAATACATACTATTCTCCATACATTAATCATCTGAAAGATAGAACATGTTTATAACACACAAAACTACCTCAGTTCAAAGATAACAATATAAGGATTCAACATTAAAGGAACAACATCTAACAAGAATCCCAAATCAATCCAAGTAGGGGTAGAGAGTCAAGACAGTCTACCTGTAAGTCTAAAAAAACTTCCTCATGTTAGAAGATATAATTCTAAAACCAGACATTCCACAACCCAAGCTAGACTCACACAAAATTAATCTCTTCCCGTGTCCATCCAAAAGAGAATTCATAAAAGGTAGGGTGCAAAAGATTAAGCCTTCCAATACCAAATCCAATAGAAGTATGACTCAGTTAGGCATGAAAGTCGGTCAAAACAAGTTTACATTCTCTATTCAATAGAACCGACTCACCTACTCTCCTTTTACACCATTACAATAAATGACTTGTACAAAGTAGATCAGACAATCCACAAAGAAATTTCCATCTCAAAAGAGAATCGAATATAGAGAATTTTAATCAAATGAACTTATCCTTACAAAAGTAAAAGGATCTCAAATAGAAAAGGGTCCAAATCTATAATTCATTTCATTTATACTATTAAATGAATTCTTATTTCTATTTCAAACTTAGAAGTTCATTAGCTAGTTCCCAAGAGAGAACTCAAAACCAAACCAACCATTTAAAGAAATTACTCTTCTATTTTCCCTTATAAATCATTACATCCTGGTTTATCTATACCAGTTCATTAGAAACAAGTTTGAATTCAATTCTCGTAACAAAGTAGACAAAGATGGTCCCAAAAATAGTATACTTTCCCCAAGAGAACATATTCCTTTCTCTTTTAAAAGACCTAGAGATTCATTCACTGAATCCAAAAAGGAATAGAAAACCAAAAATAGTAAGCTAAACAAGTTCAGAAGTACTCATGAACTCAAAGAACTGAAATCCCATTTACAAAGCTTCAATAGCTCAATACAAAAGAAAAAGTAGTTTGTGATCCAGTTAAGAACAAATTTAAAGAACCAACCCTGAACCAGAGGTAATATAACCTTCCATACAATATTATGTGCTCGAGAGTGTTCAAATTATTCTTTCCATAAAACCCAAAAATCAATTAAAGGATCTAAAGAGAGTAAGAAGATCCAAAACACAAAAATTCAAGCAAGGTCCCAACATTACCTCAAGCTTGATCGAAATAGAATTCACAACAAAATACCTCGTATAGCTCCATCTAAAAATATTGCGACAAAGAAGATGTTCATTTCAAACATTGATCACAAGGAGTATGCATACCATATTTCCATAAGCCTCAAAAACTATTAACGATTGTTCCAACAAACTCTATATCAAATCAAACCCACAACAAGGTACAATTCCAGTCCATTAATCCTTCAAACATAACAGTCAAGCCTTCAACAAGACACAGGTTTTCTCGAGTAGAGGAGGGAAGAATATACTTCATATTTACATGCCCTAACAAGTTCAAAGAAGGTGGTACAGCTTTCCAAAAAATAAAGGTACCACAACGATTCTAAGAAGAGGTTACAAGGAGAAGATCTCAAAAGAGATTACAATCAAATTCAAACCAAATTTAATCTCTCAAACCATTTCAAGAAGAAAATCCATTACACGGGTTCAAATAATTTCAAATCCTTAAATATGATTCAAAATCTAGCTCTAAAGATCCAAGGTATGTTTTAAATCTTCTTATCTAAACTTAATGAAAAAATTGGATTCATTGATTAAGAGACTTAATGAAGGATGAACTTGTGTTTGTTGAAAAAATTCTTTATTATCTCGAAAGACCATGCTGTGTTTCTTTTTTATTTCTTGTGTTGTCGCTCTTCTTGATTGACCCTTATTGATTGACATAGGGCACTTAATGGCATTAAGGGAAAGGGAAACTTGCTTTAGGATTCTTGAGAAAAGAGAGAAATAAACGTGCCCTATATCTATAAGGTCTATCCTAAAGGGATTCGAGACTCAGGTAATTTTCCTAACTCTTTCTACGCCACTCTACGTGGGATGAAAACCTAACCTAAGTTGCTAATACTAAGTTAGCATGAGGGGAAATAACCTAAGGGATTCTAAGTTATTTCTAACCTATTGTA
Source organism: Taxus wallichiana var. yunnanensis (assembly GCA_018340775.1). Classification (NCBI taxonomy): domain Eukaryota; kingdom Viridiplantae; phylum Streptophyta; class Pinopsida; order Cupressales; family Taxaceae; genus Taxus; species Taxus wallichiana. The sequence continues at coordinate 23,430,811 of CM031239.1, read as the reverse complement.
TTTGGTTAAACTAAGACCTAACCTAAGGTGACAATCTATTGTTTGAAGGTTATATCCTAAGGTTATATATTGTAAATTAACCTAAGATCTAACCTAAGAAATTCTATCTATCCTAAACTAATGGGATATGAAAGGGAACCTATGGGTCATTGGAAAGTGGGAGCTAAGTGGTGGTTCCTAAGCTTTTAATGCGATGGGATTTTGATTGATTTGGCATTAAGGCATGGTTGTACTACCAGTTTGGCATGGGCTAGTGAAATTTGGAGGAACCTACGTGGAAGCATCACTAAGTTTAGAAATGCATGTGGAAATTCAATGTGGTCTCGCCAACTTTGGATGGTGGTGGAAAGAGAGAGAAGTAGGAATATGTAAATTAATGTCATTAATTCACCTTGGTTGAGAAAACCATCTTGGAAGGCATGCTAGCAGATTTGTTTGGGGTTGTTTTGTTTTGCATGCTTCACGATTTTTTCTCTGACATGGAGCTATCTAGTTTTTCAAACCAGCAGTTTGATATCCACTTAGTGGCTATTTTTGAATTCTCTAATCTATTTTCAGTTTGAGGAATGTATAAGAGGCATTATGGAAAAATATTATGGTTGTTTGATCTTGTTGAGAAGAGGGGTGTTGGAAACTCAGCTGGAAGTCTTCTTCAAATCGGCAGAGGCACTATCAGGCATGATAGGCTCTACCCATTAAGATTTCTTACTTTCTTCTAAATGATTCATTAAAACAATTCTACTCAATGGAAATGTATTTTTGCATGATGTGTCTGGTTATTTACTTGCATGTATTCATGAAATCTATGTGGGTTTTGGAATGTGAATCCTTTGTTGTTTATGATGGTATTTGGGAACTTTCTATGTACAATATATTAGAGGCATTCATGTGAATTTGTATTGAACTCTTGTATTGTACTTGAAGCTCTATTGAACTCTGTAGCTTGTATTCAAAGCTTTTCTTCTAGCATTCGAGACTAATGTTGAATGAATCTAGCTAGTTGTTTGTTGGGTTCTGAATCTCTATTTAGTCTTGTGTTTCGAGAGCTTGAAGTGGAGCTCCGTAGTGGTTCTAAACTTGTATTGAAGCTCAAAATTTGTTATTAGTTTTATTGGGACCTTGTGTTTGTTTTGGACTATGTGTTGAACTAATTGAAGTTTTGAACCTTGGTTGAATCTTTGTATTCAACAACTGTACTTGTATATAGTTCTTATGAATACTGAACTTGTTTGAGTTGTTGTGTTGTGTCCTGTACTTAAGCTCTGAACTGAAGTTTTATTCTTCCTTAGGGAAATGGAAGGCTTGAACCCATAATAGAGTGTTGGTGTTTATTCTGAGCTTTTATTAGGGCCATGGGTTTCATTATAAACTCGTATTTGAGCTTGTGTGTTAGAACTTGTGTTCGAAGCTCATATTTGACGCAGTGTAGGTATTCCATTGTTGGTTGTTTTGATTCTATATTTGGAATCGACGTGTTGAATATTTACAAGTATTCTGAGCTAGGAGTTTAGGGGTATTAAGGATTGTAAAACTTCAGTCTCATTTAATATTAGTCTTGGAAGGGTCTTGTGAGTTTTGTTTGGTCAGAAGTGGACCGTAAATTCTTTTGAGGTCTCCTTTGTTTTAATTTTGAGAAAGAATGGTTGTATGACTTCTTCCTTTAAGACCACATTGTGTTCTCGAACTTGACTATTTTATTTTTTAAATAAATGGATTGGAATTACGACCTATTTTGGGACAGTCGTATCGATGGAAGAGGTTTTTGGAATTTATTATTTATTTCATTTTTTTCTTTAATGTTGAACAAATCCCTACCTATCATAGGATTTTAAAAGGAACTAGAGAGGTTTGTGGTGATTCTATTCAGTCGAGTTGGAAGAAGATAGGATAGAACTTGTCTTAATCAAATTATTTAGTTCTTACTCTCTTCTGATCCTCCATCTGATTTGTGGTTTTTTTATTGAATCTGGAATTTAAAACCTTATATGCAAGTGTAGTATGATGGGATACATTATCTCTTTGTGATATAATGCTTGGAAATTTCAGTCCCTATAATGGTGAGTTTCATCAACCCTTGTCTATCTTGCATTTTTGCATATTTCTAATCTTGATGGGTTCATCAACGAATCTTGGGTTTTGAGAAGAGATTAGGATCTCTTAGGGACAATATGTTTTTAGAGATGGTACTTATGAAATTTATTTTGAGAATTGAATTTGAATTGAGCTTGGTGAAAGGAAATAGGTAATTAGTTTGTAAATTTGCAATGGAAATTGGAAGTATGCATGCTTTGACTTTAATGCATTTGGTTTTGAGTTCTCTTTTGGGAACTAGCTTAAGAATTTCTAAGTTTGTATTAGATAATGGATTTCATTTCATAGTATAAATGAAATGAAATATGGATTGGGTCCTTTTGGTTTGAGATCCTTTTTATGTTACTATATAAGTTCATTGACCAAACTTCTCTTTTATTGATTCTCTTCCGAGATGGGAATTTTCTTGATGGATTGATTAAGAGATTATTTTATATTCTTATATTGGATTTTTGGAAAGATTGGTTATAGAAATTTTTGAATTATAAACTACAAATATACTAAAGTTAGTAAAACTTTCAATCTTATTAGACTATTTTAATCATTGGATTGAAAGGGATCTAATGATTCTTGTTTGCTGTTGCTTTTTATTTAAGGACTCCTTATTTTGTCATCTTTGGACTGAGGTAGTGATGTGTGTTCTAAACCTTGATTCTTTCCTTCAGAGGAATTGTGTCTGAGAATTAGATATGTATTGATTCTCTTCTTTGATTATATGGAAAGATGAAGCATACTAATATGAGTTATGTTGAATTAACTTTTTTTACAAATTGGAAAAGATAAAAGTGTATTTCTATTTCTATGGGTTTATGAAATAATTGAATGACAAGACTTGTTGACTATTTAAAGTGATTGATAGGATCAATTAAGTCTTGTGATATAATTCTAATGTTGCAGATTATAATATGCTCTTTTCTTAAAAGTAAATTTAGATTTTCTTAATTGTACTTCTTTCTAGATGTTATTACTTATGATTATTTGTATGATGTTTATTAATTGTTTCATTAAAGTAGAGTTGTTTAATGAAACAATTAGTGGAATGCACTTTACTTTAATGCTTAGTGCTTATCATGCTCAGTTCATTGAACTGACCCATGCTAGAAATTTTGCAGATGGACATCGTAAGTGATAAAAGAAGACAAGAACTTTCATGTTGTATTGGGCTTATTTAATTATGGATCTTATGTAAAGAGTTTTGATTCATTCTTGAATTGTATTGAAAAAGAAAAGTTGTATTCTTTTGGGATAGAGGTTGTTTGTTATACAACATGCCTAAATGCATAGTCTTGTAAATGTATAAATTTTATAATGATGAATTGAAAGTTGAGATTTACTTGTATTGGTTGTGTAAATTATCTTGTATTTATGAAGAAGATGGAAATCCTATCTTGATGATATTTTTCATATCTGTTATATGCTTAATTCAGATAAACTTGATCAGTTGGTTAAAGGGAAATAATTAATTCCTTATTAAGATGCAGCTTGTTAAGTTGCATAAGATAACAATCTTATCTAAACAATTCTAACATAGTATTGGAATGTGTAATGAATATGCAGTAAAACTATAGAAATTGTGAAAGATAAGAAGGGTATGACAAACCCTAACACTTAATCATGTAGAGGAAGATTCTTCCTCACTAAAAGAAATGTAATCTAAAGAATGGTGATATGATCGTTAATCATTAGACTTCATTTCTTATAAAGTCTACTACTAGTTGAACCTATTTGGTTGTACACCTTCTTTGAATGGTTAAGTTACATTTAATGGAACTTATGATGTTGTTGTCCTATTTTTTCGATATCTATTTGTTAAGCTTAAGTAAAATGAACCTAAAAAGAAATCATAAGTTAAGGAAGTTCTTTAATGACTAAATGAATCAAATTTAGAAAAGAACTTATGGAGTGTTGGATTAGGTTTAAAGTAGGGTTGTTGTAATCTATTAATAATCCAAATTAATAATGTATTAATAACCTCCTTGGGGTATGTACATCTCGATGAGGTAGTTTCTATAGGATGTTGGCACATGCCAACTGTAGGATGTACTTTCGAGAAGACTTGGGTCTTCTCGAGAATACATGATGCAGTTGACATGTGGCAACACCCTTCTACATTGATCATCTAGATCTACACACAAATAAGGACTTGAACTTAGTTTCTCTCTAGGTCAAGTTAGTGGCATGTTTAGGATAGGTAGGTAGATTTCAATGGATCAAGGTACCTCAGGCACATCCGGTTGACTTAGGTCAACCGAGTATGCCCATATACCCTAAGTCATTGTGAGCATCTTCCTATAATAAATTATGTTTCTAACTAGGGCTAGGGTTAAACCTTGACAAGTGGACTAACGGTAGTCAGTAAAGACCATTCTTGATAATAAAGGAGTGAGGTGAAGGATGTATTCTAAAATGATGAGTATGTCATCTAGGAATAGTGACATAAAAATATGTTGAAAATCTTTGGCCAAAGTATCGCAAGCTGTTGGTTGCGTTGTCCTATGTCACCTAGTTTAAAGCAACGTGATATCAGATGAATATTGGTAACAAATATTTAGATATGTTCTTTAAACAGATCACTCAGTACTGGTTTAGGGTAGGAAAACCAAGTATACGAAAAGTATTCAATACTTAAAGTTAACATAAATAGATCGGTAGATCACCGAGTTATGAAATAAATAGATCAGTAGATCACCGAGTTATGAAATAAATAGATCGGTAGATCACCGAGTTATGAAATGAATAGATCAGTGGATCACCGAGTCATTTATAACTACATATGGTTATCTATTTGAGATTGATTGGCATGGAATGTGTGTTCTAAATAATGCTTTATTTAGAACAAAGAACATTATGTAAAAAAATTCCTTGTTTCTAAAGTCTTAAAATGGGAATGTTACATCTTGGTATCAGAGCTGAAAGGTTACAGCTCTTGGACCTATTATGTCCATAATCTGATGAAACTTAAATTTTCTTGTAATAAAAAATGGTTAGAACAAGAGGAAATGTTGCAAATAATCCTCCACCTGAGGAAGGAGCAACAACTTCCTAGAAAACTAGATGAGATCCTTGCTTCCCTGTTGACACAAGAGATCATTTGGCTGTACTTGAACAACAAGTAATGGGAAATGAGGAGGAAGATGATGCTGATAACAACAATCAGCCACCTCCTGGGGACAACACCAATGTAGGTGTTGATAATAACAATGTGAACATACCTGTTCAACCTGAGAACAAAAAGGCTAGGCTAGCAGCTTGAACTCACTAATGATATAAAAAGGATAAGTCCACCCAAGTTTGATGGCACCACATTAGGAGATGGGGCTGAGAATTGGCTCAAGAAATGGAGAAATACTTTGCAATAAGGAATTTCTCAGAAGAAACAAAGGTGATATGGGGAGCATATCAACTTTCTCAAAGCATCTTCATGGTGGGACAACCATAAGGATGAGTTAAATATTGATGAAACTAATATCACATGGGATCAATTTAAAGGTACTTTAGGCAACATTGGCTTCCACAACTTTACTATGATCAGAAAATGACTAAATTTCAGAACTTAGCTCAAGGAAAGCTAATTATAACTGAGTACTGGGAGTGGTTTACAAAACTCCTTAAGTATGTACCTCAGTACCAAAACTGATGAGAAGTTTAGATATGGAAATTCATCATGGGATTGAATCCCATTATAGGAGGAGAGGTGGATGTTCACATCCCAACCATGATGGAAGGGGTTGTTGAAAAGGCCATAAGGCAGGAACAAAAATTAAAGGCAATTTCTGCTCATAAGGAGGAAGTAAGGAAGAAAGTTCCCAACTCCTCTTCATCATCTCTTACACCTAAGAAAGGACCATGGAAGAAATTTGGAATGAAAAGTAAGTTTTCATCTGATACTAATAAGAAAGTAAAGAACAAACAAGTTTGTTGGTAATGCACGGAACAACTTTGCTAAGAACAATAATAATGGACAGAAGTCCTATGGGTTCAGAACGATAACTCTAAGGCTGGAAATAAACCCATGAGCCTAGGAAGGGACCTAGGAGGATGTTATAACTATGGCAAAGATCATTACACAAATCAATGCCCTTTGAAAAAGATGATCGTAATCAAGAACACAAGATACACACCGCAGAAAGAGTTGACAAGTAGGTTGAGAAATAGGCCACACCTATAGAAGTTCTGGGTAAGTTATTTGGTTTACCTATAACTATTCTTTTTGATACCGAGCTACTGAATGTTTTATTTCTAGTAAATTAGCATCAAAACTAAAAAGAAAAGATGGAAACATGGATAAAACATGGATCATAGTATGGAAACAATGTTGTTCATACAAGTATGTGTGTCTTTTTAGAGAAATCCTTGATTTACCTAACTTTTCCACTGAAGTTGATCTTTATGTTGCACCTTTGGGGTCTTATGATGTAATCATAGGTGTTAATTGGTTAGCAGAACATAAGGCTAAAGTGGATTGTTTTGAGAAACACATTAGTTGTTTAGATGACCTAGAAAAAACAGAGATTCAGGGTGTGAAATGTGAGATTTCTGTTAGAAAACTATCAGCTATGCAACTTAAAAAGGCCAAAAATAAAGGTTGTACCTTATATGCAGTGAAAATTGTAGAAACAACTGAAGAGAAAAAGATGTTATGGAATGATATCCATTGTTACGAGACTTCAATGACGTATTTCTGAAGAATTGCTAGGTCTTCCACCCAAAAGGGAGTTTGATTTCACGATTGAGATCAAGCCTAGAACTGAACCTATTTCTAAAGCACCATATCAAATGACTACTACATAAATTAGTAGAGCTTAAGGCTCAATTGCAAGAACTTTTGTCTAAAGGTTTGATTAGACCAAGTGTTTCACCTTGGGAGCACCTATAATTTTTGTGAAAAAGAAGGATGGAACACTTAGATTGTGCATTGATTACATGAATGTTAAACAAAGCAACAATCAAGAATAGATACCCACTCCCTAGGATTGATGATTTATTTGATCAGATGCATGGAGCATCGGTATATTCTAAGATAGATCTTCGATCTGGATATCATCAATTACAGATTAAGGATGAGGATATTCATAAAACAACTTTCAAAACAAGGTATGGACATTATGAGTTCACGGTTTTACCTTTTGGATTAACTAATGCACCTGCAACATTTATGAATTTAATGAATAATATCTTTCAAGAATACTTGGACAAATTTTTGCTCATATTCTTGGATGACATTCTCATATATTCTAAAATTATTAGAGAACACCATGAGCATTTGAAGATAGTTTTGGAAATATTAAGAAAGAGATGGTTATTTGGTAAGTTGTCTAAATGTTCTTTCTATGACACATAAGTACACTATTTGGGACATGTAATAAGTAAGAATGGAATTGTTGTAGATCCTTCAAAAATTGTAGCTATAATTGAGTGGCTTGCACTAAGAATGTACATGAAGTTAGAAGCTTCATGGGACTTGTTGGCTACTATAGGAAATTTGTAAAAGATTTTTCTAAGGTGGCTACACCAATAACTTCTTTACAAGAAGAAAGATAAAAAGTTTGTTTGGAGTGAGAAATGTGAAATTGCATTCAAAACCTTGAAGGAACAGTTAACTTCAAAGACCTATTCTAGCAGTACACTTCGATCCTAATGGAGATTTTATGGTGGTAATCGATGCATCCGTGAAGGTCTAGGAGGTATTTTGTTACAAAATGGTCATGTCATAGCTTACAAAAGTAGAAAACTAAAGTTACATGAGTTGAATTATGCTCCACATGATTTAGAGCTTGCTGCCATTGTTCATGCACTACAAGTTTGGAGGCATTACCTACTTGGTAAACCTTTTGAATTGAAAATTGATCATCTTGGGCTGAAGTATATCTTCACTCAGCCAAATCTTAATGCAAGACAACGAAGGTGGTTAGAGTTTTTGTCTCAATATGATTTTGACATCAATTATATCAAGGGTAAAGAAAATAGAGTGGTTGATGCTCTAAGTCATAGGAAGCACATTTATGCTCTTATAACATTGAGAACTCAATTTAAGGATGAAGTAAAAAGTGTTATGGAATCTGATTCTTATTTTCAGTAAGTAAAGACAACGCTTGCTGTAGATCCTAATGATTTGAGGTATAAAGGTTTTCACTTTGATAACGAAGGAATCTTACGATTTGAAAATAGGTATATGTACCTTCACTAAATGATTTAAGAAAGAAATTGTTAGCATAATTTCACAATTCACCTTTTTCTGACACCCTGGTATTACAAAAATGCTTGCTGATATAAAACAACAATATTTTTGGAAGGGAATGAAAAAGGATGTTATAGACTTTGTGACACATTTCCTTGAATGTCAACATGTTAAAGTGAACATATGCACCCAAATCAGGTTTATTATATCCTCATAAAGATACCACAAAGACAAATGGCAAGTGATAAGCATGGAATTTGTACAAGGGTTTCCTATGTCAAGAAATAAACATGATGTTATTTTAGTAGTTGTGGATAAACTAACAAAGGTAGCACATTTTATTGTTGGTAATCTGAAGGATGATTCTCCTGTGTTAGCTAAAATATTCGTACACAAAATTTTCAGATTACATGGAGTACCTGAATTAATCATATCGATAGAGATCCTAGAATGACATCAAGATTTTGGCAAACACTTAATGTAGCTCTAGGAACTAAGCTAAATTTCAGTTCTGTGTATCATCCGGAAATGGATGGACAGACTGAAAGAGTTAATCAAGTTTTAGAGGATATGTTACGAATGTATTGTATGGATCAACAAGTATAAGTGGGAAGAGTACCTTCCACTAGTTGAGTTTGCATATAATAATACATATCATGCCTCTCTTAAGATGGCACCTTTCGAAGCATTATACGGAAGAAAATGTAGAACCCCTGTTAGTTGGGACAACATGGAGGATAGAGAGGTAATTGGACCTAAATTCTTACTGAAATGGAACAACAAGTTAAATTGATTCATGAATGCTTGAAAGAAGCAGCAGATAGACAAAAGAGTTATGCTGATTTAAAGTGGGTAGACAGAAATTTGAACTTGGTGAGAAAGTATTTCTTCGGTCAAACCAAAAAGAGCTCTATAAATTTTGGCAAGGCTGCCAAGTTATCACCTCATTATGTGGGACCTTTTGAGATAGTCAAGTAATCAACCTTGTAGCTTACCACTTAGCATTACCTCCTACTTTGTCATGAATGCATGATGTTTTCCATATTTCTTTGCTTAAGAAATACGTTTCAGATTTATCACATGTGTTAAATTGGAATTCCTTACAGGTCCAAGACCTAGGAATAATCATGGTTAAACCCATACGAGTGCTTGAAACTCACCAATTGCATTTGAGAAATCATGAGATAAGTCAATGCAAGGTCCAATGGGACCAGTTTAATGAAGAAAGTGTAACCTGGGAAAACCTTGAATGATATGAAAACTACTTTTCCATATCTATTTGAACAAAATTGATTCTATTGATGATGATAAAAAAATTTGTGATTTTATCTTTATATGTCAATAAGTCTACCAGTTATGGACATAAAACTATTATTTTGAATAAACAACTATGTGAATGCTGATTTCTAAACTTAAAATTCAGATATTTTTGCAAACATATGTTAAGAAAGTGAATAAAAATTGATTATCCTAAATGCAATGATTAAAATGAGATAATCATCGAGATGATGATTCTTTTTAGGAGGGAAGTATGTAACACCTTGTCAAACTATTATATTCCTCTTTTGCATTGCAAGTGTTGACATGTGATTTTGACAAATGTATGTTTCTTTTGATGTTGAAAATCATGCTTGTTATGGATAAATCATTTCTGCTCTTTTATTGTAGGGTTGGTATGTTGTTGCTTACAATAATCTATTTCACTTCTTATGAGTAAGTTGTAATCTGGTTTGAATGGTTGACAAACTTATCCTTTGTAATTGGACTCATCCTTGATCAATTCCATTGATCCAAGGTATGTTTTAAATCTTCTTATCTAAACTTGAATGAAAAACTGACATTCATTGATTAAGAGACTTAACGGACTGAACTTGTGTTTGTTGCAAATTCTTTACTATCTCAAAGACCGTGCCTGCATTTTGTTTTGTGTTGTGCTCGCTCTTCTTCTTGATTGACCCTTATAGGGTGCCTAATGGCATTAGGGGAAACCTACTTTAGGATTCTAGAGAAAGAGAGAAAAATGTGCCCTATATCTATAAGGTCTATCCTAAAGAGATTCAAGACTCAGGTAATTTACCTAACTCTTTCTACACCACTCTACGTGGGATGACATCCTAACCTAAGTTGTTAACACTAAGTTAATATGAGGGAAATAACCTAAGGGATTCTAAGTTATTTCTAACCTATTGTATTTGGTTAAACTAAGACCTAACCTAAGGTGAAAATCTATTGTTTGAAGGTTATATCCTAAGGTTATATATTTAAATTAACCTAAGATCTAACCTAAGAAAATTCTATCTATCCTAAACTAATGGGATATGAAAGGGAACCTATGGGTCATTGGCAAGTGGGAGCTAAGTGGTGGTTCCTAAGCTTTTAATGAGATTTGATTTTGATTTTGATTTGGTTTTAATGCATGTAAGTACTGCTAGTTTGGCAGGGGCTAGTGAAATTTTAGTGGAACCTACGTGGAGGCATCACTAAGTTTGGAAATGCATGTGGAAATTTGATTTGGTCTCACCAACTTTGGATGGTGGTGGCAAAGAGAGAGAAGTGGGAATATGCAAATTAATGTCATTAATTCACCTCGGTTTTGGAAAAAGTAAACCATTTCTTGGAAGGCATGCTAGTGGATTTTTTTGGGGTTGTTTTGTTTTGCATGCTTCACGATTTTTTCTACATGGAGCTATCTGGTTTTTCAAACCAGCAGTTTGATCTCCACTTAGTGGCTATTTTTGAATTCTCTGATCTATTTTCGGTTCGAGGAATGTATAAGAGGCATTGTGGAAAAATATTATGGTTGTTTGATCTTTCTTGGAGAAGAAGGGTGTTGGAAACTCACTAGAAGTCTTCTTCAAATCGGTAGAGAGGCACTATCAGCATGATAGGCTCTACCCATTAAGATTTCTTGCTTTCTTCTAAATGATTCATTAAAACAATTCTTCTCACTAGAAATATATTTTTGCATGATGTGTCTAGTTATTTACTTGCATGTATTCATGAAATCTATGTGGGTTTTGGAATGTGAATCCTTTGTTTTTAATGGTAGTTTTGGGAACTTTCTTTGTACAAAATATTAGAGGCATTCATGTGAATTTGTATTGAAACTCTGTATCTTGTACTTGAAGCTCTATTGAACTCTGTAGCCATATTCAAGCTTTGTTTCTAGCATTCGAGACTAATGTTGAATGAACTGCTAGTTTCTTGTTGGGTTCTGGATCTCTTGTTTAGTCTTTTGTTTCGAGAGCTTGAAGTGGAGCTCCATAGTTGTTCTAAACTTGTATTGAAGCTTCAAGATTTGTTATGAGTTTTATTGGGACCTTGTGTTTGTTTTGGACTATGTGTTGAACTAATTGAAGTTTTGAACCTTGGTTGAATCTTCATATTCAACAACTGTACTTATATATAGTTCTTATGAATACTAAACTTGTTGTTGAGTTGTTGCATTGTGCCCTATACTTAAGCTCTAAACTGAAGTTTTATTCTTCCTTAGGGAAATGGAAGGCTTGAACCCATAATAGAGTGTTGGTGTTTATTCTGAGCTTTTATTAGGGCCATGGGTTTCATTATAAACTCATATTTGAGCTTGTGTTGTTAGAACTTGTGTTCAAAGCTCGTATTTGATGTAGTGTAGGTATTCCATTGTTGGTTGTTTTGATTCTTGTATTTGGAATCGATGTGTTGAATATTTATAGGTATTCTGAAGCTGAGTTTAGGGGGTATTAAGGATTGTAAAACTTCAGTCTCATTTAATACTTATATTCGCTGGGAAGGGTCTTGTGAGTTTTTTTGGTTGGAAGTGGACCATGTAACTTCTTTTGAGGTCTCCTTTGTTTTAATTTTGAGAAAGAATGGTTGTATGACTTCTACCTTTAAGACCGCACTATGTTCTTGTTCTCAAACTTGAATTTAGGAGTATTTTATTTTTGAAATAAATGGATTGGAATTATGACCTGTTTTGGGATAAATACTGTTCTGTATCGATGGAAGAGGTTTTTGGAATTTATTATTTATTTCATTTTTTTCTTTAATGTTGAACAAATCCCTACCTGTCATAGGATTTTAAAAGGAACTAGAGAGGTTTGTGGTGATTTTTTTAATCGAGTTGGAAGAAGATAGGACAAAACTTGTCTTAATCAAATTATTTAGTTCTTACTATCTTCTAATCCTCCATCCGATTCATGGTTTTTTTATTGAATGTGAATTTAAAACCTTGTATGTAAGTGTAGTATGAAGGGATACATTATCTCTATTCTGAATGCTTGGGAATTCAGTCCCTTGGAACCATGAGTTTCATCGAACCCTTGTCTATCTTGCACTATTGCATATTTCTAATCTTGTTGGGTTCATCAAACGAATCTCTGGGTTTTGACAGAGAAGAGATTAGGATCTCTGGGGATAGTATGCTGTTTAGAGATGGTACTGTGAAATTCATTTTGAGAATTGAATTTGAATTGAGCTTGGTGAAAGGAAATAGGTAATCAATTTGTAAATTTGTAGTGGAAATTGGAAGTATGCATGCTTTGATTGTGCATTCGGTTTTGAGTTCTCTTTTGGGAACTAGCTTAAGAATTTCTAAGTTTGTATTAGATAATGGATTTCATTTCATAGTATAAATGAAATGAAATATGGATTGGGTCCTTTTGGTTTGAGATCCTTTTTATGTTACTTGTATAAGTTCATTGACCGAACTTCTCTTTTATTGATTCTCTTCTGAGATGGGAATTTTCTATGGATTGATAAGAGAATTATTTTATTCAGTATAGCTTGGATTTTTGGAAAGATTGGTTATAGACCTTTTTGAATTATAAACTACTAATATACTGAAGTTAGTAAAACTTTCAGTTAGACTGTTTTAATTTGCTTGGATTGAATTGGGATTCTTGTTTGGTTGTTGCCTCTTTATTTAAGGACTCCTTATTTTGTCATCTTTGGACTGAGGCAGTGATGTGTGTTCTAAACCTGATTCTTTCCTTCAGAGGAATTGTGTCTGAGAATTAGATATGTATTGATTCTCTTCTTTGATTATATGGAAAGATGAAGCATACTAATATGAGTTATGTTGTAACTAACCTCTTTGCTGCTTGGAAAAGATAAATGTGTATTTCTATTCTTATGGGTTTATGAAATAATTGAATGACAAGACTTGTTGACTGTTTAAAGTGATTGATAGGATCAATTAAGTCTTGTGATATAATTCTGATGTTACAGATTATAATATGTTCTTTTCTTAAAAGTAAATTCAGATTTTCTTAATTGTACTTCTTTCTAGATGTTATTACTTATGATTATTTGTATGATGTTTATTAATTGTTTCATTAAAGTAGAGTTGTTTAATGAAACAATTAGTGGAATGCACTTTACTTTAATGCTTAGTGCTTATCATGCTCAGTTCATTGAACTGACCCGTGCTAGAAATTTTGCAGATGGACATCGTAAGTGATAAAAGAAGACAAGAACTTTCATGTTGTATTGGGCTTATTTAATTATGGATCTTATGTAAAGAGTTTCGATTCATTCTTGAATTGTATTGAAAAAAAAAAAGTTGTATTCTTTTTGGGATAGAGGTTGTTTGTTGTATAACATGCCTAAATACATAGTCTTGTAAATGTATAAATTTTATAATGATGAATTGAAAGTTGAGATTTACTTGTATTGGTTGTGTAAATTATCTTGTATTTATGAAGAAGATGGAAATCCTATCTTGATGATATTTTTCATATCTGATTATATGCTTAATTTGGATAAACTTGATCAGTTAGATAAAGGGAAATAGTTTAATTCCTTATTAAGATGCAACTTGTTAAGTTGCATAAGATAACAATTTTATCTAAACAATTCTAACATAGTATTGGAATGTGTAATGAATATGCAGTAAAACTATAGAAATTGTGAAAGATAAGAAGGGTATGAAAACCCTAACACTTAATCATGTAGAGGAAGATCTTCCTCGCTAAAAGAAATGTAATCTAAAGAATGGTGATATGATCGTTAATCATTAGACTTCATTTCTTATAAAGTCTACTACTAGTTGAACCTATTTGGTTACTACACCTTCTTTGAATGGTTAAGTTACATTTAATGGAACTTATGATGTTGTTGTCCTATTTTTGGCTATCTATTTTTTAAGCTTAAGTAAAATGAACATTAAAAGCAATCATAAGTTAAGGAAGTTCTTTAATGACTAAATGAATCAAATTTAGAAAAGAACTTATGGAGTGTTGGATTAGGGTTTAGTAGGGTTGTTGTAATCGGTGTAATAATCCAAATTAATAATGTATTAATAACCTCCTTAGGGTATGTACATCTCGATGAGGTAGTTTCTATAGGATGTTGGCACACCAACTATAGGATGTACTTTCAAGAAGACTTGGGTCTTCTCAAGAATACAACGATGTAGTTGACATGTGGCAACACCCTTCTGCATTGATCATCTAGATCTACACACAAATAAGGACTTGAACTTAGTTTCTCTCTAGGTCAAGTTAGTGGCATGTTTAGGATAGGTAGTAGCTTTCAATGGCTCAGGGTACCTTGGCACATCCGGTTGACTTAGGTCAACCGAGTATGCCCATATACCCTAAGACATTGTGAGCATCTTCCTATAATAAATTATGTTTCTAACTAGGGCTAGGGTTAAACCTTGGACAAGTGGACTGATAGTAGTCAGTAAAGACCATTCTTGATAACAGAGGAGTGAGGTGAAGGATGTATTCCAAAATGATGAGTATGTCATCTAGGAATAGTGACATAAATAGTATGTTGAAAATCTTTGGCCAAAGTATCGCAAGCTGTTGGTTGCATTGTCCTATGTCACCTAGTTTAAAGCAACGTGATATCAGATGAATATTGGTAATAAATATTTAGATATGTTCTTTAAATAGATCACTCAATACCCAGTTTAGGGTAGGAAAACAAGTATACAAAGTATACGATAAGTATTCAATACTTAAAGTTAACATAAATAGATCGGTAGATCACCGAGTTATGAAATAAATAGATCAAGTAGATAAATAGATATCAAGTTATGATGGATCTTCGAGTCATTTATAGCTTCATATGGTTATCTATTTGAGATTGATTGGCATGGAATGCGTTCTTTTAATAATGGTTTATTTAGAATAGAGAATATTATGTAAAAAAATTCCCTTATTTCTAAAGTTTTAAAATGGGAATGTTACAACAAAGCTTCAAACAAAATTTCAGAACTACACAAGGCTCTAATACAAGCTCATAACAAACACAAAGCTCTTACAAGATCATAACAAAACTTTAAGCCCCAATACAAGTTCAAACAAAACACAACGCTCCAATAAAGGTTCAGAACCACACAAAGCAATGAATGCCGCTTCGAACAACACCAACTTTGAATATAAGTTTCCTATGCATGTCACCACTAAAATTTCACAGAGAAAGTTTCCGAAACAAAAATTACTTTGCAATGGATTTACATCCCAAAAAAATCACAGAGATTCATAAAAACATGAAAGTAATTAACTAGACAAATCATGCAAACATTTATCTTATGAGAGTAGAGTTGTTTTAATGAATCATTTAGAAGAAAGCAAGAAATATGAATGGGTATAGCCTATCATGCCCGATAAGCCTCTACCAATTAAAAGGAGACTTCCAACCGAGCTTCCCACTCTTTTTCTTCTCCACGAAAGATCAAAAACAAAAAAATTTCTTCCAATGCCTCATATACATTCCTTTGATCGAAAATAGACCAAAGAATCCAAAAATAGCCAAAAATTAGAAGTTGAACTACTGGTTCAAAGAACTAGATAGCTCCATACAGAGCAAAATTTGTGAGGCATGTAAGACTAAAAACCTCCCACAAATATGCCTCCCTTGTTTCCAAGACATTTTGTACACAAAAACCGAGGTCCATTAATGTCATCACTCCTAAATCTCCCGCTTATCTCTCCTTTCCACCACCTCCCAAAACCGGTGAATGCCATTTCCAATTTAACATGCATTCCTATATTTAGTGAAGCCTCCACGTATGCCTCCAATAAAGTTTACTAACCATGCCATCATAGTTCCATGCGACCCCTTAGGTTCCCTTTTAATAGTTTAGGATAGATTTCCCAAAACTTAGGTTAGATTAAATTCACATCCATATAGTATTAGGCATTAGATTAATATAGCCTAACATTACTTTAGTAATCTCTCCCTTATTCATTTAGCACAAGAGCTTAGGTTAGGATGCCATCCAAACAAAATAGAATAAGAAGCTTAGGTTAGATTATAACCCAATTAAGTAGACATAGCTAGGAAGTAGGTGCTCTTACCTAGTTTAGGATACCGTTAGGATAATCCTTTAGTTTTAGGATTCTGATCCCCTTCATAGTCATGAAGTAGACTATATTTCATTTACACCATTAATGTCCTACAGAGATCAATCCCAAAGACCCAAGCACAAACATACAACCGAATGAAGACACATTCACACAAGACCAAAGAATTTGTAAAATACAAAGGTTCAGTCTGTTATGTCTCTCAAACTAATGAATGTAAATTTATCATTCAGATCTGGTAAGGAGATTTAAAAATTCCTTGGATCACTGAAATTGATCCAAGGATGAGTCAGTAAAAGAGATAAGTTTTCAAATCTCAAAACCAAATTGTAACTCACCTACAAGAAGTGAAAAATGGATTCTTGCAAGCCATATCATTTCAGTCAAATGAATCCAAGAGCAGAAATGATTTATCCATAACAAGCATGA
Organism: Taxus wallichiana var. yunnanensis; assembly: GCA_018340775.1. Classification (NCBI taxonomy): domain Eukaryota; kingdom Viridiplantae; phylum Streptophyta; class Pinopsida; order Cupressales; family Taxaceae; genus Taxus; species Taxus wallichiana. Next base: position 23,413,813 of record CM031239.1, on the reverse strand, counting down.
TTTTCAACAATCAAGAAAACACACCTCATTCAGTAAAATTACATTCCAACGCTTGTAATGCAAAAGAGAAATATAACAGTTTCTCCAAGGTGTTATACTTTATATTTTTTCCTTTTCTTGTGTTTCCCATTCTTGTGGCTTGTTCATTTTTTATTTTTTTTTGTTTTGTGCCTTGCGCATTGGTAACCAAATTATTTTATAAAAATTTTCTATACGAAGAGGACCACACATTTGTTTAGTGTGGGGTGGAGTGATGTGAAGTACATGCCTGAAAATACAAATTTAAGCTACCAAAGTGGAAGCTGCAGTGAATGGCCCGGGTTGAAGGATGAAAAGCACGTAAGGGTAAGAAGCACATAGAAGAGAGGGTCTAAAAGAATGGTTGGTGTCAAGAAGACATTATAGAAACCACTTATAAATGAGGAAGAGCGTAGGAACAACATGAGGTAGGTGAAGGAAAAAATTAGGTAAAGGACAAAAGAAGTGCCTTTGGTGCTATTGACGTGCTCATAAGATTTTTCATTCTGTTTGGATTTTTGTAAAGCATGCTAGAAGGTTGAAAAATGTTTTTCACGCAGATGTCACACCTAGGTAAAAAAACTTAAAATTTTCTTGGTGGAAAAGTCTGCATTTAATTTTAAAGTATGGTTGTAGGTGGTATAGAATTTAATGTTAGAAAGAAGCAAAAACCATAAATAAAAGTTCAGGTAAATCATTTATTACCTTACATTTACGAAGTGAAGAAATATCTTATGAAATAGGGCATCCAAAAGTGATTTTTATGAAGAACCAGAGAGATCTAAGAGTGCATGACTAGGGTAGATCTGCAAACCAAGTGTGGAAGGAGTACACGGGCATGGGAAATTTTTTTGAGGAAGCATCATCTTGTGGAAGGATTTTTCTAGTTAGGGTTTGGCAGCTAGGGCATGGAGTTAGAAGGGTTTCTTTGTAAGGTTGAGCTTTGGGATTGGACAAAGTGATAGAGCAGAGCAAGGGGAAGAGGATTTAAGTGTTAACACCGACTAGAAGAATGGCACCAAGGAAACCAATCTGTTTCACCAAAGAAAACAAAGGGCAAGGGAAAGGGAAAGCAGATCGTTGTTGTCACAAGCACCAACAAAGAATGGTATGTGGAAATGCAGTACCCAGATGGGGTATTGCTAGGAAAATAATGGGAGTCACATCTCATGGAAGACAGGTCTTAAGTGATTATAATCACCGCATGAGCACAACGGAGAAGGAAATGACAATGGATCTTGTCTGACCAACTAATAGTAGGATGCTAGATGGAATGCCCATTTATAATGATGAGGTGAAGGTAAAACTAGAAAAGGTTGGGTTGTTGTAATTGTATGAGTTACCCTACTTTGGTAAACCTAAGCACCTTTATCAATGGTTGATGTCATGCATACATGAAGATAATTTTTAATTCACGGGGTGTAATATACACATCACACCATAACTGATATCCAAGTTCACATGCCTCAATTGTGAAGGAGATAACATTGATGATGATATAAGTGACAAAGAGGATATCAAGGAGATTGTAGCCATGTATGAATACAAAAAGGGTTCAAGATACTTTGACATCTCAGAAATAATAGACCCAGTGATGAGGATGGCCTTGCACTTGGTAACCAAGATCAATAATCAAGAAAGATGGACACAAGTAAACAAGGCATGGTTAAACATATGCCGAAGATATCAGAAGGGACCATCTACAACTTGTCTACTTTCATCATGGATGAAATTATAAGTAGCACACAGGAGGGAGAGAAGATACTCTTTGGTAACATCCTCCTCACCATTGTATTTTCAGATATTGGTGTGCCCGACAGACATAAAAATTTGTTTGGGAATATCCAGAAGAGGATCCTTCACCCGCAAAGAGGATTAGAAAGTATAGTTTTGAAACCATGACATCCACTCACAAGGTGCACCTGGAGAAGTGGTATAAGTGAATGCGTTACGCATTTGGGGCTGAGTGGTGAATCCCAAAGTATTTTCCCATGCTTGTGAATAGAGAAGTAGAATTTTCAATATATCTAAACTTGTACATTGGAAAATTTAGGTTGATATATGAGAACATGAGTTCGTGGTACAAAATACACTTCTCCTTCACCACGTTATATTTCCAAGTTAGAGTAAATTGGTTCAAGGAGGCCAAGAGACTAAGGTTGGACCTCAGTGAGGTAGATGTGGACAACCATGAGTTGTGTCAAAAGCTAATCTACCCCAAGAAGTGTGCGTACATGGAGAGATATGTCTCCCACGAGATCCAAATGATGAAGCCTTTGACGCTACCAATTGCAGGAAGGACCGTAGCAAGGGTGTACCTATGCATAAGGCCAAAATTTGAAAAAGGTGCTTACTTGGAGAATGATGTCTCCATTCCTAAAGACCCCACATGAAGGAAGAAGGCCATGCCTAGAAAGAGAGAAAGAGAAGAGGTGTAGAAGGCACCAAGTGTCCCAACTACACATATGATAAGTGTGCCGAAGACAAACGTTAAGCCTAGTACTTACGCGCAAAGGAAGAATTCTCTAGTAAAAGAAAAGACTCCGTAGGAGAAGCACCAAAGCACAAAGATCCCCTCACTCAAGAGGAATCACCAAGAAAGACATCACCTATCGACGAAAAATAAGGATCTCCTATACAAGAATCCCCAGTAAGGAAGAAGCAGAAGGTGACAGATGAGGCCAATTCAGAGGAAACAGAAGACCTAGATGCCTACATCGGTGACAAGGATGATGATGAAGATGAACTAGGAGGTGAAGACCATCCCATATATGAAATACATGATTCTGAAGAAGAAAGAGATGAGGAATATAACAAAGAAGATGAGGAAAAGGAGGATGAAGAAGAGCTTGAGACCCAAGGCAAGGGGGTAGGTGGGGAAGAAGTTACAAAAGAACAAAGGACCCCAAGCCTCACAAAGGAATAGGTAGACAAGGCCATAGAAAAAGAAGTAGAAAAAATCATCAAGGACCTAGTAGAATAAGAAGTGGAATGTAGCACGGATGTGGTGATGAAGGAAGATGAGGAGGAGAGTGTAAAAAAGAATATGGCAGCATGGGAGGAGATCCCAATTTAGATGTAAGTTTTCCAAAGGCTGCATACATGGTGAGGAAGAGTGCGGAGGAATCACAACTTTAAGGAATGGGCTACATTATGATCCAAACAAAGTGTTGCTTCCACACTTCCAGAGCACTGTACAATGGAACAACTTTTAGTCGAGAATTCATTTGATGAGGAAGGTACATACCCTCAGACGAGGAAAGTGTTATCATGGGAATTTGAGCCCCACATTGATAAGCCATAATTTGAAGTAAGCTAAGGGGTATCGATGCAAATGTAGAAGAAAAAAGGGATAAACCGCTTGGTGAATGCTCAGAGGCTATCAGACGAGCAGATCTACAATGCACTCAACAAAGTCTTAGTTGAGATTGAAGCTGGGATGTTCGGGAGAAATGATAGGGTAAAGTTCCTATAGGCATAACCAGAGAAAAAGGAAGAAGAGATCTTTGAGAAAACCAAGGACTTGAAGTAGGAAGATCTAATCAGCACTCAGTTAAGGCATGAGTTAAAATATGAAAAGGAAAGAGTGCATGAGGCATACAAGAAGATAAAGATGATCACAGATGCCATTATCCTAAAGCATCCAATTAACACCGCTTGTGTAAAAGTATGGGTCATCCTTGCAATGTCTAGAGGACTTGACCCATATACTCACCATGAAGAGGTGACCACTTTCCATAGAATAAAAAATTGAGGCATTAGTGCACCAAGAGAAAGAAAATAAGATGAAGGTGGTGGAGATTGTTTCTCAGTACAACAAGATCCTCCCGATGTAAAATCCATCACTCAAACTGCTGAGGCTTCCTATGAAAATTGCATAGACAGAGATAGAGTGGAAAGTATCCTAGTTTCCACCCATGAAGTGAAACTCAAGGATTTCTAGGAAAAGAACAAGGGGAATAGGGTGGAGTGAGACAAGATCCTAGCTAAGGTAGAAAAGAAATCAGAGGCCATTGAGACCTTGCAAGGCTCAATCAAGAACCGGCTAAAGGAATTATACCCTCAAATCACTCAAAGGATGGATATTCTTAAGGATTTGGAAAAACAATTGAAGGAGATCATGGAAACAATGAGCACTAAGGGAGAGGAGCTTAGTTTTGAAGAAGTGAGTACCCTGGTAGGTGACCTATGTCAGCAAGTGCAAAACGAGATCGACACTTGGGGAAATTAGAAGCTGATTTAAGGAAGGATTTCCCTCTCCTCCTCCAGAAGTAAATTAAGTTCCCCATTCTTTCATTATTTTCCCCATTTCTTCATTCCTCCATTCTTCCATTCTAACCACTTGTAAGGATCCACCATTCTTTAATTATTTATTGAATATTGTTTCTGAGGGCGGAGAACAGGAATAGTGTGTGGTGATGTTGTGCCCTAAAATATTGGCTAAGTACAAGAAGATGTGTGGGCACACGACACCTATTTGAATAAATTCATGTTGTTTGAAGGTGTAAAAGGAAAGGGTTTTGGTAGTTTTTTTTGAAACACACAGTGCAGATGCACATGAAAAAATAGGTTTTGTACTTAGTTGCATTTGATATCCTGGAAGTACATGAGAAAAGCATGACCCTTATGGATAATGTGCCACCGAGCCAGTGGTGTGGATCGAAAGGGAATATTCCAGGCATGAGATGGAAGTTTCCAGAAGATATCATTGCAAGGAATGGAAATCTTAGATCTAGAAAGGCATGCTTTCATAAAGGACCACTTCGACACTTAGCAACTGATATGTAACTTCTGGAAGGCATGAAGGTAGGTTCTAAGGCTATATATACAAGCACCTGGTAGAATAAAAAGGGAAAATGGAGATATTTGAAGAGAGGTAAAGCTCAGAGAAAACATAATGGAGGGTATTATGGTTAGGGATTAGGAGAGCTCTGTGAGAATTAACACATAAAAGGGGATGGGTTCTCATTTTTCTTTATAATATGATGAACCTAGTATAGTTCTAATACATGACTTGGATTTGCATAATTATATGAGGATATGTTATGACCTCAAGGGATGTAATGTGGGTTATTCAATTTAATAGTATGAATACAATGCTTCATTATAAATCATTTGTGTTTAGTACTCATGCTTTTATTTTCTGTATACATCATCTCCATGTGTTGTTTGTTATTTCTCTTACCAACATACAATGAGATGAAATTTTTTCTCAAGTTCATAAGAATGTGGTCTAGTTATTTTTGTCTTACATTTGATTGTCTAATCTAAGATGATGAATTATCACAAGACTCACATAAAGGAGATACTTGGCACCCACGTGTGCCTCGGGTGAGCACCCAATGCCTACTATGTGATAGGCCAACACGCATGGGATTTTTCCTATTCTATGAAAGGTATAAAAATGACTAGAAGAATTGGGAGAAATAATGAAAGAATGGGGAAAATGAAATAGGAAATGCTTATTTTTGAAGGAGGAGAGGGAAATTTTCCCTATTTCTACCTCTATCTTTTCTTAGGTGTTAATCTCACTCTGCTTTTACTAACAGAGGTCTCTTTCTAGGGATCTCACCTATTCAAAACTTATTTCCTACCATTTGGCACTCATTTTCTCAAAAATACTCTCTAATTTTTTTCCCAAGTCATTAAGTGTGTCCATCCTATGGGTGATCTGGGGGTATAACTCCTTTAGCTATATTTTGATCAAGCTTTGCAAGGTCTCGATAGCTTCGACTTCTTTCTACCTCGCTAGGATTTTCTCCTTTTTCCCTCTTACCCTTATTCTTCTCTTGAAACTCCTTGATTTTCATTTCATGTGTAGTGACTATGATGCTTTCCACTCTATCTCTATCAGTGTAATTTTCATATACAACTTCAACAACTTATGCGGAAGCCTTTACCTCTCAAGGGATTTGATATATCAAGCGATGATCTCAACCACCTTCACTTCTCTTCTCTCTCTTTGCATGCCAACACTTCTTCTACAGTCTCTAAGGAAAGTGGTCATCTTTCCATCATGAGGATGTGAGTCAAATCCTCTAGACACTGCAAGGATGATTCATATTTTTGCTCAGGCGGCACTAGGTCGGGATGCTTTAAGACTATGACATCCGTAATCATCTCCACCTTCTTAGAGACTTCATGCACCTTTTCTTTCTCTTCCTTTAGTTTGCACCTTAATTGTGCACTGATAAGCTCTTCTTGCTTCAAGTATTTTCTCTTCTCAATAAGCTCCTCCTTTTTCTTCTCCAATTCCTCCTCTAGGAATCTCACTCTATCATTCCTTCCAAATAGTCTGGCCTCAATATCAATTGAAACTTTGTTGAGCACATTATAGACCTACTCATCTAAAAATTGTTGAGCATTCACCAAGGGATTTACTCCTTTCATCTCTAGCACCTTCATCAGTGCTCTCTAACTTACTTCAAACTTAGGTTCATCCACATGGGACTCGAACACCTAAGATAGCATCTTTCTAGTTTGTGGATATGCGCCTTCTTCATCAAACAAATACCTAGCTAGGAGTTTTTCTATTGGTATAATGCTCTTGAAGTATGCATGTAGCACCTTGCTTGGATCATTAATATAACCCATTACTTTCCCTTGCACTGCTATTATTCCCTTCCCACCGTACGTGTATCTTTTGGGAAGTTTACCGCCAAATTGGGATTCACACCGATGTCGCCATATTCTTTCCCAATGCTCTCTTCTTCCATTTCCTTCAAACTTTCATCTACGCTCTAATCCAACTCCTGCTCTACCAATTTCTTAATTATGCCAACTACTTCTCTTTTAGTATATTCTTCCACTTGTTCCTTGGCGTGTCTTGGGTTTCTCTGATTTTGCTACTTACTTCTTTGCTCACCTATTTTCCTTGATCTCCTACTTCCACCTCATCATTCTTCTCTTCTTCTTCCTCCTTTTCATTCTTATCTTCATCTTCCTCAACATCTAAGTCATGTATATCATATACTAGATGGTCTTGAGCTCCCTCGAACTCTTCATCATCCATGTTTCCAATGTATGCCTCTGTGGCTCTCTATTTCCTTTGAGTCTACCTTATTTTCCACCTTCTGCTTCTTCCTAATTGGTGATTCAAGGATAATAGATTCTTCCTTCTCATTCTCCTTAATGGGAGATGTCTTCCTTGGCGATTCTTTATGTGTGAGGGGCCCATCATGCTCTAACACCACTTCTTGTAGGGTATTCTCTTTATTGGGGACTTCTTCCTATGCACATAAGTGTTAGGCTTAGCACTTTCTTCCGAAGCACCCACAGATTGTGTTGTTTGCACACTTGGTGCCTTCTTATCCTGCACCTCTTCTCTTTCCCTCTTCTTTAGTGCAACCTTTTTCCTCCTTGTGGGGTCTTCTAGAATGGATACATCACTCTCTAGATAGGTACCTTTCTCAAACTTAGGCCTTATGCGTAGATATACCCTTGTTGTAGCCACATCTGTTGTAATACGCACCTTATTGGCTTCATCATCCAGTACTTTATGGGATACATAATTCTCCATGTATGCACACTTATTAGGGTATACAAGCTTCTAACATAGCTCATAGTGGTCTTGGTCTACCTCACTAAGGTCAAACCTTATCCTTTTGGCCTCCTTGAACCATTTGACCCCTGCTTAGAATTATTACACGGTGAAGGAGAAAGGTAGCTTGCACCATGGAATCTTAGTCCCATCTGTCAATGTAAACCTGCCAATGTAGAAATGTTCATATACTGCAAACTCTACCTCTGCAAGTCATGAGCAATGGAAAATTCTCGGGTATCCTCGGTTCTTCCTTGAATGCATTGCGCATTCAATTGTACCACTTTTCTAGGTGCGCCTTGTAATTGGTCATCATGGTCTCACAAGTATATTTTGTAAACATTTTTGTGGGCCAAGGATTATCTTATGGATATTCCTAAATGAACTACTCTAGCCCATCAAGAAATCCAATCTCTGAGAAGATGATGGTGAGGAGAATGTTTCTAAATAATATATTTTCTCCTTCCTGCACATTTCTTATGATCTCATCGACAATAAATGTGGATAAGTTATAGTTGGTCCCTTCTAAGATCTTCTAGAATACATTTAACCATGCCTTGTTTACTTGTGTCCATATTTCTTGATCATTAGTTTTGGTGACTAGGCACATGGCAATTCTCATAACAGGTTAGGGATTTCTATGATGTTAAAGTATCACGAACCATTTTTGTAGTCATAAGCCTCCACAGCTTCCTTGATGGCCTCCTTATCATCCAAGTCATCCTCTATGGATTTTCCTTTGCAATTTAGGCCAATGAACTTTGATATAAGCTGAGGGGTTATGCACATCTTGCGGCTGTAAAATAGAATTGTTCTTCATGTACACATGACATAAAACATTGATATAGGCGTTCAGCTTGCCAACACAAGGCAACTTATATAGTTATAACATCCTTGCCTTCTCTACTTTTACCTTTATTTCATCATTATATATTGGCATTCCATATCATGTCCTCTTGTTAGTTGGATGAACTAGTTCCAACACCAATTATTTCTCAATAGTGCTTGTGTAATGGTTTTAATCAATCATAGCCATTTGTCTCAAGTGTGACACCCACTCTTTCCCAAGAAATACTCCATCTGGTTACTTGCATTTCTACATACCATTCTTCATTAGAGTTAATGATGGCAATGGTTTGCTTTCCTTTTCCCTTGCCCTTCCTTTCTTTGGTGAAATGGTTGCTTTCTTTGGTGTCATGTTTTCTTTTCCATCTACAACCTAAATCCCTCCTTCTTTCTCGATCTACTACTCTTGTTAAATCTAAGGATCCACTCGAAGAATAATCCTCCTTCCATACCCTAGCTTCCAAAACCTAACTATGAGAAACTTCTTCCACAAGACAACATATTCTGAAAAGAAATCTCCCACGCTTGTGTACTCCTTCTTTGGTTTTCAAATCAACCCTAGTCACACACTTAGATCATTATGATTCTTATTCCTTCACATAAATTTCTCTTAATGCCCTAGTTTGTAAGAGCTCTTTCACTTTGTAAATGCAAGGTAAATAATAATGTGCCTGACTTCATACTTATAGTTTTTCTCCTCTCCAACAATAAATTCTATACCACCTACTGACATAATTAGCATTAAATATATCCTTTTCCACTAAATTCAATCTTAAGAACCCTTACCCACATGCCAAATCCTACGTGAAAAACCTTCTACAACCTTCTAGCACACAAAAATCCAATCCAACCGAAGACTCTTATTCGCGCGTCTGTAGTGCTAAAGGAACTTCTTCTATCCTTTACCTAATTTTTTCCATCACCTACCTCATGTTGTTCCTTCACTCTTCATTATTTATATGTGGTCTTTGTTACATCCTTCTTGACACCACAATTTATTATCTACCATTTCCTCATGTGCTTTCTTAACCTTACGTGCTTCCTTCTACTGGGCCATTCAACTTTTACTATTGGCTTATACTTTACTTTACACTACTCCACCCCACACTAAAACAGATGTGTGGTCCTCTATGCATACACAACCTTAGAAAATAATGTGGTTACCGGTGCACAAGGTGCAAAATAGAAATAAAGGAACAAGCAACAAGAAAGGGAAACACAAGAAAATACAAAGCATAAAGGGAAATCCTAAAATAATTGGTAATAATTCCTTATTTATAAACAATGGAAAGGCTTATTTATAGTAGGGCTTCAGTTTAATCCCATTAAAATGACATGGTGATCTCATCCCATCTAGCGCTTGTAATCGGAAAACATCTAAATCAAGGATGTACGAGATGACATAAGCTCCTAGAAAATGGAGTTTCAACTTCCCAGATGGCGCAGAAACTTAGAATCATATAAAAAAATGATCATCCAACCTTAAACTACTTATTCTTTATATGATGATCATGTCATGCCTTTTGTCTTTCCTTTTCTATCTTCTAACTCCATCTAACAAGTGATCTCCTTTCATCTAACTGCATCAACTTATCAATCCTCTCTTCCAATGATTTTTCATCATCTAATCCTCTTGCGTGTGTTATATGCAGCGATGGTAACATGAATTCAACCGGAAAAATAACTTCTGCACCAAACACCAATTGAAATGGTGTGGCCTTGTTCAACCTCTTATAGGTTGTCCTATATGCCCATAGAATGGATGATACTTTGTCATCCCAATCTTGTCTTCTAACGTCACAAATCTTGGTCAACGTGTGACTTAGTATTTTGTTAAATTCCTCAGTAGTTCCATTCACTTGAGGGTGATAAGGGGTAGTCTTGTGATGGGCTACCATAAATTCTACTAACAGATTCTCGACCGTTTCATTCAGAAATGTGTACCTTTGTCAATTGTTAAGATTAAAGGACATCCGTACCTACCTAATGATTATGTTCTCCCATAAAATATAGGAGATTTCACTATACTATAATCCTTTGTAGGAACTTCCTTTGCCCATCTTGTTAGGTAGTTAGTGCAAGTAATGAAATACTACGAACTAGTCCTTCGCACGACTTGTGAAATTAGCCCTACACAAAGTTGATTTCCCATTTTTCAAATGGTGCGAGTTGTTGGCTATTGGTCCCAAGGTAATTTCATCCCATTTTCTAGATTTTCCAAGGTCTTGTTAAAGGTCACAGCCTTTCAAAACTCAATACAATCTTGGTAGATGGTTTCTCACCAAAGCCTTATCATTAGAATCTTCTACATGATAAAATTTACTTTATAGTTTCCTCCTAATATCCCACCATGTTCTTCCTCCGTAATTTCCATGCGTTTATGTTCCAATACGCATCATCATAGAACCTCATCACATCCTAACTTATACATATCCCCACTAATCAACATGTAAGGTGTGGCATGTATTGCCAACTATTTTATCTCCAAAGCCTTAATCCCTTTCGGCACCACACTAGTTTTCAAGAATACAAAAATATATTCCAAGTCCGAGAAGGGGGTCAGTAACCTAAATAGTTGTGTGTCCGACATGGTATCTTCAATTCTTTGCGCATCCTCCCTTAAGCCAATCCTTGATAGGTGGTAAGGTCCTAAAATGCTTTTCCTAGTTTTATAACCACCATGAACTCAAAACTCTTAGAAGAATAGGACCTAATGACATATGCATCCTTGCAAAATGGGCTTGTTCACCAAGTATTTCAATATCATGTGGTCTGTATAGAATATAAAAGGTGTTGCTAATAGGTACTATCTTAACTTATGCAATGTGTAGATCATTGATAGTGCCTCATGATCAGTAGTGGTATACTTTTGTTCTACTAGTGTCAACTTCCTACTTGCAAAACACAAGGGGTGATCAACAATCCCCTCACTAGGATGTGCTAGTAATACTCCCATGGTTGTTCTTGAGGCATCAAAATGTACATGGAAAGGATTATCCCAAGAAGCAAAATGTAGTATGGCCGCAGTGTTAGAAAATAAGAGATAAAATATGCAGAATAATTCCTTACAGAATCGCAACAGTAGAAACTAATATGAAGAAAATATTACAGATCTCAAATAAAAGTGCAAAATAAATAACACAACATAGAGAGACAATGTTTAATGTGGTTCACCCAATTTGGGCTATGTCCACCAAGAATCACTTGCTCAGATTTTATTACAAGCCTCCACTCTCTCAATACAATACCCAGATCCATTTGGAGCTATGCTTAACAAACTCTACAGAATTCACACCTGAATTCAAAACACATCTACAATACATTTACTTGTACATCTATCATATGCATAAGACCATATAAATAGACAACTGCTTAAGAATTTTGATACAAAACCGTGGTAGTACGAAAACCAAGGGTAAAAATCGTGGGTAATGGGTAACCGTTATGGGCTATTTTTGGGCCCATGGTTTTTTTGGTATTTTTACCATTGTTTTGATACCCACAGCTTTTTTCCCTTGGTTTTTATACCCACATTTTTGTATCAAATTGCTTAAGTAGTTGTCTATTTATATGGTCTTATGCATATGATAGATGTACAAGTAAATGTATTGTAGATGTGTTTTGAATTCAGGTGTACAATCCCTCAAGGTAGGATGTGCTAGTAATACTCCCATGGTTGTTCTTGAGGCATCAACATGTACATGGAAAGGATTATCCCAAGAAGGAAAATTTAGTATGGCCGCATTGACAAGTCTATCCTTCAATGTGTCAAATGCCTTCTATTGCGCCATTCCCCAATGAAAGGAAGCTGTTGTGCTTTAGTAATTCCTGCAAGGGCACGTCAATCTTAGAATTCCCTTTGATGAATATCCTATAGTACCATGTATGTCCAAGGAATCTATGCATTTTGCTTTCACTATTAGGCTCCCTAATCCCACAATAACTACAATTTTGGTAGGATACACTAGTAGGCCTTCCTTAGATATAATATGTCCCAACAGGGTTCTAAATGGAGTAGAAAATACATGTTTCTTAATGTTTATGGATATCTTAACTACCAACATCTCTCAAACATCAGCCTCAAATCATCACGATGGTTTTTCACCAACCCATACACCATCCATTCATCCCGGTATACTTGAAGAAACTTATGGATGAAGTCCCAAATGCTTGTACCACGGTGCATGAGAACATGGTGGCATGTTATTTAATCCAAAAGGCATGACCATATAGGAAAACATTCCCCACTCAGTGGTGAAATTTGTCTTTCTCTGGTCTTCCTTTACAATCCTAACTTGGTGATACCTTGAGAACCCAACTATGAAAGAGTAGACCTTGTGCCCGACTACTCCCTTCAAAACATCTTTAGTAAAGGGGTTGGGAAAGGATCGATGAAACATACTTGCATTCGGTCCCCGTAGTCAACATAGATCCTTATTCTTCCATCCTTCTTGATACTGATGACCATTGGGATTATCCATTCTGATTCCTCTATAACCTCAATGATACCAAATGTTATCATCTTGTCTATTTCCTCCTTGACCCGTATGCACAAATTCAAATTCATCTGATAAGGCCTCTTCTAAATCATATGCACACCTTCCTTTAAATTGATCCTCATCTCTATAAAGGATTGGTGGATGCCTTTGAGTTCATGGTACACACAAGGGAACAAATCTTAGAACTCGTGCAATAGATCAATGACCTTTGAAACTTCTTTTTCTGACCAATAGTCCCCAATGATAGCTTCCTTAGGTTTTATCTCTGTCCCAATGTTAACATTATTTTTATTCAAGGGATCTTGGTAGGCGTGTGCTCACTCATCAATGCTATCTATGAATTTTCACATACCTTCAAAATGGTTGACATCCAAACTTGATATTTCTTCACCATCTACTACATAGACCATTTTTTCTTTTTTATTTTCAATCCACGTGTGCTCAAGATGTATTTCTTATAATTCTTATTCATTACAATGTGTCTCAAAATAAGGCTCACCCAACAACTCCAGTAGCCTATCTTCTACTATAGAACTATCTCCCATTATAAGGAACTTGAAAAATTGTAACACCTTATCCACCGATGGCTTCATACTCGATACTCAAAAGATTGAATGAGAGCAACCATTAACTCCTATAAATTCCCGTTTGAAAGAGTGTCTTTGAGTGGATATACCATGCACATGCACAACCCTATAAGATGGAATATAACTTATATACCCATAACAAAGGTGGTAAATCTTCTGCTTTCCTCCATCTAGTCCTTCTCATAAGCTTAAAAATGGAGTGACGCAGATCCTTGCCATGGTAGTCTTGGATAACAAGTGGGCATGTTCCTTCGGAGAACCTTACGAAAATTTGAATCTTACCTCATGCCATTCTATGAGAATCTCGTGATGATTTTCCCACCAACGTAATCTGATCCCAAGCAAGTTATAACTAAACATATTTCTCCTTTCGTCCTCATTTATCCAATGAGCCTCCATTCCTCGTAAGAAGTCATTTGAACTTCCTCCTTCAGAGTAACTTGGTATCTTCTTTCTTCCCAAGCACTTAACCGAGCGCACCTTTGTTACCCTTGTTACATATTCTCTCAATTGTCACCCAATCAATTCATAAGTCATGTGCACCTAATTATCACACACTATACTAGTTGTATCACTCACCGACTGAGCATCTTCAAATTGGATAACCTTTTCTATAGGATGAATTATTTTAGGGTCTCTACTTGGAGCACACATAGATTCTATTGAGGAATTCCTCTCCTAAGGACTCGGTTTATGGCACGATTTTCCATCTCAGTAAAGGGGATGATGACCCGTTCCTCCTTATTCTCAAAAATTATATACCCCTTGTTAAACCATAGGTCATAATTGTTCTTGTAACACTAAGGGTGCTCAAGTAACGTTGGGAAATTATCTGCCTCGGTGAGCACTAAGAATTGTAAGTCCCTAGTTAACTTGGCCCCTTAAATAGTGATAACCACATCTTTCAATCCTCCAATGGGAATTTTATTTTTATTTTTCATGATATACAACACATTTGAAGATGGCTGTAATGTGGTCTTTCCACTTTGATGTCATCCATATAAGGTGAGAAAATTGACCTCTACTCCTATGTCAATAAGGATATTTCTTAGAAGCCACTAATCAACAATTTCATTTAATATAATCTCTTTGTCATAGTCAAGGCTATGAGGAGGAATGTTTGCATGTAAAATGTACCTTTCGCACTCTACTGCCCGGCATGTGATACCTTCTCCCGTAGCCATTATCCTACTAAGGGAATAATATTCTCTTTCCTAAACATCCTACTTCCTTGACTTCATCAAGGTCCTCCTTCGGACCGTCAACATTCATCCTTTGCTCTAACTTCTTTGACTTCTCCTTTAGAAATTGGATTTCCCATTGCAAACTCGAATCACATTCATAGTCTCTTGATACACTTACTTTTGATGAGTAGGGCCTAGATACTTCTCATGCACCACTTCTTCCCTTATAACCAGTTTCTATCTTGGAATTTCCCTTATGCGTGTGGCCTCTACTCACATCATTACCAGTACATGTTCTAACTCTAACTCATGTGCCACTCTTGGCATCCACCGAGGGTCACCTTATTTATACACACCATCCTACCGCTTTGTCTTTTGGGCGTTTTTGGCTCATGTGCTCAAACAACTTAGGGAACTTGTCATACTTATGGTCTTTTCCCCACCATGAGCACTACAATTGGTTAGGACACTCACACTTATAATGCTCAGTAGACCCACAGATTTTAACGGTTCCTCATAGAAACTCACTTCTTCCTCCACCGTAGTTACTATGACCACACACTCCTCTATCTATGTTCCCTTCATAGAAAAAATCATCATCCTTAAACTCCTTACAAGACTATTCTATCTCACACAAATATCAATAACATCATGAATCTGTCAATCAGTTTGCAATCCTTGGTATCATGGGTCGTAGAGGTACATATCTTACAATATCAAGAAACATTCTTGTGGATTGCATGTCATAGTATAGGATACATTTTTACATCATGATCCCCATGGAAAATCTCAAAGTCTACCATCATGTCGTGTGCTAACTTCTAAGGGAAACTATCCTTTGCATTCCCTTCTATTAAAAGTCTATAAACCAAAATCCACTATGAATCTCATGTGCTGAATTTGCAGACAACTTCTCCAACTACTTGACCATTGTAGCAATTTGAGCCTTCAAAAAAGGGCTAACACCAATATCAATGCTCCCAATAGCCTCAGTGAATAGGGAAGCTTCCAAGGCCTCACATAGGTGTGTGAAAGTCTTGTGTGATAGTTCCCTTCTTAACGATGTTATGAATCCACCAAAAAACCATTGAGCATGTTGAGAAGGGTGAATATCATAGGATAGTTTTGACAAAAGAGTCTTGAACCACACATCATACTCCAACACACTTGTCTTCCATTCCTTTTTGGATCTCCTTGAGTGTGGATGCTCTTCTACTCAAATTAAGGGACATGGAACTCTACTAGGAAGGTGTTCTTTAATACAAGTGTAGTCTACCACCATTTGATGGGGGTCATACTTTCGATACCAACTATGCATGCACCCTTGTAATGTCTTTACAAAATGACTTTCCTTCCACTCTGGGGTAGTGATCCCTTTCATGCACCATAGTAATTAACACTTGTGGACATGCTCAGTAGCATCCTCACTACCCATATAGTCTAGTAAATGTAAATACATCTCAAAGAATACTTTTAGAGGTGGTTGTAGCCCTTTTCCTCCCGATCTAGATCCTTGGTTACCTCTAGTGTTTCCTCTTCCAATAGATCCAATGGATCCACCAGTCTTATTCCTCCTAACCCATAATATCCTCTAGATCTTCTAGGTACACCAAATCCACCTTTTATAGTCGTAAAATGTCCTAAAGTGGTCGTGCCTAGTGTTCCTAATGTTCCACCGAACTCAGTGCCGATGGTTTGTGATATCGTCCCACTTCTAGTCATGTTTCTTGTGCCACTTCTATATGTGATACCAAAACCTTGTGTATTTTCACCTTTCCTAAAAAATCCTCCAAATATAGGAATGGTTTGCATAGCCATGGATGTCCAAAATGAGAAATTATATCTCCTAGGCATCGATCGATTACTTCCATCGATACTAAGTAGATGCATGTTGATGGCTCTCCTTTCTCCATGAAGTGAAATCTCATCTGAAGTTGAAGGGGATTCTCTCTCACACTTTCCAAGATGGGGTATCATAGACTAATCAGGTTCCACATCCTCTGTGTGAACCTCAACTCCTTCCTAAAACATCTACCTCTATATATCCATCACACATTTAAGATTGCGTTGTCTAGACAATTCATTTTCAATTCATTTTCATGAGCTTCCCTATATTGTAGTTGTCTCTCTTTGCTTTCCATTTCAGTCGCAATGTCCACCATCTTCCTCTACCCTACCTTCCTCACCCAAAGTGCTTAGAGAAGCTTAGCCGGCCACAAGTAATGCTTCTAAACTTAGGGTAGTGACAAATATACTCATCACCAAAGGGATAACATGTAAATATGATCCTTTTGGATCCTTGAAAACTAAAAATCAGCAACCTATGGGAAAGAAAATGTAGAAATGGTTCATTCTATAGTATAACTAGTCAAGAATCCTTTCCACCCGTGATCAAAAACATGTGTCCAAGTCGATCTGCATTCTGCAGGTCTCTAGTAATCATCTTGGGTCTATATGCGCAATCTATATTACCAGCTTGATCTAGATGCATATGCTGAAATCCATTCATATAGTTATGTTGGTGCAATTTATGGGTTTGCACACTTTACTCTAATTCTCCATGTTCCATTTTTACTCCAAAATGTCCTTGTGGCTCGAGCTGAAGATCTGTAACTCGTTTTATCTAGTTGAATGTTTTCAAACTACCCTCAATGTTGTTATTCTACCCTTTTTGAAACAAAATCCAAGTTTCCTTTTATTGTGCCCTAGTTTTTCATGTTGCATGGGCTGTGTTATTTTTCCTTGGCCAAAGAGTGAAAGAAACCCGTGTTTGATCGAATTCCATTTTTATGAAGGTGAAATCTCACTCCCCAGGCTTAAATCATCCCCACATCATGTTTCATTGGATTCAAAACCAAAAAATCCATCTTCTTTGTGAAAAAAATTCAATTTCGAAGCATCCCCTGCATTTTTTCATTTTGACGGGCATACGGGCATGTTCTACCCGTCAAATTTATCATTGCAAAGTTTATGCTGACATGGCAGGCTCTCATTGGCGGTGTGGTCGGAAAGAATGTTATAACTTGTCAAATTTTCAATTTTTGGCGAAGGGAAAATTTGCTCCACAGCCCCGCATTTGCCTACTGTGCCTATGTGGCATGATTTGATTGGACAGATAGAACATCGGGTAGTGGAGGTCACTTAAAAAAATTTTGCCTTCATTTTTGCAAATTCCTCAAAATCAAAATTTTCCCCATGGCCCCACGGTTCCATAAGGATGTGCTTACATGGCCTGATGTGATTGGTCGAGGATTGGCGGGTGGCGGAAGTAACTTAGGAAATTTTTCTTCCATTTTGGAAAAAATTCTCAAAATTAAATTTTTGCTCGAAGGCCCGCAGTGAATGGCATGATGACACGTGTCCAGGAGGGCCAGGCGGATGGTCAAGGACTTGGAAAATTTTTGTGTTTTTTGGCTCGGGGTGTCAGGGGAAAAATTTGGCCCACGAGCCCGCAACCATTGGAAAGGTGACACATGTGTAGGAGATCGACCGGAATAGAGGGAACTTAGAAGAATTTGAAAATTTTTGGTTTCAAAATGCAAAAGGAAAATTTTTCTCGGGGGTCTGCACCCAATACGAGGTGGACACGTGTCCAAGAAAGGCGGCATGGATGGGTGGAATTTATGGAAATTTTG
This sequence comes from Taxus wallichiana var. yunnanensis, assembly GCA_018340775.1. Lineage (NCBI taxonomy): Eukaryota > Viridiplantae > Streptophyta > Pinopsida > Cupressales > Taxaceae > Taxus > Taxus wallichiana. The sequence continues at coordinate 23,395,504 of CM031239.1, read as the reverse complement.
AAGTATTTTAACTTCAAAATTTTAAGGTTATAATTTGGCTTGAAGACCCACGCCCAATGGAAGGGTGACACGTGGCATGGGGATGTCAAGCAGGGGAGCAAAGAGTTGAAATTTTTCAAATTTTTGGCTTAAAACCTCAAAGACAAATTTGGACATGATGGCCTGCACCAATGAGAATGTGACACATATGCACAGGGATGAAATGGAGAGGCGGAGGCTTGGAGGAATTTGAAGTTTTTTAAACTTTAAAGGGTAAAAGGAAAAATTTTGGTTCAAGGTCCTGCCACCAATGAACAATGGACACGTGTCTGACTTTTGATGGAAATTTGGAGCGCGGAGGAAAGATGGAAAATTTTCCAAATTTTAGTGAAAAATCTCAAAGAGAAAAATAAACCCATGGAAAAATTTAGAGTTTTAGCTCCACATCCAATAGGACAGTGACATGTGGCATTTTTCAAATGTCAAAAGATAGATGTCCAAATTTGCATGGAGTTTGGATTCTTGTAGTGGAATGAAGGCAAATGTGATGAGTTGGCTCCGCCTCCAATGGGATATCGACACGTGGCAGAGAAACAGTGGGTGTTCGGGCCCGCGGGGAATTTTGAGAAAATTTTCCTTTTGCGAAAAAGTGGTAAAATGCATCAAATCAGCCTGTGGTTTTGGTAAAGGCCCACAGGAGGACACGTGGCACATCCAGGGGCCCATGGGAAAATTTTCAAAAAATTTCCAAAATTCAAAAGGTGTTTAAAATGCTTTTTAAGGATTGGGGGCCCACCCCAATCATGTTTGGGCACATGTCCGACCTTGGGTAAAGGCAAAAAGATAATTTTTGGCATTTTTGAAGAGGATTTGGATCTGCCACATGGAGGGATGGCATTCAAAGTTGATTTTAATCAACAATTCTTTGTGTAATTTCATTTTTGGGTGCCATTGGAGCTCCAAGAAGTGTGGAATCATCATTTTTGCACCAAAACACATGAAATTTTATATGAATCTACATCCCTTTGGCCTTTTGAACACAATGACATCATTTATTTGAGCTAATTCAGTGCCTTATTGTGTTTTTTGTGAGATATTTTTCTCATCCCGTGAAAAACACGTGAAAGGTAAAAATGAAAAGTTGCAGAGTTAAAAATGATGAGGGCAAAGGGTGAAAAATGATTGCAAATGCATCTTTGGCATGGTGGAATACCAAAAACGTGACCACAGGATTTATAAGGATCCGAGTTCATGTAATATTTTAAAATATTTGGGCATCTCTCTGGCATTTGGCGAGCTGTTTCATAGTTTTATATCATTTTTCATCAAATGGATAGGGTTTTGTAACAAATTTGATCCCTTTGGCATATTCTTTGCTTGGGATACAAGGATCCAAGTTGGCATAGGGTATATGATGTAGTTTGGAAGGATTTTGGGGTTTGTTCAGAATTTTTGAGAGAGAGAGAAGAAATTTCACAGGGAAAAAAGCGGAAGAAGTCCATTTCCTTTTGAGAAACTACCGAGAGCCATTTTGATTCTAGTTTGCATCAAATGTTCATCATGTTGAGTTGGTTTCATTTGTAAAGCCATCAAAAAGCTTTTAGATTGTCTAAGTAACATTCCCTTGCTAATATATTTGATCAAATTCTTGGATTAACTGGTTTTATCTCTTGGAAAATCTTGCATGCACTTGTATTTTAGTATGTTTTCAATTTGTGTTTCATGCTCATGTTGCAATCTTGTGTTTGGGATATTTATTGGTCATGCATGGTCTCATTTCTTGTAGAGGGTTTGAAGGCATCTACAATCTTCCATTTAGAAGAGCATTCATTTGAGTGGAGATAAACAGATTTAAATTCATCTTACCTTCCTTGCAAACTGAGGGTATTTGTAAACCTTTGGGTGCACCTTAGGACATGATCTAACAAGGGGTTCTTAATGCTTTATTGATATTTTTCTTCAAGCCTTTGTGGTAGGCTATCAAATTTTGTATGGAATAGTGTAGATTTGGGCATCCATTGTGCACACATCCTGGTTGAAAGAGCACCTCAAATTCATTGAAACATCTCTGTTGTTTAGGTGTTGTAACCCATTTGCAAAGTTTCCCAAAGAAGGTGATGATTTATAGCTACTCTTGTTCCAAGGTCTCTCATCATAATTTCATTTCAAAATAACTCATCCTACCTACAATACCCCTGCATCTGCATTATGTGTCTACAAAAGAATTCAATCCTTTCACAAAAATGCACAAAGTTGATCAGGGTTTTATCATGTCTTTAGCAGCTCTAGCTTTTCTTTGAGAACATTTCCATAATTTAGTAGTGACAACTCCTTTGAGTTTGGATAATGTATATTTGATGATGTTTTCACAAAGCCTCCTCCATATCACACACAAAATACAAGGATATCTCCATCTCCTTACCGTATGGAGGCTGCAATATAGGTACTCCTACCTTGGTTGATAGGCACAACCTAAAATAGTGAGGGTTAGATCAAAACCCTTATAAAGGTGCTATCCACTCCCTCAAATCTTGAATACAAACAAGCGAGATAGGTGTTCTCCCGGCTACAAATGACATAAAAACATCTATCTATCCTTGAGTGTCTTGTGCATATTCATGATGTTGTTCAAGTTGTGACAAAGATTAAATCGGATACCAACAAGTTCTACTAGAAAAAAAGGTCTCGTCTACAACTCATGATACGAGATGCTCTTCTACACATTTGTGTACATCAAAGTTAGGTCTGAGACCAAACCTTTGAGAAAACTCATCCTCCATTCTTTTAAACCATGCTTCAACACTTTCCAAGGTCAATCATTCTTTCATCACACATAAGAGGAACCAAAATGTTTATCATTTCTCACGATCTTCAAAAGAGGTCCCAACAACGGAACCAAGATGTAGTCATTTTTATACCCTTAGAACAATAGTCTAATTGAATGCGTGTCAACCTATCACCCAGTAGGGAGGTGGGCACTCACCGAGGCACACACAGTGTTGAGATCCTCTTTTGTTTGAATTATGTGAGAATACATCATTTATGAAAAATTTAGATGCAGGAAAGAAAAGAACCATGCATTCATTCTGAGAACTTAGGATGAGTTATTATACCAATGCATCCATTCAAATAACAAGAGAGAAGTATCAAACAAAATGCATATTTGGTTCATGAAAGAAAGGAAATGCACTAGGGTTTATTCCCATGAACAACATATATACTTTAGAACAAAACCTTATATTCATATTAACAAGTTCAATAACCAAGTTACATTCATTTAGGCTATAACATGCTAATATAAAAATGCAAATCAGATTCTTACATTACAAGTCTAAACTATGCACATTACAAAACTAGTTATAGACCCATCCCTCTTAATATACCATTACTCATATGGTTATCATAATCCCAACCCAAAGGATCCTTCATTGTTCCTACAGAGCTTCACCTATCCAATGTTATATGATGTTGCTCTTGGTTTCCCTTTTCTTTTATCCGAGCATCTCTATATATAGCTTTAGTCTCCACCACCATGCCTTCCTAGGATAATAGATTGGTTTCAAAGCATCCATGTGGTCCTACAATGGATCATGCTTCCTTTTATTCAAACTCTCCACTCTTTACAATGATGTTTTTCTAGATCCTTCGATCGCATGCATGGAATTTTCCTTCTGGACCATAAAACTACCAGGATGGCACCTTATCCACACCGCATGCTAGACAGGTCACACTTTTCTCATGTGCTACCTAGGATGTTGAATATGGCTAATTCCCAAAACCCCTATTTTTCCTTACACGCGTGCCTTGGGTTCTAACAAACCCTTCCAAAACCCCATCCCACGTTCCTTCACCTTACGCGCCCTTCTTCATATTGGCCCTACATGCCCACATTCCTTCTTGTACTTAACCAATATTCTGAGGTCTAATGCTTATAATTGAATCCATCATGCCTAAATAACTTTGACTTCTTAACTCACCTAAAATCCATCATGCCTACACGACTTTGACTCGCCGTGCTTAGTTAAATTATTTTCCGTAATACACAATAACAATGGAAATTAAAAGCAAAAAAATCATCCATCAATAAACATCATCATCTAACCAAATGGGAGAGTTTGTGTATCAATAAATATATACACATATACAAATAAATACTAATATCTCAAAAACTCTCATATACAATCTCACATCTTTGGCATGTAGGCCGTATATATATCAAAAATCACAATGATCATACAATGTCACATATAGTGACTAATCATTACCCCACCTAATACCCTCATGTCTAGTCTCACATGTATCCTTCTCCTAGACCTCGGTCCAAAGCTTGGTCTCTAAGCACTCATAACCTCACCATGACCTAGTATATGGGGTTGATGACCACCTATGCTACCGTAACCGTGAGTCCTAGATCTCGTCCAATCACCGGCTACCTACGAGGCTCATGTACTTGGCATATGAAGGGACATCAATCCATATAGTGGCTAGATGATCCTGATAGTAGTGAGCCTCGTTAACGACATCCCTGAACCTTGCCATCAACATAGTCTAGGGTGGTGCCATGGGTCTCACTAGAACCTATGAAATTTTCCCTACTAATAATGGCCTCGACCCTTGTCTTGATGCCTTCTCACCTTCTAGTGCCACGGGACTCTATCTTGGTGCATGTACATGTATTGTGGGACCCTATCCATGTGCCTATATTAGTACTGTAGTAGCAACTTGGGCTTGTAAGGCCATAACATGTGCCTTTGTCATGGCCAACTAGCCCTATAAACCTGTAACTTGTTCTTGAAGGGTGGATAACTTCCCTCCATCCCCATCCCTTCCCCGTGTGAGAGTATATACCTATCCTACGTGGGCTCAGTAGTGCTGCCACATGTGCCTAAAAGATAGTCACATGTGCCTCTAACCATTTCAGTTGTCCCTGAAAACCTATAATCTATTCATGTAGGGAAGTAACCTGACCCTATAATGTATCCCTCTATATTATGACAAGTATATAAATTAGGATTTCCTAGCCTCGGCGGTGTCACCCATAGCTATTCCACCCACTACCGCCTATATTCATCGGTGACACCCATGTCATCAATCCGTCTATCAACCACCTACTCTTGCCCTATCAGAACACTCAGACATGGTTGAGACATGGGTCTCTCCACATCATATCTACGATAGTATTGAAAAGGTGGGGGCACATCCTTCCGTAATGCAAACTGTCATCTAACCTTATCCACAGTGTATCATCTCATGTTCCCTAGTCCACTACCCCTGTATCCATCTTAGTAGATGAAGCTCCTCTAACTCCTCATCTATACCTCTGTAGAATGGATATTCCACATATGGCCTTTACACGATATCAACTACTAAAATTCCCTCCAATCGCTTCCTGTAGTATGTGACATCATATGTGTCCCTCACCACCCTCATTTTTCCACCAATGGGTACCCATCATCTAAAACCAACTCTAAACATGCCACCCCCAAACCAATTATGTCTTGGTAAACCAATAGGGTGCACACAAACAATGTGCTCATATGCCCAAAGTAGTGTAATCAATATGTATATCACACACCAAATATCCTTAATCTCCCATAGGTTCATAGCTCTCTATACAATTGAACTAGGAAAGTTGGCGCACAAGTGAACCATATCGTATCCTTGATCATATCCTGTAGCACTCCCATCAATGCTCACGAAACCTACCACCCTTAAAATATGACAATACAAAATATCCTACTGTCATCATCATCATCGAACCATCACCTAGTCTCATGTGGGCAAGTCACATACATGTCCCTAAATCTCAAAATCATGTTGTGATACCTCAACTCACACATCACCTCACCAAATACTGCCACTATCAACTCTATTGATGCCTCGTTTAAATGGAATATACTTGGCTCCCCAAAAATAGGAAGTCGTAGGATCCTATATATGTCCTCCAATGTCACAGTCATCTTGCTTGTCGGTAAGTGAAAGGTATTGGTCATGGAATCCCATCTATCTATGAGAGCCACCATTAAACTATGATCCTAAGATATATGCCTATAGCATCAAATCGTACTAAGTATAACATTAGTCATGTGTTCCCACTCCTTCGCAATCATGCTAGGCTGCATTTGCAGACTTGGTAGGGATGACATCATCCCATGTCCTCGCTTGATCTCTCACTTGCATCATCCAACACAACCTTGTCATGCCTTGCTCACCTCAAATCATCTATTACCCACTACACAATACCCACCTACAAACCCACTATACTATATCATTATTAGCCATTATCTAAGTTCATTTCATCTACTTACCTATCCCACATCTCTAAAATAACATTTTACCCTCTTCCCTCTACCTAAATCTTCACCTACACCTTCCTATCATATTTTAATTTCCTACCTAGCCATTATTTCAATTATTTACTCTTAATCGTGACTGGAATCACCACCTTGACCATCATCACCCTATTTTATTGGTGTCGGTCACCCAAAATTTCACTCGATGCCAGCCAAATCCCACCAATGTCAACCAACCCATGACCGACGTCGGTCTGCTTTCAGCCAAAAACCAAAAAACCCATTCCCCATTCTCAAAAATTCATAAAAATTAGCATGAAAACATATTCTAACACACCCAAAGCTATCCTAACTTTATTCAAAACCCTAGTTACCCTACATTGGACCTTCCCATCCCTAATCCCCTTCATTTTTACGCATAATTTCAAAAAATCACATTACGTCCAAATTTTAAACAAAAATGGTTTAAAAAAATATTTTCAACCAAATGACAGATTCATATTGACTCCTACCTCATCTCAAAGTGCCATCTCCATCATTGCACATCTAGCCGCTACATTAGTGGTCCACCCAACCCCTCTCCCACCTCTTCCATGGCAAATTCAAATCCTCACCTCCAAACCAATTGAATCAATCAAATCGATCTCGTGGACCCACCAATCAAATGCCAATCACCTACTACATGGCTTGCCAACTTAGCTCAACACCTTGTATTATTGTTTTCCACTCAACCTCCCCTTCATTTTCTAAAAGTGGTAAGGTCAAAATGAATCAGAAAAATTGAAATATTCCTTTTTTAACCCCAAATCAACATGACTGACATCATTCATGTCGTGCCCTAGCCAACCAATTTCGGTTATGCTATAACCGAATTAGTCACCTAACATACCCATTTGACCCAGCCCATGCCCATTTTTTCTAAAAACATGATTACACCAACAATGTTTAATGTTACTAATTATACCCTACTTGTTTCACCAAATTGTTATGAATAATGAAATAGATAAGGGTAAATAGGTCAAGGAGGAATACTTGTAGTCACATGGTTGAAGGTTGAGTGTGCGCGTTCTGATTTCTGATCCAAACTGATTGTGTGAGCTTCCCTTTGGCTAGGAGGAACTACCTATAATGCAAAGCAAGACCACAAGATACAGTCAATAGAAAAAGGTTAGTGGATTTCCTAGCATGAGCTAGATCCAAGAAGTGTGATACTTCCTCGATGGTTGTCAATCCACTAATATATATAATTCAATATAAAATAAATGAACATGCAAATAAAATAATCTAATGCTAGTGTTATGATTTAGGTATCTCAGATTACTATTAATGTCAATCTAATTAAATTACTTAATAATTAAATTGGTGAAGGTATCGAGTTAGGTTGCGGAGTTAGGTAGGTTGTATGAGGGTCACAAACATTATCTGGGTAAGATCTGGTGTAGTTTGGGTTGATTTTGGATGATTAGGAAGCTTGTTGGTTTAAGGAAATTTACTAGGCATAAAGACCAATGTCATTTAGGGTATCACCAATGATGGTTTAGGATGAATGATATCAATTACTATGGATAATGGAAAAATGTCAAAATTGGGTGTCTAAGCTCTCTCTGTATCTACACAAAGAGTTGGGGAGGCATGTGGTGAGGTTGTAAGTGAGGTATCAGATTTGGGTAAGGTTTTGTGAGGTTTTGGGGACGTTAGGGGAAGTTTGGTGAAATTTTATAGGGGAGACAGTAATCGATGTCAGTTGGGTGACCGATGTTGGTGAAGAGGAGAAAATGACGACGGTTAAGGTAATTGGCATCGATAGGGGAGAAATGGTGGTAATTAAATAAACTTGGTTTTTGGGCTTCTCTGTGATTGCACAGAGAATGGAGGGAGGATGGTTAGGCTCGTAAAAATGCTAGGAAGGCTCAAGAATGCCTAAAAGTTAGCTATGGAGAGGTAGAAGGTGGTGGGTGGTAGGTTGGGTAGATTGGCAGGAAAGTGGGGGTGGAGGAATGCAGAAAGAATAAGATCTAGTAACAAAAAGATAAAGAACCTATTAAGTGAAGAAATGATGCAAGTCAAAAGCACTTGTATTTACAAGTCTAGTTGGTGAAGGATGGTAGTGGTTGATCCATGAAGAACTTGGTGGTCTCTTTGTGGAAATGCTTCTCAAAGTGCTCTCGTGAATAAAAATGCATGTCGACGAGTATGAGGTACTTTCTTAGGCCTATGGTTAAATGTATTTCATGGTCTAGATGTTGAGAAATCATTGGTACATACTTGAATGCAGATATCTCTCTCAAAACTCGATGTGACCAATCTCATAAAAAGGTTTTGTTTCACTCGGAAATGTTTCGTTCCTTGAGTTGAAACAAATGGCACGTTGGGTAGTGGATTCAAACGGATTTAGGAGGACCGAGATTCAAGAAGCATAAGAAATGTTATAACAGAGGACATGTAAGCTGTGACTTACTGGTTTTCACCAGGATGCAAGCTGATCTCCTTTGCTGTAAACACTTCTGGTATTTCCACTCGTCTCTGCTCGGTCAAGTGAAGATCTGGACTCTGTTTCTCGCTCCCAATGCTCTCTGTTGATCCAGAAATCCTTCGACTGATCCCAAAATGAAATTCTGATCTGTTGTTTTGGTTTGGGGAGCCCATTTACAGGGAACCGATGGTGGTTGCGTAACCGACGGCGGTCGAGTAGGAACCGGCATCGGTAAGGAAAAAGTAGGCTATTTTTAGTAAAATAGCCCACCTTCCCTGCTTTTCTCCCGAGAGATCAGTTGCGGGCTCGGTCAAGTGACTAGAAGGTCAGTTTTGGGTGCGAGAAAGGGGTCATTAGTTATGGGTGTAGGTGTGGACCAAGTTATGGGTCTTAATTAGGTTAGTTTTAGGGTTAGGGCTAGGTCATGATGAAGTGGCAAAGTGAGGTGGTAGGTAGGGTGATGTGGATTTATCAATTAGAAGGCAATTAATAAATAATTGTGTAAGGTTTAGGTGATGAGGTTATATTGCGAGATGAGATGCGGGTCACAAGGGGTCGTAAGACACGAATTTGGTGTCTACATTAGCCCCTTATTGTCGTGTAGCTTGTTTCTGCAAAGTCACAGACAATAATATGAAGTGGTTTCTCCCCAAGGATATAGGTAATCCCCCTCAAATCTATCATAGATTGAGTGAACGGAAATCGGGGATAGGGTTGATAAAGGGTGAATGTTGTAGAGAGGATGGTAAGGTGGTGGGGTAAGTCCAAGGAAGCGACGCATGTTGAAATGCAATAGTATTTATGCGACTAGGGTACATGATTTGATGAGCAAACAAGCAATGTATAGGCAAAGGTCGATAGTTTATCCAGACAAGGGTGATATAATCCTAGTATCCAGGCATAGGAAGTAGCTCCGGGGTATATAACGGGTAAGGTACAGAACGTTTTAGGCATGTTCGTAAAGCACTAAATGGTTGGTTTGGTTGAGATAAACGTCACGGTCTAGGTCTAGGCAAAGTTGGTCGACAGATCAAGTCAAGGACCCTAATCATGCTAAAACATGAACAGGTGAGCTCGATTGAACAAAAGGTACATGATGGATGGATAAAATAAAACGTTGATTGTGGGTATGGTATTGAAGTGATACGGCCTTGGGTCGGGCCAAGTTGTTGGGTTGTGGCCTTGGGTCAGGCCATAAGGGTAGAGTGAGGCCGTGGGTCGGGCCAAATTGTTAGGGCGAGGCCTTGGGTGGGGCCGGATAGGTAGGTTGAGGCCTTGGGTCGGGCCAAATGGTTAGGGTGAGGCCTTGGGTGGGGCCGGATAGGTAGGTTGAGGCCTTGGGTCGGGCCAAATGGTTAGGGTGAGGCCTTGGGTCGGGCCAAATAGGTAGGTTGAGGCCTTGGGTCGGGCCAAATGGTAGGTTGAGGCCTTGGGTCGGGCCGAATAGGTAGGTTGAGGCCTTGGGTCGGGCCAAATGGTAGGTTGAGGCCTTGGGTCGGGCCGAATAGGTAGGTTGAGGCCTTGGGTCGGGCCAAATGGTAGGTTGAGGCCTTGGGTCGGGCCGAATAGGTAGGGCGAGGCCTTGGGTTGGGCCAAATAGGTAGGTTGAGGCCTTGGGTCGGGCCAAATGGGTAGGTTGAGGCCTTGGGTCGGGCCAAATAGGTAGGTTGAGGCCTTGGGTCGGGCCAAATGGATAAACAAATGGTGTTCAGCAAAGGTGGATATAGGCGATATGTGGTTAAAAAGGGGCAAATGGTAAATAGGGGAAAAAAATATTGGGGGAAAGTTGGCAGAAAAACCGATGTCGATTCTACATGACCGATATCGGTTAAGGGACCGATACCGGTTCACTAGGGCAAAATGAAACCGATATTAGTTATGGGCGAAAAACCTATAAAAAGAAAAATACAGCTTGTCATTGTCACTTTGTTATTTTGAAAACCAAATTGACTTGTCTGACGTGGAGAGTTGAGATTGGAGGTTTATTGAGTGAGGTGGAGCTATTTTGGTGGAGGAGTGAGTTGTTTGCGGGCCCGAGTGAGGAGGCAGCAGTTGATTGGCCGGGGACCTAGCAGATCAGAATTGGAGCTATGGCACAGGCAGGAGGAGCAGGAGGGGCTGGACCAGCTGGACCACCACCACCTATCCCACCATGACGACGTGTCATCGTACGGGTAAGTTCGAAACTCCTCATTTTGTGCATTTTATTGCATTATGTTGGTTTTGGGATTTGGGTAGGAATATAATGTTTTGTAGAAAATAATGAATAAATGGAAATGATTTGAAAAAGGGAGAGGGTAGATAGGTGAAATAGGCCAAGGCGGCAGGGTGGGTAGGTTTTTAGGGTGTTTGGGTGGGTAGAGAGGTAGAAATAGGGAAAAAGAAGAAAGGGGTAGCCGCGTCGGATTCGGCGCGGAAAATTTCCAGTGACCGATGTCGGTCACTAAGCGACCAGCATCGGTCGCGAATTTTTAGGGCAGGGTGGGTCTGTGGGTTACCGATGCCGGTTGATCATTGACCGGCGTCGGTGGGAGGGGGACCGGGGTCGGTTATGGGTGAGTGTGGGTTGGGTTGGGTTTTGGTTGAGTGTGGGTTGGGTTGGGTTTTGGGTGTGGGGGGGGTTTGGTTTTTAGATGGAGTGGGTTTGGGTTTTGGGTGTGGGGTGGGTTTGGTTTTAGGTGGAGTGGGTTTGGGTTTTGGTTGAGTGTGGGTGGAGTTGGGTTTGTTTTGTGTTTGGGGTTAGGTGGTAGAGAGTCGGGGTGTGGTCGGGGGGATAAAAGGGGTTTAGAGGGTAAAGTAGATGTTGTGATAAAAAGTAGGTCTAAGGATGTGGGTTGGTTTTACAGGCACGCACGTCGGCTGACGATGTAGGATAGGATGCCCCGCTATTGGTGCATGCCAAAATGTTTCACTCGGAAATGTTTCGTTCCTTGAGTTGAAACAAATGGTGAGGTGAGGTGGATGATATAGCTGAGGTACGAGAGAACTTGGTACAAAGTGAGTGTTCGACAAAAGAGAACCTACCCTAAATAGACAAGTCCATGACCCAAAAGGTTCTTTTGAATGAGGCTTTTATTTGACCGAATATAGACCGATCGATGCGGGAAGTCTACAAGGGATATTGATTGTACTATTCTTGAGGTCTTCACGAAGCTAATCAATGCGAGAAGCTTCGATAAAGGCCGATGTTGCAGTGTATAGTTTTCCTTCAAGGGAGCAAATCTTTTATAGTAGCGAGATATGATTTTAGTGCATAGTTGTCCTTCGGAGAGCAGTCTATATAGAATAATAGCAGCAATAATTTGGCATATAGCTGTCCTTCGAGGGAACAATATATATAATTTAGATAGCTAGATGTTCTTTTGGCGTGAAGCATCTAGTTTGGTAGGAAGTTTGACTCAAGAAAATCCCATAAGAATACGGCTTATTTTAATACTTTGAAGTCATGGACTAGACTAAAAAGGGAAAGGCATCATCAAGGGGAGGTGAGGAGTGATTTTGATTTTATTTTGAGATATAGAAAACAAAGTGTATGTAGTGGTAAATGAGCTCAAGGGATGAGCAATAGGTAGATAAGAAGTGATATAACACTAGATTCAACAGTAGAATGGTCGAAGATGTAAGGCATTAAGGGGTTCCGGCTCAGGTTTACCGTTAAGCGAAGCTAAACGATAAGTGCCTGATCCATAGGTGTGAGTGATTATATAAGGCCCAATCCAATTGGGAGCAAATTTTCCACGTTTGCTCTTTTCTAGTTTGGTGACATGTTGATTCTCTTTGAGGACAAGATCACCAACCTTAAAGGTACACTCATGAAGTCGCTTATCATAAGCACGCTTGATGCGTTTTTGATAGATTTGGAGGTGATCAAGAGCTGTAAGATGACGTTTGTCAAGAAGCTCCAATTGGGCTAACCGTTCTTGGCGGAAATAATCGTTGGTGAGAATATCCTGAAGGGATATTCTGAGGGAGGGTATTTGTATTTCGAGAGGCAAGACGGCCTCGGTACCATATACCAAAGAAAAAGGTGTAGCGTTAGTAGCGGTACAAATGCTAGTACGATAAGCCCAAAGGGCATAGGGAATGTGATCGTGCCAATTTCTTCCGGATTCATTGACAACTTTCATGAGGATTTTGGTTAGGGTTTTATTAGAAGATTCAGCCTGACCATTGGCCTGCGGATAGTAAGGCGATGAGAAACTAAGTTTGATACCAAAGTTGTCACAAAGGTCTTGTAGCAACTTGTTTTTAAAAGATTTACCATTATCTGTTATTAGGCGATGAGGAATACCAAAACGATAGATAATGTGATGGTTAATGAATTCGACAATTTTTTCTTTTTTGATTGAAATGAGTGGAATGGCCTCCACCCATTTTGTGTAATATTCGGTTGCTGTGATTATCCAACGGTGACGTTGCGAAGAGGTCGGGTGAATCTCACCAATAAGGTCTAAACCCCATTGTGAGAAAGGCCAAAGATCTCGTGCGACCTGCAGCAGATGGCTAGGAGTATGTTGAAGGTTGGCATGTTGTTGACACATAACACAATGCTTAACATATTCGTAGCAGTCGTTATTGAGAGTAGGCCAATAATAACCTAGGCGAAGGATTCGTTTAGCCACGGAAAGGCCACTAAAATATCCACCACAAATCCCATCATGGACTTGTTGGATGGTATAGGTGACCTCCGCGCCGGTTAGACAGTGAAGGAGGATGCCATCAAAGCCACGTTTATAGAGGAGTCCCCCCATGACAACATAACGAGAAACACTTTTAAGAAAAGCACGTTTCTTGTTACTAGTAAGGTCGTGTGGGAGAATAGAGATTGTAAGGTAGTCGTGAAATTGGTGGTACCGGTATCCTGCGAATTAGTAGACACTTTGTATTTATCATACAAACTACCGGGGTTGAATAGGATGGGGCAAAAATTTGTTGGACCACGAAGAATAATTCGAGTCGGTTAACAACGCAAGGCGGGAATTTGCGAGGCTAAGCAAGCCATAGTATCCGTAAATTTGTTAGTAGAGCGGGGAATGGTTTGGATAGAATAGTGAGTAAAGAAGGCTAGAAGTGAATCCACGTAGTGTTTGTACTTTTGAAGTTCCTCATTTTTGCATTGGTAGACGCCCATAACTTGATTGACTACCAATTGAGAGTCGCCAAAAATATTGATAGATTTGATGCCTAAGTGTATCGCAACTTGGAGACCCAGAACAAGGGCCTCGTATTCCGCTGTATTATTAGTGCAGGGGAAATCAAGCCGGAATGAAAGAGGCATAGGTTCAGCGTCGAGAGGAATGAGAACAATGTCGGCTCCTCCGCTACGCTGGCATTTAGATCCATCGAAGAAGAGGGTAATTTGATACAACTCTTCCCCGAGTGAAAGAGTGGCGATGAGTTCGTCGGGGAATGTAAAATTGGTAAATTGTTCCCCAGGTAAAGGGGCCTCCGCAAGTTGGTCTGCAAGAGTTTGTCCTTTGATTGACTTTTGTTGTATAAACTCAAGGTCGAGGTCAGCGAGGAGCATGAGCCATCGAGCGATGCGTTGGTTTAGATGTGGTTTGGTGTACATATAATGAATGGGGTCCGTGTTGGTGATGACAAAAGTTTTGTGATTGAGGAGGTAATGTCGGAGTTTGGTAGCTACGAATGATAGGGCTAGGCACAATTTTTCTACATGTGTATACCTAGTCTCGTAATCCACGAGGGTACGACTTATATAATAAACGACCTGTTCTCGATGTGCCGAGTCCCGATGTACAAGCATAGCTCCTATAGCATGGTCAGTGGCGGAAAGATAAAGGTAGAAAGGGCGGTCGTCCTGGGGTGGGATAAGCACGGGTGGCTGCAAGAGATAAGTTTTGAGAGCTTCGAAGGCTTGGTGACACTCCTCACTCTATTGAAAGGTAATGTCCTTTTTAAGAAGGTGATGAAAAGGGTAACATCGATCCGAGAGTTGGGAGATGAAACGCCGGATGGATTGAAGTTTACCCTGCAAACTACGTAATTGTTTGAGGTTTTTGGGTGGAGGCATTTCTAGGATAGCTTTTACTTTAGATGGATCGACCTCAATGTCACGCAAAGAGACGATAAAACCAAGAAGTTTCCCTGAAAGGACACCAAAGACACATTTCTTTGGTTGAAGACGAATAGAATATTGCAATAGGTGATTGAAAATAATGGTTAAAACATCGAGATGTTCACTGCGATGTTTAGACTTGCCAAGAAGATCATCGACGTAATCTTCAAGGATAGTGTGCATAATGTCATGAAAAATGTAGGTCATAGCCCGCTGATAGGTAGCACCAGCATTCTTAAGGCCAAACGACATGACACGATAACAGAAGGTTCCCCAAGGAGTTATGAAAGCGGTTTTATGTTGATCGGCGGGTGCGACCAAAATTTGATTGTATCCTGAAAAGCCATCCATGAGAGAAAGCATTTCATGGCCCGCAGTGAGATCAACAAGTTGATCAATACTTGGGAGGGGAAATTCATCCTTAGGGCAAGTGAGGTTAAGATCTCGAGAAATCCGTGCATATCCTGAAGTCCCCGCGTCACTTTAGTGACAGTACGATGTTAGAATTCCATTAAGGATAGTCATAGGCAAGATGAAGGAAATAGAAAGAAGTTGTTAAAGCTCTTCTTTGACTAAGAGGGCAATGCGTGGACGCATTTTCTCAAATTTTGTTTGACTGGTTTGGAATCGGGATTTAGGGTGATGTTATGGATGGAAATGGTAGGATCAATTCCTAGCATGTCACGTGAGGACCAAGCGAAAGCTTGGTCGCGGAGTACGGAGGAAGGTAGTAAAGGCAGCTTGTTACTCGATGTGTTGAGGGATTGTCCGATCTTCACAATGTGAGGATCTTCCTCCGTGTGGATGTTGATTTCAATAGTAGATTCGCTCAACATGGTTTGGGTTTCGAGATGGTAAGGCTCGTTGAATATAAGAATCTTCCGCGCCAAGGTAAGTGAGGATGGATTCGTCATCCTGACACTCAACAACATTAATCAAAGGCGAATCCTCTTCGATCATGTCTGGATACAGAAGGGGAAGAGAAGATGGGTCCTCATTATCGTGTTGATAAGTGAGAGGACCTATTAAGATAGCATTTATGAAAAAAAAAAGTTAGGAGGGATAGATTCAGGGTCTATAGATTCTGTGGGTGATGATGGCAAAGTGGGTGATGATGGTTTGGTAGGGGTGACGTCGTCTTCTTCCAGAATACAGCTGACACGAGGTGTCTCCTATGTAGGTGTTTCAGGAAAACCGAGACCACTGCGATCATTATGTTTGCGTGTGGTGATGGGGATGAGCGTATGTCGGCCTTCTTCATAAAGACCAAAACCAAAGCCTTTCCAAGCACAGCGAGTCAAGAAAGTGAGGGCGAAGCGACGATTTGTCAGGTATTGGAAATCGGATTGGAAGGGAACCACACCAAGAGGAGGTTCAGGGGTAATGGAAGATGCGTCAACACCCCCATATGTTAGGTTGGTGCGGCAATGGGGTGGTCCGTAAGAGAATACTTCCCCACGCGACGGTCATAGGTGGGATGTGCATGTAATTGTTCGTACTCTGCGGGGGTAGGAAAAGAACTAACATTATATAGGCGGTACTCCCCCAGCGTAAGGTGTTGAAAAACATCTACTAAGGGGTCGGAGGTTGGGATGTTAGCTACGGGAAGGGAAGTGGTTTTTGCGACGGTGGTTTCATCAGTTGAAGGCATAGATGCAGTTGAGGTGGATGGTTGAGGTACATTTGAAGAGGATGGTTGGGTTGAATGTATGGGTGCCTTGATTGGTATAAGCACATCGTTAGGGCGGTATAACATATTGCAGGTTTTAAAGGGGGGAGGATCAGCTTTTACGGTGTAGGACTTCCCCTCGTACTCAAATTTTATGCATCTATGTAATGTTGAGGGAACGCATCCCATGGCCCGGATCCAAGGACGACCCAGCAATATATTATATTGGAACTCTCCCTCAAGGACATAGAAGAGTTTGGGTAAAGTATGTGGTCCTACCCAAATGTTGAGGATCACGGTGCCTAAGGTAGAGGTAATAAAACGTCATTGAATGACCACAACATGATGGGGTTGGCACACATGTAGCTAGAAGGGATATTCATTTGTTGGAAAGCTTTTGAAGAGATGATGTTTAGGCTGGCGCCCCCGTCAATCATAACACGACGTACCCGGATATCCCGGACGTAAGCTGAGATGAAAAGGGCCGGGTCAGGATCTTCGGTACCAAAGTCGATAATTTCATCTTCGGAGAAACTGACAGCAGCGGCTTGCTGTACAGAACCCGAAGTGGTTGGGGCAGTGGGTTGTTTGGTGAGAGAAGCAACGTGATTGGGTGTTAGAATGGAGGCAACAGGCAGGGTTTCATTAGGTAAAACCTCTATCCCTTGAAGGATCTCAACGAGAGCTTGTCGATGAGATTCAGAAGTCTGAATGAGATCATACAGTGTCATTTTTACGGGTGATTGGTGAAGCTGTTTGATCATGGCTCGATGGGCAGCTCCATTAGAGACGGGGTAAGCGGGTCCACGAATAACTACTTTAGGTGGTGGTGCAATCGGGATGTTTGATGGAGAAAGAGATGCTGCAGGTGTGTTTTCTTTTGCTTTCCCATTGTTTTTCTGCCCTCGAGTAGCGACACTAATCATATTAATCTCGTAGACCTGAAATGAGGAAGATGGTTGGGATAAATCATGGTTTTCAAGAGGTGGGGTTGTAATAATGATAGATCTTGGTGAGGCGGGGACAGATGGTAGAGGAGAGGGAATTGAAGCTAAAGGTCTCTCCCTTCGTAAGTTGTCTTTCTTAACCTTTCTATCTGGGAGAGGTGACTGACGAAGGATGGTTTTTAAAGCTTTGCATCCCTCCACATCATGTCCTGGTGTGGTGATAGCGCAGATTTTAGACTCATCATAACTTATCGGTTGAGGTTTAGACGGGTCATAAGGTCTAAGTGGGGGTAGGGAAATGGTCGCATTCTCCACCAACATAACAAGGATTTTGGCGTAAGATCCTTTGAGTGGGTCAAAATCAGATGAGGGTATTGTTTGTGCGGGTTTTGGTAATGTTTGGGCGTGGTTGGTTCGTATGGGTGGTGTTTTAGCCGAGGGGTGTTGACACGTGTTTCTCACTAAACGTGGTTTCTTTGGCGTAGAAGTTACATTCGGCTGGTTAGATGATGAGGCTACAGATGACGTGGTAGCGGGAAACAACCACGGAGAAAGGGGAGTGACAGCAAATAAATCCTTTGATGATGGAGTTTGTTTAGAGTTGATGGGTGGACAGGATATGTGGGGTAACGGTGTTGTTATACCCTTTGATCTCTATATAGATGCGGAAGGCGTAGGTCATTTTGAAGAAAACGCAGGAGGTATGATATATTGATGTAAGGTAGAGGGATGAGGTCCTAATATGGAAAGTGGGTATGACGATGAGGGTTTTGATTGTGATGGAGGCACAAATTGAGTTTGTCTCCTAGGGCGGGGCGGATTTATTTTTGGATAAATCGAGTCGCTTAGGCGGGTGTGTTAGACTGGGCATTGGTGAGGTCCCAAGCATAGGGGAAGATTTGGTTAAGTTGATAGAAGTAGACGGGGCATTTGGTAGAGGTGAGGGGGGTGAATGTGAGAACATGGGCATTTTAAGCTTCAGTAAGCACTTCGGGTATATGGTGGAGGCATCAGGATCGGTCATTTGCATTTGAGTAGAATAAGGGGTATTCAAACGTTCCCATAGGATTCGTCTATCTTCTGGAGAATGACAGTCTTCAGGTTTGAATTGTAAATTTGGTACGGAAGAAAGGTAGGTTGTGATTCCAGTCCACTGTGGGCGTGATACAGGGGGTAGATGAGGTACTGTATCAATAGATATTAAGAGGTCGACCGGTTGTTGAAAAGATTTAGGCGATGAAGGACTAATAGGCAGGAGGGCATGTTTGAGAGGGTCTGTCATGGTTAAAGAATTTAGTGATGTCGGTGCAAGAGATTTCTCGTCTAAGGATGTCAAAAGGAGTGGCGTACCCTCCTCTTGTGCAGCAAGAGCGGTAGAGGGAGACGTCTGGGAAATAGATAAATTAGATAACATTCGTTCGCAGTCTTGTAGGGATGTGGTATAAGAAGACTCATTGATGGGAAGAGAAGTCTGGGCAGTTAACTCCTTTATAGGTAAAGGAATGATTTCGCTTTGGCTTGATGGTGGTAAAGGAGGTTCGGGCTCCCGTGTTAGTGAAGAGGCTTGATTCAAAATTTTCTCGATAGAGGCTTTTGGCTGGGTATCGAAGACTGCATGGATCTCATGAACACTCTCCTCGGCTAAGATATCCTGGTTTGTGTTACTGTTGGGAGAGTGATTCGGGAATGGCTTGTTGAAGATTTTCAAATTTCGGTTGGCAGGGGCATTAGGATTATCGAGGGCTATATCCCCCGCATCAACCATTTCCTGCACTATGTTTTTCAACATCTTGCAGTTTTCATGACTGTGTCCCTTCACATGGTGGAAGTTACAGAATTCATTTTCTTTGTACCAGGAAGGTATGGCGCGAGTGGAATCAAATCCGAATGAGGTTTAACAGGAGGTAAGGTAATGGCTCCTGCTTTGAGAAGTTTTTCCAATATCACACCATATGTCTCCCCAGGAGTGTAGTTGATGGGTTCTCGCTTTATACTTATAAGTGGTTTTGGCGGGGTATTGGATGGTGGTTGGGATTTGACCATCATGACGTGGACAGCTCCTTTTGATTTAGAAGAAGTGGACGCGTGAGGAGTGGTGGTATTTGGTTTATGGGTGGAATCGGAGTTCGGAAAGTGGAGTTTTTGTTGTGCAACCGTAATTTCTCTTCCTCTAAGGCTCGAATTTCTAATTTTCGAGCCATAGTAAAGGCCTCGTCGAATGTACGGAAAGTTTGAATTTGGAGGGTAGGGGAGATGTGCTTAGCGCAGGCTCGCGTAAATAGTTCGATAAGTTCGGTTTGAGGCAAGGCATACGTAAGTTGGTTGATAAGGCCCCGCCATCGTCCAACGAAATCTGCGATAGATTCATCTTCAAATTGTCGGATGGCATAGAGGTCGGTAATAGATACTTTCTTGGCAATGTTAATGGAGAAATGATCCAAGAAAGATTGGGCTAGTTGGTTAAAAGAGAAGATTGAGTGCTGGGTTAAAGCACTGTACCACTCCAAGGCAGGTCCTGATAAGGACATGGGAAAGGTGCGGAGTAACAAGGCATCATCATGGGAAATCAAATAACAAGCATGTCTAAATGATCGCAAGTGTTGTTGAGGATCCTCTTTACTATTAAAACGAGTAAATTTTGGCAACTCCCATTGAGGAGGATATGAATGAAGGGGGACAGAAGGGTGAATGGGCTCCCGACAAACTTGCTCGTATGTCAAGGCGCTACGACTTCCTGAAATAGAAGCCTCCAGGTTTTGCATTTTGTCCATCATTTGTTTAATTAGATCAGTAGTTGGATGAGATGATGGTGTGGTTGTGGTAAATGGAGGCAAATTGGACCAAGGACCACCGCTAGACACTGGTGGGGTTAAGTGTTGATAAGGTGTGGAGGATGAATATGTTGAGGCGACCGAATAGGGATGTCCCATATAGGATGTTGAGGTCACTGGATACGTGTATGGGAATGAAAAGGTAGGCGGAGCTTGAGAAGGAAAGCTCGTGTGGATAGGTGGCAGAGAGCAAGTCATGAATGGAGCAGTCTGCAAGAGAGATGAGGTAGGGCGGTCGTAATGATATGTGGGGTCCAAGATTAACAAAAGGAAAGCTAATCGGGTCGTATGAACCTCTCAAGCCATCGGATTGGTAGACGGTGCTAGAGATGCAGAAGCAAGGCGGTATTATCAAAGCGGAGTGGGAGCTAAATGAGCAGCTAAACGATAGGTATACTATCAAGGAGCTGACCATCAAAGCGCACGGTCGGGGGTATGAGACAAATAGTATTATGCACAGCGCTAGAATTAGCATCTAGAAACTTGCAAAGTCCTTATCTCCCACAGAATTTTAGGAACCTCACCGGTATCCGTAGGATTTCCCACTGAATGTGAAGGGGGTGATTCAGGCAAAGAAACAGAGCAAGCATGTGAAACCATAGCGGCGGCTTGCTTTCAGGTGATAAAAACCATGGACAGAAGTTCACAGTAGGGTTTCAATCATCGGAATAGAAACAAACTCGAGATCGCAAAATTGGTAGGTTCTTTGGTTTGTCGATAAGAATGGAAAGACAAGAAACCAATATCGGTCTAGTAACCGATGTTGGTTATACTATAGCCGACATCACTTAGGTAACCAATGTCGATGTAAGAATTCTGGGCTAACAAGATATAAAAAGGCTGCTAATTTGATTTTTAACAACGTTTGGTATACTTGTCCAATTATTGATCACGAAAGGCGAGGTATGAGAAAGAAAACAAACTACAAACAAGCAAGATGCACACGCAAATCCGAGACTAACCCTAGGGTTAATTTCTATTATCGTGGTCTTATGGCTTTAGATGTAGAATGATGTCGGAATCCTAAACAAAAGACTTAGGGGAAATGTCAAGTTGTTTTGGCTTATAAGGTTACCTCAATCGGGCGGAGGAATACTGCGGAAAAAAGGGGGATGTTTGAGCTGTTGTGTTAATTGTGAAGTGATTCGGTATGTGTTGTGCGGTGAAAGTAAGATTAATTTCCTGTCAATACTGTGGATATCACCCCCACGTTCACTAGAATTAAAAAAACAACAAGCAGGAATGCAATGCACGTGTTTTAAACCCAAATTGAAAATTATGTTTGACGAAGCAAGAGAGATGACTTTCACTAATGCGAAACTAGGAAAGCAAGACAAATTCCTTACGGAATATATGACAAAAGCAGCAACAGCAAGTATGCTTCCTAAAATGAAAATAAGCAAGAGAAACAGAAACCCAAAATGGGTCCCACCGGGCGTGCCAAAATGTTTCACTCGGAAATGTTTCGTTCCTTGAGTTGAAACAAATGGCACGTTGGGTAGTGGATTCAGAAATGGATTTAGGAGGACTGAGATTCAAGAAGCATAAGAAATGTTATAACAGAGGACATGCAAGATGTGACTTACTGGTTTTGACCAGGATGCAAGCTGATCTCCTTTGTTGTAAACACTTCTGGTATTTCCACTCGTCTCTGCTCGGTCAAGTGAAGATCTGGACTCTGTTTCTCGCTCCCAATGCTCTCTGTTGATCCAGAAATCCTTCGACTGATCCCAAAATGAAATTCCGATCCATTGTTTTGGTTTGGGGAGCCCATTTACAGGGAACCGATGGCGGTTGCGTAACCGACGGCGGTCGAGTAGGAACCGGCATCGGTAAGGAAAAAGTAGGCTATTTTTAGTAAAATAGCCCACCTTCCCTACTTTTCTCCCGAGAGATCAGTTGCAGGCTCGGTCAAGTGACTAGAAGGTCGGTTTTGGGTGCGAGAAAGGGGTCATTAGTTATGGGTGTAGGTGTGGACCAAGTTATGGGTCTTAATTAGGTTAGTTTTAGGGTTAGGGCTAGGTCATGATGAAGTGGCAAAGTGAGGTAGTAGGTAGGGTGATGTGGATTTATCAATTAGAAGGTAATTAATAAATAATTGTGTAAGGTTTAGGTGATGAGGTTATATTGCGAGATGAGATGCAGTCACAAGGGGTCGTAAGACATGAATTTGGTGTCTACAGTTTCAAAACTATACATATGGTAATCGATAATGGTTAGGGTGACCGGCCGATTAAGGAGGGAAATCCTCGGATTACCCAAAATAGTATATCTTTGTTATTTTCAATATGCTCGATTTTCCATCCGGGTCTCAAGTGATGGTTAGCACTTAGATAAGTGGGAGTGTTGTTGGAGAAGGAATAGGACTTTAATGTTAGGGTTAGACTAAGTCCCAGTTGGTTAAGATAAGTGGAGACTTAGTCCTAGTTAATTAATAGACTAAGAATAAGTCCATGGTGAGGTGTCTAGGTGATGTGGCTAGGTGAGGTGTAAATTAACTTAATTAAAGTAATTAAATTGATTAATAGTGTGAGGATGAACATTAATTCAATTATAAGTAATTAAATTAATATGAATGCAGGGTAAGGGGTCATGGTTAGGTGAATACATTATGTTAATTAATTAAAAGGGACCAAGGGGAGTGTGACCCAAATTTGGTGTCTACATTTGCCCCTTTTTCACATATCTTGTATTGGTAAGTGATGCTAACAAAAATAGGAAGTGGTTGCCCCAAATATAGGTGAGAGTGGGGTTTCCCCAAGTAGGGCTAAAGGTGAGGTTGCCCCAAGTGTGGGTGGAGGTGATCCCCCTCAAACCAGAAGTTGATGAGGTGTTAGACAAAGTCAGTGAGTGGTTTGATAAATGGGTAAGTGATGAAATTGAGGTTAGGTTGATTTTAGTTAATGGTATGGTCATTGTGGGTAATGGGTAAGGGTATATTGGGTAATGGATAATAGAAATCGAATGCACGCACACATAGCAATTGTGACACAGTACTAAGTGGAAGATCTTGCGAACTCTACGTTGGCAAAGGTCAATAGTTTTATCTAAATAAGGTTGAAGTGTTTTAGGTATCTAGGGTACAAGATATGGTCTAGCAAAAACTTAGGTTAGGTGCAAGAATGTTTAGGTATGATCTGGTACACCAAAGGATATATTGGGATAAACAACATGATAATAGGAAAGGTAAGGTCATTAGGCTAAACAACATAGGTAACAACATCACAAGGTATAGTGAGTACACAAATTCCATTGTCACAAAAGGTGGTTCAGGTTAGGGTATGTAGGTAATGGCACGGGTAATTCTGACTTTTAGGTAAATAACATGTCCCTAAATGTAATTAAGGAAATGTGTAGGTAATTTAGGCTTGTGGGTAGGGTGTAATAGGTGTTGGTAATGTAAAACGTAATTGGGTCACTAATATTTTGAGGAAAAATGGGCATAGGTTGGGTTTAAAAGCTAATGGTGGGTAACCGATTCTGTTAGGGTGTTATTGATGTCAATTTTGTAGGGCATGACATGACCGACATCAATCACCTTGATTTGGGGAGAAAAAGTAAAATCTATGGTTTGACAAACTCATTTTAACTTATTTGCATTTATGAAAACAACAAAGAGGTGGTGATTTTGTGGAAAGAATCATTATGAAGTGTCGAATTGAGTTGGCTAGATATGAGTACATGAGTGGTTTTTAAGGAGAAGGGTCCACGAGATCAAGAGAAGAAAATTGATTTACAAAGAGATTTGAGGTGGATTTTGTCATTATAGAAGCAAGAGAAGGTGCGGGAGGTCCACCAAAAGAGACTAGAGGTGCCACCACAGAGATGACATAGAGATGAGGTAGGAGGCAATTTTAATTGCTCATTTGGTTGAAAATATTGTTGGAAATGTGGTTTTATTGTAAATTTGGGTGGGGTTGTAAATGTAAATTTGTGAGTAAAATGAAATGAAATGAAGGGTGGGAATGACATACATAGGTGAAATAGGGTTGGGGAATGAGGCTAGGGTAGGTTTAGGTGGGTGGGAATAGAGTTTTAGGTTGTTTTGTGAATTTTTAATAATGGGGGATGAGTTTCGATTTCCATTTACAAGACAGAGATCGACATTAGTCAACGTTTGGTCAACGTTAATCATCTTTGGCCAGCATTAGTCTAGTATTAGGTTACCAACACCGGTTAAATGGAATCGATGATGGTCAAGAAAATGGGCGATCAAGGTGATTGGCACCGGTTAAGTTTTATAAGAAAGAGGAGTAAGAAGGGCTAGGTAGGAAATTTAAATAGGTGAGGAAGGGGTAGGTAAAGAGTGTATGTAGAGGTAAGAGGGTAAAGTATGATATGGGATAGGTAAGTAGGTGAAGTGAACTAAGAGAATGGGTAATAATGATAAGGGTTAGTAGGCTTGTAGGTGAATTAGGTAAAGAGGGTAAGAACAATTGATGTGATTGGGTATGGTTTGGTGGGTCATACATGATTTGAGGTAGTCAAGTCTTGACATGATTGTTTTTGGTGGATGCAAGCTAGAGATCAGCTTAGGATGTGTGAAAAAGTACCACCTCTTTTGGTATGGATGTAATTCGGTGTGGTCATAGAGGAGTGGGAGCATATGACTGAGGTCGACATTATAAGCACATTGTTTGATATCCTAGCATGATGGTCACTATCATCAATATATGGGATTATGTGACCAATACCCTCCACTTACCGATGGGTGAGATGACCGTCACCCTGAAGGATGTGTATAGAATCCTATGGCTTCCTATTTTCGGGAGCCAAGATATTCCATTTCGTTAGAGGCATCGATGGAGCCGATCGTGAAATTTTTGGGGAGGCGACGGGTGAGATAAGGTATCAAAGTTCAATCCTAAACTATGGAGATATGTACGTAGCCCATCCATAGGAGACAAAGATGTCTATACTTATGATGGTGGTAGTAAGTTATTTTGCATTTCAAGATTCTCGAGGGAGGGAGATTCCCATGAGTACTGATGGGAGTGCTTTAGGATATGATAGAGGAGTGGGTCTACTTTTCTTGGGCACCAATTTTTATACTTCATTTATATAGGAAGATTTGGGCTTATGGGAGATTCGGGAGGTTTGGGATGTGTTGTACCTTTTTACTACACTATTGGACATATGATCACATCATATATGTGCACCCAATTGGTTTTCCATGACATGATTGGTTCAGGGGTGGCCTACTCCAAGTAGGATATAGATGTTGGGTACCGTTAGATGGTCACAGCCAAGGGTGGCTAGGGCCACATATGATGTTTCATACTATAGGTTGTTGCTTTAGAGGGCCTTTTAGGAGTTGATATTATGTAGAGGCCATATATTGATAGGACAGGGCTCACAGTTGTATTGAGACCCATGAAACCACCTCAAATGGTTTCCATGGAAAGGTTTAGGGATTCCTTGAATGAGTCCCACAATCAAGATCACCTAACAATTGTCAGGATAGATTCTCCCTCATTTACCAAGTACAGAGCCCAAAAGGCAGCTAGTGAGTGAGCAGATGAGATCAAAGACTCCCGCTTTAGGGAGTACAGGGGCCATAGATCTCATGGACAAGGATAGGGTGATGTTATGAGTTCTCGAGAGGTTAGGCCTAAGTGAGGGCCATGAAGGGATTAGCTGAGACCCATAGAGGGCATAGATATGCTTGGTAGCATGCAGAGAGATAGGTAAGGAGGAGGAGACAGTGAGACTGGCCTAGAGGATATCAGGTGGGGTGATGTTTAGTCACTTGAGATGATCATTGTTTTTATTTTTATTATTTATATTAGCTTTGTGCATTGAAGATAGTGAGGTTGTATCTAAGTGATTTGAGATACTTGTATTTATTTGTATCTGTGTATATATGTATTGATACACAGACTCTCCCATTTATATAGTTTATGATGTTTATTGGATGAATGATGTACTTTTTAATTTTATTTTTATTGTTAATGTGTATTGATGAAACTAGGTGAATTAGGTTTTATTCATTTGAGGTCATGTAGGAATGATTGACTTTAGGTCAGTTAGGCATGGTGAAGTTTAGGTCATGTAGGCATGATGGAGTCAGGTATATGCATGGTGGAGTCTAGGTGATCTAGGCATGATTGAGTTGAGGTCATGTAGGCATGATTGAGTTTAGGTTAGTTAGGCATGGTTGATTTTAGGTGTCAAAGGCATGGTCATGTATAGGATAATCAAAAAGTAATGTAGAAGGTGATTGGTAAGAGGTGACAAAAAGCTGCCTAATTGACAATAACCATAACAAGTCTATCATACCAAAGTTGGGCTCATGAACGTAAGACCCAAAAGACATTACATGATTGACTATTCTAAGGTTGAAGAAAGTCACGTGATCATGAAATATTACATTTGTGACATGTCCCTTAAGTGGTAGGAAATTATGATGAAAAGGTGATGAGGTGAAAATAGTTTTGTTTTAGCGTAACCTTGTGTGAGATAACATGCCTATTTGGCAAGAAACCCAATGTCAAAATAGGAAACTCCATGATGAAAAAGTTATTTTTTTCTAGAATAGTCTTCATTTTATGATATAATATGTACAATTTGGATAGATTTGTATAGTTGTCCTTCAAGAGAGAAGTCTATTTGTAGCAAAGTGAGATAGAAAGAGTAGATATCCCTTTTGAGGGAGTCATTTTTTTGCTGGAATTTTGAATCAAAGAGTTGAATCCCATTTTACTATTTAATTTTTTTGTTTTGGACATTTAGGTCATGGACAAGACTATAGAGAAAGATAGGTCCTTTTGTTGAAGATAAAATGATAGAACACAGAGGTTAAATATGAAAGAGATGGTTTAAGGGATGAACAACCATGGGATTTAATCTTGAAAATACAAAAATTATCCATGAGAATGATGCCATGACTAGAACCATGGTTCTCATATTGAAGACAAGGCTGAAAAAGTGACAAGTAATCACATGATTCTTGTTTAGTCATTGATCCTTAGAATAGGTAAAATGGAAGGTGAATTATGCACAAGGGATGATCATTTTAACTAGAAAAATGTGATATAGGACTTGATTCAATAATAGAATGGTCAAAGATGCAAGGTATTTATGGGCTCAAGTTCAAGTTTACCTTCGAGTGAAGATAAAAAATAAGCACCTGATCCATAGGTATGAGTAACGATATAGGGTCCAAGCCAATTAGGAGTAAATTTACCCCGTTTACTTTTCTCCTCTTTTGTTACATGTTAATAATCCTTTAGGATGAGGTCATCAACATGGAATGTTCATTCATGGACACATTTATCATAGGCATGTTTGATACATTTTTGGTAGATTTTAAGGTGATCAAGAACATTTAGACAATGTTCGTCTAACAACTCGAGCTATGTCAAACGGTCTTGGTGAAATTCATAATCATTGAGCATCTCTTTGAGTGAGATACGAAGAGATGTAATCTAGAATTCAAGAGGCGTAACAACCATTGTACCATAGACCAAAGAGAAAGTTGTGGTAACAGTTGAGGTACGAATACTAGTGCAATAAGCCCATAAGGGAAAAAGGAATGTGCATATTCCAATCCTTTCCAGTATCATCAACTAATTTTATAAGAATTTTATTTAAGGTTTTTTTGGTTGATTCTTCTTTGCCATTAGTTTGAGGGTAGAAAAATGAAGAAACACCGAGTTAAATGTCAAAGGCATCACAAATTTTTCATAAGGTTTTGTTTTTGAATTGTTTTCTGTTATCAATGATGAGGTAGTGAGGAACACCAAAGTGACAAATGATGTGATGGTTGATGAATTCACATATTTTCTCAACTTTCATAGAAATGATAGGCATGGCTTCTACCCATTTAGTGTAGTATTCAAAGAGTGGTAATGATCCATTAATGACATTGGGAAGAATTATGATTGATCTCTCCAACAAGATCCAAACACAATTGACAGAAAGTCCAAAGGTCATGTGTGACCTATAACGCATGACTAGGGGTTTGATGAAGATTAGCATGTTGCTGACACTTCACACAACATTTTACATAGTCACAACAATCGTGATTTAAGATTGGCCAGTAATAATCAAGGTAGATAATTTGTTTAGCACAAATAACCCACTAAAATGTCCCTCACAAATTCCATCGTGAACTTCCTTTATGGCATATGGTATTTCAGAGCTTGTAAGGAATCATAAGAGGATACCGTAAAAGTCACATTTATAAAGAAGACCACCCATGACGAAATAGTGAGAGACACCTATGAGAAAGGCTCATTGTCATGACAAGTAAGATCTAGAGGAAAAATTGAAAGGGAAAGGTAATCAACAAATGGTTTATACCAAAGGTCACATGGGTCAATTATAATGGTTATGACAAGGTTAACATCTAAAAATATATAGGAATGTAATTGCAGCCTTTATACGGTGACAAATTTTTTTGAGTCGAGAGGGTGAAGCGAGGATTTGATAAGTAAGGCAAGCCATGGTGTCTACAAATTTATTAGTGGAACATGGGGTGGTTTCAATTTCATAATGGTCAAAGGTACTTAAAAGTATGTCAACATGATTCTTATAATTTTTAATTATTTCATCATGACACTGGTATATACAATTAACTTGGTTTATAACTAGTTGAGAATGGCCAAAGATATTAATTGATTTAACATCTAAGGTGATGGAGGTTTGAATACCTAATACGAGTGATTCATATTTAGTGATATTGTTAGTACAATAAAAATCTAATTTGAAATATAATGGCATAGGCTCACTATCAAGAGGTATGAGGATAACATCGCAATGCCACCATGATGACATTTGGAACCCGTTGGTGCCATTTTTGACCTTGCACCATGTTGTCCTAAATTTTCAAATATGTATCTACTCAAAAATTGTTTTATCCTTTGATTTGATGGTCTTTAATTATTCCCCTCTAGTTGAAATGCTTTAAAAATGGTCACAAACTTGTTGTTTTGCCTTAATTTGAAGGAATAATCCAAGTTTACCCTTTTCGTGAACTAGTTTTTCTGATTTTTTGGCTATGCCATTTTTCCTTTTACCGATCGTGAAAAATTAAAATTGATCAAATCATACTTGTTTGTATTTGAAAATCCAAATCCTAGATCGGGAATGTTGTAAAAAACATGGTTCAGTTGATTTAAAATTAAAAAATCTACCATCCTTGGTGAAAAAAATTAAATTCTAGGGCATCCTTTGAATTTTTACATTATTAACAGTCATACGGGCATCATTTTCCCGTCAAATTCATCCTCATAAGGTATTGGCAATGTGGCGGGTTTTCATTGGTGAGGTGCGGCGGGAAATGTTTCTAACTTGTCATTTTTTGATTTTTTGGCAAAGTGGCAAATTTGGCTCCATGGCTCTGCCTTTTCAAAGTTGCCTACATGGCATGTTCTTATTGGCCGAGGAGAGGTGGGGAGTTAGATCTCCTTTGAAAATTTTGGCTTTATTTTACAAAATTTCCTAAGTCAAAATTTTGCCCGAATCCCCGCAGCCAACTAGAAGAGGACACGTGTCCTAAAAGTTTCAAAATGGAGGAGCGGGCCAGATTGGGGACTTAGAGTTTTAACTCTATTTTCCAAAAATGTGAAATTCATTTCTAGCCCCGCTCCAATAAGAGGAGGCCATGTGGTAGTTTCTTGGGCAGAGTGGGTTGCAAGGCCGAGCGGAGGTAAAAGGGGATTTTTTCCCTTTTTCACAAAGGAGTTCAAAATAAAAAATTTAGCATCCCCCACAAACAAATCACAAGTGGACATGTGTCCATGAAGGGTCAGAGGAAGTGCGGGCCATGGAGGGAAATGGGAATTTTTTCCCTTTTTTGGAAAAAGGAGTTAAGGAAAAAGTTTAAGCCGCGGGCTAGCAAGCAAATCAATGAGTGACACGTGGTGGGTAGAGCAAACAAGGTGGGTTTGTAGGCCCTGTGGAGGTAGGAGATAATTTTTTCCCTTTTGCAAAGAAGGCTCAAAATAAAAATTTGGAGTGTTGGCCCATGACGAATCACAAGGAGACATGTGGCGAGGGAGAAATCGGGGGTTCAGGCCTGGAGGAGGAAAAAGGTGAAAATTTTCCAATTTTCCAAAAAGGTCAAAATGCATAGAATTGAAGTGCAATCCCAATGGGACCCACCATGTGCCATGTGTTAGCTCCAAAATTCAAAGGCAGAGGGGTGGGGACAAAATGAAAATTTTTCCTAAATTTTCAAAAGGTCATAAAGTAAATGTTTTAAAACTAGGCCCGATCCAACCATTTTTTGCCACGTGTCT
Organism: Taxus wallichiana var. yunnanensis; assembly: GCA_018340775.1. Classification (NCBI taxonomy): domain Eukaryota; kingdom Viridiplantae; phylum Streptophyta; class Pinopsida; order Cupressales; family Taxaceae; genus Taxus; species Taxus wallichiana. The sequence continues at coordinate 23,364,989 of CM031239.1, read as the reverse complement.
AGCCTTATCCAAAAATTAAAAAGGTAACTCAGGTTTATTTCTAAGTCCACATCTTCCATGTGGAGGGCCAGGATTAAAAGATGGATAAGATCGATGGTTGTTGTGCATCCATTTTTTTTTACTGCCATGGGAGCTCGAGAAGCTTGGCATCAAAATTCATCAAATTTATAGTGATTTTGTGTCATCTTGGCCTTCTAGGATCATTAACATCACTTTCATGGCTTAATTCTTTGATCTGAGGTGGTTTTGAAATAAATTTTCCCTAATCCATCCAAAAATGTGAAATGAAAAAATCAAAAGTTGCAGAGGTAATTTGAAAAGGTAAAAAGGTGAAAATGATGAGTAAAAGGTGTTTGCATGCCTCAATGATGAAAAACATGCCTCTAGGATGGATATGATTTAATCTTTTAGGCACACCTAACAACCTGTGAATGTTTTTCTGTTTGATGTCATTTTCATTGAATCATGAGGATTGTTTTGTAACAAACTTGATCCCATGGCATATTCTTTTCTTGGGAAAGAAGGCTCCAAGGTGTGGCATGAGATATATAATGCATGTTTTGAGACATGCAAGAGGGGGAAAAGTTTAAAAATCATGAGAAAATTCTGAGAGAAAGATCATTTTTCTAAAAAACCCACCAAAGAACCAAAATAATTTCTTCTATGTTGGATCTTCATGTATGTGAGTTGGTTACAATTGTATATCCATCAAACAACTCTGAGATTGTTCATAAAACTCTCCCCTACAGATGAATTTAACAATATTTTGAGTTAATCTATGTTTTTCTAGGCAATATGATGTCTGTTATCATTTTTAAATGCCTACAAATAGTTTTCATTGTTCTTGTTGCAATCTTGCATTGAAAGTCTTTAGAAATCACATAGAATCTCCATTTCTTGTTGATAGTTTAGTGGCATTAGCAATCTCATGTTCAGAAGATCCTTCATCTGATAAAGAGATAAACAAATTTAAAATCACTTTACGTTCCTTGATTACAGAGATTGCTTGTAAGCCTTTGGGGGTACCTTAGGCGTGGTTTGATCAAGTATTTTTGTGTTTAATTGAATTCTTTAATTCAAGCTTTTGTGGTGAATTCTCAAAGATTGTGTGAAGAGTGCAACTTGGGTTTCCATTTATGTCTCTTCTGGTTAAAGAATATCTTGATTATTTGAAGTATTTTATCTGATAGTTGTTCAAGTATTGTAGAGGTTGTCAAAGATCTGATATATCCTAGTTTGTTTTGTAAATATCCCTCCAACAAATTCATTCAAATAAAGTAATCCGAACCATACTACCCATGCATTACATTGTGTGTCAACAAAAGGATCTAACCCATCTACAAAAATGCACAAGGTAAATCAGGATTATACAATGTCTTGATAACCCTTGCCTTGCATTGAAAATATCTCCATAATCTGGGAGTGACAAGTTGTGAAAGATAGATTTGGATTGTTGATCATATTTTCCCAAGGCCTTTTCATAATATTTTCATAAATTGAGGGATATCTTCATCTCCTTTTCCATTTGGGGGTTACTATATAGGTTCTCTTACCTTGATTGAAACGTACAACCTAAAATAGTGAGGGTCGATCAAATACTTTCAAACTACTATCCATATGTCCAAAAATATGAGTGCGAGTTAGATCACATCACTTTGCTACAAAACAGCACACATCATGATCTATTTGACTTCAATCTTTATACCATATTTGTGATGTCTGCTCGGAGACCGAAAAGGAGAACAAATTTGGGTATCAAAACCTTCTCGTGCCATTTCCAGAGAGTTATTGGAATTTCTTTGTGTTTTTGAAGTGTTTGAAGAGTTTGAGCATTTGTTTATTCAAGTATTTGAGCTGCTACACTTTGTTAAAATATCATTCTATGTTTCAGATCTACAAGTTTTAAACAAGGGTTTTAAGTTTTGTCTACCCTTTTTCCATTTCCTAGTAGTTCATACACTTTGGGTGCATTGTTATTAAATGATTTAAGAGAAATAAGGTCTGATTTATAAAGCCTTGCAAATTATCGAGTACTAGTAAACATTTGACAAATTATTTTAGTGCATTTTCACAACTAGGGTGAAAGTCCTTAGTGGCAACTCCATGCTGATTTGATATTAATAAATACCAGTGTCTTGCCTTTATGTCATTTATTTTTGTGTTGCTAATCCCTACAAAACTAGAAGGAAGAAGATCTCTCTTCCTTAGAGACTCTGCTAAGAAGTTGTTTATAGATTCAAGGAATTTAGAGTTGGAAGGGAGAAAAGTTTGGAAAGTTGATAAAGGTCAGACATCATGCAAAGATATATCCATTGGTGAGAGAGATTAGCCTTTGATAGAATATTATTATTTTTATTCAAGCGATTTTGATTCAAGAAATCCTCTCATAAACTTGTTTTCCTCAGCTAGTGAAGGTCCTTCTGGTATACCTAGTAAGTTCCTTCTCTAATCTGCACCTCTGTGTTTTAATTTGACTAAAAATTTCCAAGAAAATCAACACTTAGAGAATACCAGTATTGTGAATCACATTCTTGAGCCCTAAAGATCTTGTACTCCTCATCATCTTGTTTCACCTCTAAGGTCACCTCCACCAAACAATATGGCTGAGCCTAGACCTCAATTTTTTCTTAACACCTTTGGTCCCATAGATTTTGAGGAATGGATGATTACCTTAATGCTGTTTCATAAGATGTCGAAATAGATTGCCAAAATTTCAAGGCAACAATGTAATAACAGGTGATCAACATCTCAAACTCTTTGTTAATATGAGGGAAGATTTTGAGATAGAGTTTGAAGATGTGTATATTAAATTGTTCATTCATACACTAGAATAAGATGCTAGGGATGATACAAGGCTCTACCCGATAATTCTATTGATTCATGGCCTAAAATGAAAAATGCATTTAGGTTGCAATATGGTGAAAATACTGATCCTAGATTTCTTTTGTCTTAGTTTGAGAATATCAAGAACCCTAATGAATCAGTCTATGACTTCAACACAAGGTTTAACAAAACTTTGAGAAGGCTACCTATTAATTTGAGGCCTTGTGATGAATCTTGTCTAATGAAATATGCAGATGCATTTGATAAGAAGGTAGTCTATTACCTAAGAGACAAGAACCCTACCAATCTAAGACAAGATTTCACCATGGCACTTCAAATTGAGAACAATATCAAAGCAATTGGGAAACCTCTCAAGAGAGATGGTGTAAAATTGATAAACCCTGAAAAACCTCAAGCAATCAAAGGTGCTGATTTAGAAGAGGTTGTGAAAATTTTTGCAGGGGTTGTCAAAGAAATATCATACAAGTTGGAAAGATCTAAGAAGGGAATTAGTCATACTTCATAAGGTCAGCCTAGGTAGCAAGCACAAGATAGATTTGGTAATCACTATAGGAATGAGCAGAGGTTTGATGACAAACGTAAAGGTCCCATTGGATCTGCAAATAGACATCCTCAACCACATGAAGGAAGAGTGTTGCCTGATCCCTTAACTGTTAGGGTTGCTATTGTTGAGGAGGTTACTGATATTAATTGGTGTGATAGGTGTTTTCTACCCCATCCTTCATGTGAAGTGGACCAGAAAGAAGGTGAAGCTGATAATGATGATGTTACTGATGATGATATTTGCATGATGAGCTGTTCTTCAAGCTCACAAGGAGGAGCAACATATACTGAAGTAATAAGTGCTATGACAACTATAACCTTTTGGGATTGCATCAAATGGGTACAAATATTTCTTCCCCCTCATGTTCTTGAAGTTGATGTAGTGCAAGCTTTATAAATTCCTAACAATGACTTTGAATACTTAATAGCTTTGATGATTAAGAAGTACGATGGTGGTATCCTTTTGGAGGAAGATAGAAAATTGTTGATGAATGTTGTTGTAGCTCAAGAGAAAGACTATAACACTAGAAGAAAAGTTGTTAAGGGAGTTGGGCCTCAAGCCAAACCTAAAACACCCTTGCTCACAATCATTCCAAAAGAAGCTCCTAGGAGAGAGGCACCTGTCAAAAGTTCTATTGTCCCAAACAAAAATTATAGTCCTCCTCATGCCCAAGCTGCCAAGAATCCACTACCATCTAATGAATCTTCTTGTCTCCCTTCCAATTTTGTTTTGCCAAAGAGTGTCCCCTATGACATAGCCCAAGTATTGAGCCAAATTAAAGTTATTTTTCCAATCATTGAGTTGCTTAGAATTCTTGAGCATAAGAAGAGAGCATTTGAGTACTTGGGATTGAAAGAAGAGAAGGTTACTCCAGGTAGAAATGTAAATGTTGTTGAAACTCCACCTCAGATCATTTTTCACCTTGATACACCACCAGCAGTAGAAGATCTTGGAGAGACACTTGAGGAATATTTAAGAACATCCTTGGTTGATTCCCAATTGAATGTTGATCCATTCTTTACAACTTTTCTCATAAAGTATAGGTTACTTCACAATTGTATGTTTGATTCTGGTGCATCATGTAATGTCATGCCTCTAGAAGTCATGAATGAGTTGGATATCAAAGTGACAGTTTTCTATGGGAAGTGTACTTCCATGGAATTGAGGGAAGTGCCGGTGGTTGGTTGTGTGAAGGGTTTGGTAGTGCAACTTATAGCTTATCCGGTAAGAATTTGAGACTTGATGTTGTAATTGTTGACCGTCTGCCAAATAAGGTATGCTTTTGTCAAGAAAATGGGCTATAAGTGTTGGTGGCAACGTTCATATGGACATTTCTTTTGTCACCATTTCAATTGAGGGCAGCCTTGTTAAACTTTATGGTGAGAAGAAGATGTTGTACCTAATTGAAGATCCCAACAATGCTTCCTATGAAGTGTTATTTGTTAATGTAGATGCTGAGAATTTCATTGGTTTTGCTGATGGAAAAAAAATAAGATGGAAAAATCAAAGTTCCTTGATATGGTAGGTTCTCCATGGACATTTCTATTTGATGGAGCTTGCTCCAAATTTGGGAATGGTGCTGGTATAGTTCGATTTCTCCTACTTTGGAAGAGTTTACTTTTTCCTTCAAACTTAATTTTGAATGCACTAACAATGTTGCTGAGTATGAGGTGTTTTTTTTTGGGGTTAAGAATTGCATGGAAGTATGGAGTGAAAGATATTGTTGCAAAAGGAGACTCAAAGCTGGTTGTCAAACAAATAAGAAAACCGTATGCTACAAAAAATCAGTGTATGAAATAGTATAAGCATGCAGTTTTGGATCTAATTGAAATGTTTGATTCCTTTAACATTATGTGTCATGATAGAGGCCTCAATGTTGTTGCTGAAAAGTTGGTATTGCTAGGTTATAGATTTAGAAATTGCAAAATTTCACCTTATTGTGAATACAACATTGAAGTGCTAACTAGGCCAACTTGTCCTTGACAATGTGAAACATTGGCAAGTTTTTAATGAAGATGATCAAGTGCTAAGGTTCTTGCAAAACCAAGGTAAGTTTGTAAATCAGAATATTGATTGGGAGCCAATGGTATGCATGATTTAAGGAAGAGAATCTTTTTTGAGAAAGACATCATCCAATTTAAAACAAACACCATTCCTAGAGGTCTTGTTGCACTTGAGTCAAATTTTAACAATGTTGATTACATCATAAATAGAAACATGTCTGCCTCAAGGATGTGGAAGAGCATAACTTGGGAACTAATGGTAAACCAAGGAAGATTTGGTTGGGCAAAAATTTAAGTAAAGAGGAAAAATAGTCATATGCCCAACTCTTGAAAAATATCAAGACCGCCTTCCTTGGTCCTATTCTCGAGCTAAAAGCATATAGAGAAGAATTGTTTTAACATGAGATCCCTCTTGAGGTCAAGAATAAGCCATTAAGAAAGAGGAAAATGCCAATTAATCCACTTCTCTCCATGAAAATTCAAGAGGAGTTAAAGAATTTCGAGATGGAGGTATTATTCAAAGACACTAGATATTCATCTTGGGTCAGCAAACCTTATGCCACTGTCAAAGAAGAATAGAGACATTAGACTTTTTGTGTATTTTAGAAATCTAATCAAAGCATCCATGAAGGAAAACTATCCCTTGCCAAATATGGAAAATATCTTGTAGTTTGTGACAGGGTCTGAGTTGCTTTCTACATTGGATGGTTTCTCCTGATACAATCAAGTGGTTGTCAAAGAATTAGAAAGACTTAAGACAACATTCACTACTCCTTGGGGAACATGTGTTTTTTTAGGATGCCCTTTGGTTTGATGAATGTTGGTACCACTTTTCAAAGAGCAATCGATGTTGCTTTTGCTGGTTACATCAATGAGTTAATTGCATTTTACCAAGATGATGTGATTGTGTTTTCAAGGCGCGAGAGGTGATCATTTTCAGCACTTGGAGAAGATGCTGATTACATGTAGGGAGTATGGAATTTCTCTTAATCCAAAGAAGTGTAATTTTGGAATGCAAAAGGCCAAGATTCTTGGTCACATTATGTCAAAAGATGGTGTTATGATATACTCGAGAGAGTGGAAGTAATCAACAAAGTACCTATCCTAAGAACCAAGAAAGGAATCCAATATTTCTTCGGTCAAATTGATTTTATTATAATGTTTGTTTCCAAATTTGCAGAGTTGACTCTTCCAATCACACACATGCTAAAGAAGGACCAAGTTATCAGGTGGGAGGAGGTTTTCATTCAAGCTTTTGAAGGAATTAAGGATGCACTTAAACATGCACCTGTTTTAGCAGCCCCAAACTATAAGAGGCCTTTCCAAATCTTTTCCTTTGCCTCTGAGTATACCATTGCTTCTATTTTGCTGAAAAAGGATGAGAATGGGGCTGAGAGGCCTATTGACTTCTTTACTAAGGCTTTACAAGTAGCTGAGCTGAAGTATACAATCATGGAGAAACAAGAATTTTCTTGGTGAAAGCAACAAAATTTTTTAGGCCTTATATATTGATTTCAAAATTTGTTGCTTATGTTCCCCACACCATGGTGAAAGACATCTTATCGAGATGGAGATCTCAAGAAAATGATGTTGGTGGGTGAATAGGTTACAAGAGTATGATATGGACATCCAAACCAAAAAGTTGGTATGCAGCTTGGGCGTTGCTAAGCTCATGGTGAGAGCAACTTGCAGATTGTGGAAGTGAAAAATATAGAGGAAGAAAGGGTAGATGTGCTTGCAAATTTGGTAATTTTTGAGTGGTATAAGGATGTGATCTTCTACCTCAGAAACTTGTGCTGCCCTAGTCACTTAAATAAAAATTAGAAAAGATCCCTTAAGCTAGCTTCTCAAAAATATATCATCACAGACCTTGGGTTGGCTTAGAAGAACCTTGAAGGTGTCCTCTTGAAATGCATAACTAAAGATGAAGCTCCCAAGATAGTTGTTGATTTCCATGGGGGAGTTTGTGGAGGACACTTTGCTAGAAGAGTAATAGCACATAATATTTTGAGATTTGGTTATTGGTGGCCCACTCTTCAAAGATACAACCCAGTTGGTTAGAAAATGTGATAGTTGCCAACATTTCTCTGAAGACTAAAAGCTTCAGTTCCCTTCCTTTGCATCTTGTATCAATTGAAGCTCCGTTCAAGTAGTGGGGGATGTACATCATTGGTGATATTTCAGATCCTTCTAGTGCTGGCCATAAGTGGATCCTTGTAGCCACTAATTATTTTAAAAAGTCGGTAGAGGCAATCCCCACCAAGAAAGAAACACACCAAATAGTTATGGACTTCTTGTTGAATCAAATCATATGCAGATTTGGAGTCCTAGTCAAGATTATAGCTGATAAGGCCATGTGCTTTAGAGCCAAACCTTTAATGGAAATGTGCAATGAATATGGAATCAATTTGACTTATTCTTCAAACTATAACCCCCAAGGAATGGACAAGTTGAGTCTAGCAATAAGAATTTTTAAAGATAATTAGAAGAACCTTGGAGCAAAACAAGAAGAAATTGGGTGAACAATTGAAATTTGTAGTTTGGGCTGATAGGATAACTCCTAAAACAACTACCGGTAAAAGCCCATTTGAATTGGTGTATGGAACTTAGGCTTTGTTTCCCTTACACCTGCAATTCTCTTCATTTCGCTTTTGCCCAATAGTTGGAGGATCAAGAGCTTGGCCCATATGAATCAAGTATCAATTAGATTATTGAGCTTGATGAGGAGAGAAGAGCATCCCATCAAAGGCATGTCGATTTACGGAAAAATTGAAGAGATTGTTTGACAAAAAGGTCACTCCTAGAGCCTTCAATGTTGGAGATCTAGTTTTGTTGTGGGATAGTAGGCATGAAGACAAGGGCAAGCATGGAAAATTTGATGCATTATGGATGGGCCCTTATGCTATTGATATCGAAATGGTGAACATACCTTCTTTCTCAAGGACTTAGATGGGGAATTATTAGAGATTCTTATTAATGGCGACATTTGAAGCATTTATTAGATTAATCCCCAAATCTGAGGCATGCACCAATTATACAGTTGTATAGTATTTGTTTTCTATTTTTGTTGTTGTGATTTTCCCTTATTCTTGCAACCATTCCGGCCGATTTCTCACTCGTTTTGAAGGATGGTTCTGGTTTTTTGACTACCTTGCGTATTGACTCCTCTACCCAATGGATATTTTGGCACTTGGTCTACATTTTGTCCTTATGGCACTCATTGGGAGTGCCCATCCCCAAGCAGGAGCCGATGTTGGTGCCATTTTTGACCTTGCACCATGTTGCCCTAAATTTTCAAATTTGTATCTACTCAAAAACATTTTATCCTTTGATTTGATGGTCTGTAATTCTTCCCCTCCAATTGAAATGCTTTAAAAATGCTCACAAACTTGTTGTTTTTCCCTAATTTGAAGGAATAATCCAAGTTTGCCCTTTTTGTGCCCTAGTTTTTTTGATTTTGTGGGCTATGTCATTTTTCCCTTTGCTAGATCGTGGAAAAATTGAAATTGATCAAATCATACTTGTTTGTATTTGAAAATCCAAATCCTAGATTGGGAATGTTGTAAAAAACATGGTTCAGTTGATTTAAAATTGAAAAATCTGCCATCCTTGGTAAAAAATTGAATTCTAGGGCATCCTTTGAATTTTTTACGTTATTGTGAGTCATACGGGTGTCATTTTCCCATCAAATTCATCCTCAGAAGGTATTGGCAATGTGGTAGGTTTTCATTGGCCAAGGTGTGGCGGGAAATGTTTCTAACTTGTCATTTTTATTTTTTGGCAAAGTGGAAAATTTGGCTCCACGGCTCCACCTTTTTCAAAGTTGCCTATGTGGCATGTTCTTATTGGCCGAGGAGAGGTGGGGAGTCGATCTCCTTTGAAAATTTTGGCTTTATTTTGCAAAATTTCCTAAGTCAAAATTTTGCCCGAATCCCCGCAGCCAACCAGAAGAGGACACGTGTCCTAAAATTTTCAAAATGGAGTGGGCCAGATTGGGGACTTAGAGTTTTAATTCTATTTTCTAAAAATTAAAAATGTCATTTCTAGCCCCGCTCCAATCAGAGGAGGCCACGTGGCAGTTTCTTGGGTAGAGTGGGTTGGCGGGCCGCGGAGGTAAAAGGGGATTTTTTCCCTTTTTCACAAAGGAATTCAAAATAAAAAAATTTAGCGTCCCCAAAAACGATATATAGGTGGAAACATTTTCATGAAGAGTCAAAGGGAAGTGCTAGCCATGAAAGGAAATAGGAAATTTTTCCCCTTTTTGGCAAAAGGAGTTAAGGCAAAAGTTTAAGCTGCAGGCCCACAAGCAAATCAATGAGTGACACGTGGTAGGTAGAGTAGACAAGGTGGGTCGGCAGTGGCGAGAGGTGGGAGAGAATTTTTCCCTTTTGCAAAGAAGGATTAAAATCAAAATTTGGAGCATTGGCCCAGTGAAAAATCACAAGGAGAAACATGGCAAGGAGAAATCGGGGGTGTGGGCCGTGCGGTAAAAGGTGAAAATTTTACAAGTTTCAAAAAAGGTCAAAATGCACAGAATTGAAGCATGATCCCAATGGGACCCACCATGTGCCACGTGTTAGCTCCAAAATTCAAAGGTGGAGGGGCGGGGACAAAATGAAATTTTTCCAAAATTTTCAAAAGGTCATAAAGTAAATGTTTTAAAACTAGGCCCGATCCAACCATTTTTTGCCACGTGTCTAGCCTTATCCAAAAATTAAAAAGGTAACTCGGGCTTATTTCTAAGTCCACATCTTCCACGTGGAGGGCTAGGATTAAAAGATGGATAAGATCAATGGTTGTTGTGCATCCATTTGTTTTCTCTGCCATGGGAGCTTTGAGAAGCTTGGAATCATGATTTTTGCATCAAAATTCATCAAATTTATAGTGATTTTGTGTCATCTTGGCCTTCCAGGATCATTGGCATCACTTTCATGGCTTAATTCTTTGATCTGAGGTGGTTTTGAAATAAATTTTTCCCTAATCCATCCAAAAATGTGAAATGAAAAAATCAAAAGTTGCAGAGGTAATTTGAAAAGGTAAAAGGTGAAAATGATGAGTAAAAGGTGTTTGCATGCCTCAATGATGAAAAACATGCCTCCATGGATGGATAATGATCTAGATATTTGTAATGATTTAATCTTTTTGGGCACACCTGACAACCTACAAATGTTTTTCTGTTTGATGTCATTTTCATTGAATCATGAGGATTGTTTTGTAACAAACTTGATCCCATGGCATATTCTTTGCTTGGGAAAGAAGGCTCCAATGTGGCATGAGATATATAATGCATGTTTTGAGACATGCAAGAGGGGGTAAAATTTGAAAAATCACGATCATATTCTGAGAGAAAGCTCATTTTTCTGAAAACCCACCAAATAACTAGAATAATTTCTTTTGTGTTGGATCTTCATGTATGTGAGTTGGTTACAAGTGTATAACCATCACACAACTCTTAGATTGTTCATTAAACTCTCCCCGCTGATAAATCTAAAAGATTTTGAGTTAATCTGTTTTTCTAGGAAATATGTTGTCTTTATCATTTTTAAATGCCTACAAATAGTTTTCATTGTTCTTGTTGCAATCTTGCATTGAAAGTCTTTAGAAATCACACGAATCTCAATTTCTTGTTGATAGTTTAGTGGCATTTGCAATCTCATGTTAAGAAGAGCCTTCATCCGATAAAGAGATGAACAAATTTAAAATCATTTTACCTTTCTTGATTGCCTGCATTTCTTGTAAGCCTTTATGGGTACCTTAGGCATGGTATGATCAAGGATTTTTGTGTTTAATTCAGTTCTTTACTTCAAGATTTTGTGGTGAATTCTTAAATATTGTGTTAAGAGTGTAACTTGGGCTTCCATTTATGTCTCTTCTAGTTAAGAGAATATCCCGATTATTTGAAGCATTTTATCGATAGTTGTTCAAGTATTGTAGAGGTTGTCAAAGATCCGATATACCCCAATTTGTCTTGTCAACACCCCACCAACAAATTCATTCAAATAAACTAATCCTACACATATTACCCCTACATTGCATTATGTGTCAACAAAAGGATCTAACCCATCTACAAAAATGCACAAGGCAAATTAGGATTATACAATGTGTTCATTAACCCTTACCTTGCATTGAAAATATCTCCATAATCCGGGAGTGACAAGTTGTGAAAGTCAGATTTGGAGTGTTGATCATATTTTCCTAAGGCCTTTTCATACTATTTGCATAAATTGAGGGATATCTTCATCTCCTTCACCATTTGGGGGTTACTATATAGGTTCTCTTACCTTGGTTGAAAGGCACAACCTAAAATAATGAGGGTCAAATCAAATCCTTTCAAATTATTATCCATCTCTCCAAAAATCTAAGTGCGAGTTAGATCACATCCCTGGCTACAAAACGACACACATCATGATCTATCTAACTTCAGGCTTTATGCCATATCTCTGATGCTGCTCAAACTGAAAAGGAGAACAAGTTTGGGTACCAAAAAAACCATCAAAGAATAATATCATCTGGTAAAAAGGGTATTATCCAAAGAGAGGGCAATGAAGGATTCACCAAGTAAATCTAGTCTGAGAGGATTGATTTCGGAGAGAGGAGTGTTTATAAGTTGGTCAGTGATGGTTTTTTCTTCGACATATTTTTGATGGATGAATTTGAGGTCTAGGTCTTCAAGAAGCATGAGCCAATGTGAAACACATTGATGTTTGTAGGGCTTGGCATACATGTAATGTAGGGGGCCAGATTGGTAATAATGAAGGTTTTTGGTTGAGTAGGTAATGGAAAAGATTAGTGGAGACAAAAAATAAGGCTAAAAAGATATTTTCAATGTGAGCATATCTAGTTTCATAGTCCAAAAGCATATGAATTATAATAAACCACTTGTTTCTGTGTTGCTCACAATGATGAGTGAAAATGGCACCTATGGCACCTATGGAATGGTCAAGATGGATGAGATGTAAAGATAAAATGGTTGGTCGAATTAGGGGAATGAGCACATGGTTGGAGGAGGTATTTTTGAAGGTGTCAAATGATTTGTGGAATTCCTCATCCCATTTGAAGGAGACATCCTTTTTAGGAGATCATGAAATGGGTGGTATTAGTCAAAAAGTTATGAAATAAAATGATGAATAGATTATGCAACTTTCCTTGCAAAATATGAAGTTGGCGAAAATTATTAGGTGAAGGCCATTCGAGAATATCCTTGATTTTAGTGGGGTCAATTTCTATGCCACATAAAGAAATGATAAAACCAAGAATCTTGCCAAAAAGGACAACAAAGACACACTTACTTGGGTTAAAGGTGAACACAATATTTGATGAGATGGTTGAAGATGACCTTAAGGATGGTAAAGTGTTCGGCCTTATGTTTATATTTGGGAAGAAGATCACCAACATAATATTTCAATTTTCGATGCATAATGTCATGAAAGATATAAGTCACAACCTACTAATATGTGGCACAAGATTTTTTAAGGACAAAAGGCATGACACGATAGCAGTCCGAAAGGAGTGATGAAGGTGGTTTCTTGTTAATCTTCTTAAGGTCAAGAAATATTTGGTTATAACTTTGAGAAACCATCCATGAGATATAGCATCTCATGGCCGGTAGTGAGATAAACTAGTTGGTCAATACTAGGTAGAGGAAATTCATCTTTGGGGAAAGCTAAATTAACGTTGCGAAATTAGTGAAAATGTAGAGTTCCCTATTTCCTTTGTGATAGGAACAATGTTAGACATCCATTGAGGGTAATCAATGGGTAGAATGAAGGAATTTGAAAGAAGGCACTAGATTTCTTCTTTGACAAGAAGGGAAATACAAGGATGCATTTTCCACAACTTCTGCTTTTCATGGGTTTGGCTTCAGAATAGTGATGATATTGAGGACCAAATTTTTGGGTCAATAAGAGGCATATAAACATAGGACCAAGCAAAAGTGTTGTTATGATCCTAGAGGAAATAAGTAAAATCTTCCTATTGAGAACTTAAACGGTTTTTTTTGATATAATGATTGTCCTATCTTTAAAATATGTGGGTCATCCTTAGTGTTAATATTGATTTTGGTGGTTGATTAATTTAACATGGTTTGTGTCTTAGAGGGTAATGATTGGAAAATATAAGAATCTTCTACATCAAGGTAGGTAAAAATAGACTCATCATCATAACATTGAATGAAATTAACAGGTGTATTATCATCAATCATGTCAAGACACAAGAAGGGAAGGGAAGAGGGAGCCTTACCATCTCATTGATAAGTTAGAGGTCCTAGAGAAATGATGTTCATGAAAAAAAATAGGAGGAATGGATTATGGATCTAAAGACTCCGTGGGTGAAGGTGGTGAAGTTGGTGAACAAGGTGAAGAAGATTTATAGTCCTCAATGAATTTGACTTAGGAATTCTTGGAATATGGTTCAACAAAGCCAATACCATTGAAACATTTGTGTTTATGGGTGGTGCACGGAAGATAATATGGTGGCCTTGTTGATAGAAACAAAAACCAAAACCCTTCTATGAAAAACGATGAAGCAAGGTATGGGCGAAGAAGCGGTTTTGAGATATAGGAGGTCGAGGAGGAAAATGGTCGATTTTGGGAAGGTGGCTCAAGAGAGAAGGTAGAAACATCAAGTCCCCCTTACATTAAGTTGGTGTGAAAGTAGGGATGATTGTAAGGGAAAACCTCATTTATGCAGTGATCATAGTGGGGGTGTTGATGAAGTTTACCATACTCTTGAGGAGTAAGGAATGTGTCAATATTATAAAGGCCATACTCCCGAGTGAGACATTGAAAAACACATTCTAAGGATCAGTATTTGGTATATGGGTTACCGAGAATGGAGGAATCACTAGACAACGGGAAGAAGAAGTATGGGTTTGTTGAGAAGTAGATGGGTTAGATGCGAGAGGATGCGGTCAAAATCAGAATAGAGGAGTTAGGTATGGGAGAGGTAGCGGTAACGTTAGTGGATATGGTCATGGGTGAAGGAGAGGTGGTGGAGATTGTATATTCCTTAACTGGTATAAGGAAATCATTAGGTCTATACATGTTATAGGTTTTGAATGGTGAAGGGTCGACTAGAATGGTATAGGTATATCCTTCATGTTCAAATTTTACATAGCAATGTAAGGTCAAAGGAACATAACCCATGACACAGATCAAAGTTCAACCAAGGAACAAGTTGTAATGGAATTCCCCCTATAATACATAGAATAATTATGGAATGGTACAGGGGCCCATGCGAATGTGGAGAATGATGGTGCCAAGGGTGGAAGTTATGGCATCATTGAATGAACACAACATAACTAGGTTATTATACATGCAATTGGAAGGGATGTGCATTTGGTTGTATGTATGGGAGGAGATAATGTTGATGTTCGCACCATCATCAATCATAACACGTCAAAGATGTATATTATCAATGTAGATAGAGATTATTAGGATGGGATCCAGATCATTTGATTAGAGAGGTACAATCTCATCGTCGCCGAGAACCCGAGAGTGGTTAATTGATGAATGGTAGTGGGTGTAGAGGAAAGGGATGAATTGGTGACGATGATGCCACATGTTGAGGGGTGATAATGGAGGCCATAGGTGTAGGGTCATTAGGTAAAACCTCTATGGATTGCGTAACCTCCATGAGTGCTTGTCAATGAGACTCGAGGTTTGGATAGGGTCGTATAATCACATTTTGAGTGGAGATTGGTGTAATTGTTTAATTATTGTATGATGGGTGACCTAGTCGTAAATAGGGTATGTGGATGGTGATTTTTGGAACACGTGTAAATAAAATATTTTTCATAGGATTGGTGGATGGGATGGTTGTTTTCTACTTTCCTTTGTCTTTCTGGCATGAGTGGTAATGTTAACAATATTAATATGGGGTAAGGGAGCAGGCCGAGTCATGATAGGTGTAGCAACAAGATGGGAAAAATTATGGTTAGGGCATATATTGGTGTTGTATAAAGAAGGAAGTAGATTAACATTTGGGTGGAGGTTTGAATATATCTCTTATGTTGACCATATTGATCTCGAGGGTTAGAGGAGGGTAAAAGGGTTATGGCTCAGGTGGAGATGAATGCCATTAAATAGGTAAGGGGTGAGAATGTGTGGTGATGCGTGAAAGTGGAGCAAGGTCCTCATTTAAAGATCATCCTCATCAAAGTTTTCTTGAATAGGAAATAATTGGAGAAAATGGTCTTTAGAAACTTATAGTTTTCTACATCATGCCCTAGCACACGATGATAGGAAAAAAATTTGGTATCTTCAAACCTTAATGGTTTTAGTTTGAGTGGCTTGTAAGGTCTAAGTGGTGGCAATGTGATAATAACAGGTCTCTAAAAGGTTTGCTAAGATATTGGTGTAATACCATGCCAATGGATCACCATGCGAAGTAATTGTGTGTAACACCTTTGACAAAGAATTATATTCCTCTTTTGCATTACAAGAATTGGCATGTGATTTTCTTGAATAAGGTGTGTTTACTTGATTGTTGAAAATCATGTGTGTTATGGATAAATCATTTATGCTCTTAGATTCATTGGACCAAAATGATATGGCTTGCAAGAATCCATTTTCACTTCTTGTAGGTGAGTTACAATCTAGTATTGAGAGTTGCAAAATTATCTCTTTTAGTTGACTCATCCTTGGATCAATTCCAGTGATCCAAGGAATGTTTTAAATCTCCTTACCAGAATAAATGGTAAAATTGACATTCATAGGTGGAGAGACATAGCATACTGAACTTTGTATGTTACAAATTCTTTGGTCTTGTATGAACGTGCCTTCATTCAGTTGTAAGTTTGTGATTGGGTCTTTGGGATTGATCTCTTTATGAAATTAATGGCGTAAGCAATAAATTGTACTTCATGATGGTGAGGGAAATCTAAGGGATTATCCTAACGGTATCCTAAACTAGGTAAAAGCACCTACTTCCTAGTTATGTCTATTTATTTTGGTTTCAATCTAACCTAAGCTTCTTATTCTATTTTGTTGGTGTTGTCCACTCAAAATTCCCTGCTCTGATGAAAGTAAAAATTTCAAAATTTTGAGTTTAAGTGTTTTCTCTAATGTACCGAAGTCGTGAAATTGAGAAAATCATGTTTTGGGTCATTTTGTATGTATTTCGGGCTTGTCGGACATTTTTGTCCCACGTGTCCCAAGTTCAAGTGCGTTCGTTCCCGATTGGCGAAATCCCGAAGTTGTTCCATTTTCGGCCCTATCGAACTTTTTGTCCCACATGTCCCAAGTTCAAGTGCGTTGCTGTTCCCCGATCGGTCAAATCCCCGAAGTTGTTCCATTTTCGGGCCTGTCGGAACTTTTCATCCCAAATGTCCCAAAGTCAATTCTGCAAGTTGTTCCATTTTCAGCCATTTCGCCCGAACCGCGTACTTCGCACTTTCATGTCCCAAATGTCCCAAGTCAAAAAGTGCAAGTCGTTCCATTTTCAGCCGAAACACCCGAACCGCGTACTTCACGCGTTTTCGTCTCAAATGTCCCAAGTGCTCCGGACCTATTGTAACATTTTTCACCCGAACCGGCCGAGTCGCGTACTCCAGAACTTTTTGTCCCAAATGTCCCAAGTTCAAATGGGCCTTTTGTTCCATTTTCGGCCGAAACACCCGAACCGCGTACTTCACGCGTTTTCATCCCAAATGTCCCAAAATGCATTTGTGCGTCTTCTCCCTGTTTCGCCCGAATCGGCCGAGCCGCGTGTTTCGCGCATTCGCGTCTCACATGTCCCAAGTGAACCAAGTGTCATTCGTACCAGTTTTTTCCACTCTACCCGAATATCCTGCTTATTCAAATTGGTGGGTATGCATTAAATGTGCATTGATCACCCTTCTCTCTCCTCAACGGCTATATAACGAGCAAGCCACCTTTGCAATTCTTACATTGTTTCCATGCTACCCTTGCTCGAACCCTTGCAATTTGAAAACCTGCGCGTGTGTCCCCTCCCTCTGAAATTCCTTTCCGAGTCTGGTTTGCGGTTCTGTCCTCCTAGTTGCTATCAATATGGAAGATCAAAGTTTTGGAGTAGGCTTTGGGAGAACTAAAGAACAGTTGGCAGAAAGGTGAAGCTTTCAAGACGCTGGTTATATCAGTTTTCAAGGATATTCATTGTCATCTTCAAGATGAAAATTCTGGTGTGTCCCGTTCCTTGCAAGAAATCAAAGCTCAATTCAGAGCTTATGTCAAAGATAATCTATTCAAGGAAAGCTCAATCTCCAAAGAGAAAATGAAGGAAATCTGCTCTCTTCAATCTGCCGTTGGAGAAGCAAATAAAGATTATCATACTCATGTCAAGTTTGATAAAGAGATGGAGAAATGTCTTGGATTCTGGACTCAGTCAACAGCCAACACGTCAGTCCCTCGTGGCAGAGACATAGCTGAGACATTAAAGAAATTCAAGCAGCGGATTCTGAAGTCGGTGGGTCCCTCTCAATGACTGGCCACCTGTCTTCTTCCCCATTCTTTTCTCTTCTTCCCTTTCTTTTCCATTTTCTTTGTACTAGGTTGAGGTCTCGCGATTGGCGGTCCTTAACTATTATTTAGTTAAAAGAAATGGTTACAAAGAGTAACTGATTTGTAAGCTATATAATGGCCTTCTTTACGCCATTCTAAGGGGAGGAAGAATTTGTCTTATTTTCTGAAAAGTGTAAATGGATTATAAAGAAATCAATACAGAAGGACTTTTCCATTCTTTGTCTATCCGATCTCTGTTATTCCTAGGCTTTCATTTATTTTCTTTATGAAGATCATTTGTCTCAAGTTCGTTAGTCTTACCGATTGCATACTCTTCAACTTTCTTTGCAAGCACGGTGATCTTGTATAACCAAGAAGGAACTTTGTGTCCTTGATTAATGAATCTGTGTTATATTAAGAAACTTTGTGTTCTAAGCGGATGTTATTTACGTAACTTTTGTCTTTAAATTCCACCTTATTTATTCGATACAAATGATCTTATTTCAATTCATCATGACTTTCGCATACATAAAGAATTACTCGATATCTATAATTCTACATGTTGCCTTTCTCGCTCTTTCCGTACTCTCATTTCCTCAAATCCTTTTATAATTGATGATCTTCATAGAAAACACTTTCATGATATCCAAGTTTAACCAAAAATCATGTCTTGTACATTTGTAAATAAGTTTGTTTCGAATAAGGGAACCTCTCCCATTAAAGAGGAGGGACTTCTTGTTCCCGACTGTTGCTCTTCGTAAAGTCCTATTTGATGACCAACAGCTTTTAGCGACTCCACCGGGATGAAAATCATATTCCAGCTTCTGTAATTTTTGATCATCCTTTGATCTCGGTGACTCTGCTTTTACTCGAGGGAGGAGGGCCCTTGGTGTTGAAGATTCTCAGTTTCAGCTTTTGGAGCAGCAGGGTTTTCCTTTCCCTTCAACAAATAGAAGGACTCGTTCGACAAGCACTCCACCTGCTCAAGACAGAATTCCCATGGGTGGTTTTTCTTCAGAACCAGCTAGCCCTAATCTTCAAGCTTTGATTCTTACTGGTGTTGCAGTCCCTCTCCAAGCCGTTTTTCCAAGAATGGCTACGCCATTACCATGGGGTCATCGTGTCGGGCCCCTGGCCCTTACTCAGCCTTTGCATGAGTTACCCAGAGGTAACCGGAAGAGCTTCCCCAAATTCAAAGGCGATGGAAAAGTGCATCCTGATGAACACATCGCAGCCTTCGTTGTTGCATGTGGAGTTCTGGGAGTTGAATATGAAGACATCTCCGTAAGGCTGTTCATTGAGACGTTACAAGATAATGCTGCTGATTGGTTCTACCACCTTCTAGCTGGTGCTATCACCGATTGGGACACAATGAGAACTCAGTTTGAAAACCGTTTCAAGCCGGCAAAAGATGTACATGCCTTGCTAGCCCAAATCTCTCAGATAAAGAAAGATTCACAAGAGCCCATGAGAGAATTTGTGGCCCGGTTCAACAAATTGATCAATAAAATTCCGTAGCCTACCCGACTTTGTTGATCAAATTCAAAAATGTTTCTTCCTAAATGCTCAATTTCCCAAAGTTAGTTATGCACTAAGAAGGACTAATCTTGCAACATTGGTCGAGGATCAAACTCTTGCTATTAGTATTAAGGATGACTTGATCATGTCAGGGAAGTTGAGAAGAGACCCTCCCAAATCTAAGTCTGCTACTTCTTCCTCTTCCACCCCTGGACCTAATACTGATCCATTAGTTCAGAAACTTGCAAATGATCTTATTGCTATAAAGAAACAATTAGCTCAGCATGCTCCTTATGCAGACGTTCCAAGGAGAAATTTTCAGCCCAAAAATCATTTGCCTGCTTCTCAAACAAGATTAGCACTTGAAGGACCTCCTGTTAAAGTCCCTGTCAATGCGACCTGCGAGGTGGAAGAACCAGATGATGATGAAGATAACGAAGCTTGCGAAGAGTTTGCGAGAAGTTGATGACGAAGAAGACAAACTTGAGGGATCTTGAGTAAATTTCTTCACCACTGAGGGCATTGATGATGGAGATGACTATGATGAAGTAGTAGCGGACATGAACAGTGAATCATTCACTGTCATGACTCGAGAGCAGACAAGTCGGAAGGAGAAAGTGACACAGCCCATCAAGAAATCTAAGGAGCAGTCGACAACTATTCTCGTGATTGCAAAAAGAGGATCTCCTATCCCTACCTCATCTACACCAAAGGTGAGTCCTATCAATCCTGCTACCAAAGTTGCTTCTTTTTTTCTCCTAAAGTTGATAAGCCTAGAATTTCAAATGATGATGGCCACCCCACTTCTCGATCCTTTGATATTGTTGATCACTGAAAAGACCAAGGTCCAAATCTCGGAAGGTTTAGTAATATCAAACCCATCCCAAAGATTTTTCCAAAATGATCCACTTTGTCAATTCCCACTCTAAGACCACCTCTAAAGGCCTTTTGCCTACTCCTCCTTCTGCACCACAGCCTAGTCTGGTAGCTGCTGTCACCTCGCCTAATGACAAAATCAAGCCTTTTTATGTAACACTTCTTATAGCTGGTCATAGGCTCAGTAATTGTGTCATAGATTCCGAGCCTCAGATAATGTGATGCCTGCTAAAGTAGCTCATGCTTTAGGCCTGACCCTCACACGCACTTATGGATCTTGTTACTCCATGGAGAGTAAAGAAGTGCCCCTGGTCGGGAGAATTAAAGATGCACAAGTAGATTTTGCTGCTTTGCCCGAGAAGAAAGTGTTGGCTACCATCTTAGTGGCAGATATTCCCCCTTCATACGGGATGTTGCTAAGTAGGAACTTCTATAAGGACGTGGGTGGGGAAATCCAAATGGACTGGTCACATGCACTCGTGCCTGTCAATGGACAAATGAAGAAGTTGCTTTCTGAGAAGCAGTCTGTATATATTGTGCAGAAAATGGATGATCCTAGAGCACAAATACTCTACGAGGATATGGGGCATGGTAACTACATGATTATGTCCCCTGATGAAATCTAACCCCCCAAAGTGTCTCCTAAAGATCCTAATGGGGTTTGGATTTTAGAGTTTGATGGAAGTTGTTCCTCAGCTGGTTCCGGAGCTGGTGTCCTGCTGGTGTCACCTGAAGGAAGCCTACACCCCTTTTCATTTAAGTTGCAGTTCGAGAATACTAATAACACAGCAGAATACGAGGCTCTCATTCTTAGATTGCAAGTGGCCAAAGAACAAGGTGTAAAGAATCTTCTGGCTCGTGGTGATGCAGAATTGATTGTAAAGTAGGTCAGAAACCTTTTTCAAGTAAAAAATGGAAGGCTGAAACATTACCGGAATCAGGTTTGGGATTCCATTGAATTCCTTGATGCTTTCTCTATCGAAGCAGTACCTAGGGAAAAGAACAACAGGGCTGATTCACTAGCTGTCTCAGGGTCGCTACTGATTCCTCATCCTAATTTCTCTCAAGACAAGTTCACCATTGAGATGATCCATCGACCCAGTGTACCTGATAACACCAATAACTGGCAGGTTTTCAATGATGATCAACATTTGCTTTCCTTCCTGGAACTCAAGGGTAATTTCAACAACATATTTTAAGGGAAGTGACAACCTACCTCGTGAGAGTGTGCCCTTTGACAAAGCAGTCACCCAAGGGGAAGAAACAGGTCAGGAAGGGTGCATTAAACTCAAGGGGAATAAGATTCCTAAAGGATTGGTAAGCTTAGAGGAACTGTTTGATAAACATGACAGGTATGTGAAGTCTAGAGCTTCTACTGGACCTCAGCAATCAGCTGAGTATGAAAAAATCAATATTGGGAGTTCTAATGACCCTAAGCTAGTGAATATTGGAAAATGTTGCACAGCAGATGAGAGGAGAAAAGAAATTGATCTTCTAAGGAGGTATAAGGATGTTCTTGCTTATTCTTATGAAGATTTGAAAGCTTTCAAACCAAAAGATATGCAGCACTCGATTCCTCTCAAACCAGGAATTAAACCTTTTAAGCAGAAACAGAGGCAGTATAATCCCAAAATAGCTGACACCATCTTTCAGGAAATTCAGAAGTTGTTGAAGGCTAAAATCATTTTTCCCATTCACCATTCAACATGGATTGCAAATATTGTGCTTGTTAGGAAGAAAAATGGTGAGATCCACATCTGTGTTGATTTCAGGAACCTGAATTAGGCGTCTTTGAAAGATAATTATCCTTTGCCTATGATGGATCGGTCTTGCAAGCGCGATTCTGAGGTCTGAAATGTTATCCATGCTCGATGGATTCTCGGGATACAATCAGGTAGAGGTTGATCTGCGCAGATCAACACAAGACAGCTTTCACTACTCCTTGGGGTACCTTTGCTTACAAGAGGATGCCTTTTGGGCTCATTAATGCTGGTGCCACTTTTCAGAGAGCCATGGATCTAGCTTTTGGAAGCTTGAAAGGGAAGTGTATTGTCATATATCTTGATGACCTGACAGTGTTTTCCAAGACAAGAGTGGATCATTTTGATCACCTAGAGACAGTTCTGCTGAGATGCAGAGAGCATGGGATCTCTCTGAACCCTAAAAAATATGTCTTTTGTGTCACTGAGGGAAAGTTATTAGGGCACATCATTTCCAAGGATGGTATTAAGATTGATCCTGAACGAGTTCAAGCCATCCAACAAATTCCTCTCCCAACCAGCAAAAAGGGTGTGCACTCCTTCTTTGGTAAGATAAATTTCTTGAGAAGATTCATCCCTGATTTTGCAGAGTTAACTTTGAATATTTCTCAGATGATGAAAGGGAAGCAAACATTTGGTTGGTCTTCTGAAGGAAAGGAATCCTTTGAAGGTATCAAGAGAGCTATTGCTAAAACTCCTTTTAGCTCGTCCCGATTTCAAAAAGATTTCATCATCTATTGCTATGCTACAGATAATACCTTGGCTGTTGTCTTAACTCAAGAAGACTCTAATGAGCATGAACTCCCAATTGCGTTCATGAGCTATATTCTGAAAGATCATGAGTTGAAATACACCATGATGGAGAAGCATGCTTTTGCAGTGGTCAAAGTTGTTAAGCAGTTTCGTTTTTATATCCTCAACTCTCACTCCATGGTGCTGGTTCCAGATACAACTGTTAAGTCAATTCTCACACAACAAGAATTTAGATCCAAGAGAGGGAACTGGGTTGCTAAGGTCCAAGAGTATGACATTGACATCAAACCGACCAAGCTGGTTCGTGGAAAAGGCCTTTGTGAGCTCATTGCTGAAGGAGCTAAACATGAGTTGCTGGAGGAGAAAGCTGACATTCCTACCATTCTGTTCCTTAGCTCAGTTGATGAATGGTATGCTGACATCGCCCATTTTCTCACCTATGGGGAATGCCCCTCTCATTTAACTGCCAAGGAAAAGAGGACTGTTAAATTGAGGTCAGTGCAATATGTATTGTGGGAAAATGCTTTGTTCAAGCGTGGGTTAGATGGGAGATTTTTGAAGTGTGTGGACAAGGAACAACAGAGAAAGTTACTCTCAGCTTTTCATGATCAGGCATGTGGAGGGCACTATTCATCAACGGTTACAACTCATAAGATACTCCGTGGAGGATACTACTAGCCTTCCTTGTTCAGAGATGCATCCAAGTGGGTTGATAAATGTGAGGCTTGTCAGAATTTTGTGGGAAGACCTAAATTGGCTTCTTTGCCTCTCAAGCCAGTTGTGATTGAGGAACCATTTCAACAGTGGGGTTTGGACTTCATCGGTACACTTAATCCTGCTTCTAGTGCTGGTCACACTCATGTGATAACTACCACTGACTATTTCACCAAATCGGTGGAAGCTATTCTAGTCAAGAGTACTACTTCTGAAGTGGTGTGCAGCTTCATTAAAGACAACATCTTGGTAAGGTATGGTGTACCTAATAAGATTGTAACAGATAATGCTTCAAATTTCTCTTCAACCGAGATAATGGATTTCTACTGGTATGGCATCTCCCTGGCTCATTCTTCAGATTATTACCCCCAGGGAAATGGGCAAGCAGAATCCACTAACAAAAATCTGGTGACTATCATAAGGAAGTTGGTCAATGAGTCTCAATGAAACTGGCACAAGAAGCTCTATGATGCTCTTTGGGTAGACAGGATTACACCAAAGAGAGCTATTGGAATGTCTCCTTTTCAAGTGGTATATGGAGCGAAGCTCAATTGCCAAAGGATGCAGAACTGCTAGCCTTACACCTAATGAAGGCCATCAAGATACTAGTTTCGAGATGCTTTGGACAAGAGAATTATGTACCTGCACAAACCGAATGAGGACAGATTGAGGTTCTTTGATAGGATATCTATTCACTAGCGAAGGTTAAGGTCTTGTTTGACAAGAAAGCTAGGTTCGAGATTTCCAAGTTGGAGACATTGTGTTGCTATGGGATAAAAGGCATGAACCTCGTGGCAGCCATGGAAAGTTTGATTCCCTATGGCTCGGACCTTTCAAGACCGAGACACTTTGCTAGTGAGAATTCATTTTATCTTGATTACATGGATGGTTCTTCTCTCCCACTTCCTTATAGTGGGCATTATCTCAAGTTTTTCAAGTCCTAGGTGATTAGGAGTCACTTGTATATTCCGTATGCCGTTTTTACTTTTTTCTTTCTTTTTTTTTGTGTGTTTCCTTTGTATTGGTCTTTTTGACTCCATTGCCCAATGGATAAGGTACTAGTCTGCTTCCCCTGAGTTTGTCTAAGTTCTTGCCTTGTCTCATTCCTTGAATTTATGCCAAGTCATTTCTGAAGGAGCCAAACATTGTCCACTCAAAATTCCCTGCTCTGATGAAAGTAAAAATTTCAAAATTTTGAGTTTAAGTGTTTTCTCTAATGTACCGAAGTCGTGAAATTGAGAAAAATCTACGTTTTGGGTCATTTTGTATGTATTTCGGGCTTGTCGACATTTTTGTCCCGCATGTCCCAAGTTCCGAAGTGCATTCTGTTCCCCGATCGGCTGAAATCCCCGAAGTTGTTCCATTTTCGGGGCCTGTCTAACTTTTTTTCCCGCATGTCCCAAGTTCCAAAGTGCGTTACTGCTCCCGATCGGCCAAATCCCGAAGTTGTTCCATTTTCTAATGTCGGAACTTTTCATCCCAAATGTCCCAAAGTCAATTCTGCAAGTTGTTCCATTTTCACCGCTTTCACCGAACCGCGTACTTCACACTTTCATGTCCCAAATGTCCCAAGTGAAAAAGTGCAAGTCGCTCCATTTTCGGTAAACACCCGAACTACGTACTTCGCGCATTTTCGTCTCAAATGTCCCAAGCTTCTCCGGACCTATTGTAACATTTTCGCCCGAACCGGCCGAGTCGCGTACTCCGGAACTTTTTGTCCCAAATTCAAACGGGCCTTTTGTTCCATTTTCTACTGAAACACCCGAACCGCGTGCTTTCGTTTTGTCCCAAATGTCCCAAAATGCATTTGTGCGTCTTCTCCTGTTTCGCCGGAATCACCGAGCCACGTGTTTCGTGCATTCACGTCTCACATGTCCCAAGTGAACCAAGTTTCATTCGTACTCGCTTTTTCCGCTCTACCCGAATATCCCGCTATTCAAATTGGTGGGTATGCATTAAATGCGCATTGATCACGCTTCTCTCTCCTCAATGGCTATATAACGAGAAAGCCACCTTTGCAATTCTTACATTGTTTCCATGCTACCCTTGCTCGAACCCTTGCAATTTGAAAACCTACGTGTGTGTCCCCTCCCTCTGAAATTCCTTTCCGAGCCTGGTTTGCATGGTTCTGTCCTCCTAGTTGCTATCAATATGGAAGATCAAAGTTTTGGAGTAGGCTTTGGGAGAACTAAAGAACAGTTGGCAGAAAGGCGAAGCTTTCAAGACGCTGGTTATATCAGTTTTCAAGGATATTCATTGTCATCTTCAAGATGAAACTTCTGGTGTGTCCCGTTCCTTGCAAGAAATCAAAGCTCAATTCAGAGCTTATGTCAAAGATAATCTATTCAAGGAAAGCTCAATCTCCAAAGAGAAAATGAAGGAAATCTGCTCTCTTCAATCTGCCGTTGGAGAAGCAAATAAAGATTATCATACTCATGTCGAGTTTGATAAAGAGATGGAGAAATGTTTTGGATTCAGGACTCAGTCAACGGCCAACATGTCAGTCCCTCGTGGTAGAGACATAGCCGAGACGTTAAAGAAATTCAAGCAAATGGATTCTCAAGTTGGTGGGTCCCTCTCGGTGAAGGACTAGCCACCGCCTTCTTCCCCATTCTTTTCTCTTCTTCCCTTTCTTTTCCGTTTTCTTTGTAATAGGTTGAGGTACTGCGATTGGCGGTCCTTAACTATTCTTTAGTTAAAAGAAACGGTTACGAAGAGTAACTGATTTGTAAGCTATATAATGGCCTTCTTTACGCCATTCTAAGGGGAGGAAGAACTTGGCTTATTTTCTGAAAAGTGTAAATAGATTATAAAGAAATCAATACAGAAGGACTTTTCCATTCTTTGTCTATCTGATCTCTGTTATTCCTAGGCTTTCATTTATTTTCTTTGTGAAGATCATTTGTCTCAAGTTCGTTAGTCTTACCGATTGCATACTCTTCAACTTTGCAAGCATGGTGATCTTGTATAACCAAGAAGGAACTTTGTGTCCTTGATTAATGAATCTGTGTTATGTTAAGAAACTTTGTGTTCTAAGCAGATGTTATTTACAGAACTTTGTGTCTTTAAATTCCATCTTATTTATTCGATACAAATGATCTTGTTTCAATTCACTGTGACTTTCGCATACATAAAGAATTACTCTGATATCTATAATTCTGCATGTTGCCTTTCTGCTCTTTCCCGTACTCTCATTTCCTCAGTCCTTTTGTAATTGATGATCTTCATAGAAAACACTTTCATGATATCCAAGTTTAACCAACAAATCATGTCTTGTACATTTGTAAATAAGTTCGTTTCTGAATAAGGGAACCTCTCCCATTAAAGAGGAGGGACTTCTTGTCCCCTGACTGTTGCTCTTCGTAAAGTCCTATCTGACGACCAATAGTTGGGATGGCATCCTAACCTAAGTTCTTGTGCTAAATGAATAAGGTAGAAATTACTAAGGCAATGCTTGGCTATTTAACCTAATACCTAATACTATATGGTTGTGAATTTTATCTAACCTAACGTGGGAATTACTTATGGTAATGTTTTATAGACCTAGGTAATTATTTTTAGACTAACCTACTTTTTTGAAAATCTATTCTAAACTATTGAAAAGGAACCTAGGGTAGGATGGCATTAGGGTGATGGTTCCAATGGAATTTATTTGATTTGATTTGGTTAAATGAATGGAGGTATAACTAGTTTTGGAAAACGTAAGTAGACTTTAGTGGAAGCATACATTGAGGCTTCACTAAAGATGGAAATGCATGTTGAAGTAGAAATGGCATTCGCCAGCTTTAGGAGGTGGTGGCAAGGAGAGATAAGTGGGGGATTTGGGAGTAATTGCATTAATAACTCTTAGTATTTGTATGCAAACCGTCTTGAAACAAGGAAGGTGGATTTGTTGGAGGTTTTTTTATCTTACATGCATTGTGATTTTTGCTATGCATGGAGCTATTTGGTTCTTCGAACCAGCAATTTGAATTTTACTTTAAGGCTATTTTTGGTTTCTCTGGTCTATTTTCAATCGAAGGAAAGTATAAGAGACATTGGAAGAAAATATGTTTGGTTGTTGATCTTTTGTGGAGGAGAAAAAGAGTTGAAAGCTTGGCTGGAAGTCTCCTTCGAATCGCATAAGCACTATTAGGCATGATAGGCTCTACCCATTAAGATTTCTTGCTTTCTTCTAAATGATTCATTAAAATAATTCTGCTCTCATGAGATAAATGTTTTCATGATTTTTCCGTAATTTATTCTCATGGTTTTATGAATCTCTGTGGTTTTTGGATTTAAATCCATTGCTAAATTATGTTAGCCTTTGGAAACTCTCTCTGTGCAAGTTCTATGGTGACATGCATGTGAAACTTGTATTTGAAGCTTTGTATTTCATTCTGAACTTGTGTTTGAGGCTGGTGTTGTTCTAAACTTATATTGGATCCGTGTATTTCATTCCGAGATTTTATTGAAGCTTTGTGATGCTCTAAACTTGTTTTCAAATCATCGTGCTTATGACTAAACTCGTATTCAATACTTGTGTGTTCTGAACTTGAATTTGAGGCATTGTGTTTGGTTATGTACTTGTATTCTAAGCTTGATTTTTACTTATATTCAATGTTTTTAAATTCTTAGAACTCTTTTATGGAACTATTTTCTCGAAAAATCATGGGAGAATAGTTTTGGTTTGAGTTGTTTTGGTAACCTCTTTTGAGATCTTCTTCTTGTAGCTTCTTGAGTTGGGATGGTTGTGGTACTTCTATTTTTGAGACTGTATTGCCTTAATTGAACTTGTAAGGGCATGTAAATATGGAGGATATTCTTCTCTCCTCTGCTCTAAGAAAACCCACGTCTTGTTGAAGGCTTGACTGATTTGTTTGTAGGTTAATGGACTATAATTGTAACTTGTTAAGGGATTAAGGAACCTCTGGTTAGATACTTTACTATTATTTAATCTTTGGTTAATATAGAACTTGTTTGAAACAGTCATTATCGGTTCCTAAAGTTTTTTGTAAATGTAGTATGCATACTCCTTGTGATCGATGTTTGAAATGAATACCTTCTCTATCACAATATTTATAGATGGAGTTGTGAGAGTCCTTGTTGTGATTTCTGGTTCAGTCACGTTGAAGGAAAAGTTGAGACATTGCTTGACTTAAACATATTTTGGGTTTTCTTCTGTTTGCATCCTCTTTGATTGATTTTTGGCTTGTTAAGGAAAGAAGAGTTGAATACTCTCTCATTCTGAATCTTGTTGATAGGATATATTACCTCTGGTTCAAGATTGTTTCTTTAATTTTTTCTTATTTTGGATCATGAACTACTTGCTCTTTTGTATTGAGTTGTTGAAGCCCTTGTAATTGGGATTTCAGTTTCTTTTGAGTTAGTGAGTATTTTTGAACTTGTTTAGCTTATATTGTTTTGGGTTTTGTATCCTTTGTTAGATTCATTGAAGGAATCTCTGGGTCTTTAAAAAGAGAAAGGAATATATTTCTCTTGTGGATAGTATTCTATTTTTGGAACTGTACTGTGTACTCCTTTTGAGAAATGAATTTGAACTCGTGTTTAATGAATTGGAACAGATAAACCAGGTTGTATTTATTTGTAAGGGAAACTAAAAGTGTTTCTTTCTTTAAACTATGTGTTTGGTTTAGTGTTCTCTCTTGGGAACTAGTAAAAGAACTTCTGAGTTTGAAACAAAAATTGGAATTCATTTGTTAGTATAAAATAAATGAATTCTTGATTGGATATTTTCCATTTGAGATCCTTTAAATTTTGTAAAGATAAGTTCAGTTGACCGAACTTCT
The DNA here is from genome assembly GCA_018340775.1 of Taxus wallichiana var. yunnanensis. Taxonomy (NCBI): domain Eukaryota; kingdom Viridiplantae; phylum Streptophyta; class Pinopsida; order Cupressales; family Taxaceae; genus Taxus; species Taxus wallichiana. The sequence continues at coordinate 23,335,730 of CM031239.1, read as the reverse complement.
TTGTGGCATGACTCTCTTCTTGGTTGTAGAGTGGTTGTTTTCTTAGGCCTGCTCGACTCCTTGGGTTTGGATTTGTCCTTCTGTCTTGTAGGAAATAGTGGGAAACCACTCTTCTGAGATGGAAATTTCCTTGTGGATTATTTAGTCTACTTTATACTATGTCATTTGTTGTAATGATGTGGAAAGAGAATAACTGAGTTAGTTCTGTTGAAGAGAAAATGTAAACATGTTTAGACCGACTACTTTGTTTGACTGAGTCATACTTCATTTGGATTTGATATTGGATGGTTTTCTCTTTTTGCACTATATCTTTTATGAATCCTCCTTGGATGGACATGAGAAGAGATTAAACTCATGTGAGTCTTGCTTTGATTTGTGGAATGTCTGGTTTCAGAACTTTGAATGATATCTTCTAACATGTATAAGTTAGTTAAGACTTGTAGGTAGACTGTTTTGATTCTCTATCCCTTCATGGATTGATTTGGGATTCTTGTTTAGATGTTGTCTCTTTAATGTTGAATCCTTATATTGTTATCCTTGAACTAAAGTAGTTATGTGTGTTCTGATCCTGTTTCTATCTTTCAGACGATTAGTGAATGGGGGATAGTATATATTGATTCTTTTCATTTTTCCTAAGTTGTAGGATGAAGCATCCTAATATGAGCTATGCTGTAAATAACTTCTTTTGCTACATAGTAAATATAAATATTGTATTTCTATTCAGATAAAATTATGAAACAATTGGATGAAAAGATCTGTTGTTTGTTTAAAGGTAATTGATTGGGTCAATTAAAGTATATGTTATCATGCAGATGTAGCTGATTATATTATGTTCTTTTCTTAAAAGTGAATTTAGAATCCTTAATTATACTTATTTTCTGGATGTTTTTATTCAAGCTTATTTGTTTGATTTATTAATTGTTTCATTAAAGCGAGTTGTTTTGATGGAACAATTAGTGGAATCCATTTTGTTTTAATGCTTAGTGCTTATCATGCCCAGCCATTGAATCCGACTCGTCTAGCAATTTTTACAGATGGACATTGTAAGTTATAAAACAAGGTAGAATTTTTATGATGCATTGGATTATTTAATTCTAGATCTTATGTAAAGAATTTCAATTCATTTTTGAGTTGTATTGGAAAAGAAAAGTGATCTTATTCTATGATTATAATGTTGATTGACATGCAGTATGTCTAAAATGCATAGTCTTGTAAATGTATATTTTACCATGATGAGATGAAAGGTTTGGTGACTGACTCTAATTTGTGGTGTAAATTCTCTTGTACTTTATATGATGGAAATAGTAGTGATATCTTATCGATATTCCTTATATCTGTTTGTATACTATTTTTGTTATCAATTAATAAGTTAGATTAAGGGGATAGTGCAATCTCCCTTACTATAATGAAACTTGTTAAATTGTAAATATGTCATTCTCTAACTAAAAACTATAGTTTAAATAATGAAATATGCTTTGGTCATACAATTAAACTATATGAGTGATGATTGATAAAAAGGTTATGTTAACCCTAACATCTATCCATGTAGAGGAAGACTCTTCCTCTCTCATAAGAATGAACAAAAAATGGAATGGTGGGTATAATCTTTAATCCTTGTGCTTCATTTATAAAAAGTAAACACTAGTTGAATCTACATGAATGATACACCTTCTTTGGATAGCTAGGTTATATTAAGAATTAACCGATTGATGTTTGTTGCCTTGTTTTTGGGAATAACTTCTTATTAGGCCAAGTTAATGAACACCAAGGCAAGCATGAGTTAATGAAGTTCTTAATGTCAAATCACATTAATTATGGATAAAGAAATTAATGAATGTTGGAATTAGGGTTAGTCATGGTTGCTGCAATTTGAATCTTCATCTAATTTAATTATAAATTTAATGACCACCAAGGGGTATGTACGTCATGATGAATCGTTCCAAGGATGTTGGCACACACCAATCGTGATGCGATTGTACCTTCAAGAATTCTAGGGACTTCTTGAGGATACAATGTTGCATATTGACATGTGGCAACACCCTTCAATATTTATTCATCTGGATCTACACACATCTCGACTTGAACTTATTTTCTCTCTAGGTAAAGTTAGTAGCATGTTTAGGATAGGGAGTAGCTTTCATGACTCAGATACCTTGGCACATTCATTTGACTTAGGTCGGCGAGTATTCCCATATACCCTAAGCCATTGTGAGAGTCTTCCTATAACAAATTATGGTGCTAACCTAGGCTAGGAGTCAAACCTTGGGCAAGTGGACTGACAGTGTAGTCGGTAAAGACCATTCTAAATAACAAAAGAGTGAGGTGAAGGACATATTCTAAAATGACAAGTATGCCATATAGGAATAGTAACATGAACAATATGTTGAAAATATTTTTCCAAAGTATCGTAAGTTCTTGGTTACGTTGTCCTATGTCACCTATTTTAAAGCAATGTGATGTCAGATGAATATTGGTAACAAATATTCAGATAGGTTCTTTAAAAAGATCACTCAGTACCCATAATAGGGTAGGAAAAACCAAGTATACATAGTATACATAAAGTATTCTATACTTTAAGACAAACATGAGAGATCGGTTGGTAACCAAGTCATGGAATGAGAGATCGGTAATATACCGAGTCATTATAGTTGTATATGGTTATCTGTTATGAGATTGATTGGCATGGAATGTGTGTTCTAAATGATGTTTTATTTAGAATAGAGAACATTGCATTTCAAAAAAAAAATCCGTTGATTCTAAAGTCTTAAAATGGGAATGTTACACCGTGGGTCAAGATGGAGGTGTGAGCAATTTTTGTGGGAGAGGCTCCACAAGAGGTGGGATCGGACGTCGAATGGGTTTGACCACTTGTTTTGTAGGTAGTATGGTTTTAAGTTTTGGTTTTACCTTCTTAGGTAAAGGTATAATAGATGAGCTAATGGTTGAAGGTGTTGTAGGTTTGACTACCTCTTTGGAGGGTAATGGGATCTTGGCTTTTGATTGCACCATCCCGGGTAAAGGTGAGGAAGGAGTGTGTGATGTAGAAGAAAAAGAAGATGGTGGAAGGGGATGAGTTATCCAAGGTAATAATGGAGGTGTAGTGAAGGTTTTGGGAAGAGGAGAGGTGGAGGATATTAGTTGAAGAGAAGGAAATATCATGCGTAACGATGAGGCTACAGAGGAAGTTACACGCGTATAGGAGGTAAAAAGGATGTAGATGATGGCAAAGGTGTATGTTGTGTAGGTAAGTTAGGTATAGTAGAGGCTTGTGATGATGAGGTGGGCTCTTCGTGTCTTTAGTTTACCTTGGGTAGGAGGTTGCTTGGCTAAGGTGGATGGATGAGGTCCTATAATGGATGGAAGTGGTGAAGGTGAAAGAGGGGTAGTGGGAGAAACTGGTGTATGTGGCCTAGAAAGTTGGGTTTTCCTCTAAAGTGGGGAATAGTTTTTGCATGGGTTTTTGAGGAGGTGGATGAATCCATTTGATAATATGATGGATTAGGCTTGATGTCAAAGCATGACTCCTAATTTGTAGCGATTCTGGGTGTGGGGGAAGGCATTGGTGTAGGTAAGGGTTTAGGCATCTAACAATTTTGGTTATTGGTAAAGGTTTAAGTATGGGCGAGGGTGATAAATAAGAGGCCACTCCAACTGGAATAGGCATGGTTGGTTTGGTTCTCTCAAATACTTTTGGATAGACATGGAGGTATAAACAAACAACATTTGCATCTAGGTTGAGAAGGGTAGTGAAGGCATCCCCAAAAAAAGGAATTATCAACATAATCCAAGCAATACCAAGCATGAAAATGACATTTTTGTAGGAGGAGATGATGTTGACTTGGTGGTAATCCCTGTAAAGAATTTCTGAGAGACAGGAAATGGTTGGCTTCAGACTCTGTGGGTAAAATATCCAAGATTAAATCAATAGGATCTTTGAAGGATGATGGAGAGTTGTCACCCATAGGAAGAGGCATTTCTAAAGGATCTATTATGGGTAGAGGAGATGATGAGTAGGTTGATGTAGGTTCTTGTTTCGGTGGAGAGGAAGGTGAGTATAATTCTCTTGTGGGTATGAGAGTTAATATTATGGGTTGTTTATCAAATTGAAAAGTATGAAGGGAAACCGCATTAAAAGATATGGTGGAATCCTCTTTGTGTGAAGGGGGAGACATGTGAGACTCCTCTATGGGTAAAAGGGTATATGAAATAGGTTCCTCTATGGGTAAAGGAGCTCGTGCAAGAATATCCTCGATAGAGGGGATAAGAGGAAATTGAGGAAGGTCTGGTATGACTTCAAAAACAACATGAAATTCATGGACATTACTATCATTAGCCGAAGGCTCACTATTTTGGTTAGATGACGGGGTGTGATTAGGAAATTACTTCTTAAAGATATGCAAGTTTTGATTAGTGATGCATTTGGGTTGTCCAAGATGAGATCTCCATTGTCTAACATTTCTTGGATGATGTTTTTGAATGTTATACAATTACCATCGCTATGACCTTTAACGCAATGATAGTTGCAATAATCATGTTCCTTATACCATGTCGGCATAGAATGAGTGGGGTCAAAGCCAGTATGTGGTTTGATGGGTGGAAGAGAAATTTCTCTAAATTTTAGATGTTTTTCTAAAACTGAAGAATAGGGATCTCCTATGGGAGTGTACTTTCATTTCTCCTACATGAACTAGAAATATTGAATGGGAGAAAGGTTAGATGTAGGATTTGATTGATTGGATGGGTGAGATAAGGCAGATTTTAAAACCACCGCGTTGGAAAATCCTTTAGTTTTGGAGAGCCGTAAACTAATGCTTCCAATGTTTGCATCATATGTCAAAGAGGTGTGAGACCCGTAAACCGATGCTTCCAATGTTTGCATCTTTTCCATCATCATTTTAATAAGGTCTTTGGTAGGTTGTGAAGATTAGGCATCCCCTCTGTAGTGTAATGGGGTGGATGATGAATGTATGATGAGGATGACATCGTAGTATATAGTGGTTCGATTATGATAAATTTGATGGTGGAATAGACATAGGTGCTAAATATCTCGAATAGGTGATACATGAGATAGGGGTTTTGGTGATATGTGTAAGTAGGTGGGGTGGATGTAACGAATCTTGTAGTGATTGGAGGTAAATACTGTGGGATGGAGAGGATGATATTTTGGAATGGAGTATGGGTTTCGACACCATGGTTGGTTGCGATGGATGGGTATATTAAAGGTTGCAGTGCAGCGAGACGGGGAAATGCTCAAGGTGGTCATTTGAAGGAATGGTTGACACCATGGGAGTGATTGGTGTCAAAAGTGTGACAAATGACATAGACGCAAAGTGGATATTGATGATGTGGGGTCAATTTGGGATACCAAAGGTGGTAAGGTGGTAGAAAGTAATGCTGATCTAGTACTATCCAACATAGAAGTGGGGGTGAGGGAAGGTGGAATTGACATAGGCATGTCATATACCGGTTTCATGATGAATCCTGAGTAGATGAATGGGCTAAATAGTATTGTAAGGTAGTGGGATTTTAATTAAGGAGTCTTACAAAATCCTTGTCACCGGTACTAATAATGATGGGCTGAATTGGATCCATAGGTGACATCATGGAAGGTGTCAATGGGCTAAACGGGAGTGGTTGAAGGCTAGCATGGAACACAAGGGAGTTGGCTTGGCTACAAGTCAAAACCATGTGAGTTAGCATAGACTTGGTAATCTAATCTCTATAAATGACACAGAGGCATAGAGGAAATGGATAAAATATGTTCTGGGAGGTAAAAATGGTCGTTGTTTTAATTAAAAATTAAAACAGAGGAACTGATGGCGGTTGGGTTAACTAGATGACGGTGATAGAGGGTGACTGATGACAATTAGGGTGACCGATACTGGTTATTATGGAATAATCAAAAGTTTGATAAATGTTGTAATAACTGATGAAAATGAAGACAAATTTAGAACTCATAGTTATTTCAAAGGTCTAAAGGTATGATGATGCATCTAAGAAACCCCAGAAAGAATAGAAATGTGATGAGTTTTATTTTGGTGAAATAAACCAAAAAAGTAGGAAACCAACAATGGTTAGGTAAACCAATGATGGTCAGATGTAAATTGGTGAAAGTTGTTGGACCGATGCCAGTCAGTGTGAAATTTGAAAAGATGAAGAAAATGGGATTTAGTGACTTAGATTAGATAGAATACTAACCTAGAAACCTGAGTATGGTAATGATGAACCTTGACACACTCAAAAATAGTCAGAATACACCAACTATGATTGTGGAGTGTGAAAGGAAGAAAATAATGAAGAATATGACCTCATAACTCAAAACAAAAATCAAGAAAAAACTAAGAAACACAAAATCCTATTGGTGAATTTTATGTTTTAGCTTATGCTATTTAGGACTGACTTGTGAATAGAATGATTTTTGGTTTGATAGAAGGTACCCTATGAAAATCCAAGAACTAAGGATGGTTTTAGGTAAAGTTTTGGTGGGGGTGGTCCTTTCTCTAAGATAATGACTAGATAGAGAAACCAGCTGGGTGCTCATTGTCAATCCTCTGATTGTGTGATCGTTGATAACTTCTTTCCAAGAGGATGATGTTTAAGAAAATGTGTAAATTATTTAAGTGGTTTGGTATAGAGAGTGTCCAAAGTGAACTACAATTGAATTATTCAACCATCGATTGGACATGACTTCCAATATATAGGTTTCCTCAAATTAATGTGAAATACAATGTAATAGACTAGAGTGAAATGTGAATGTTGTAAGCCCAAATCCATAATTATATTCAATATAGAAAATAAAGAACAAGAAGAGGAATGCTCTTTCAATAATTCAATGTAGTAGAAAGAAATACGTTTTCTTTTTGAGCACTAAAAACACAATTTATTTTATAAAATAGAAAGAAGGAGAAGATTCTAGAGAAGAAAAATTAATGTGAATACTTTTCAACAGAAATAAACACACAATTTTTACCTAGGAATGAACAAAATGCAAAAAAATGGATGGGTCCAAACAGATCTGCCAAAATGTTTCACCGAATTGTTGCAAATAATGAAACAAATAAGGGTAAATAGGTGAGGAGGAATATATGTAGTCACATGGTTTAAGGTTGAGTGTGTACGTTTTGATTTCTGATCTAAACTAATTATGTGAGCTTCCCTTTCACTTCAGAGGAACTACCCATAATGCAAAGCAAGGCTACAAGATATAATCAATATCAAAAAGTTAGTGGATTTCTTAGCATGAGCTAGATCTAGGAAGTGTGATACTTCCATGACAGTTGTCAATCTACTGATATATATAATTCAATATAAAATACATGAACATATAGATAAGAGAATATAATGCTAGTGTTCTGATTTAGGTATCTCATATTACTATCAATGTTAATCCAATTAAATGCCTTAATAATTAAATTGGTGAAGGTCCCGGGTTAGGTTATAGGTTGGGTAGGTGGTATCAAGGTCAGAGATAAGGTCTAGGTAAGATCCAATGTAGTTTGGGTTGATTTTGGATGATTAGGAAGCTTTCTAGTTTAAGGCGATTAGCGCAGTAGAGACGAGATGATGTCATCATGGTATGAATGATGACGATTCAAGATGACCGATATTCATTACTATGGATAATGGCATAATGTTAAAAGTGGGTGTCTAAGATATCTATGTGTCTACACAAAGAGTTGGGGAGGCCTATGGTGAGTGTTAACATGAAATTGTAGTACCCCCAAATGAGCTCTAAAAATTTGTTTTTCTAAGGAAGACTCATTTGCTATGATTTTCATAACATTAGACCATCTCTCAAGTCATGTGGACTTGCATACTTACGATGGCCCTCCAGAGAAAGCTGGCTTCTTCTTCTTGATCCTAATGCTAAACTAATTCTAATACATAAATGATGTCTAACTATACCTATCCTAACAATGCCAATGAGATAGGGAGAGAGAAAGTGCATAAAGTGGTAAATCCTACACTAACGAGGTGATAGCACTAAGAAAAGGGGAGTGTTGGTCATAATCTCAGCTACTTGAAGTGGAGAGGGTGAGCGAGAGAGAAGGTGGACAAGATGCACCATAGACCGAGATAAATTTCACACAAAACACCACTTCAAAACTCATTAAACACAGGCTCCCGGGCCTACAACGAACATCGAATATGCACAGGATACCCTACAATGATGCGAGAGGTGGGGAGAGATAATCAAATTAGCAAACGATGTATAAATGCATCACCAAACAAAATTTATTTATCCCAAAGTTCACACAGTACATCGTTAGTGTGCAAGAGGTAAGAGAATGCCATTACAAAGCCGTGAAAGGAGGTTTAGACTCCATTTTTGACCCTAGGGAAGAAAAGAGAGAGGGGGGTAGGGGAGAAGAATGAACAAACCTTTACAATGAATCCTAACCCTGTATTTATAAATTCAAACTTTAAAGAAGAAAGAGAGAGAGAAGTGAGAAAATCAAGTCGAAATGTTAATACTTCATAAAATATGCCACCAAATTCATCTTTACTACATCAATCCTTGGTTGGCGCCTTGAAAGAAGTGGAAACAGTGGAAACAAATTGAATCTGATCTGGTTGTTGAGACAGATGGATCCTACATTGAAGGCCAGAAGATGTTTCCTCCATTTTTCTTCACCTAACCTCCTCAAAATTAAAGTTTCAGACCTCCATGGCATAGGTGAGGCCGAGATCTTTCCAATGGTGTTAGATTTGCAATATTTCAAGCCTTGAGTCGAAATATATGCCCCTTCAAAGTTTGTATTGGGTCCGTACAAGAGGGCGGGCTTTGGCTTGACTCAGGCTCAAACACTAAATTTTTCCCTTGGGCGGAGTTACAGCCCATTTTGTAACTTTTACCCCTTTTGGAATAACAAGGGGAAAAAAACCAACTTTCCCCCCGATGGCCCACTTTGACCTGGGACATGTGGAGATGTGGGGCTTGTTTGAGCCTCCCTTTATGGATTCATCTTTGGAGAAGCACCGCTAGGACACGTGGCTCTCTCTATGACACTGCTCCTTCATTTCCAAGCCCACCTATAACCTGTTTGTCATCCTGGAATGTGAGCTTGCAGGTCTGAGTCATTTCCTTCATAATTTCCTTATGTGTAGGAGTTGTCTTGACAAAATTTGCCGGGGGAGAATTTGGGATAACAATGAGGTTGTAAGTGAGGTACTGCAGATTTGGGTAAGGTTATATGAGGTTTTGGGGATGTTAGGGGTAGTTTGGTAAAAGTTGATAGGGGAGATAGTAACCGATGTCGGTTGAGTGACTAATTTTGGTGAAGAGGAGAAACCGATAATGATTAAGGTACCCGACGTCGGTAGGGGTGAAATGGTGGTAATTAAATAAACTTGGTTTTGGGCTTCTCTATGATTGTAAAAAGGAAGAAGGGAGGATGGTTAGGGTCTTAAAAATGTAAAGAAGGCTCGGGAATTCCTAAAATTTAGTTACAGAGAGGAAGAATTTCGTGGGTAGTAGGTTGGGTAGATTGGTAGGAAAGAGGGGTGGAAGAATGCAGGAAAGAACAAGATCCAGTAACAAAAAGATAAAGAACATATTAAGTAAGTACAAAAATGATGCAAGTCAAATACACTTACTTGTATTTGCAGGCATGGTTGGTGAAGGAAGGCAGTGGTTGATCTATGAAGAACATAGTGGTCAATTCAATGAAAATGCTTCCCAGTGTTCCCGTCCAATGAAAATGCATGTATGAGTATCGGTACTTGCTTGGGCCTGTGGTTGAATGTATTCTCGTCATTTGGATGCTAAGAAAATCTCTGGTTCAGATTAAATGTAGATAGCTCTCTCAAAACTCAAAGTGACCAACCTGGAAAAAGGTTTCAAAACTGTATATATGGTAACCAAAAATGGTTAGGTTGACCAAAATCGGTTGAGGTTAACTCGGCGTTGTTAAGGCGAGAAATCCTAGGTTTACCCAAAATAGTATATCCTTGCTATTTTCAGCATGCTCTGATTGTCCATCTAGGTCTCAAGTGATGGTTAGTGCTTAGATAAGTGGGAGTGTTGTTGGAGAAGGAATAGGACTTTAATGTTAGGGTTATACTAAGTCCCAGTTGGTTAAGATAAGTGGAGACTTAGTCCTAGTTAATTAATAGACTAAGAATAAGTCCATGGTGAGGTGTCTAGGTGATGTGGCTAGGTGAGGTGTAAATTAACTTAATTAAAGTAATTAAATTGATTAATAGTGTGAGGATGAACATTAATTCAATTTTAAGTAATTAAATTAATATGAACTCGTGCCCCGACCTACATCCCTTGACCCAAATTTCCTTTTGTGATATTTGAATTTATGTACTCATTATACCTTTTGATGTTGTTACCCATGTTGTTTAGCCTAATGACCTTACCTTGCCTAATGAAGTGTCATTTATCTCAACCATACCCTTTGATTCCATGGAACAAAACCTATTACCCGTTCCTACACCTAACCTCATTTTACTTCATGACCATATCCTATACCTTGATACCTAAATCAATTCAATCTCATTTAGATAAACCTATTGCCCTTATACAACGTAGAGTTTGCATGCTCTTCAACCTAGTACTATATCATGATCTATACATGTGTGTATGTGTGTTCAATTTCCAATTACCCATTACCAAAATGATCATACCCTTACCTACAACCCACTCCTCTTGGTCCCCTTTCAATTGATTAATGTAACATGTTCACCTAATCATGACTCCTTTACCCCACATTCCTATTAATTTAATTACTCATAATTGAATTGATGTTCATCCTCACATTATTAATTAGTTTAATTAATTTAATTTGCACATCACCTAGACACCTCACCATGGACCTATTCCATGGTCATTTAACTAACAATAAACAAATCATCACTCTCAAAGACCGAGTAATCACTCCCAATGCTAAGTCGCCACTTGACCTAACTAACCGATACTTATTCCTAAAACCTAATTAGACTTCTTCTATGACCTTCCTACCTTCTCTCATGTGAAATCCACTTCTCTAAGAGGAATCAATCAGAATCACATCAAAAATAGTAAATATCTTCCTTTTTTTGGTAAACCTAGACTTTCCCGCCTAACCAATGCCGTTATCCCTTAACCAACGTCATTTACCTTAACGCCATTAGTCACCTTATATACAATTTCACAACTCTTTTCGGGGGTTGGTCATTTAATTATTGGGGCTTTATTTTATTCAAGCACTAATCCTCAAGCTCTCTTGCATTCGACAATGAACACACAACCACGGTGCAAGAAAAGCATCTGGTCATATTTCTAAAGCATTGGATTACTCATGTGAGCACATAGGCCATATTTTCTTGGCACTAGACATAAAATCTCTTCACAGCTTAATTTTTGTCTTCTTCCACCTCCCAAGATCTGTAGGAATTTAAGTAGGTATCATTATCCTAATCATTTTACTTATTCCTTTTGTATATCTCTATTTGTTTACGTAGTTTATTTCCTCTCGCTTTCCCGTACATCACCTTCCTCCCATCAACCTACTCTCTAACCACCCACGGCCTTCTATATCTTCATACATGACCTCTGTGAATTCCCGAATATTTTTGGCATTATTATGAACCCAACCATTCTCCCTTCATTCTATGTGCAATCATAGAGAAGCCCCAAAGCTAATTTTATTTAATTACCACCAAATTTTCCCATTGACCGGTCACCTTAACCATCGTTGGTTTCCTTCTTCACTAGCATCGGCCACCAAAATGACATTGGTCTCTATGTTTCATACTAACCTTCACCAAATTTCCTCTAACATCACCCAAATTCCACCCACACCTTACCAGATACTTTACTGACCTTACCTAACACCCCTATGACCTATCCCAACCAAAAACATACCTTTCCTGATGCTAGATTAGTTTATATTTAATAATTTTCTTAATATACTTTATTGATAAGTTTTGAGATACCTAAATCAAAGTGTTAACAATAGTACCTTCATTTCTACCAATGCGGTGGGAGTGGTGTGGTCAAGTCACATGGTTATGTGCTTGCCCACCCAGTTCAAATCCCCAGAGAACGATCCTCCTCGTTGGTGGTTTCACCACCTGGAGTCGCTTCTTTGCTCATGCGACGACACTAGTGGTTACTCCTCGCTACTGACGCTAGTGGCTCTCCTCTCACTGCTGATGCTAGTGGTTTCTCCTCTCATTTTTGATGCTTGCTTCTCCTCTCGATGCTTGATACTAGTGGCTGCTCCACTCATTGTTGATGCTCTCTCACTCACCGGTGGTTATTCCACTTGCTATTGATTCCGGTGGCTACTCCTCTTGCTGCTAATGCTTTGGTGGCTATTCCTCTTACTCCGTTCACGATAGTTGTCTCAATCACTGTGGCCATTGTCATTGGTCATTGCATCTTCACTATGGTTGCATGGTTGCTCCAATTGGGTTCCTAAATAGTGGTCCCCTTCATCAGTAACTAGGTTTTGGTTCTTCTCACAAAAATCCTCAATTGTATAAGGATGTGGGTCCTTTCAAACAACCTCAATTTACCCTCAATCCAAAAACAATAGTACCTTCATTTCTTGTATTTAATTTCATTAAAATGTATTAAATAGAGTATTGACAACCATTCAAGGAAGCATCATGCTTCCTGGATCTAGCCGTGCTAGGCATTCCTCTGACCCTTGCTATTTAATATCATTTAGTTGTCTTGTTTTGTTTCTATAGGTAGTCCTTCCTCGACAAAAATGATTTCTCTACAAGTATCTTGGATAGAATTAGTAACACGTGCACTCAACCTACCAACTACATGATCACAAGTATTCCTTCTTGACCTTTACCTTATCTATTTTATTGCACAACAATTTAGTGAAAAAGATAGACACACATATCATAGTATGAAACACATCCACACACTCATTTTCATGGGACACAATCAGAAAAGGAATCTACAGGGATGTGAGAAATAAAAAAATAGGAAATGCAAAATAAATGAAAGGAAAAGCCATAAAACAAGCCAAGGCACGAATATCCACAAACTAAAGCTTCTATTTCTTCCAAAAATATACAATTTATTACAATGGCATATGAGATTGATATCCAAATGTAGAGGGCTAGATCTTAAGACCTGCAACTTTAAAATTCTAAGGAACAAAGTTCTTAGAAAATAAAGGGTCCAACAACAAAAATGACCAACCTCTCAATGAGCATGGATCTTAAATTTATAGAAAAAGAGAGAAGAGGAAGAGCAAGAAGATGGAAACTCAAATTTAAAATCCAATCACAAAAAGAAAGAACTAAATTCCTAAAAATCCACCTATAATTCTAATAGATACACCTCCCCATGTCTCTTTGGTTTATAGAGGAAGGAGGAAATATTTGAATAAAATATGGTGGTTGAGTTGATTAGATTTTGCATTAATGACTGAAAATGTGTTTCCTTGTTTCTCACCTACCAAATCCCACCAATATTCAAATTTAAATGATTTTGAGTGTATCCCATGTTAGCATCTTTCTAACAAGACCAACTACGCATTAATCCAAGATCTACGAAAAAAATTATGAAGTTATAAAGTCTACTAATCGATCTCGAACATGCAATGACATGTGGCATGTGCTAATTAGCTTGAGAATTGGCTGATTGTTTATTTGTTTTGTCATTTCTTCAATATGTCACATAGTGTAATTTTGCAAGGATTTAACACCATTTTGGTATGCTTCAATAGGTTATGTGTAGCATACACAAGTTTGACATGTTTTCACATGACATAGTAAATGGTGAGGAAGAAGGCATAAAGCACGTGTAAAAGAAAGAGGCTCGAAGGGGAAAGAAAAGGATAGGCACATAGAGGGGATGGATGCATACCTGTAGGAGACAAGTATGTGAGTAGGTCATGACAACAAGAAAGGAAAGGGTGTGGATGAAATTCACAAGGGAATTAGCCATTTTTGAGGAGCAAGTCGAGGGTGCACGCGAAGGGTGCACAAACTACGAGAAGATGGAAGATGCGCAAGTAGTGCATGGAAGGGGAAATGGATAAAATATAGAAATGGAGAAGGAAAGTGGAAGGCGTGTGACTAGAGAAGATTGTGAAAGGGTGCATGAGGAACTAAAACTAAAGGAAATGTGCCAACAAGATACCCAATGTATGTGTAACTTGTAATATTTGAACCTCGAGCTAGAATAATGATGTTAGTTGTCAAAATAACTAGGGGAGTTATTTTGGACAATAGTTTGGTGAATTTTGAGGCCATATTCCTGCTAGATGAAGGATATTAGTAATCTTAGAGTGTCAATTGAGCATTGAGTCGGCTTGGAAGCATGAAATTCTGATCTATAATTCACTTGAAGAATTTTCTATTTTTTTAAATCTTACAAAACTATTGAATATTACTAGAAGAAACCCAAATTGAATTGGAACTCATAAGTAACCAAAGATCATGCGTGAGAGGTGTACGAGAGGCACGTGAGAGGAAAGAACTATGTACAAGAAAAAAATGTACATATGTTATGCACTTAGAGGAATTGAAACTAATCTAATATTTACAATGATGTACAACATAATTAATGGAAGGGTTTGAGATAAATCCCATTAATTGGGATTGATAGTGCACCTCCATCAAGGTGAGTCAACTCAAAATATTTAGCCTCCTTACAACAATTGATGATGTATGGGCCACTCCAAAGTGCATCAAACTTTGAATGGTACCCTAGTTTGGCTTTGTTAGTATCCCATTTTAAGACTAAGTCACCAAATTTGAAATCTTGAGGCCTATCCTTTCTATCAAACCACTTCTTTGTTGATTGTTGATGTTTTTATAGTTTGATCATTGTATAGTTTCTCATTTCTTCAAGTTCAAACAACTCTACCATTCTCGATTTCTATCCTGGTCCAGCACCCTCAAACTCTAACTTTTGGGCAAGTTATAATTAAGGAAACTATAGAGACACATGAATTATGGATTCCTTTCCATAAACAAGCCAGTAAGGTGAAGTACCTATTACCTTTTTCACCATGATTTTGTCTACCCAAAGTGTACATGAGACCTTTGACCGCTAGTGCCTCCGGTTGATATTCACCGTTTGTTTCATGATTCCGATGAGGTTCTTTCTTGTAGATTCTTCCAAGACATTTCCTTGAGGGTATTCATTGGAATAATTATTAAAGTATATGCCAAGAGTAAGAGCCCAATAAGATATTTTAGTACCAAGGAAGGATTTTTATTATCGTAGATAATGGTATGAGGAATGCCAAATCTTGTTACAATGCCTTCAAGAAAGTTGAGGATAATCGACTCGATTGATTCCTTGAGTGTGACACCTTATGTCCATCATGTGAAGTAATCCATAGTTGTCAACACCCATTTATTCCTAGCACTTGAAGGAGGATTGATAATGCCTATGAAGTCAAGACCCAATTGTGTAAAAGACTCCATCTATTTAGATTGGTTAGAGGGGAAGTGTTGCTAATTTCTACTTTCTTTAAAATAAAGTACATTCTTTGCATTTCAAAATCCACTATGTGTGTCTATGAACAAGGTAGGCCAAAAGTATCCTGACTTAATGATTTTCATCGATGTTGCTTTGGTAGAGAAGTTTTCACCATAGAATCTATCATGAAATTCTACTAACAATTTGTCAATTTTTAGTGTCGTTGATACACCTCAACAAAGATGCCATCGAAATTTATTTTGAATAGAATGCCATCAATCAACACATATGGAATAGACTACAGCCTAAGGTGTTACCTCTTACCTTTTTTAAAACTAGGAGGGTATGCACTAGATGAAAGGAATTTCACCATATCTTTCATCCACATGCACATGATAGGATCTTAATTCTACTCAAGTTCTACATGTTGAGGCTTTTCATCCAGAAATAATGAAATATCTTAATCATACTACACATCTACAAAAATTTTGTTGCAGAGCATTCTTCCTCTAATAAGCTTGGTCTCTTTGATAGTCACATTATACTCCATGATTTTGGTCACCCATCTTGCTCTTTGCTCACTGATTTTTGTTCCCATGATGAAGTCCCTTACACTTGATCATGAAACTAACATCTTGATGTGATTTAAGGGGAGCATAATTTTAAATTTCTTTAGCACACACATATATTTCAATCTATAATCCTTCAAGATATCTCACCAAGAAAGCCATTAATTTCCACTCAATTCCTTGTTCTTTTTCTTGTGTCAATACAACAACACTTGCATCAACTCTATAAGCATAAAGGATGGAATCCTTGGAATAATCTAGATTGATGAGTGATGGCATGTAAGAAATTTCTTGCTTGATTTTTTTGAAGCTCTATTTTCCTTCCAATATCCATTTAAAGGTTGTATCTTTCTTGATCATGAGGGTGATAGGCCTTACCAATCCTACAATGTTAGCAATGAATCTCCTAACAAAATTGATTTTTCCTAGGAAGGATTGCAAGGATTTCTTATGTGTTGGCAAAGATAGGGCAAGGATGGTTGAAACGTGCCTAGGATCAATAGCAATAGCATCCTTGAAGACAACATGGCTCAAAATATTTCCCTACACCACAAAACATATGCACTCCTTGGGGTTAAGAGATACCCCAAATTCTCAACATCTCTAAAATAATTTATTTAGATGTGTCATGTGATCTCCTCCCTACTTTAAGAAGACAATTATGTCATCCAAGTAAACTAGGATGAACTCATTGATATATCCTTTGAAGGAAATTTCCATGGCTCATTGGAACATTTTTCCTCCACTTGTCGAACCAAATGGCATATTCTCGATATGTGTATGTTCCCCACATGGTTGTAAATTTTTTTTTAACTTATCCTCTTCCTTTACCATGATTTGATTGAAACCATAATATCAAGCTAGCATGGAAAATATCCGTGTGCCATTCACAGTTTGTAGAATATGCTCCATAGAAGGAAAAGGTTAATGATCCTTCAAGGATGCCTCATTCAAATCTCTGAAATTTATGCAAAGTTTGATTTCGTTGTTCTTATTTTGCACATGGAATAATATTCATGACCCAAGTATATTACTTGATGGTGAATATTATCTTCACCTCAATGATTTTAGAAAACTATTTCCCCATAAGGGGCTCTATCCTTGGATTTATCGACCTCTTTTTTATCATATGGGCTTGATAATATGATCAAATTCAATGGAGTGTTGAGTAAAACCTAGATCAAATCCTTTCAAATATTCATACTCCCATGAAAACATGTCACTATATTTCGACACGAGAGAGATGAAGACCTCATTTTCATCACACGTGAAGTCTTTACTGAGCAACAAATCCTTGTCACATGTAATATTAACAGAGTACGCCTCTTCTTACACTACAAACATATAATTTTCTCCACCCTTAAACACATCAGCAAGGATGAATATTTTCTCTAACGTTACCAGCCCTTTAGCCAACTTATTTTCCTTGAGTTGAATCACTTGGTCACCATAGTTTTCATGTAATTCATCTTGCATTCTTGAAGAGAACTCAACTTCATTTTGAATGAATTGGAAAATTTGCACATCATTGTTGAACACTTACCAGCTGACATCATTTCTTGGAATAGATGGCATGATCACCATTTTAACATGTTACACATTCCCTTTGACAAAATCCTCGGTAGATGAGAACTACGAACCAAATGCAACCATCTGATTTGCTTCTTTTTTCATCTTCCTTGCACCACCCGAAGGTTTAGAGCATCAAATCCCTCAAAGAATACCCAAACTTTATTTTTATAAGCTTTGAGAAGCTTATTATTTGTCTCGCATTTTTTTGACCTAGTGGATGGCCAATTTAGTGTTCCCAAAATCTATAACACCTTAACCCTTTTTTCAAGTAATGAGAAGACCATAGACCAACGCTTCATATTCTCTACATTGTTGGAGCATGAAAATTACATCCTATGTGATACGTAAAACCTATATTTAGCTCGATAAATTTAAATACTTAAATTGCACTAATTATATCCTTTCCCACAAATTTGCGACATGTTGTCATTAAATGCTCATTTTCTCTATTATCGTCATTAATTAGATACATTATGTTAATTAATTAACTCTTCTATCCATAAAATATGCCAATTAACAACCTTCTATTAATTAATCCCGTTTCTATCTAGACTAATTAATTATTATTGATTAATTAGCTTCCTTCTTCAATTAAAACAATAAATCATCATATATTTGAATAAATTCCTCCCAAAGTCCAAATCATGCTAATTATTCCTCTAAAAGATTCTATAAGCTTTCTCGCCTATTAATTAATCACTTGGGTTAATTAATAAATCCCCTCAAACCCCATAACTCACTAAAGGAAAAATAAACTCTCCTAAGGTTGACTCAACCCCCTTTCAACCATCCTTATCCCCAACTAACTTAACCAAGCTATTAAGGTATGTAGAGATTCTTTTATCAATTGGGCTATATAAGTAGCCCTCCTCCTACCTTCCTATTTACACCTACACACATAAATGAACATATGTCCTATACTATAACCATTTCATCATCCTAGTGCATTATTCCTTAGAGTGGAGCTAGGCATCATCCATTTGCATTCAATCATCCAAGTTATTTTGTGAAGATCAATGGAATTAATCAAGAAAGGCCACTGTTGCCATCACTTGATGAGCCTTCATCCTCAATCCTCTTCGATAAAACAACAAATATCAACCCTTTAATAGATAAGGGATCTACCTAGGTCCATTTCATTGATTTAGCTTTCTAAAGAGTAGAGCAATAAGTGTTAGCATGTTAGCTTGACGTTTATTTTCAAGTTTCGATGCATAGTGTTGATGTTGATTACTTGTTTAGATCTTAGCGTGATGGTGCATAGATTTTATTTTGGAATTGTATTGAGGCTATTGGGTGTTAGTAATAATTTTATTTGCATAACTAACTAATTCTTTCACACATTTGGCATGCTCGATGGGATGGGTCTTTAGTCCCTTAGCATTGTAGTTCAATTTTTATTGTTATTTCAATATTTAGCTAACCCTTGATATGCACATGTGTGAAATAATGTTAAATTTATTATGATTTTTCTAACTTTGCATGTGTTGAGTGTTGTTTAGGGGTTTAATTTTGATGGGTTATTGTCAATTTTGAGCTAACATGTTAAAATTTTGAGATTTTTGAGCTTTCTTACATCATTGTGTCATATTTTGACATCATCACCAGTAAAGTTTTGTAGGGGCATGTAGGAACATATACCGCAGTGCAAGCACTCATTCCCTAGTGCAAACATCATTCTCTAGCGCACACACACAACTTTAATTTTATATCTTGTTTTCTATCAACACCACAAACCAACGCAGAATATAAAACTAAGCGCAAGAATTCATTCCCTATCACGACATCATTCTACCAAAGGTACATGTATTGCGCATTATTGTACCTTGTTTTCTGTCAAAACTATCTCGGCAAACTTAGGCACCCAAACCGTAGTGCATGCATCCTTATGATGGTGCACACACTCTGTGTCCTACATAGTTGTGCATATACCCATTTCCTAGCGTAGACATCATTCTACCAAGTACACATGTACTACCATATTTGTTAGAATATTTGTTTTTCTTACCACGCGCACACATTTATCTGCTAGCACATGCAAATCGAGGCATGAACACACATCTCTTTAGTAGCATAGGCACACTATAGCTCTTCTAGTCCACACAGGGCACACAGGCACCATAACCCACATGCATATCCCTGGTCTGAGTGCATGTACCACAGTCTATTTTTGAATATCAATTTAAAAATTACAAAATCTTGTGTCATTAAAATACCGACATATTACAGTTTATTCGATTGATTTTTGTTTTACAAGGTGTATTTAAATGATTTTGTTTAAATTATATTAAATTTGGATAAACATTGCATGCTTAATCATAAGAGTAAATTCACATATGCTCTTCCCTCACACCTTTTTGGGAAATCTTAGGAATCATAAATGATTTTTATCTCTTTCTTTTGCTTTGAAAAATGTTGAGAATGTCAAATTTGGTTAAGATGAACATATTTCACATTTGAATAAATTATTTTCCATTTTTTGATTTCTTATTTGGATTTTACATTGCATATCCTCTTCTTTTGCATCCCATGACAATCTTGAGAATCAGAAACAACATTTTTCCTCTTTGTGTGTATGGAAAATTAATAATCCATCATGGGGGACCTAAATGATTGTTAAAGAAAGGTAAAATGAGAAAAACACAGAAAAAATTATAATAATTTTTTTGTGCAAGTTACCAAAAGGTGTTCAAGCAAACCACATTAAGCTAAAAATATAAAAAAACACCCCACAAACATCACATTGTACTTGCGGGTTTTGGTAAAGGGTACGTCCTATCTGCTCAACTAGAACATAACCCCTTTATCATTAAACCATAAGCTATTAGAATGGGGGTGGTTCTAGGAACCCTAAATTAATCCACACAAGAGGGAACCTTGTGGATGAAACAGAAGTTCTCTCGTGTAACTTACTTGACTAGTTTTACCATTTTTGAGATTTAGTGTCAAAGTTATCTGTATCACGACCCTAGTGAGAGTACATGATGGACACATTTATTTGACATTTTACTTTAATAGGGTAAAGTAAAGTCGAGATAATCCTTGGGAAACCTTGGAAAACTGAGCTCGCATATAAATAACTTATGACACCTAGTTGAGTGAACTACCCAAGAAGTTATCTTTGACTAGGAGCCAACTTTGACCATATAAAAACCAATTTTAGTTGAGATCTAGGGAGATTCCATTAAAGTTTGAAGGAAACATTATTCATCATGAGGATTGTAAATTTTTACTTATACTTAGTTTCCACTTTCCTTAGGGTAAGCTGAAATTCTGCCAAAGAGAAACAAAATTCTCTTCAACACCAATTGATCTAATTCTTTCAATTTCTTTTGACACTTTGTTAATTAGAAGAAGAGTTACTACCAATGTGTTTCTAATTGATTTGTATTCACCACTTTTGTGTCTTTTACACTCATCCATGTTTGTGGATGAGTTGTTAAAAGTCTAAAGTGTGTGAAAACATTTTCGTATCATTAGTAGCCTTTTTAGTCTTGATACCCAAGTCAATATCGTCATCGTATTTAGGATTGATTCATCACCTTGATTCTCCTTTGAATTGTTATTTTGTTTACATCATGTTACTAAAATTTCTGTATTTATGTATTGTTTCTCATAAACTTGGCCTAAATATCTATATTGTGATGTTACACTATACACACTCTAAAAATTCCTTGGTATACTCTAACTTTAGTTTGATTTCAATTACTACCTCAATTTTGAAAAGTGTTGAGTGTTACCATTTGTGCGTGTTATATCAATATCATCTTGATATTAATACCTTACTTTCTCACAAATTTTGGTTAACATATCTTGTGGGAATTTTTGTGTCATTCGCAATCGTAACTACCACTTTTTGGAATATTAGTCTTGATTGGATTAAGGATTTCTCTTAGTAAATATTGTTTGGTGATTGTGTTGACTCCTTTTTATTACTTACACCTTGATCATTTCTTTGAACTCAACATAAGTAGTGACATTTTTTTAATCATCATAAAACACAAAGCTACCATTTTGGAAAAATACTTAGGAAGTATATCATTTAGTTGACTAGTTTTGGAACTAAGCATCGTGTGATTATATCTTATTTTTCACCTTTTGGCTTACTTATTTAGAATAATCACTTAGGCACATTTATCCTATGAGATCCTTTATAACTTTTGAACTATTAACATTATTTTTACATTTCACCTAGACTTAATCAATACCTTTTGAACAAATTCAAAACACCTTAGTGAAACTCTTATACATCATGACCCCTAAAACAACATTAGAAGCCTAAAATTACGCTTTTGAAACAAAAAAGCACAAACTTAGGAAATTTCAAACAAACAAGGTTCAAATCCCTTTATTGGCCAAGATCTCGGGCCTCTATTTTTCATGGAGAAAGAAGCGAGAGGAGATAGTAGATCATAGTGGTGATGAGTTAGGGTCACTATGCATAGAATTTGATTTAGATCCCACCTTATTAGATGAATTTATTTTTAGAAACAAAGATAAGGTGCTAGCATGAGTGGTGTAATTAGGAGCTAAAATGCCTACAGAACATGAGAAAATCCAACCCAAAAATGAGGCTAATGAAGAGGAACAACCTCATTAACATGGAAGATATCTTAACTTATGGGAACGGTTCCACATTTAACATAGGAAATGATAATATGGTGGGTTATGAAATTCCCTTCATCAACATGTCACATAGAGTTAGATTAGAAAATTAAAATGAAGAACAAAATCCATGAAATGAAGAATAAGAAGAACCTCTTGAGGAAGAAGTCACTATTAAACAAAAAATCCAAAACCTTAGTCAACAATTAGATTTACTAACATCTCATGTACAAAAGGAAACAAACAAAAATGTGCATAAGGTGAAGCCTAAGGTCAAAACTAGTGAACTTCACATGGATAAATAAGAAGGAGAAAATATAGATATAGTCATATATATATTCCTATTTTTCTAGTAAAGAGAAATTACTTACATAAGAAATGCAATCCATGAAAGCAATGCTTACAAGACTTCAAGAAAGTAATGTTGGGCATAGCAAAAAGTACCAATATGAAGAGCTATTCCCTCATCCATTTGATAAAGTTATGACACTCCAACCATTTCCTAAGAAGTTTGACATGCAAAACTTTGAAAAACACAAAGGGAAAGGTGACCAATGAGATCATGTGAAATATTTTTACATGGCATGCCAAGAAGTGGTATATAGCAAAAATTACCTCATACAAATCTTTCCATAGAGTCTATAGGGACAAGCCTTGGAATGGTGCACTCGATTACCTCGTGGGTCTATCTTCACATAGTTCGAACTAGTAGAAAAGTTTGTTCATCATTTCTCATACAACATAGAAAGCAAACCAGCTATGGAAGACTTATGTAGTACTAAACAACACGGTAATGAAACATTCACAAGCTTATTACAAATATGGAAAGGAATAGCCAACCGCTTCCCGTGTGCATTTCCCAAAAATTAACTTGGAAGAATATTCGTGAAAAATCTAAACCCGAACATTACTTGTCATTTAAAAATGCATTATGTTTGTACCTTTGAATAGGTCGTTGAAAAGGGAATACAAATAGAAAAATCCCTCATTGTAAAAGGAACAATCAAATCACCTTCTAAAGATAATAAAAATACCAAACCAATGGAAAATCCAAATATCTTTAACAAAAACAAGAATGTGGTGGGAGACAGAATCACATATTCCAAACGAGTGCAAACAATTCAAGTTGGTCAACCTTTTAAACTAACCAAAGGACCTATTCAACCACCACCTAAGTGTAGGATGTTCACTCCTCTTAATGAGTCTTTGTCTATAATATTGAAGAAATTGGATGTAGTCCACATGGTGACTTATCCTACAACGTAACATTTTGATGAAAATTCTCCTAAACCATCATGGTATAAAGAGCATGAATATTTTGATTTTCATTGTTTCAAGGGACACAAAAGAGATAAGTGCCTAAGACTTCACCACTACATCCAAGATCTCATTGACAACAAAGAGATAGAAGTTGACACCCTGAGAGAAATAAAATGCAAATGAAAATATGGGGATATTCAAAGAACCATTCCCTAAACATGGAAAATTAGATGAGAAAAGGTTGGATCAAGGATATTCATCCTAAAGCAACAAAAGCGCAAACTATCTATACACCAAAAGTGACAATAGTCATTATGACTCACTCATTTGATGTTTTTACTATTCTAATGAACATGTGAATACCATTAGGATTAATGGAAAATATTTTTTTGGTAACAAGGTGTGCCCATCTCATGATCTCGAACCTTCTCCGTTAACCCCTCAAGATGGTCATGTACATACATCTTATAAAAACTTGAGAAGACATGTACCAATATTTCCAGCTTAGATCTTCTTAAGATATCAAATGTACATAAGGACATCTTATACAAAAATCTCCAAGGGTCAGGAGTGCCAATGGAAGTAGACCCTTCACATTTATAAGCCGCGGTGGAAAACATTGCACTAGCTGAACAAATCTCCTTTAATCACAAGGAAATCCCCAAAGAAGATGACACACATAATATTCCCCTGTATATAGAGTTATTTGTTACCCACCAAAAGATAAAATGGGTGTTTTTGGACAACGGGTAGGGATTGAATATATGCACTTTGAAACTAATTAAATAATTGGGGCACACATAGGAAGATATAGAGTCCCATATTATTACCATAACTACTTACGACAATGCGGAGCGAGAATTGGTTGGAAAAATCACATTGGGGATGGAGGTAGGACAAAATTATCACAATACAAAGTTTCACGTATTAGACTTGGAATTTCCATATAATATGCTTCTTTTCCACCCATGGATTCATACCATGTAGGACATACTGTCAACATTCCATCAGTGCATCAAGTTAAAACATGAGGGACACACTATTACAATACAAAGAGATCCAAAACCTTTCACTCACTACAAAGCTCTCAATATCTTTTCTTGTAAGGGTACATATGCATGTCCTTCTGCTGATATAGTTGTTCCCCTTCAATCAGAAGCTATGGAATCATGGGTAGATTTAGACTCCCTAAGTTCTTATGCTCATGAAGATTCTACATATACTTCTCCTTTTGATTCATGGGAGATAAAATTTCTAGAGTATGTTTATGGAGAATATAATGTGCAACAAGCTATCCAAGTTTAAAACCAATCTTTGTCACCTAAAACAAGATTCCTGACCTAAATATCATTTCAAACAACCTATAAATGAACAAACTATTGGGACATTATTACCTGGGGGATTACTTGTAGAAGAGAAATTGTTGGACCCACCTACAACTTGGGTCCCAGAGGACACTCAGCTGACCTGCTACCAAATCCCTAAGTATGAAAAGTATAGTCGAATGATGTATTCTATGGGCTACAAGGGCCTAGGATGTGGAAATAATGAGAAAGGAACAAAATAACCGGTTCGAATTCCACATTTCAAAATGGAAATATATGGAATTGGTGTTCGACCCTATGGATCACACCCTAATAATCAATACACTACCTATTCTGAGCATGAGGTTAGCTCTGATTATTTAGACAATGACAAAGATTCCCAATATAGCCAATATGAGGATCTTGCATCCACAAACCTTTTCATGGATACTGATTTCTTTACCTTAACCCCTACTGAGCCTAAAACTGACCTTGTTTGCCCTTCCCTTGTCTATTGGGACAAACAACATCATGTGCCATTAGACCTTTTTGAGAATAATGAGGCCATTACAGATTTTATGGTCATACAAGATAGAATTTGAATTTGGTACCATAATAAAAGATTCTACATTGACTTAGATAACTATGCCTATTTCAGAGAGGAATTTGAGCTTCATGGTAAAAAAAATTAAGAAAAAGTGCTAAAGAAAAGCTTCTTGAAAAGTAAAATTCTAAGTCACATAGTGAAAACATCTTTCAAGCGCTAGCTAGAAAACAAGTAAAAGAATCAATAGAAAAGAAAAGGGACCACACCAAGGGTGAAAATATCGTAGAGACACCCTTAGAAAAATATCTCAACCTTCCTCCCAATCCTACGCGTATGGAGGATATGTCAAAAATGTTGGTAGAAGAAACCATTGACATAAATATTAGAACATAAGAAGACCCAAAGATAGTCAAGCTTAAAGCATCACTTTCAACACAAGAACATACTACATTCACCTTGCTTTTCGAGAGAATTTGTGGATATGTTTGCATGGTCTTATAAAGATATGCTAGGCTCGAGATCCAACTTTGGTGGTGCATAACTTAGTAGTTCATCTAGACACATAACTTATTAAACAGAGGCTAAGAAAAATACATCCACAATTGATCCTTCGGTTAAAGAGGAGCTAGAGAGATCATTGTAGATGAGTGTTCATTAGACCCATTGAATACTTTGAGTGGATATCAAACAGAGTTCTAGTACAAAATAAAATAGTTGGCATTAGAATTTTCACAGACTTTTGGGACATCTAAAAGGCATGTCTGAAAGATGATTTACATTTTCCCAATATCAACATGATTTTTGATTCAACTACAGGATACAATTTTCTATCTCTTGTGGATGGGTTTTCAAGCTATAATAAAATAAATATAGGATAAGAAGATTAGTATAAGACAACCTTTACAACCCCTTAGGGAACATTTTGTTATCAGGTAATGCCCTTCAGCCTCAAAATGTCAGTGTAACCTATCAATGGGCCATGACAATAATATTCCATGATATGCTCCCGACATCATGGACTAGAGAAGACCACCCTAAAATTTTGTGACGTATCTTTGAACATTTACGGGAATATAAGGTTAGGTTGAATCCAAAGAAATGTGTGTTTGGATTATTATCAGGGAAGCTTCTAGGCTTCATTGTATCAAGGAGAGGGATTGAATTGTACCCAAACAAAGTCACTTCCATTACTAAAATTCCTCCTCCCAAGAATATCAAACAGTGCACATCCTACAAAGAAAAATATAATCCATCCACTTTGCTTCATTTTGTATCTTCTTGATAAGTGTCAGTCCTTTACTCATCTGCTTAAAAATGATGTTGATTTTTTTGGAACCAGAGCAACAATAGGTCTTTTCCTTGTTTATACAATACCTTGCCAATCCATCTATCTTCATGCCTCCAATCCTAGGCGAGCCACATTTTCTATACATACCTACTACACAATTTTTTATTGGTGTTTTTCTTGCACAATATGAACTAATCCAAAAGAAATTTGTGTACTACCTTAGTCGTACCTTGATTTCCTATGAGCTCAACTATCCCCAAATTGAAAAAGCTTGTCTGGCTATTGTTTTTACTTTTCAAAAACTCTTCCATTACCTATTGAACAATAAAACCAAGCTTATATCTAAAGTTGACCCACTTAAATACCTATTGTCAAAACCCACCCTTATAGGTAGAATGGATAATTGGATCATTCTTCTCAGTGAATTTGACATTGAATACGTACACCAGAAATTAGTTAAAGGAAAAGTACTTTCGACCAATTAGTAGAAGCACCTTTACCTGGAACAAAGCCTATAAGTCTGGAGCTTCCAGATTCATCACTAATGTATATTGAAGAATCTGTCATGTGGCAGATCCACTTTGACGGATCATTCACTTTCCATGGTTCAGGGGCAGGAGTAGTACTAATCACTCCTTCAAGAGACCCCATACCACAAGCTTTCTGTCTTGGTTTTCCTTACACAAATAACATTGTAGAATATGAGGTGCTCATCGCTAGGATGAAGCTAACAATCAAGTGGAATATCCACCATGTCAAGGTTGTTGGTGACTCACAACTAATTA
Source organism: Taxus wallichiana var. yunnanensis (assembly GCA_018340775.1). NCBI lineage: Eukaryota > Viridiplantae > Streptophyta > Pinopsida > Cupressales > Taxaceae > Taxus > Taxus wallichiana. The sequence continues at coordinate 23,308,409 of CM031239.1, read as the reverse complement.
TCAAACAAGTCAATGATGAGTACAAGGTCAAGGATGACAAGCTCATCCCATACAAGAAACTAGTGGAAACTCTGAAAGAATACTTTGTGCATATTACCTTTGAGAAAATTCCAAGGGCACAAAACTAATTTGTAGATGCAATGGCAATAGTGGGTTCTATGCTATGGATTCCACTAGAAAACAATGATACATCATTTTTGTTGAAAATCTACATCAACCTACATATGATATACCAGAATCATGTTTGGCATGTGAAGTTTTGGTCCCTACTCCCCTTGGTATGCACCTATCTATGACTACCTTAAAATTGGTACCTTCCCTACTGACATTTCCTGATCCAAAAAAAAAATCCTTATCTACCAAATATCCTACTGACCTTAAAGGAGGTACACTCTATCATCGTTCTATGATGGGAATCTATTTCATTGTCTAGATGTAGAAGATTCGATCCAAATGATCAAGGAAGTACATGAAGGGGTGTGTGGCACCCATATGAATGGAATGGTCCTAGAAAATAAGTTGTTATAGGTGGGCTACTACTAGCCTACTATGGAGACAGATTTCTACAACCATGTTAGGAAATGTGTTCTATATCAGAAGTATGAAAATTTCATCCATGCGTCATCACAACCATTGAAACTAATTACAACACTATGGCCATTTTCCAAATAGGGACTGGATTTAATAGGGAAGCTCACCCCTACCTCATTTGATGGTCATACCCACATCATCACAGCCATGAAATATTTCACTAAGTGGGTGGAGGTCATTCCATTAACCTATATTATAGGTGCTCAGATATCAAAGTTTATCATGAATCACCTCATTTTTCGGTATGGCATCCCTACTACCATTGTTATTGATAATGGAAAATCATTCAAGAACAAGACAATGAAAGATCTTTGTCATTGATTTCAAATAAGATTAAATTGTTCTACACCATATTACCCTCAAGGTAATGGGAAAGCTGAAGCCACTAACAAAACATTGGTTCGGATCATGGAAAAGATGGTGAGTAAGATAGGTCACAACTGGAATTTGTAAATTCACCTAACCCTCTAGGATTATAGGACCTCCATTCACACTCCTACTGATGTGACACCCTACTCCCTAGTGTTTGGAACATAATATATCATCCCATTGGAAATAGAGCTTCCTTCCCTAAGGATACCTCTTAGGGATTATCTAGACAAAGATGATGATTATAGAGTAGCCAAGTTAGTATAATTGAAACTCCTAGATGAAAATTGCATCTGCACCCTTAACCATATCAAGGTATATAAAAACAGAGTCTCCCAGAACTACACCAAAAGGAACATACCTCATCGGTTTGTGGTTAGATATTTGTTAATGAAAGAGAATCAATTCAACATAAGGGAAGAAAGAGAGAAGAAAGGAAATTTCAAACCACACTAGTTAGGACCTTACATCATTGTGGAAAAATATGGAACATGAGCATACAAACTTGCTCATCCTAATGGAGACAAGCTCCGTGAGCCTATGAATTTCATGCACCTTAAGTGGTTTTACGCTTAAATATGGTGTAAAATAAGAAAATTGTTTCACAAAATATATAAAACTAAAAATAAAAAGAGAAAATAAAAAGAGAAAGTAGGTCATCCATATGTGAAAACCACACAATTGTGGTGCTTTGGATGGATCCCTTGGTGAAAACCAGATTTCGGTGCCTTGGGAAGATTCATTGTTCACAAGAATATTACATCTAGGGGTACTTTTACTTAGCTCTAGGGATAGTTCCACACCTATGTCTGTGATTCCTTGTGATCCCATCTTCTCAAGCCTTGATCCAACTATTTCTCCTCTTGCACATCGGTGAAGGGATTTTCTTTTTATATTTCCCCTAAAAATGATGGGGGTACCTTCATAGTTTCATCTTCCTGTATATAACACATGGCCTCTACTTTTGCATATTCCCATATAACATTAGGGGCATCCACATTTCTCAATTTCCTTGTACATAGATTCGCAAAACCATAGAAAATCACAAAAACATTCAAATATGTTCAAGAAATCCAAAAACATTCAAATATGTTTAGAAAATCCAAAAACATTCAAAATGTTCAAAAAATCCAAAAACATTCAAATATGTTGAGAAAATACAAAAACATTCAAATATGTTCAAAATCTCCAAAAACATTCACATAACACTTGAAAAACCCAAAACAATAGAAAAATTAGAAAATACAAAAACAATAGAAAATGATTAAAAAACTTCCCAAAACAACACAAAATGCATTGAAAAATAGTACCACAAAAACATAGCTTTAGTTTACTTGTTTTATCTTGTTTCTTTCTTTGTTTGTTAGTTTGTGTACATTGATTGCTTGTATAGTTTATGCTTTCTTGTATATTTGATAGGTTTTTAACATTTTCTTGTGTTTTCTTGTTGCATTTGCATGGTTTTGTTATCACATCATCATATCTCCATCTATATCATCACATCTAACATCATCTATACATCATATATAAATAAAAAGCTAAGTGTACATCATACATGAATGCTAAGCTAATCATCACATATTGTATCATCAATGGGGGGCAAGAGGATTGCAAATATCAAAATCTATCCCCCTACACCAATATCATCATATCATCCTATCCACTAATCTAGAACATCACATATACAATACAATTGATATCATCTATGGATCTATCATAAAAATCAAACACATGTGATATGTCATCAATATCCATCATGGTACATACATAAGAAATAAAATCAGACAACATCATGATCCAATCCTTATCCATAACCATAGTAATCATCATGAATCATATAAATATGTGGCATGTCTAAATGCTAATTAATGCTAGTAAAGAAATTAAATGCGTAAAAATACCAGGAAGGGTTGGGGTACTCATGAATGGTCCATCATCATCATTTTGGACATAATCTTGAATGCTATCAGCATGTCTATAAATATTATGCACCCTATTCGTCTCGCTCGTCGCTCACGGTAATTCATAGTAAAAAATTTGGTAGGGTTTGGTAGCAAATGTACTGATCACGATGATTTACCCCCCTTGAGAGGGGTATATTTGGCTATTTTAACCCATCATGATGCCCTAGGGGCATGTTTTGACCACCATGATCACTCTAACACTTCTTCTATCCACCGTAATGATTGTTTTTATTAAATAATCATTTTTAACTCCTTTTCGCCACATCAGGGCGTGTTTTTGCTACTTGACGCATGTTTCTTCTCCCTAGGGAATTTTTTTTGCTTTTAGGTGATCTCCTATTTTCTCATTTCTTCTAAAAAATCAAAAATCCCTAAACATTACAAAAATCAATTATTTTCAAAAACATAGAAAAATACAAACACATAAAATTTCAAAATTTCTCAAAAATTGTTAAAAACTCAATTTTTTTGCAAAAATAGGTAAACGACCCAAAATGGCTGAAACTCGTGTCTTGTGCATGGTTCTTATCCCATATCTTATTGGAATATTCAGGGTTGCATAAACCACATGACTCATGGATCATTAGTTTTATAACCATTTACAAATATAGCCTACTTGCTTCGTCGATATTCTGGGGCACATTCAATTTCTTGATATTGTTTCATTGCACACAATGCTTTATCATTGGACTATTGCATCCTCAATCACTTTCCCTCACATATTTTCTTTCCTAGGGCATCATTTTTAACCCTTGTCATCAATCATGAACATTTGGGATTTTCAGCTTGATAACAAATACATTTGTGCAACAGTCTTGACCGTTGTTGGTTTAAGTATGTGTGTTTGTACTTGTTTCCCTGTTACATGAGCTTGTTTACTTCTCGTATTGCATTGCTTTTTGTATGTTGCATTGAGTTGGTTTTTTCAGCAATGGAAAATTGTTTGTAGTATGGATTTTCATGTCATTCTACTTTTTCATATGCTTATATTTTTAATAAAGACTGATGACGTAGATCTTTGGCTATATGATGACAATACAGTTGTTCCAATGTAATGGGTGAAGGCTAGTTCTCCTCTCCCTTTCTTCATATTTATTCTATATCATTCTCCTCTTGACACCATTCTTCCATTTTGTTTGGGGCATCCTTCCCTACCCATTCTTCTCCTCCACTTGGGGCATCTTGTCCCTCATTTTCTTTCCATTTCTCTCATCTTTTTCAATCGTCGATCACCTTCCTTCATCACCCCATCGACACTCGAGGGGGCATCTCTCACTTCTACTAATTTTTCTTCTACCCCTTCAAAATTTTACTGTCTACTATCTTTGAAGTGGTGCCACTTACGCCACCCCAAAGAGGGGAAAATGTAGACACCTATAATTTAGATCAAGAAATTTAAATACTTAAATTATGCTAATTATATCCTTTCCCAAAAATTGACAACATATCATCAATAAATGCTCATTTTCTCTTCTATCACCATTAATTAGTTACATTACGTTAATTAATAACCTCTTCTATCAAGAAAATATGCCAATTAATGACCTTCTATTAATTAATCCCCCTTTTATGTAGACTAATTAATTATGATTAATTAATTAGCTTCCTCTTCCATTAAATCAATAAATCATTATTTATTTGATTAAATTCCTCCCATAGTATAAATCATGATAATTATTCCTCTATACATATTTTATAAGCTTTCTCACCTATTGATTAATCACTTGGGTTAATTAATAAATCCACCCAAACCCCATGAGTCACTAAAGGAGAAAATAAACTCTCTTAAGTTTGAATCAACAATTCTTATCCACAACTAACTCAATCTAGATATTATCCCACATGTAAAGGGATGTAAAAATTATTTTATCCATTGGGCTATATAAAGAGCCATCCTCCTACCTTTCTATTCACACCTACACACCTAAATGAGTATAGAGCGTATACTATAGCCATTTCATCATCCTAGGGCATTCTTTCTTAGAGTGGACCTAGGCATCATCCATTTGCATTCAATAATCAAAGTTATTTTGTGAAGATCAATGGAGTTAATCAAGTAAGGCCATATTTCCATGACTTGATGAACCTCCATCCTCAATCCTCTTGGATCAAGAAACAACTAACAACCCTTTAATAGCTAAAGGATCTACCTAGGTCCATTTCATTGATTTAGCTTTCTAAAGAGTAGAAAAATAAGTGTTATCATGTTATCTTGAGGATTATTTTTAAGGTTATAATGCAAAGTGTTGATTTTTATTACATATTTATCTCTTAGCATGACAAAGTGCATAGATATTAGTTTAGCATTGTATTGAGGTGATTAGATGTTAGTATTGATTTTATTTTCATAGCTAAACAATTTTTCACACATGTGTGAAGAAGAACTTCTCATCCTCTGGAGAAATGATAACAACACCTATGCCTACACCATTCCTACTTTTAGAGCAATGAAAGTATAACTTCCATAAACCATATTTTTTTCATTTTTCTTGAGTGCGATGGCAACACATCTTCTTCTTCAAGGACGTAGTATGTACTAAGGAAATTTTTAAATTCTTTAATCTCTTCAGCATATGGATTAAATTTTTGATGTCTCTTAGCCCATTCATCTAGAAAAATATCTGGCATGGAAGGAGGAATAGGCTGCTCCTCTAAAACCAAGTCTTGTACTTGACCTTCTTGAATGAGGAAATTATCTTGAAGAGGGGATGGGTCATATGACTCAACATGATAGGAAAATATTGTCTCATCTTTCATGGTAAAATGGGTACCATACCTTGTTCTTAGTAACATATGATACCAATCAGAAGACAAATAACCACCCACTTTAGAAGTTAAATCTATTGATAGACACAAGGAAAATAAAGGAGTTAGGTAAATGATTGAAAAATATTGAGTTGTAGTGAGGCTTGGACATGCATGGAGGGTTAACTATAGATCCTTGATGACTCCTAGAGTGTTGAAAATTGATCCATCAATATGTAATACTCCTTTGGACATAGGGGTGTACTCAAGGCCGGAAATCAATAATTTTATTTGACATAAATGAATTAGTAGCACCTGATTCAATCATATAATTGTGCATAAGGTGTTTTCATATGATCAAGGAAATATAGAAGGGTGGGGTTTTGACAACCTTACCTAATTGTTTATACTCTTCTTGATAAATATTTACAATGGCATGAGGTTTTGGATAACTAGATCAGCATGCAAGAGTTACACTAGAGCTTCATGCAACATGTCATGCACTAAGATGGAATAAAAGCATCCCACATTGTGACATTTATATTTTTTCTTCATATGATCCTAAATGTTGAATGAAATTCCCATTTACTTATGTATTTGAGCTACAAAAACATCTTTTCTTGATTTTTAGGTGTAGAAGTAGGGTCCTTAGCTTACGCGAGGCTTGACCTACCAAAGGAGGGGTGTGTGCAACTTACATTTGTTGAAACACTATGTGGAACCTCACACATAGGACCCTGCATACCATGAGTGTTGGGTACATTAGATACATCTTTTCTTGATTGTTCAACGACCTCTATGATTGGAGTTAAAGGTTATGTGTTAGACTCGAGCATTATCTTCTTGTATCTTGTATTATTAGTAACCGAGAACGTGACCTATTTATGCTATTTGATTTTTGATTGATTGTAAAAAAATTCAAAACCAAAGAACATAAGGTTGGCCTTAGGAACAAATTCTAACATTTATTTATTTTCACGCTTGTATGCGCTAGTGGAAGGATCATAGTTTGAGGTAACTTGAATCATATATTCCTATGCACGCAATACATTAACACAACTCTACTGGATATGAGACATGTTGCGAAGGAAAAACCACTCTCACTCTTACACCATATTTTTCTAAACTGGAACAAGTGAATGAATTGAGTTGGGCATTTGAAGAGGTTGTGTAGGAGGAATTTTTGTAATTGGAGGTGCACATGACCTTCCATCTATTATTTTGTTGGTTCTACCCATATCTCTGATTTGATATTGATTTTTAAAGGGCTAATGGCCTTATTTATACCCTTGATTAGAATTATTTTTGAAGTCTTGCAACTATTGTTTCTCTAAATATGTGACCTTATTTGATCATTTTCTAACCAGGGCCTTCATTTCTTCATCCTCCTTTTATTACATGGGATGATAAGATGTGGAGGCAGCGGGTATAGTTCTCTACTTGGCCATAGGGGAAATGGGAGGTATAGGAGCTAAATTTACTTCTGAATTAGATACTTCACATACTTAATAGATAATACATATGCCCCAAGAAGTATTGTGCATCCCGTGGATTGGATCATAACAACAATATCAGAATTTAAACCCCTTTAAAAGTAAAAGAAATCACCTTATGGAGTTGGTCTTACTAGGGCGTGAATCATCTCCCATGTTTTTTGAAATCTGAATTCGATGTTTTTCATGAGATCATTGGGATCCCTCCTTATGGTTGTCAATTATTTAAGTAATGAGAGATTATCTTCCTTCTCTCCAAATTGATTGTAAAGAGCTACACCCATTTGATTCCAATTTTGAATTGACCCTATTGTCAAACTCTTGAACTATTGCAAGGCTCTCCCTTTGAATGAAGAGGCTAATAATCTAACAACCTCATCTTATTCAATTATCTAGTGGATGGCGCAGAGACATTAGCATTGTCATGTATGTTCTTAACTAGAGTAGTATTATTATCCCCTATGAAGAAAGGGATCCTCTTAAGTGTAGATGCTGGAATAGGGTTTTGTGAATTAAGAGAAAGAGGACTAACACTAATGAAATTAACAAATCCCTAATTTGTGCTATTCTATTGTGTTACCATGATGATAGGCTTGATATTTTCAGCGGGATGTAAGGAAGGCGTGTCAAGAGGTGGTGTTTAAATTTCATGGAACATGGAGATGGATATGTGCATGTGATAGTTCTATTATGTGTTCTTATTAGAGAATGTTTTAGGTAATAAAAGGACTCTTAGGATGCTATACTTTTGCTTGTATTTATTCTTCTCACAATAAAGGCATGGAGACTACTTAAAAAAGAAGATATGAGAGTTGGGAGTCACCATATGTGTTAAAAAAGCCTTAAAAGGATGGACATAACTAAGTCACACACAAAATATGTAACACCCTTGACAATTGTTATATTCCTCCTTTGCATTTCAAGTGTTGACATGTGATTTTATTGATAAAGATGTGTTCTTTTGACTCTGAAGATCATGCTTGATATGGATAAATCATTTCTGTTCTTAAAAATCATTAGACTAAAATAGTATGGCTTTTAAGAATTTATTTTCACTTTGGAAAGGTAAGCTTGATCGACTTTAAGAGTTGCAGACTTATTCCTATTTTTGACTCATCCTTGGATCAATTTCAGTGATCCAAGGAATGTTTTAAATCTTCTTCATAGACTGAATGGTAAATTGACATTCAGTAGTTTGAGGGACATAGTGGACTGAAATTTGTATGTTACGAATTCCTTGGTCTTATGTGAACATGTTTTCATTCAGCTGTATGTTTGTGCTCGGGTCTTTGGTGATTGATCTTGGTAGGACATTACGGACGTAAAAAAAATTCAATTTATTTCATGACAAAGGAGGAATTCGGAGTCCTAAAACCAAAGGATTATCCTAACAGTATCCTAAGCTAGGTAAGAACACCTATGTTCTAGCTACGTCTACTTATTTGGATTTCATTCTAATCTAAGCCTCTTATTCTATTTTGTTGGGTTGGCGTCCTAACCTAAGCTTTGTGCTAAATGAATATGGGAGAGATTACTAAAGTAATGCTAGGCTATTTTAACTAATACCTAATACTAAATGGTTATGAATTTAATCTAACCTAAGGTGGGAATTACTATTGATAATGTTTTAAGACCTAAGGTGGTTATTGCTAGACTAACCTAAGTTTTATGGGATCCATCCTAAACTATTGAAAGGGAACCTAAGGGTTGCATGTCTCTAAGGTGATAGTTCTAATGGCATTTAAGTGAGTTGATAGGGTTTAATGGATGGTGGTACTACCAATTTTGGCAGGGGCTAGTTGACTTGGTGGAGGCATATGTGGAAGCTCCACTAAAGATGGAATTGTATGTTTGGATGGAATTGGCATTCACCATTTTTAGGAGGTGGTGGAAAGGAAAGATAAGTGGGAAATTTTTAATTAATGACATTGATGGGCCTTGGTTTTTGTGTGCAAACCATCTTGGAAACTTGGAAGGCGGGTTTGTAGGAGGTTATTTGGTTTTCATGCATTACGGATTTTGCTCTGCATGGAGCTATCTGGTTCTTTGAACCAACAATTTGACCTTCACTTCAAATCTATTTTGGTGTCTATGGTCTATTTTTGATTGAAGGAAAGTATATGAGGCATAGGAAGAAAATATGTTTGATTGTTGATCTTTCATGGAGGAGAAAAAGAGTTGGAAGCTCGGCTGGAAGTCTCCTTCGATTTGGTAGAAGAACTATCAGGCATGATAGGCTCTACCCATTAAGATTTCATGCTTTCTTCTAAATGATTCATTAGAATAACTTTGCTCTTATGCTTATTAATATTTGCATGATTTTTCTGGTTGATTACTTGCATGCTTTTATGAATCTCTGTGATTTTTGGATATGAATACATGGAAAAAATAATGTTGTTTTGGAAACTTTCTCTCTGTGCAAGTTCAATGATAGCATGCATGTGATGCTTGTATACAAAACTTATCTCTATAGATCTATTTTGTTCACGTTGGAACTTGCATTTGAGGTTGTATTTTTGAATAGGACTTCATTGCATTATAGTGTTTTGAACTCTATGGGAACCTTGAGTTTCATTTGATCTTGTATTTGGGCTTCGTGTTTTGATATAAACTTGTGTTGGAGCTTCATGTTATTCTGAACCGGTGTTTGGAAACTTATACAATGCTGAACTATTGCTTGAAGTTTGTATTTGGCATTGTACTCGTATTTTATTACTTGTGAAGTTCTAAACTTTATGTGAAGCTCGTGTTTGACACTTGTACTCATATTTGGTACTTGAGTGTTAAGAAATTTTAATTGAATCGATGAATTTGATTTTGTTATGGTATTTTTGTGTTGGGTTTTACTTGTATTAAAAGCTTAAATCTTATAACTCTTTTATGGAATAGCTTACTCACTAGAAAATTGGGTGATAGTTTGATTGAGTCATTTTGTAATCCCTTGAGATTTGGAACTGAAACGTCTTGTTTAAAAGAATGTGGTACTTCTATTTTTATGACTGTAGTGTTTTATCTGTGATGGTAATGGTGTGAGATTTGGGGTGTTATTTTCCCCTATGTTTTGAGGAAACCCGCGTTCTGGGTTGACTATTTTGTTTGAAACTAAGTCTCCTCTGTCACAATTTTGTGGTTGTGAAAGTCTTGTTTCGGATTTTGTTTCAATTGCATTGGAGATAAGAATGGGACATCTTCTGACTTAAATGTTTTTGGGTTTCTTTCTCTCTCTTCAGATCCTTTAAAATAAGTTTGGGTCTCATTGGAAGGTTGAGTTATTACCCTTATACACTAAATTTATAAGGGAAGGATTACTTTCTCCATTCAATTGTTTTGTGTATAGTTCTTTTTGAATCATGAACTACTTACTCTTCGTATTAAGTTGTGAAGCATTTAAGAGTCTTTAGTATTTGAGTTCATGGATAATTCTGAACTTGTTAGCTTATTGTTTTAGGATTCTATTCTTGTTGGATACAGTGAATGAGTTCTTGGGTTTCTTTTAAAGAGAGAGAAAATATATTCTCTTGGGATCAGTATGCTATTTTTGGGACTGTAATGTGTTTTTCGTTCTAAATTGAATTGAAATAGGAAATTCATTTGTTAAGTTTAATGAAATGATTAATTATATGGACCTTACCTAATAGAGATACCTTTTCTCTGTCATTTGGATAAGTTCATTACTGAACTCCTCTGCACTCAATTCTCTTTTGAGATGGTGATTTCCTTATGGTATGTTGGTCTACCTTGTTCGAATAATTTTTTGTAATGATGTAGAAAGATAGTAGTTAAGTCGGTTTTGATGATAAGTGAATGCATACTTATTTGATCGACTATTGTTGACTAAGCCTTGATTTATTTGGATGGATAGAAGTAGATTCTGTCTCTTGTACTCTATCTTTTTGGGTGAACTCAAGTAGATATTAACTTCTGTATGGGACTACTTTGATTTGTGAACATTGGTTTCAGATCTTTGAATGATAACTTATAACATGTAGAAGTAGAATTAGATTTGTAGTTAGACTGTTTTGATTCTCTATATCTTCTTGGATTGATATGGAATTCTGTTTAGATGTATATCTTAAATGTTGAATTTATAAGATTGTTATCCTGAAAGGAAATAGTTAATTCATGTTATGAACCTGATCTATTTTTCAGATGTTTTGAGTTTGGGTATGGTATGTAATGGTTCTTCTTATTCTTTGCTTAAGATTTAGATGAATCATCCTAAAATGAACCATGCTGTAAACACTTCTTTTGTCTTATAGAAAAGATAAATGTTGTATTCTATTAGGATAGAATTATGAAATAATGGGATGGTAAGATCTATTGTTTGTTTAAAGGTAATTGATAGGATCAATTAAACTTTAAGTTTTAAGATAGATGTTGTGGATTATATTCTACTCTTCTCTTAAAAGTGGATCTAGATTTATTATTGTACTTCTTTTCTGGTTGGTATCACTTATGCTTATTATATGATATATTAATTGTCTCATTAAAGTAGAGTTGTTTTAATGAAACAATTATTGGAATACGTTCTTCTTATTCTTTACTTAAGATTTAGATGAATCATCCTAAAATGAACCATGCTATAAACACTTCTTTTATCTTATAGAAAAGATAAATGTTGTATTCTATTATGATAGAATTATGAAATAATGGGATGGTAAGATCTATTGTTTGTTTAAAGGTAATTGATAGGATCAATTAAACTTTAAGTTTTAAGATAGATGTTGTGGATTATATTATGCTCTTCTCTTAAAAATGGATCTAGATTTATTATTGTACTTCTTTTCTGGTTGGTATCACTTATGTTATTGTATGATATATTAATTGTCTCATTAAAGTAGAGTTGTTTTAATGAAACAATTAGTGGAATACACATCGTTTTAATTCTTATTTATTATCATGCTTAGTTTATTGAACTAACTGTAAGCAAGCAATTTTTGCAAATGGACATCGCAAGTGATAAAAGAAGGAAAAAAATTATGATGCATTGGATGATATAAGTCTAATTCTTTGTAAAGAATTTTGATTCATTCTTTAGTTGTATTGAAAAAGAAAAGTTGTATACTTTTTAGAATGAAGGTTGTTGTTATGCAATACACCTAAAGTGCATAGTATTGTAAATATATAAGTTTATAATGATGAATTGTGAGTTGATATTTACTTGCATTGGTTTTGTAAATTATCTCATACTTTTATAAAGGAGATGGAAGTTCTATCTTGTTGATATTCTTCATATTATTATATGCTTATCTGGTTATCCTTTAATAAGATGGATAAAGGGAATTAGTTCAATTTCCCTTATAATGATGCAGCTTGTTAAGTTGCATAAGATGATGTTTATTATCTAAACAATATAACATAGTAATGTGATGCGTAATGAACATGCAGTAAGAACTATGGATATTGTGAATGATAAATCCTAACACTTAATCAATTAGAGGAAGACTCTTCCTCTCTTAAATGAATGTAAACCAAAAGGGATTGGAGATATGATTGTAAATATTAAGAATTCATTTTGTATGAAGTCTACTCTAGTTGACATATGTGGTTGCTAAACCTCCCTGAATGTTAAATTACAATATTTTGAAACTTATGATATTACTGTCCTGTTTTGGTTAACTGCTTGTTAAACCAAGTAAACAAACATTAAAAGAAATCATGAGTTAAAGGAAGTTCTTTAATACTTATTTGATTCACTTATATAATAAGAACTTAAGGATTGTTGGATTAGGGTTTAGCAGGGTTGTTGTAATTGGTGTATTAATCCAACTTAATAATTTATTAATAACCTCCTTGGGGTATGTACATCTCGATGAGGTAGTTTCATAGGATGTTGGCACATACCAACTACAAGGCTGTACCTTCGAGAAGACTAGGGTATTCTCAAGGATACCATGTTGCAGTTGACATGTGGCAACACCCTTCTGCATTGATCATCTAGATCTACACACAAATAAGGACTTGAACTTAGTTTCTCTCTAGGTCTAGTTAGTGGCATGTTTAGGATAGGTGGTAGCTTTCAATGGCTCAAGGTACCTTGGGACATTTGGTTGACTTAGGTCAACCAAGTATGCCCATATACCCTAAGACATTGTGAGCATCTTCCTATAATAAATCATGTTTCTAACCAGAGCTAGGGTTAAACCTTGGACAAGTGGACTGATGGTAGTCAGTAAAGACCATTCTAGATAACAGAGGAGTGAGGTGAAGGACATATTCTAGAATGATGAGTATGTTGTCTAGGAATAGTGACATAAACAGTATGTTGAAAATCTTTGGCCAAAGTATCACAAGTTATTGGTTGTGTTGTCCTATGTCACCTAGTTTAAAGCAACGTGATATCAGATGAATATTGGTAACAAATATTTAGATATGTTCTTTAAACAGATCACTCAGTACCCATTTTAGGGTAGGAAAACCAAGTATATAAAGTATACGATAAGTATTCAATACTTAAAGTTAACATAAATAGATCGGTAGATCACTGAGTTATGAAATAAATAGATTGGTAGATCACCGAGTTATGAAATGAATAGATTAGTGGATCACCAAGTCATTTATAGCTGCATATGGTTATTTATTTGAGATTGATTGGCATGGAATATGTGTTCTAAATAATGCTTTATTTAGAAAAGAGAACATTATGTAAAAAAATCTCTTGTTTCTAAAATCTTAAAATGGGAATGTTACAAAATATTAGTGATGATGAAATTAAATATTTTAGTGCTTACTCCCACCAGGAATGCTAGGAATATATAACTTTCACCAATCTCAAATTAGGATGAATTAGGGTATCAAGCCAACATGGGATTGTCTCTAAGTTGTGGGAACTTGTGTGCTTGAGACAGACCTCTAGAGAAGATCGGTTTCTATACCTATTTTTAATGTTGTAGCTACTCCTAATACTGAAATCAAATCCTAAACTAATCATGCCAAGGGACCAGAGTTAGAAGGATATGCAAAAATGGAAAACTAATCTAAAGGAGGTGATAACACCAAAAAATGAGGGGGAATGAACGGAGTTAGCTTTAATCTGAAAATGAAGGAGAATGCTCATAGAGAGGATAGACACGCATATCACAGTCTCAAACACATCCATGAAATAATTTTCATGGGACACAATTAGAAAAGGAACCTATAGGGACGTGGAAAGCACAAAAAATGGGAAAATTAGAAGAAAGGAAAGGAAAAGAAATAAAACAAGCCAAGATAGAGAATAAGCATAAAATAAAGATTTTAATGCTTTCATAAAATGCACAGTCAATTATAATATCATATGAGACTAATATCAATATGTAAAGGGATAGATTTGAACATGTGCAACTTAGAAATGCTAAGGAACATAGATCCTAGCAACTAAAGGGTCTAACAACAACAATGACTAACCTTTCATGAAAATAGCTTTTACATTTATAGAAAAAGGAGAGAAGAAGAGGAAGAAGAGGGAACCTAGAATTTGAAATCTAATTACTAGCAGCAAGAATTAAATTTCTAAAAATCCATCTACAATGCTAATGGATGCACCTCCCCATGTTTATTTGGCTTGTAGAGGAAGGAGTGAGACAAGCTTTGAATAAAATCTAGTGGTTGAGCTAATCATATTCTATATTAATGGTTGAAAACACGTTTCCCTATTTCTCACATACCAAATCCCGCCCACATTTTAATTTTAATTATTTGGAGTGTATCCGATGTCGAATATTTCCAACAATACAAAATACACATTAATCAAAGATCTGCTAAAAATTTATGATATTCGAAAGTCTATCGGTCGATTTAGACATGCAATGACACCTGACGTGTGCTAATTGGGTGAAGAATCAACCAAATGTTTATTTATTTTGTTATTTCTACCATGTGTTACATAGTTTCTTGTTTCAAGGATTTGGCACCCTATTAGGATGCTTCAATAGGTTACATGTAGAAAAATCAAGTCTAACAGGTTTCCACATGGCACCGTAACTACTCATCGAAGAAGGAACAAGGTGTGCGTCGAAGAAAGAGTGCAGAAGGGAAAACAAAGGATATGCACGCATAGGGAAGTAATTATACCTATAGGAGAGAAGTATGTGAGTAAGGCATGAAATCGAATGAACAACTTGAAATAACAAGAAAGGAAGGGATGTGGATGAAATGCATAAGGGACTTAGCCATTTTTGGGGAGCAAGTCGAGGTTACACACAAAGGGTGCAAAAACTAATAGGAAGAAGGTGGATGTGCAAGTAGTTGTGGAAGGGGAAATGGAAAAGATAGAATAATGAAGAAGGAAATTGTAAGGCATGTGAGAGGAAAATAACACGCAAGGGTGCACAACTACAACTAAAGGAAATGTGCCATGGGGACACCCAAAGTATGTGCCACCTATAATATTTGAACCTTAGAGCTATAATGGGGATGTTTGTTGTCAAAATAACTATGGGATTTATTTTGGATAAGAGTGACCAAAAATTATCCTCTTTCTACAAGAAGATACTCAATTCTAATCAAAGAACTAGTCTAAAATTCAAGAATGATACAATGATCGGATCATACAATTAGAAGGTAAGAAATTGCCAAAAGGTATGGTCACTCTTGAATCAAAATTTAATTCATATTACTAAACAAAATGACAAAATACCTACATGGTCCTTAAGGAATATGACTTTAAACAAGTTCAAGTTGCGAGAAGATAGATTTTTAAAGATTGGGAAAATGTGAAAACCAGATGAAAGACATGTCTTTATTACTCTTTGTCTATAATATAATGATATTTTTCTTTGGAGCTACGCCGATCTCGGGAGTTTCATCCGGGGTTAGCACAACACACTATTAAACTTGATCTAAATGGTAAGATAGTTAGGTAAAATAAAATATTGGACAATCCCAATATTAAACATCTTATGAAGAAAAAGCTTTCAAATCTCATCGAAGTGAGTATCATTTTCCTAATCAATCACTCCTCTTGGGTTGCCGATTTGGTTCCAGTTAGGAAGAAAAATGAGGAAATTAGGCTATGTGTAAACATCGAAGTCTTAATCAATATTCCTTGAAAGATCATTATCCTCTTCCATCCATGGAACAAATTCTCCAAATAATGTGAGGTGAGGAAATATTATCATTTCTTGATGGATATTCGAGCTACAATTAGATATTGGTCAATGAGTTCAATTGGTTCAAAACAGATTTTTTGCCAAGTGGGGAACACATGCCTACAATAAGATTTTGTTTTGATTTTCAAACTCGGTGCCACCTTCCGGTGAGGCATGGAAATGTCCTTTATGGGGCTTATAAATGATATGATCCTCATTTATCTAGATGATATAACAATATATTACAAACATGTGCTAGATCACATGGACCATTTGAAAAAAGTTTTTGAAAGGTGTAGGGAATTTGGGGTCTCTTTGAATCCCAAAAAATGTATTTTTACAGTCCATGAAGGAAATTTGTTGGGACACATTGTTTCAATGGATGGAATTTCAATTGACCTGGAAAGGATTTGTGCCATTTTGGCTCTTTCCCTTCCAAGCCATAAGAAGGGTCTCCAGAGTTTCTTGGGGACCATTAATTTTATAAGGAGGTTTATACCTCAATTTTCCACCTTGGCTAAACCACTTACATGCATGTTAAAGAAGAACATACCTTTTAACTGGACTAAAGAAGGTAAGGATAGTTTTAAATCTATCAAGATGGTTGTTTCTTAGGCTCCCACATTGGTAAAACCTAATTTGAAAAGGATTTCATTCTATACTCTTTGCGGTATTAAAAAGTATTTCAAGGATTTTTACTTAGTAGAATGATGATCTAACGGAATAACATGTTGCCTTTTTCATCCAGTTGCTCAAATATTATGACCTCAAATATTATTTTGTTGAGAAACAAGTTTTCATTATCATTCAAGTACTAAATAAGTTCAAACATATGTTGTCCAATAATAGGATCTAGTTGATGGTGTCACATCCAAGGGTCAAAGATTTCTTATTGAATAAGGACATGAATGAAAAATGAGCTGGTTGGATCACCAAGGTCATGGAATATGATGTTCACATAAAGGTGACCAAATTGGTAAGAGGAAAAGGCTTGTGTCAACATCTCACTCCTCTGACTTGGAGGTAAGAGAATGGTGTGACAGTGTGTTATATAATCACCATCAAGAAGAAATTCATAGTCTTGCTGATTGGTTGTTCAATAAGAAGAATTTTCTTCTATCATATAATATCCTCCCTACCTGACGAAATTAGAGGCAAAGTTTCTAGCTTCAATCCATTCGCTATGTTCTCATAGACAATGTAGTTTTTGAAGAGATATAAATGGATTTATTGTTAGGTGTATAGGTCCTAAACAAATTGATAGGATACTGGAGGAATTTCATAATGGATTTTTAGGAGGAAATTATTCAAAGAATGATGACTACTACAAATATTATGAAGGCTAGTTAGTATTATCTGTATTTATTCAAAGATGCTTGTATGTGGGTGAGAAAGTGTAAGAAATGTGCCTTTTTCATAGGGAAGCAAAGGTTAACTTCCCTCCCTCTCCATCCAATACAATTAGATCAACCCTTCATCAAATGGGAGTTATAATTTATTAGGATGATAAATCCATCATCTAGTGATGATTAGAAGTGATTGCTAACTACAACATATTATTTATCTCAATGGAATGAGGCAGTAGCAATGAAGGAATAAAATGAGAAATTTGTCTTGTATTTTATTGAAGGAATTATGACAAGGTTTGGCTTTCCCTTCATTGTTATTTCAGATAATTTCATGGAATCGTAGGTATGAAGCTCAGTGAGTGGGCTATCAATAATGATGTCTATTTAAAAACATCATCTAACTAGTATCCATAGGGTAATGTATTAGCCGATTCTAAAAATAAGAACTTGATATGGATTATCAAAAGGTCGATGGAGAGTAATCGACAAATTTGGCAT
Organism: Taxus wallichiana var. yunnanensis; assembly: GCA_018340775.1. Lineage (NCBI taxonomy): Eukaryota > Viridiplantae > Streptophyta > Pinopsida > Cupressales > Taxaceae > Taxus > Taxus wallichiana. The sequence continues at coordinate 23,290,332 of CM031239.1, read as the reverse complement.
ACGCATTGAATACTTTCTTGTGGGAAAATAGGATACACCAAAAATGGCCATTGGAAATTCCCTTTTATGCTAGTATATGGTAGAGAGGAAAATCTCCCTCTGTCTTTGGAATTTACCTCCATGGATCCAACACATTTGTTTGAAATAATGGAAAGTGATCCTATGACATGCAGATTTGTTGAGTTAGTGGAATTAGAGGAAATACATAATAAGGCTATAAAGACTTTGGATTTTCACCAAGCTCAAACCCAAAAACATTTTGAATGGAAATAAACTCCAAATACTTTTCAAGAGGGAGATTGGGTCTTCAAATGGGATGCATGTAGGGCCAATCTAAGAATGCACACAAAGTGTGATGCCCTCTAAAGATGGCCATACACAATCACATACTTGTAAAGAGCCAAATTTATTTTTCTATCTAAGCTTGATGGATAATCACTACCCATCATAGTGAATGGGATACACCTAAAATATTTATTTTGAGGAGGTTTCATTGTGTACAATATTAGTATAGTTCCCCTTCCTCCAAGTTCCTCGCACATTGTTTTCTTGTTTTTATTTTCCTTGCCTTGTTTTGTTTTGTTTGTTTTTAGTTGTCTTCTTTTTCTATATATTTCTTGAGATTAAGGACTTTCTACATATGGGATTACATAAGGCTAATGGAATAACACTTAGTAGGAAATCATTCCCAAGAGGTCAAAAATATGTTAACCTTCTAGGTTTCCCTTGTCAATGTGACTTTTGACAATTTTCTTGCAATCTTTGCCTTATGCCAATTTTTGTTTTTTCCAAAAATTACTAAAGTGTTGAAAATCATTAGATTTCAGATTTCTTAGGTCAACATGTAGTGTTCATACCAACTTTAAGTTGAGTTATGAAACCCAAAACCCACCCCATATACCAAATTCATAGAAATCGGAAGTCAAAACTCAAACTACGGTTTGCATACAAAGCATGACAAGTTTCAAAATTTGATCCCTCACCAACATTTTGGAACTCGGAGTCAAGTGCAATTTACATGCAAACAACACAGAATTTTGACCTCCATTTGTAGGTCAGTGTTTAATTCAACTACCATCACATATCAACCCCGTAGTATTTAATTTTTATTTTTCTATTTAAGGCGAGTTTACTTGTCATTTTCACTTAACAATTTGATACAATTTGACTTTGTTGATGCCCCTCTGAGACTCGACCATACTTCTTAGGTTGAATTTTGAGTAATTTCTTATGGTTTCCTCACATGTTTTTTAGGTAATTTTAAAATTTATCTTGTACATGTTATTTTGTTTTCATTTTATTTCTTGTCAGCTTTTATCTCTTTCATGGGTGTCTTTCGCATTTTCTCATTTACATCATTCTTCAGGGTTTTATCTTTGAGTTGTGAACTTACTTGTTATATGGTTTTTGACCTTCATGGGTTCTTTTGTATTTGAATATTAGGCTTTAGATATTCATTTTTAGGAAATATGGATTAGAAATTAGCAAGGAGGAACCATTTCAAAGGTTTAAAGCTACAAAATAGGGCTTTAATTATGCCATTACAAATCGTAGATTGTGAAGAACATTACAGATAGAACTCTAGCACGAAAGTGTAATAGAACATCACAAGTGTAACTTCATGGTAGAAGTTTCCATCCAAAGTATAGTTTGGAACATCAATGTTGCATTGCATGTCCCAATCTCTACCGGTGGAACTATAGAGTTAAATTGTATGGTGAAAGTGAGAATCGGGTTTACAGGATGTATTTTAGTGGTGAAATTCCAACCTCAACTTTTGATTCTCATTCTAAAGAATATTTTAGAGGATTCTCTAAGGACAAATGTTTTTATCATATTTGAAGGAAAAGAGACAATGAAATTTATTTTTCAAGGGCTAGCTCCCGTTTGAGCATAAAATCAAATATCAAGAACATTGGAGATACAAACCTAGGGCATATTGACATCCCTAGATTTAGGGAGAGGGTTAAATATCTAAAAAACAAGTCATGGATGTAAGGAATATTTGATAGTGGGCTTGTTTTACCTACCAATTTTCCTCAATCGAAGAAATACTCAAATTTTTTACTCGCTGCTACCACACACTTTGACAAAGACTCTCAAACATTGAAAAATGATGACATGTCAGTTGTGATTAAATTGGATAATGGAAATTTCAAATAATTTCTAAAACTTCCCGATGTAGGGTAATATGCCAAAATTTCCTAGAATGCTCTCTTGAGGATTAGGAATTAGATATAGATACTTGTACTAGATTTTTCTATAAGATTTACATGATAAAGTCCAAAGGTTCATTGTCTAGGTTCCCCTAGACTATTCTATGATCATATTTTATCCAATAAGTGAATGACATGATCACCTTGCCGAGTAGAGTTACAGGACTTACTTCTTCCAAGTATTTCCAAGAGTGGATGTATTTATACATTTCCACTATTTGAAATAATGTCGACCTGATCCAATGGGTAGAACATATTAGTGATGTGATTTGTTTTAAATTATCGAGACATCCTAGCATCTAGGAACTTATTCATGACTTCCTACCTTGTATAAACAACTACATGATTGAGGAATTACCTAGTATTGTTGCCGGTGGGATCAAGGAACTTAGCTCAAATTCTGACCTCTACCCAAGTTCGTGATAAAGGAAGGGGTGAAGGATTTTAGGAGGGTGAATGATTCTTTCTTCATTATTATTGTTTACTTCTTTGAAAAATATTTATACAACCGAAGAGTTTACGATGATGATGGGAAATAATTAAGGGAATGGGGAGGTATTTATTTGTAATTCCCAACATTCACATATATCAGGGTGTCAGATTCTCAGGTGCTCCTTACAAGTTACCTAGGTGCCCCATGGATAAGTGGGTATTAATGGAGTTGGTTCGACAATTATTACATTATCACAAGATCTAACATGATGGACACAATACGGGAGCTCGATTACCCATAAATTTTAGAAGATACACTTGTGCTACCACATATAAAAAAATATCGAAGGGGAAATGTAGAAAATGACTTTGAATACCTATCACCCGCATTTTTTTAATTATTGGAAAAATTTGGTAGACATGGTCCACATGTAATTCACTTGCCACAATTGGAGGATATTTGGTTGAACTATAGGGATGAGATCACAATAAGGTAAAGGAACTTGAAAGGTTAACCCTTTAGAAGGTATCTTAGTACAAAATCACAAATGTCCATAAAGGTAAGATAATGGACATGTTTTGGACCCCTTTTATGAGTAGAACAATGTAATAAATCAACTTTTACCATCAGTTTATTGGTCACTCAAGGAATACAACAACACAAAAGAAAGAGTGGGTCCTAGTCTTAATCAAACCTATCAATGATTGAAATCATTGGGAACCATGTCAAAGGCATCGAGATAATATCCCTATTGATATAGTTAAGGTATAACCACTGGTGGGCCATTCCACCCCTTCAAAAGGAAAAATATATGCTCCCAAACGTGATTAAAACCTTATAGAATTACAATTTTCTACGGGGGTCTAGGAACCTCCTCCGAGAGGCCCCTCAACAGAAGTTACATCTTTCATATTTCCTTCCACATAAGTCATTGACTTTAGTGTTTCTCCCATAACTTCCCACAGACAAGAAAAGAGGCCAAGGGTCATTTATAACCTGTCATTCAATCAAGATGGGGAGATATTTGTTGAAATAGTAATCTCGAGATCTTTGGTCAAAGAAAAGAAACTATAAGCTGTAGTATATTATCGATCTCATGGTTTTCCCTTGGAAAGGATACTCATGAAGGAGCCAAGTAGGATGTTTAGGTTGCCCTTGGTAGTATTTTAGATGTTTGACAAAGAAAAGGTAACCAAGGATGAACTCAAAAAAAAGGTCAAATAGTTGACTACTATTATGAATAAGATCACACATCCTATTCATACCACTTCCATTTTTGTACCTCCGATATTTGATGATAAATGTTTCTCCATAGGTGAGAAGATTAGACAAAAAGGTCGGGTAGCGGGAGCATGGATTGAAATTTTAATTCAAGAAGGAGAGTGGGTGATTAAGTATGTTGTTAACCTTTATAATGAATTGTATTATGAAAATTACACCATTTCCAAGATAGATGGATTCCTCATAGAGGAAAGTGAAAATTTTGAGCTCACGCTTGAAGCTTGGAAAGAGGTACAAAACATGGAATTTGATCTACTTCTAAAAGAAGGGATCATTGATGATTCTTCAAAATTTTCTAAGTATTGTGAATCCTTGGAGTTTTGGATCCGAATGTTGTAGGAGCAAATTTCCAAGTTGGATGAGAAGAGAATCAAGTTAATTGATGACCTCAATGACTTCATGGATGAGTTTGATGGAATCAATTTTAGGTTTTTGGATGATAATGTTGATGCACTTTCGGTTGAACAAATTATTTCCCAATTCAAGATCATGGTAAATAAAGATAACTAGGTAACCAAATATTTTGCTCTTGAGTCTAGTCACAATTTGAAGTCATACCAAAATTTCTTGAGTCATCTCAAGAAATTCATAAATATGACTAAGAAGTTACTTGGGAAACTAGTCAAAGTAGCTGAATCAACTGAGATCCCTGAATTGTTATGTGTGTGGACCAGATAAAAAGGAGGTTCAAGGAATCATCAAATTATTTCTTGACTACATGCAAAAAGTAGCAGTTGAATAAAGAGAAGAAGATTCATATCAATTAAAGGGTGGCACCAGCCTAACTGAACTTGTCTACTATTTTTATATAGTCTCAAAGTTGTAACACCATTCGGGTTATAGGTTTGACCTAGTCAAACCTGCATAACTACTTTGATATTTTTTGGGAGATTATTTCTTTGATGTAACTACATTCTATTTTTAGCATTTAAGCATTAAGAGGAGTAGCTACAATTTCTCAACCCTTCTAATCTATAAACACAAGAATGAATTAAATGTTTAGGGACTTTTGGATCTTATTATAAGGAGGATATGTCATTTTGGGAGTTTTCATGTACAATCTTTAGCCTCAGTAATATACAGAAACAATATTTTTCCTTTGACTACTTGATGTGTTGTGCATTTCAATAATTCATTTAATACTTGTGAATGCTTTTAATTCCTTTTATGTGATGATTTATCTTTCCTTCATAATATCTATCTTTCTTTGGTTAAAGTGCAAATTGTGGTTTATAGACTTATTTATTTCAGTTATGGAAGATATAGAATCCCTTTTGTTATTCTTGAGTTTAATATTCATAAGGATTTGACTGGAAAAGAGAATAAGAATTTTTGCATGTTATATACGACTTTGTAGTAATTGTAGACACCAAATTTGGGTCACACTACCCTTGATCCCCTTTTGAGTGGTTAACATAGCATGTTCATATAACCACGCCCCCTTTACCCCACATTTATATTAATTTAATTACTTACAATTAAATTAATACCCATCCTCACTTTATTTATTAATTTATTTACTTTAATTAAATTAATTTACACCTCACCCAACCACTTCACCTAGACACCTCATCATAAACCTATTCTTAGCATGTTTCTTTTAACTAAGATTCAATCTCTACTTTCCCTAACTAACTGAGACTTAGTATAACCCTAAAATCATATGCCTATTCTTTCTCTAACAACATGCCCAAAGCATATCTTTTGCTTTGCCAAGGAGTGGAAAGAGAGGACTGCATCGACTATGGGGTCGGAAGATTTTAATCAATGAAGATCTCATTCATGAAGTGACCGGCCTTAACTTGGAGGGTACCGCTTCTTCAACAAAAAGGTTGACAAAGAGGTGAAGAAAGAAGATTTGTGGAGGGAGGCCGATAAGCTCACTTTTAGCACAGCGGGCACTGTCTTGTCAATTCCATGACCCTATGACGAGGTCACTCGTATGATGATTCGATTCATCTCCTTAGAAGGTAGGTTTGTCACTATCCCTGCTAAACATCTAATCTTTTTAAACCACTTCCGTAGGAATCGATTGGTTTGCTTCCCCATTATCTCGCTTGAACTCCTTGAACGCTCCATTTTGGAGTTTCAGAAGCACACCCGGGTGATTCCCTTGCATCAGGGTCTTATTTTGTTAATCCATAAATGCTGCCTACTGAAGTACCCTGGTCTTCCTTCCTCTCCTAGCCCGGCTCCCCCTTTGATGGGCTCTGCTTTGCTACTGACCCTGCTTCTCCCTCACGCCCTTCTTCTGCTTTGCCCCCTCCACCGTTGCTGCCACCCCTATGCCGGCTCCACTATCTTCTCCTTCCATTCCCCACTCTCTGCTCCTGTCACCCACCTCACCTCTACCTCTAAGAGACCAGTCACCAGGGCTTCCAGGAGGCTCAACCTTGAGACTCTTTCTATGGAGAAGGAGCCTTTTGACCTTGAGATTGCTCATGACCTGCTGAACATCAGTAGTGCCAGTCCCAGGAGGTGCGGATGGATAGCTCTTCTAAGAGGTTGGAGAAGCTAAGATGAATTTGCTGAAGGATGAGGTCAAGAACCTTGCCAAGCAGAAAGGCAAGAAAAGTAGGGAGGAAGAGGGGAACATTGATAGCAGTCAGATTGAGGACATATACAAGAAGCTAACCTCCTTAGACTTCCGCTTAGGAAAGGCCAAGACTAGACATGATTACAGCATTGTAGCCTTTAGGGTGATTGAGGAGTTCATCCAGAGCCATGCCAAAAGTGTTTCCAACCTCAGTGGTGTCCCGCCTGCACTTTGGGGCAACAAAAAAGAAAGCAAAAGAACCATTGAGGAGCTTGATAAGACTGATGCTGCCCATATGACTGCTTTGGGTATGTTTCATGCCTAGAAGAAAATCAAGATCAGTATCGATAAAGCTACCAAGAAGTAGCTCGGGAGCTTCTGCTGATTTTTGTTGTTTTTCTTTGTTTCTTTGCGGTCGGTTTGCTTTGTTTTTTTGCTGTTGTTTTGCTGTTTTGTCTCGGTTGAGTAGTTGTTTCTGAGCTACTTGGAGCTTCATTGTAACACTTGGATCTTGATCCATTCTCTCTATTTCTCACTCTTATTCCGGCTCTCAGGCCTTCTTTTGTATTCAAGGGTATAGTCCCTTTCAAAAAACTATTTGCCAATAATAAAAAAAAACAACATGCCCATTTATCTAAGTGTAAAATACCATTTTAGACCCAAAACATTTGGAAGAAGCTGGCCAAAAGATAGCCAAGATCTGTTATTTTGGCAAAACCTAGGATTTCCTGTTGTAACCAATGTCGGTTAACCCTAAACCGATGCCAGTTAACCTAAACCATCGTCGGTTACCATATATTAATTTTTGTAACCTTGTTTGAGAGGTTGAAAATTTCAAGAGATTGGTCATTTTTTGAGTTTGGAGAAAGAGAAATCTACATGCAAACACGAACCAGATCCTGCTTGAGTATCTAGACGACCCTAGCCAACACTAGGACTGATCTGAAGGCATTGGCATCCACAATAACATTTAGGGAAGTGCTTCCATGGCATTGATCACCAGTTTCACATATCAACCATTGTTATCCTCCACCAACTAGGCCTACAAATACAAGTAAGTGTGTTCTGATCTACATAATTGTATGTTTAATTCGATTTTGGTTTCTTTAGCTCTTTTTATTATATCCTATTATACTTTTCATTCCACCATCCCCACCTTCCTATCAATCCACCCATCTAACAACCCAAAACCCCTTTAGCCCCCATATTCAACTCTTAGACATTCCTGAGCCTTCTTGGGATTTTTACAAGCCTAACCATCCTTCTTCCATTCTCTGTGCAATCACAGAGAAGCTCCAAAACCAAGTTTATTTGATTTCCACCATTCATCCCCTACCAATGTCGGTCACCTTGACTATCATTGGTCTCCCCTTCAATAGCATTGGTCACTAGACCGATGTCGGTTACTATATCTTCTGGAAGACTTTCACTAAGTTGACTTTATCACCCCTAAAACCTCACAAAAGCCTCACCCAAGCCAGATACACTACCTGAAGCCACTCCACAGACCTCCCCATCTCTTTGTGTAGACATAGAGAGAACCTAGATTTATGACATTTAACTATTATACCCTTATCCACCCTAAACCATCGTCGGTCATAGCTAAACCATCATCGGTCACACCTTGACCAACATTGGTCTCTATGTTTGATAACCCAACTCAAGACAATAAGCTAATACCCACTCCCAAACTTCCCAGAACCATTTGTATCCTTTACCAGACCTTTGTTAGACCTAGAGAAACTCAAAACAACCTACCCAACCTCCAGATCTGATCATAACCCTTCATGTTAGATTAGATTTTCTTATTGTATTTAAATGAGATTCCCAAATCATATCAACTACAATAGGATGTTATTTTCTTATGTTATTTCTTGCATTGAATTGTATTAAACAGTTGATTGACAGGCATCTAGGAAGTATCACACTACCTGGATCTAGCACACACTAGGCAGTCCACTAACATATATTGTTTAATATTCTTCTTATGGTCTTATTTTGTATTTATAAGTAGTTCCTCCTAGCCAAAAGGAAGTTCTTTATAGTTATCTGGATCATAAATTTGAAGCACACACAACCTTCAACTGACATCACAAATAAGTATACCTTCTTGGCCTATCACCCTCTATCTATTTCATTAATTTATCAAGAATCTAGGGATACATTTTGAGTACGTCCATGGGACCCTCTCTTGGGTTCATTACATTTTCTTCATATAGGGAAATCTTTCTTGTCTCTTTATTATTGAAAAATACACATTTAATCTTCTCCTAGTGACATTCTTTTCTTCTAATTGTCTAAAGGACATTTGTGATTTGGTGTTTAAAATGAATCATTTCTTTTTTTTCTACATTTGCATAGTAGTGAAAGAGCACGTTCTTGACCTATTCATCGTTTTCTAAATTGAATCTAATTTTCAATTTGGATTCTAAAATATATTGCATTTCATCCTTGTATGTTGCATTTTATCTCACATTAAAAGCGAGGGCAATCTATACACCGGAAGTCATGCCCGAGTTGATGGTTGACATAATAGAATCATAGAAGCAATTTCTCTTCTCAGTCTCTTTTCCAAACTACACAAATAAAAATTCACACATCTTCTTAAACAAAACCTTACCTAGAAGAAGTTGTCAATGATCACATGATTAGAGGATTGATAGTGGGAACCCAACTGGTTTCTCTATCCATTCGTTATCTCAGATAAAGGATCTCCCCCACCAAAACATAACCTGAAACCACCCTTTAGAATTTTCCTCTTAATAGGATGCCTTCCCAACAAAAAAATCTTTTCTGAATTCAAAATTCAATCTTAAATAACATAAGCTAAAAACATAAAATTCACTTATAGGATTACATATTTTACTTAGCTTTTTTCTTGAGTTTTGTTTTGAGTTGTGAGGTTACGTTCTCCACTTTCCTCTTCCTTTCACACTCCACCATCATAGTTGGAGTATTATGATTGTTTCTAAGTGTGTTATGGTCTAATACTATCATCCTTAAACTTCTAGGTTGATACTCAATCTGACTCAATTCACAAAAAATAATTTTTTCTTCACTTCTTCAAATTTCATAGTAACCGGTGTAATACATCCAATGACCATCACGGTTTCCATTTGACCGTCATCGGTTTACCTAACTGGTGTTGGTTTCCAGCTCTTTTGGTTATTTTACCCAAAAAATCATTCATCACCTCTTTTTTTCTATTTGAAATTCTTAGGACATCATCATATCCCCAAAATTATAATATCACTGTCATATATAGTTTCCTCATTCCATTTTCATCAATTTTTGGCCTCATTTGCTAAAATTGTTGATTTCCCATAGTAACTGGTATCGATTATTATAACCATCATCGGTCATCCTTTAACCATCATTTGTTAGTCTAACCAAGGTGTTGAACACTCTATTTTGATTAATTAAAACACTGACCAATTTCACCTCCTAGAATCTATCCTTCTCTATTTCTACTACTTTACTCAGTGTTATTTACATAGTATAGTTTATCAGTCGATGCTAATTCACATGGTTACGAATCATAGCTAAACCAATACCCTTGTGTTTCACGCCATCCTTGATTACTTCCACCTATCCCATCACCTCCTTTTATCTTTTCCCCTATGGATCCAATTCATACCATCACCATGAGTAACAACGATGAGGAGTTCACAAGACTCCTTGACCGAATCACATTTCCCTACAATATTATCTCACCTAATCATCTACCAAAGACCCCTTGAGATAGTTATTATACTTTGCATGCATGTGTCTATCCCTCTTTCCTTCACCCCCACTTTTACGTTAGCTACCACTAGCTCAGTATGGCCTTCATCCACCTTACCACCTGTGATGTCTCATGGACCCCAAAACCTCTATAACGATTGCACCAATGACATATATCACACCCGTGGTGTCAACCATCCCTTCGAAAACCTCCTTAAGCATGGCCTCATCTTCACCCTTTACCTCGTATATAATAGTTACATCATAACCACCCATGGTGTCGGTAACACCGACCCCATTTCAAAACCTTATCCTTTCCATCACACTTTTTTACTCCCAATTACCATGACAATCCTTACGAATACCCCACCCGCTTACACACATAACCAACAACCCCCAATCTTGTGTATCGATTATTTGGGATATATTTTTCCCACATCTATTCCCCCTCCAAAGTTATCATACTCAGCACCCCCATATACTCGGATGTCATCCACATCATACATCCATCATCAACCTTCCTTCACTATAAGAGGCACCCATTCCTCATAACCCACTAATGATATCATTAGGATAATGATGTAAAAGATGCAAACATTAGAAGCATCATTTTCCAACTCTCGTAACTCCTTGAATTATGATGAAATATGTAATGAGACTATTCATACATCTATCCTCGTTCACCCATACCCTATACATTGGAAAATTCCCAAGTTTAGACATTTTAATAGTAAATAAGACCTACAACAACACTTTTGGTCATTCAAACATAGGTGTTATCTAATTTCCCATGATGATTCTTTACTCCTAAGGATGTTCCCCGTCCTTGATAGGACATGCCTTAGATTGGTACGGTGGTTTACCCGAAATTCCATCTACTCCTTTAACCAAGTGCCTCAAGCATTATTGGACCACTTCTCAATCAATGTAGTAAAAAATATCAATATTACTAACCTATACTCGACATGATAGTATGACGAAAACTGATTTCATTTCTTGCTAGCGAAGCCTTATCAACCAATTAACATTCCAGGTTACCTCAAGTTGAGCTTATAGAGTTGTTCACTAGAGCTTGTGCTACACACATTTCACCAACTCAGTAGGTATAAAACTTCCACACCTTTGATGAAGCATTTACCATGGTGCAAAACTCAGTAAATTTGTGTCATTGAAGAGAAGAAAATTTAGCTATGTAACAAAAATTCTGCGTTCAAATAAAATGACACCTCTTTGTCTTTGAAGCCCCAAAAAAATTATACAAAATCCAAAGGATCTTCCAATGCGGTAGTTCTCAAAGCTGGTCCATCTCATCCATCTAATCAAGCCAAACCTTCCTCCAATCTTTCTCCCATTTATAATTTTTAGTTCTGATGGGAACAACAAAAGTACACTCCAATTGGAGAGTCCTATTATTCGATCTTGGAAAATATTCTTAAGCTTTGCCATTATACTTCCCCCATAAAACATCATACTATTTTTATCCTGCTCGTCCTATGCCCACATGGTATAAGAAACATGACTATTATAATTATCATCATGTCAAAGGCCATAGTGATGGTAATTGCATAAATTTTAAGAACATTGTTTACGGAATGTTAGATAATGGAGATCTCATCTGGATAACCCAAATGCACCGAAAATCAAAAATTGCATATCTTTAAGAATTCATTCCCTAACCATACACCATCATCTAATAAAAATGGTGAACCTTCAACTAATGACAGCAATTTTTGTTAATTCCATGTTGTTTTTGATATCGTATCAGTCATTCCTCAATTTCCACCTATTGCGTCTATCGAGGAAAATATGGTACGAATTCCTCTACCCATGGAGGAGCATACCTCATCCAATCCTTCACCCACGAGAGGATTCCCCTTCATCTCCCCTTCACCCACATGGGATTCAAAAATTTATGTTGATTTCATTTCACCATCTACCTTGCATCCTCTTGAACAATCAAGGGTATTAAATATACTACCCACATGAGAATTGCCATAACTTTCTCCTCCATAAAAATAGAAATCTACCTCACCCCACTTACCATCTCTCCGACCCATGGGATATCCTTTTGGCATTCTACTTCCTATTGGGGATTATTCCCCATTAGAATTTTAGGATCCCGTTGATCTACTCTCAACTTTTTACCCACGATCATGAGGCTAACCAATTCCTTGTTGCATGAACATATTTTATAGGTATTTCCACTAAACCAATGGCATCTCCTCTTATAGTAGTGTCATTTTCATGACTATCCATACCTTGGATTATGTTTATATTTTCATGCTTTAGGGGCATCTTTGGATCTCCTTTTTGACTCAAATGTAAATATTTCCTATAGATACCTCCACAATAAATCCAAAGGTAATTCTAACAACCAAATCGACCTTGACCATGCTTATTGAAATGGATTCTTCTTCATCACCTTTACTGCATATGAACTTTTACCCATAACCAAACCCATTCTTATATTTAAGAAATTACCTACAACTACATTGCTTCCCACATCCGGACCTATCACTACCACAGGGTATCATGCTTTGACATCTAGCCTTGTCCATCCACCTATCCAATTTGACTTTTTCACACCTTCCTAAGAACACACAAAAAAATATTCCTCCACCTAAAATGAATACTCAACCTTCTAGGATGCATACACCAATTTCACCCAACACGCCTCTGTCACCTTCACCCCTTCCATCCATCCTAAGACCTCACCCATCGACATTGGCCAAACAACCCCTACCCAAGGTAAACCAAAAGTGAAGAAACCTGCTTCTTCGTCACAATCTATTGTTATATCCAAGTTTCCTACAAAAAAACACCCCCACTATCACCTGTATCTTTCTTACCACCTATACTCCCACCATTTACCATAACTTCATCACTTACCAATGAAATTTTCTTCTCTTGCCTATACCTTCCACCCATCCTCTACCAACCACTTTCACCACACCTCCATTATCCCCATGGATAACCCATCCCCTTCCATCATCTTTTTCCCTTCGCATCATGTAATCCCACCTCACCTTTACCCAAGGAGTTTTAAACCAATGAAAAGAACCCACTACCCTCCAATAGCGTAGTTAGACCAACAACACCTTCCATCACTAGTTCATCACCACATCGTACCCAAACAAGTACTATCAAAACCTAGGACAATACCACCTACAAAACTAGTGGTCAAACCTATTCCACCACAATCATCCACACCTCTACCTAAAGCCACACTCACTTCCCATTATGATCCATTGGCAATATCCTATGCCAACATTTTAGCTAAGCTCTTAAGGACCTCGATCATCACATTACCACCGCTTAGACCTTACGACCACCTCAGACCCAAACCGAAGGGTTTGATGAAACTAAATTTTTTTCCTATGATCGTGTGAGAGGAAATGATGTAGAGGGTTTTATATCTCTCAAAACCATTCTCCTTCAATTATGCCCCCTAAAGCAAATTTTGACGACAATGATCTTCTAGATGAAGACTCTATTCCACCTTCACCAATCACCACACATACTCATCCACTACTTATTCATCCACCCGTATCTCCACCTCCAAATTTTTTTTATCCACATCCAACATTTGAGATCAACATGGTCCGTATTCGAGAGTTAGCGAAACCACCACCTAAATGCCGGTGTGCCCTACTTATTTCGTAAGGTTCTTACCCTATATTAGGATTTTTCCATCATGTTGTTATACTACTCATGACATACCTTCTCCATCCACATATTTACCTAATATTAACGTGATTCAAGTTGCCACTCGTGCCCAAAAAGAAAAAGGAAAATAAAAAGCAACCAACTTATCTGCTAGTCCTATACCTAACATACCGATTACACACTGTACCCAAAATCACCATTCAAGGTCCCACATACCATATTTCTAATGGGGTCACCCATCATACAATGATAAAATAATTAAACCAATCTCCTTTAAAAATGTATTTGTTTGACCTCATCTAAACCTTTGAATCTCACCGACATGCCCTCATGGAGGTCTTCCAATCCATTGAGGTTTTACCTAACGACTCTACACCCATGGCCACAATTATTACCCCTCATCATCTGGCCTCTCTAGCCAACTCATCCCCTTCCTCTACACCTCCACCTACTCACCATATGGCTTCTCTTAGCTTTTTAGACAATGAAATTTTACCTCTCTACTTAGACAACCATAATCCCTCCCTTTTCATCTCTATCTATATCAATAATATATGCTTATGACGTGTTATGATCGATGGTGGCACTAACATCAACATCATCTCCTCCCATGCATACAACCAAATGTGCATACCTACCAATTGCATGGTTTTTACAAATAAGGCCATCATACCATCATCCCATGTACCACCCATAAACACAAAGACTGCGCAGTGGTATCGACTTCACCAAAATACCCTCTAAGAAGGCCCACGTCAACCTCATTAAGGATGCCAAACCTTCCCCACCCACGTGAACACCTTCACCCATGGAGTCTATAGATCCAAAATCCATTCCTCATGAAAAAGTTTCGTAAACACCATTTCCTTTGGACCTTTGACTTATCAATGTGATGCGAGATGCTCCCTCTTCTCTTCCCTTCCTATATCCCGACATGGTCGATGATGATATGCCATCCATTAAAGTCATTTAATGTCATGAAGATGAATCTATCCTCACCTACCTTGGTTTGGAAGATTCTTATATTCACCGATCATTTCTTTCGAGATGTAAAACATGTTAAATGAATCAACCATCAAAGTCAATATTAACACTCGGGATGACCCACACATTCTAATTATAGGCCAATCTTTAGATGTTGCTAAGCAAGTCACTTTTACTTCTTTCCTCCGGGATCATAGTAACGCTTCTACTTGGTCCTATGCTAATATGCACTGCTTGATCCAAACACTGGGTCCACACTATCATAACTAGTCCTAAAGCCAAACCCATAAAACAAAAGGCTGTGAAAAATGCATCCTCACATTGCCCTTCTTTTCAAAAAATAACTTCAGCACCTTCTTTTGATTTCCTTCATCCTACCCATTTACTATCCCTAATGGATTTCTAACATCATTCTTATCACAAAAGCAACATGGGGACTCCACATTTGCATAGATTTTTGTGACCTCAACCTATCTTGCCCCAAATACAACGTTCCTCTCCCTAGTATTGACCAACCGGGTTGATCTTCCCATTGGTCATGAGATGCTATCACTCACGAGATGGTTTCTTGGGTTATAACCAAATATTACTTACCCTAGAAGATCAACACAAAACTTCCTTGATCACTCATTGGGGACCTTACTGCTATTGATTCATGCTTTTTTCCTTAAGAACGTTGGTGTTACATATCAGCGAGCTATGGCTTATATCTTTCATGACATCATGCATCTTATATTGGAAGATTATGTAGATGACCTTATTACCAATTCAAAACATCAAACTGAACACCTTACAATCTTGAAGGTCATTTTTGACCGTCTCATAAAGTATTGCATCCACATTCAACCAAAGAAGTGTATCTTCATTGTTCTCTCGGAAATCTCCTTGGTTTCATTATTTCTTTGCGTGGCATAGAAGTCAATCCCGCTAAAATTAAAGATATTCTCAAAATTCCTCTACATACTAACCTTCTCCAAGCTGTGAAGTTTGCAAGGTAAGTTACAATCTATTCATCATTTTATTTTCCATCTTTACAATCGTTGCCAACCATTTCACCATCTCCTCAAAAAGGAAGTCTCCTTCCAATGGGATGATGAATACCATAAAGCCTTTGACACCTTAAAATAGTACCTTCTTCAACCACCGGTGCTCATTCCTCCTAAGGAGGACCAACCATTTTGCTTGTATATTTCTACTACTAATCATTCCTTAGGTGTCATGCTCACTCATCATGAAAAATAACATAGTGAATAGATGGTCTATTCTATAAGCCATACACTTCTAGACTTCAAAACTAGGTACACCCACACCAAAAAACTCTGCTTAGCCTTAGTTTTTTCACCACTAAACTTCATCATTACCTACTCAATCACAAAACCTTTTTCATCACCAATACTAACCCCTTACATTACATGTATGCCAAACCCTACCAACATCAGCATGCTACACGTTGGTTCATGCTTCTTTCCGACCTTGACCTCGAATTCATCCATAAAAAATCTATCAAAGGCCAAACCATCACTGACCAACTTGCAGATGCACCCCTCTTTGGAAATCAATCCTCTAACTTCAATTTCTGAACAAATCCATTGCTACCCTCTCTTTGGATGATACCATTTACCAAATGACCTTATTCTTTGATGGTTCCAAATGTCAGCATGGGGGTGGTGCAAGTGTTATCCTCATTCCTCTTGATGGTGAATGTATGCCTTTATCTTTCAAACTAGATTTTTATTTTACTAACAATATCACCGAATATGAAGCACTCGTATTAGGACTTAAAATTTCAATCCCCTTAGATGTTAAATCAATTAATATCTTTGGAGACTCTCAACTGGTTGTAAATCAAGTCAATGGTACATACTAGTGTCATAACGAGGTACTTCAAAAGTACAAACATCATATAGACATACTTTTGACTACCTTTGACCATTATGAACTTCAAACCACCGCACGTTCGCTAATAATTTATTGGATATCATGGCTTGCCTTTCTTCTTAGATTCTAGTGTCACCTTCCGACTCAATTTTTTTCATAGTACAAGGGCTGCAATCACCTTCTTATCTATTTTGAGACGTCAACCTCATTGGAACTATTGCACTTGACCCACATTACCTTTGGTATCAATAGTTTGCAAACTAACTTTCCCTCTTCATTCTACCTCTAGATCTTACTCGTAATGGACAACACACCTGATGAGGGTCGTCAGTCCTCTTCACTAATAATTTCAATCCAGGGCTGGTGTCTAAAGGTTGTATGCATTAAGAGAAGAAGCTCTTGGAAAGAAATTCCTTTAAATGCAATCCAAACTTGCATAGAATAAATCACACATGTAAAAATGTTAAGGCACACTTGCAAAAATATAAACACACTTGCATAAATAAATCTTGCATGAAGTAAATCAAACATGAATAAATGAAATTTATGAATTAAAAATAAGTGAAAGATAAAAATATACTTGTAGGTTCATAAAAAAATTTATTGAAGAAGGATCACATAACATGAAATTAGAAGTTTACAACAAAGGAGAATGAAAACAATAAATAAATTAACATAACACATTGATCCATCTTCCTTAGAATGAGTGCCACTGCTCATTCCTTGGAAGAGGACTTAATTCATACTTTTAATTAAAAACTTGTAGAATGATTTCACTTAGAAGATTGGAAAGAAAGAACATATCTTTATTCCTTGGAAGAAAATTACATATCTTAGTGTGGAAGGTTACATTTATAATTCATGCATCCAACCAACTCCTTATTTTAGGAAATGCAATCTGATCTTATCTTTATTCCAATCCTAAAAACTAAGATATATTATTGCGTCAAAGTCTTATCTCATTGCTTTTAGGAAGATTTGCTCCCAAATCTTCTCCTTGATTTTTGGTAACAAGAATCAAAATGATATTATTATCCTACATTATTGGAAGGAGGTTTTTCCTCAAAATATTATTTTGACTAAATAAATTTCTGGATATTCCATTTGACTTTGTTGTTTTTTATTGTGGAACTTTTGACACTTGTCTCGATACACTTTTTCCTCACGACTACGCTTCACTAAAAGTTAGATTTATCATTAATGGTAATACCTATAGCCAATTTGTATGAGGTTTTCATTAAAAATATTTTTATGAAAAAAAAATCTCTCAATTTTTTTGTTTGACTTTTCTATTTCTTTTTGTGTAACTTTTGATGCTCAAATGATATGCTTTTTCCTCGGACTGTAGTTCACTAAAAGTTAGATTTATATTTATTGATAAAACCTGTAGCAAATATGAATGAGGTTTTTGTTAAAAACATTGTTATGAACAAAAACCTCTCTCAGATTTTCCATTTGACTTTTTTGTTTCTGTTTGTGGAACTTTTGATGCTCAACTGATACGCTTTTTCCTTGGACTACAACTCACTAAAAGTTAGATTTATCCTTATTGGTAAAACCTATAGAAAATATGAATGAGGTTTATATTAAAAAAAATTATATGAACAAAAACCTCTCTCATATTTTCCATTGGATTATCTGATTATTCACAATTCCTAAAGCAAGAGGTTACGGAGCTAACTCCAATGGTTCCAAAGTTGATTCCAATGGTTCTGGAGCTAAAGTTACTTTATTGATGTAGGTTCCAGAGATAATTTCAATGGTTCCAAAGCTAATGTTACTCTATTTATGTAGGTTACGGAACTAAATCTACAAGTTCTAGAACTAAATCTACAAGTTACGGAACCAAACTGTAAGTTCTGGAGCTAACTCTAATTTTTCCACGAGATAACTAAAAATAGATATAAATTTTGCAAATGATTTCAGATTCAAATGATTTTTTTTTAAATTGTATAATTTTTCAAGAAAAATATGAATATGAAATCATATTTGATTTTATATATACCATCTATGATCAATTTCACTTTTACCATAACTAGCATTATCTTTCCTTTATGGCCTGCATGCACAGGACTTTACATCTTTCCTAAATAATCAATAGGATTAGTAAAAAAATAGGTAAAAAATATTCTAAAGAATGAACAAGATATATATCTTATATTTTATCTTAAGAAAACTATAAGATCCAAGATTACATTTAAATCCACTTTCAAAGGTTACTTGGAAGGAAAAAATAATGGTAATTTATGGCCAATTTATAGCCGATCGGTGAATTTATCAAAAGTGTCTCTCGCTATGTCATCATGGGTGGTCTTCTTTATAAATGTGGCTTTGACGGTATTCTTCTACAATTCCTTACAGTTTAAGAGATTCCTTATACCATCGAGGAAGTTCATGATGAAATTTTGGAGGTCACTTGGTAGCCTAGCTATCGCTAAATGCACACTTTTCCTTGGATATTATTGTCCCCCATCAATCGTGACTATTGTGACTATGTCAAATGTTGTGTAAAATTCCAGCAACATGTTAATATTCATCACACACCTATTCATGCCTTACAGGTTGCACAAGACCTTTGGACTTTCTTTTAATGGGGTTTGGATCTTGTCAAAGAGATCAATCCTCATTCTTCACAATTCCATCAATGGATTATAACCTCTACTTTGAATACTACACTAAATGGCTAGAATCCATCCCCTTCATCTCTAAAAATCCAAGAAAATATGTGACTTCACTAATCATCACATCATTTTTCACTTTGGCATTCCTCACCGCCTCATCACGGATAACGACAAATAGTTCAAAAAAACCTACAAAAACTCTGTGACGCCTTTGGCATTCAACTCGCTTTCTCTTCACCTTACTACCCATAAACAAATGGGAAATAAAATTCAAAAAATAAAACCATGAAAAAAATTATCGGACATTAGTTGATGATCTTTGGAAAAGATTGGCATATGCAATTCCTTTTTCCTTGTGGGCTTACCATACTACTATTCACACTTCAACTACGCCACACCTTTCTCTCTCGGTCTATGGTATCAAGGCTATCTTTCCTCTTAAAGTTCAAATTACATCTCTCGTATCTCACTCCAAGACATGATCAATGATGATGACTTTCTCTAGGACCATTTGGCACAACTTGAGTTATTAGATGAATGTCGTCTTAATTCACTTCATCATCTCCAAATCTACCAAAAACGTATCAAATGTGCCTATGAAAAACGTTTCCATGAGTGAACCGTCTAGGTCGGGGACCAAATCAACATGTACCCAAAGAATAGAAAAGTAAACAAAGAAAATTTTCTCCTAATTGACTTGGACCCTAGATTGTTACTCATACCTATGGATCAGTGCTTATCATTTTCTTCACTCAAAGTAAACCCAAACTGAACCCCTCAATGTCTTACATCTTTGACCATTGTATTGTTGAGTCAAGTCCTATATCACCTTATTTCTATTTCAAGCTCATCCCTTGAGCACCCTTCACCTTTCATATTATCTATTCTTGGGGTCATGAATAAATAAGAAACATGTGATTACCCATCACCTTTCAGCCTTATCTTCAATATGACTACCACGGATCTACTCATGGCATGATTTTTATGGATAATTTTTTTCTTTTTCAAGATGGAATCCCATGGTCATTCATTACTTGAAACCATCTCTTTCATAGTTAACCTATATGTGTTATGGTTTTTCTTCTAAACAAGAGCCTACTATTCTTCTATAGTCTTTTCCATGACTTAAACATCCAAAATTAAAATAGTTTCAAAATAAAAATGGGATTCAACTCCTTGAGTAAAACTTCCAGCAAAAATATGACCCCCTCAAAAGGAACATCTTGTCTCTATATCTCACCTCTATAAATAGACTGTTCCCTTGAAGGATGGCTATACAAATCTAGTCATACTACATATAGTCTATCATAAAAAAATGACTATCCTTGGAAAAACAAAATAAAATATTCGAAGCTTCCCGCATCAATGAAATTCACAAATACCTCAAGGAAATAATATACTCATCCCACATAGACTTCCCACATCGATCGAGTCTATCAAAAACAAGAGAACAAGATAACCTTTTTGTCATGGACTTGCCTATTTTGATCTTGGGTCTCTTTCTAAAAGTAGGCTGCTATCTTGCACTTGGTTATGCTAAAACCAACCATTTTCACCTCATTTCCTTTTTTCCCTGATTTCCTACCTTCTTAAGGGACTTCCTGCAAAAAAAATGACATTTCGTGATCATGTAAATTTCTTCACGCTTATCATTAGTCAATCATGCAACACCTTAGGGTCTTATGTTTATAATCCCACTTTGTTGGTATGGTAGACTTGTTATGGTTCTTCCAATTAGGTGGCCCTTTTGGTCACCACTTATCGTCACCTTATTCATTACTTGTTGATTCTTCTATACAGATTAGACCATTGAAAACTACACTTTAAGAATTCCTATTTCACCAACATCACCATGCCTACCTCACTTAAACTCAACCATGCTTACAATCACCTAAACGCAACCATGTCTAAATGACTCGGACTCAAAAATATTCCTAAAACCTACCAACCCATTCATCTATCCTCATCTTATTCTTCCCTACCTTACGGAGATCTACATTGGCTTGAGGCCCCTTTTTGCCAGGGGCTATGTAGGTAGCACTCAGAGGAATGGGGCCCTTGGAGGTTAGCTTAGACACTTTCTACCCTATCCAATTTCCACCCCCATTTTTATATTTACATTATACCATAGTTAGTTTCCATCTTATAAACTACTTGGAAACTAAACAAACATACAAGTATAGAAACATTTATATCTATCTATTTCTTACATCATTATATCATACATTAATCATTTCACATTTTTGTCATATCAAATATTTGAGACATTTAAACCATAATAGAAACTTACATCATCATTTATTGTCGAAGACTACCAATAACATGGACATTAAATAAACCCAACAACATGACTCCACCATGCCTAACTCATCTAGACTCCACCATGCTTATACCTGACTCAACCATGCCTAAATTACCTAAACTTAACCATTCCTAACTAATCTAGACTCAACCATGCCTAACTACCCTAGACCCCACCATGCCTATACCTCGACTCAACCATGCCAACATGACCTAAACTCAACCATGCCTAAATGACCTATACTCAACCATGCCTAAGTTACATAAACTCAATCGTGCCTACATGACTTTGAATTTGTCATGCCTAATTCACCTAGTTTCCATCAATACAAAATAGTAATGGAAATTAAAAACATGTGTACATCGTCCATCTAAAAACATCCTCAACTATATAAATGGGAGAGTTTATGCATCAATACATATGTACGTAGATACAAATAAATACCATTATCTCAAAACACTCAGATACATCCTCACCATCTTTGGCACATAGGACAATATATGATCAACCTCTCAAAAATCTCATGTAAATCCTCACTATCTTTGGCTCGTAGGCTGGTATATAAATAAAAATATTGAAAACAATAATCATACCAAGTGAATAATTGTCACCCCACCTAAGACTAGACTCACTCATGCCAAATTCTGTTTTAATATGAGTCAAGACTCATGTATGGAAAAAATATTAAGCTTATGACCCCAGAGGGGGTATGGGTGCAGAGGTTTGATTATGATCCATCCCTATTTTCCTATAAGAAATGCAAGTTAGTAGGCCATGAACAATGTATGTGTCTGGAATTTAAAAAAGAAGCTTGAGACAAAGGTCATGCCCCAAAAGTTAGGTCCAGAAAAAGAGACAAAGGAATGGAAGAGGGTTGGAAGGAATGGTAGGGTTGAAAATATTCAACAGAAAATCCTGAAATAGAAGAACCATTGCTCCCACCTAATAAATCCAGTGAAGAAAGAGGAGAATCAAGTTCGTAGGTACAAGGAAACATCAATGAAGAATCTAATGAAAAGGATGAGGATCTGCTAGATTTGGTCACGGAAGAAGAAACTTAGGTTTCCGAGAATGAGGCAAGTAAAGTTATGGAGGACAATAAAATTTCTTTGCAAGTTGCAGATGGATTATCTTTGGAAGAGGTGTCCTCTATAGGTCAGAGCTCCTTTGGACAAAGACAAGAGGAAGATTTATCTATGTCAAATGGTTTTGAGATTCTAACAGACCTTGTTCCTGATACCTATGAGGAGATGGGATCCCCGAAGACCCCATGAGTAAATCCAAACCTGTTACTCGTAGCAGCTCTCAAGCTGATGTGGGTAAAGACTCAAGCCTAAAAGGCAGGAAAAGTAACAAGGAAGTAAGGGAGAAAAATTCAAGAAGGGAAGTAGAAGTTGGTATTCAGAAGACTCTGGGGAATTTTCTTCCTGTAAAAAGAAATGTTAATGATTTTTCTTTCTTGGAATATAAGGGGTCTAAATAACCCCAGTAAACATAGATTAGCTAAGGATCTTAGAATGAAAAATAAACTTGATATTTTTATGATTCAAGAAACTAAAATGTCTATGGAGAGATTCAAAGATGTGGGCAGGTCTATTTGGAAAGAAAGTTGTTGGGAAGGTCATAGTTCTATGGGAGCCTCTGGAGGTGTGGTCACTCTTTGGGACCCCAGCATTGTGCATGGTGTTCTTATCCTGTCGGCTCCAGGTCATGTGGCTATGTGTTTCACGAACCTGTCCTCAAAGAAATCCTGGTATGTTTCTAATATTTATGCACCTAACAACGTGAGTGAGAGAAGGAAGCTCTGGAGGGACCTCACGTCTTTCAGAAATTTATTCAAAGATAAAGATTGGCTTATTGGAGGAGATTTCAATTCCCCCTCTCTCTGGGAAAAAAGGGGGTATAGCTTCTTTCACTGATAGTATGGAAGATCTGGCTGAGTTCCTCAACATCAATGGGATGGTGGATTTGGAACTGGAAGGATCAAAGTTCACATGGGTCAATAGGAGAATTGGGTCAGAACTTATTCAAATTAGATTGGATAGGTTTGTGGTGAGTCACCTCTGTATGATGAATCAGCTCTACTCCCTCAAGACTCTTCCCAGAATTGGATCTGATCATAATCCTATCCTCCTTAAATTGGGAATTCAGATCAAGAAAGCTAGGCCCTTCTCGGTTTGAAAATATTTGGTTAGATCATCCTGATCTTCCTACCAGAATCAAAGAGTGGTGGAATATCAAGGTTTTTGGGGTGGCCAGTTATAGACTCAGTTTTAAATTAAAGCATCTCAAAAATTGTCTCAAAAGATGGAATAAAGAGGTTTTTGGAAACATCTTCCAGGAAAAAAGTAGAGTGGCAGAAGATATAAGGAATATTGAGGAACTTATTGAAATTGATGGTCTCAATCTGATTCTAAAAGAACAAGAACAAAATATCCTGATTGAGTATCATAACATCCTAGCGAAAGAAGAGGTGTACTTGGAAACAAAATCGAGAGTGAAATGGCTTAAGGAGGGGGATAGGAATACAAATTTTTTCCATTTCTCGGTGACCTCTCAGACAAATATCCTTAAGATATCTGAAATCAAGAATGAGAATGGAGAGATCCTATCGGAAAGTAAGGATATCAACCAGGCCATTATAAATTATTTTAAGGATCTCTTTCAACAGGGCTAGGGGTTGAGGAGCAAAAAAAAAATATTCTGAATCTTTTCTAGAAAGTGATATCTCTAGAGGAAAATTGTGAGCTCTTAAAGATCCCTTCTGAAGAGGAAATTAGGTATGTGATCTTTGATATGGAACTCCGATAAGTCTCTAGGCCCTGATTATTTTCAGGCCTTCTTTTACCAAAAATTCAGGAGGTGATAAAGACTGAAGTTATTGATATGGTCCAAGAATTTTTCAAAAATGGGAAGCTTCTCAGACAGCTCAACAACATTTTTTGGTCCTCGTTCCCAAAATTTTTAGAGCCAAAGAGGTCAAGGACTTTAGACCGATCAGCCTGTGTAACATAAGTTATAAAATTCTAACCAAAATCATAGCTTGCAGGATCAAGCCGGTGCTCACCCATTTTATTTCTGAGAACCAAGGAGCCTTTGTCCTGGGAGATAGATCACTGATAGTATTATAGTGATTCAAGAGGCCATTCATTCCATTGATAACTCTGCTAGATCAGCTATGTTCCTTAAGCTTGATATGCACAAGGCCTATGATAGGATTAACTAGTCTTTCCTTTGGGCTATTCTAGAAAAAGTGGGGTTTGATAATACTATGGTGAGCATGATTATGACCTATATATCTACTGCTAGTTATTCGGTGTTGGTCAATGGTAGTCTGAAGGTTTCTTCAGAGCTGGTAGAGGATTAAGACAGGGTGATCCCCTATCTCCTTTCCTTTATGTTATCATGGCTGAATCCTTGAGTAGAATTTGTAAGTAGGCTATGATTTCTAAGAATATCCAAGGTATTAAGATTTCAAATGGGCTCCCTCCTATTTGCCTCAATCAATTTTTTGATGAAAACTTCCTGATGGGGAAGGCCTCTATCCAAGAAGCCACCAACTTCAAGTTTTCTCTCAACGAGTATGAACAGGTTTCAGGGCAGATGGTCAATTTCCTTAAAAGTGTTGTCTATTTTATTAATGTAGATAAACATGTTCAAGCTAGGCTCACTTGTATCCTTGGTTACAGAATCAAATGCTTTCTGAATTCCTACCTTGGAATGCCTCTTCTCCTTAAAAATCCTGATAGCTCTGTTTGGAATGCCCTGCTAGAAAGAGTTAACAAAAAACTTTCCTCCTAGAAAGGTCTCCTCCTTTCACAAGCTAGTAAGATTCAACTTCTACAGAGCTCCCTCCAAGGATTTCCCATCTATATTATGTCTCTTTTCAAACTTCCAGCTAAAATAACAACTATTTTGGAAAGAATTCAGAAAAGATTTCTCTGGGTGGTGCTTTGAAGATTTTAAATTCCCCCTGGTGGCGTGGGACAAAGTTACTAAGCCAAAGTTGTGTGGTGGTTTGGGTCTGAAGAACATTCCTATTATGAACAAAGCTCTATTAGCCAAAGTCTGGTTGGTGAATAGCTAGAGAGGAAGGCCTATGGGTTGATATAATAAAAAAGAAATACCTGCGAGAATTATGGCAGAATTGATTCCTTTTTCTTCCATAATAACCTTCCTAAAGGTTCTTATTTCTGGAATTCCCTGATGGATTCCAAAGACATCCTCTCCAAGGGTGCTTCCTAGGAGATTGGGAAGGGGAACAAGATCAAATTTTGGTGGGATAGCTAGATTGAAGAGGTCCCCTTAGCTGATCAAGAAATTTGGAAGGAGGTGGCTCAGGTCTATGAAGATAAAGGTAAAATTTGGATTAAGGATTTCTAGTTTTTGAGGAGAAGTATCATTGGGAAACCATAACCCCCTCTCGGACTATCTTGGTGACCTCAAACCCTTTCAAGATCTCAACAAGAAACTCAGGACTTTCACATCCCCATCTTCCAGACAAAGGAGGACACAATCATATGGAAAGAGGAGGATTCAAAACTTCTCTCTATTAAATCTGCCTATAGCTCTCATTTCAAGAAAGAACAACAAAGAGACTATTGGGGCAAGTTATGGATTAAAGATCTGATCCCAAAGATCAATATTTTTTCTGGCTGGCTGTCCAAAATAGAATCCTGTCGGTTGATAACCTTAAAAAGAGAGGGATGATGATTCCTAATAGGTGTTCTTTATGCAGGAAAAGGGAGGAAAATGTGAATCACCTTTTCTTACATTGTCCTTTCTCTAAAGGTGTTTTCATGATGATTTTGGATTTGTTCAATATCCAATGGATCATACCTTCCAATATAGAAGATTGCAACATTCAATGGGAAAGTCCCTTTAGGTTTCCCTTTTTGAACTGGGCCTGGAGGATTGCTTTACCTCACTTCTTATGGGGGATCTAGAAAGCAAGGAATAATAGTGTCTTTAGAGACCAGAAACCATAGATTGTGGTGATAAAGAGGAAGATCCTAACAGCCATAAAGGAAAATCTCAAACTCTTTAAAAGTAAAACTAACAAGAGTTATCCAAAAGGGGAATAGGTTGTGCTGGAAAAGTTTTCCTATAGTCCGTCATGAGCCATAACCCTGATAATATTGTGAACTAGAACAAGCTAGTGGGATCTACTATCAAGATCAACTTTGATGGGGCCTCCAAAGGAAATCCTGGTCAAGCAGGGGGAGGGGGTATCTTAAGAAATAAAGAGGGATGATTGGTTGTTTGCCTATGCTTAGTCCTTTAGGAAAACAAACCAATAATATGGCGGAAGCCAGAGCCCTCCTATGGGGAATTTTAATAGCCAAGGAAAAAGGCATTAAGGATATACAGATTGAAGGTGATTCCCTAATCATCATAAGTGCTCTCAATAATAGGTGCAAGATCAATTGGGATTTAAGAAACATCATCCAAGACATCAAGGAAATGCTTAAGGATTTTGATAAAGTTTCTATTAATCACACGTGGAGACATGGTAATATTTGTGCGA
The DNA here is from genome assembly GCA_018340775.1 of Taxus wallichiana var. yunnanensis. Classification (NCBI taxonomy): domain Eukaryota; kingdom Viridiplantae; phylum Streptophyta; class Pinopsida; order Cupressales; family Taxaceae; genus Taxus; species Taxus wallichiana. The sequence goes on along the minus strand of CM031239.1, from coordinate 23,263,165 downwards.
CAAGATGGAAAATATAGGTGTCCTGGAGCCATGAGTACAAGATATGGGGTGTTGGAGATAAGCTTCCCTCTAATATTAATGATGAAATCATTAAGGAAAAGGGGTACTAAGTTCCATAATGGTGGCACGAGTGGGCGTATGTATTTCAAGTACCCTGGGAACTTTCACATTAATCATCTTCTCCACTCGTTTTGAAAGGGTGAATTTGTTGTTGGTTGTGGGGTGTTACCGGTTGAAAGGGAAGTTTGGTAAAGCTAAGATGGGAGGTGAAAAATCAGGGTGGAGCCTGCTAGTCAAAACTTTGAAGAGAACAATCTGAGTCTGTGGAATAAGCTTAAGGTTGGGGGATTCAGCAATTTCATTACCAAATTACATGGTCATGATTCTATACTGTCAAAATATTTTCAGCATTGCTTGGAAGGAGGGGGTTTTTCATATTCACGGCATGGATGTTGAGGTCTCGGAGACCAACATTGCTAGGATTACTGAAATGAAAATGGAAGGTTTGAAGCTCTATAAGGATAGAAAATGCAGGATTTGGAGATTGACAGGTTTTTGTTGGCAAAGAGAGGTGTCTAGGTTTTTCATGGATGGTATCACTCACTCTTGCATCCTTGGTGTGTGGAAGGATGTCTGCCTCCAACTCATGAAATACATCACTTTGGAGGGAAAGTATAGAAATATCTATACCCACCATATGACCCTGCTCAACATGTTCCGGCACAAGGTGATGATCAATATCCCTTTCTTCCTTGCTACCTCTCTCACGAATTCCTTGATTGCCTTTCAGCAAGACAAGGCTGAGCTTCCCCTACATGAAGGTTTGATTCTCCTACTGTCAAGAATGGTACTCGACCCTGGTCCCTCCTTTGAGGTTGGTGATGGATGAGCATGCTGAGGAGGATGATGTCACTCTTGTTGTTTGCCTCACTAAAATGAAGGTGGGCAAGGGTATCGATGTGGAAAAGGATTGGGAAAATTCAATAGAGATGGTGACCTTGGGAGGCCAGTGCGTCCAGGAAAATGGATTGTGTGGGTGATCCTAATGTCTTCGATGAATGGAGTAGGAAAATGTTGTACCTGGAGGGTGTCCTGAAGGCCATGGAGGCTGCCAGTGCTGGCCAAAGAGATTCTATGATGGACATTATCAATATCTCCAAGAAAATGGTCACCGATCAAGTTCAGACTAAACATAGAGTTAACGAGCTAGAAAATCAAGTGAAGGTTTTGTTGGATAGGGTGGAAATGATGGAATCAGGAAACAAAAGAAGGAAATTCAACCTCAGGATCAATAACTCTAAGGAGGAGATGGATAATGGTGGACATGGAAGGTCCTGATCCCCTGGTTTGCTATGTTTGGTTGGAGCTCCTTGGTCATGTGATGTAGGTTACTGAGCCCTCTCAACTATGGGCGGAGCCCTCTCTCTCTAACAGCTATGGGTGTTTTAACTCATTTGCTAGGGTTCTTAAGTTTGGTGAACTTTTTTTTGGGTTCTTAGATTGTTTTTAAGATGTTTCTAACTCTCTTACAGGTCCAAACAGCATTGTAAGAGTTAAGATGTTTTAACTCATTTTCTAGGACTCTTTTGGTTTGGTAACTCCTGTTGGTTATCTCTTTTGCTCCTCTCTCTTGTATGGCCCCGAGAGCCAATCCTATTTTTGCCTTATCTAATAAAAAACCCCACCTGAGACCCTCGGGGCCGGTTCCATCTTTCTCATCGTCTTTTCTTATCTCTTTCCCTACAAAATATCTCCCCACCTCGCATAAGTCTTAGTCTAGTCTCCACTGGCCCATAGCTAGGTCTAACCTACATGAAATTGTAGCCTCACCACCGACCACTGTCTTTGGTGTTGCCCATTGCCCCTTGTGATCTCTAACCTATGAGTCTAATAGCTAGTTCTCTAACTCGTTCCCCAATGTGCCCTTTACTTAGCATAGGAGGGTATGTCTATCCTTGTGGTCATCATATGATCCTGGTAATATCATGTCTCATTCGGGGCATCCCTAAACCTTTCCATGACACTATCTAAAGGTGGTGCCATTAGCCTCATGGTCACCTATCCACTCTTCCTTACTACCATCGACCTCACCACCACCCGTCCATGTACTACCTATTCCATGGGACCTTTTTCTAATGATAGCCCCTTTATGATGAGACCCCTGTCTCGATGCCCGTGTCGATATCCCTACTACCACTTAAGCCTCGTAAAGCCACCACCAAAGGTGACTAGGATATGGATATATACCCTACAACCCTTTGATATGTGTTTGCAAGGCATCTATCTATCCTCCATCTTGTATAGGAGCCTAACCATGTTCCTTTACCTATAATTGTTTCTGGGCAGCAGTCAACTACCCCTATAGTGTAGTCACATGCCAAGTAATGGTGGCTACCTCTGTTATGGTTGTTATCAAGTGTACTACCGGTGCTGCCACTTTTCCCTGTAGTGCATCTCTCTACACTATCATAATCACCAAAGCATGCTGCCCTGGCCATGGTGGTGTTGCCTATAACTTTTCTGCCCACCAATGTCTATATCCATCAGATACCCCTACATCATCTATCCTATTATCCACTGGTAACTCCTCTTGACCTATTGGATCTATGGGGTGATGTGTAGATAAAGGCATCTCCACATCCTCCCAACAATACTATGGAAATGGTAGTGGTACATCATACACTAGTCCAAAATGATGTAAGATTCTGTCTACTAGGATCATCTGGTGCTTTTTGGCACCTCACCCTTGTGTCCATCACACCAACTACATCCCTTTTAGCTCTTGCCTCATGCCTCTAAATGCTATAAAGCTAACATAAGGCCATTATACTATGTCTCTCACATATAGCCCCTCCAGTCCCACCTATAATGCACCACATCATCTAACACCTTTGTTGCTCATGTCCGACCTCCTGGACCACCCATTTCCCGAATCTTGCCCTCTATCCCCCATGATTCCAATCTACTACCCACGAGTTCTTGTGGCCACACTACCACAATGTTCTCATAAGCACATAAATGTAAAAAGAAGGTACAACTTGCCAAATAAGCTAGTGCCCATGCAAACGGACTGCTCCTTGATCATGTCTCATAATACTCCCAACAGACCCTATGAAAATGACTTCCCTCTCAATCGGAAGTTCACAACACTCTAATATCACCATCATCATCATGGATAGCTACATCTCCTCTGGTTGTGTGGCATATATCACCATGTAAACCAAGCTCACATTATGCTTTGAGTCATCTCACTAGCCATCTCCCCAAATAATCCAATCATCACCTTGAAGGTGCCATCCATGAATACACTATAAACAAGATCCTAGAAAATCAGCAGCCATTAAATCCTCAGTAGAAATCCTCCACCGTGATTTTCATCTCTTCGGTAAGAAGGTGGAATGTGTTGGTCACTACATCCCATCTATCGATGAGAGCGACCATGAGACTAGGATCCCGTCGGATCCATCTATACTACCTGAACCTAATCAACCCTACCTCTCGTATATGGGTTCACTCCTCCTCTATCACACTACACCTCAATTCACCTACTAGGGTGATACTCTATCTTACAATGGCCACAATCGTTTATGTGCTTGCAACCAACTAACTCAAAACTATCAAGGCCTAAATTCATTTTTATAAACAACATAATTCTACACCTGCTATCCCATACACATTTATCATGTTCCTACTTCATCCCCGACCACTCATTTATCCCATTCCAACTTACCCAACCCCATTTCCACACCGACCTAAGTCCCACCTATCCCCTACCTACGTTTACCTACCCTCTCCTTCTCCCACCTACTTTTCTCCCTCCTATATCGCTACTCCATTCATTTTTACCTATTTACCCTACCCTCTCTTTTCCACCCCATTCTCGCCCTCTGCATCTAACCTATTTTGGCCTTTTTACCTTTTCATCTATGACTCGAGATTGGTAACTCATAACTGACATTGGTCCCCTATGCCCACTATCGGTCCTTTTTTCCCCACCGACACGTAATGCCTAAATGACGTCGGTCTCTACCGAATCCCCATGGAAATAAAATTTAAAATTTGTAAAACCTAAGCCTAAACTACCCCCATTCTACCCATACCTCACCCAAATTCATTTCCCAACCTATTTAACCTACATTCCACCCCCTTACCCAAATTGGCTCATTCTAACGACATTTTTAAATTTTCCATTTTCCCCGGTTTGTTCGTTTTTACCCAAATTTCTAAATACAAATGAGCCATAGGGATTAGAACCTACCTCATCCCACTGCCTCCTTCTCACTAGCACCTCTCGTCTCACTACTAGTTGGCCTCCACTACTCCCTCCTACTACCCATATCTATAATCGACCGCACAATCCTCCGGTGAATCAACTCATTCCACTCGATCACGTGGACCCATCTCCCTTTTTTGAATAGCCACTCAACCCCCTCCACCTTGGTCTTGTATAATCACCTCATCCTCTGCTCCACAAAAAACACCACACACTCCTCCCTAGTTGTTTTCTAATAATGTGAAATGTAAAAATGAATCCATAACATGATGGATTTTTACATTTTACCCTCGACCTAACCTAACCGACACCGGTTTTCCTATACCAACATCGGTCACATGCCCTAGTCTACCAATAGTGGTTTAACTAGATTGATATCGGTTGTTCTATTACCACTATCGGCCATACTCCTTATACCCCATCTGGTCCCTTCTCATTAATTTAACCACTTTCATACACTTTTACCCTTCACAGACCTTCACCACTACACTCAAGGTATTCCACTACACTGGTACCTCTCGTATTTTTCCATACCACCTCTTTCTCTCTATATCAGCCTTACCCATAGCCTTACCTCCCAACCTCCACACCATGCAACATTCAGCCCTACCCATGACCTCACCTCTTGACCTCTCCACCATGGAATTTTTCCTAACCCCCACACCCAATGACTTGTTTACTTTCCACTGCCCTCATTATCCGTTGGGGCATATTTTGGCCCCTAACATGGCCTTACCAATGAGCTTACCCAACTCCCCCACCCAACCTTGACCTTTGTGACCCTTGAATTAATGTACTCGTTATCCCTTGTGATAATGATACTTGGGTTATTTAGCCTAATGACCTTGCCTTTCCCTAATGTCATGTCACTTATCCAAACCAACCCATACCTTTTGGTGTCTTTGGATCATACCTAAACGTCCTGCACCTTTGACCTTGTTATGATTCCTGACCATATCCTATGCCTTGGATACCTGAATCACTTCACCCCTATTAGATAAACCTACCGGCCTTTACCAATATATATTTTACGTGCTTTTAAGCTTGGTACCTTATCACAATCTATACATGTGCATGCATTATATGGCACACTTATCTCTTACCCAACTTATAGCCATTGAACTTGTGTACTCACTATACCTTGTGATGTTGTTCCCTATGTTTTTTTATCCTAACAACCATACCTTACCTATTGTTGTGTCGTTTATCCTGAAAAAACCTTTGGTGTATCCGAGCATACCAAAATGTTCCTACACCTAACCTATTTTGTGTTTGTAACACCCTTGATAGTTCTTATTTTCCTCCTTTGTATTTCAAGTGTTGACATGTGATTTTCCTTATAAAGATATGTTCTTTTGATTTTAGGAGATCATGCTTGGTATGGATAAATCATTTATGTTCTTATGATCCTTTGAATGAATTGGAATGGTTTCCCTTGAATTCATTTTTCACTTCTTGTAGGTAAGTTGCAATCTGGTTTAAGAGTTGTAAACTTATCTATTAATCTGACTCATCCTTGGATCAATTTTAGTGATCCAAGGAATGTTTTAAATATTCTTTGTTGAACGAATGGTAAATCGACATTCCATGAATTAAAAGACATATGACAGAACTTTGTTGGTTACAAGTTCTTTGATTTTTGTGTGAACATGTTATATTCAGTCGTATGTTTTTCTTGGGTCTTTGGAGATCGATCGTGATAGGACAACACTGATGCAAATGAACTATAGCCTATCCATGGCTTAGGAAATATTTTGATTCCTAAAAAAAAAGGGACTGTCCTACGGAATCCTAAGCTAGGTAAGAATATATATATTTACTACCTAGCTATGTTAATTAATTAAATTTTATCCTAACCTAAGCTTTGTGCTAAAGGATTATGGAGAGGTTACTAGGTTATTTAAATTACCCTAAAACCTAATGCTATATGGTTATGTGATGATCTAACCTAATGCCTAAAAACTATTGTGTTGGAATTAATCTAACCTATGTGGAAACTACCTAAGGTGGTAATTTATTGATTGGGTTATATCCTAAGCTAACCTAAGATCTAACCTAAGCAATTATGTCTACCCTAAACTAATGGGCATGAAGGGGGAATTGGTGGTCACATGTATCATAGGTGATGGTTCCAAGGCATTTAAGTTGTTGATAAGATTTTTAAAAGAATATGTGTTGCCAGTTGTTGTAGGGGCTAGTTGACTTGGTGGAGGCTTATGAGGAAACTTCACTAAAAATGGAGTTGCATGTTAATTTTGATTTGGCATTTGCCAAACTTGGAAGGCAGTGGCAAGGAAGGATAGGTGGGAAAATAGGAATTAATGGAATTTATTGTTTTCGGTTTTTGTGCTCAAACCGTTTTGGTAAGCATGCAAATGGGTTTGTATGGGGTTATTTCACTTTGCATGTTTTGTGATTTTTACTCTGCATGCTCTCTGGTTTTTCAAATCATCGGATTGAACTAAAATTAATGGCTATTTTTGAGGTTTTAGACCTATTTTCGGTTCGTGGGATATATAAGAGGCATTGTGGGAAAAGAATATGGTTGTTTGATCTTTCATGGAGAAGAGGAGAAGTTGTGAGCTCGACCGGAGGTTATCTTCATTTGCGCGAAACCACTATCGGGCATGATAGGCTCTAACCTTTAAGATCTCTTGCTCTCTTTTAAATGTTTCATTAAAATAATTCTACTCTTTTGAGATTCCTGGATTACAAATATTAGGTGGTTATTTGCTTGTTGGGTTTATTAAATCTTGTGATATTGGTTATGAATCCTTGGTAAATGATGTTCTATTTGGAAACTTACCATGTGTAGTTCTTTAAAAAATAAAAGCATGCAAAACATATTTCTGTAACTCGGATTTTTCATTCTAGAATGGGTAATGGAAGTGTTCTATTTAAATAATATTCATTGCTTATTTAAATATGGTTCAGAGTTTTTGAGAACCTTGGGTTCTGTCTGATCTTATTGGAGTTTGTGTTTTATTTGATCTTGAGCTTGTGTTGAGCTCGTGTTTTTGTTGAGCCTTTATTCAAGCTCGTATTTGATTTGGAACTTGGTCTAGTTTTGTGTTTAATGAGAACTGGTGATGGAGGTTCTTGTTGTTCTGAACCAGTGTTGGAATCTTGGATAACCTTGGAATGTTTTTGAAGTCTGTATATAGCTTAGTGCTTGTGTTTTATTTTCCTTATGATAATTTGGACTATTAATGTCAGTTCATAATGTACATAGTACTTTTATTTTATTACTCATTTTTGGGCTAGAAATTTGGTGAGAAACTTGAGTTTCGTTGGAGCTGATATTTGGTTTCACGTTTTTATATGAATTTATGTTGGAGCCTCTAGTTGTTCTAAACTAGTGTTGAAATCTTGGGTAACTCGGACTATTGTTGAAGCCATATGTGTCTCTGTACTTGTGCTTTACTCTTGTGGTATTTTGGACTATTAATGGAAGTTCATGATTTCACCGCACTCTTATCTTGTTATTTGTTTGATTCTAAACTCTCGTTGGAAACTCATGTTTCATTTGAGATGGAAATAGGACTCCTTTTTTTGAATATGAACTATTAATGGATATTTGTATCTTATATTTCCTCATACTAAGATACTGTGCATATCTGAGCTCATGTTGATTTTTGTAATTTGACACTATGTACATGAAATTTAGTACTTAGTGTTTGGAAATAGTAGTAGGAACAATGTGTCGGTTCTATTCTGGTATGTTGAGTTTTCTTTGTTAATGATTTAAACTTGGATGGGAACTTGTTGTTTCCCTGAACCCATGAATAATTACTTGGGTAGTCTTGTACCTTTGTGAGAAGCTTGTGTTCATCAATATGCTCAGATTTTATACTTTCGAGCTCTGGTGGTAGCATTATTAACATGTTCGATTTTATTTTGGTATTTGAATTGGGTTTTAAATTCTTAAAGAGTTTAAAGCTTAGAAACTCTTCTAATCAAACTACTTACTCAAGGAAATCTGGGAGAGTAGATTAAATCGAGCTATTTAAATATCCTTGGGATTTAACTAGAAACATTTTCTAAGGATAATGGGATTCTGTCATTGAGATTTGTTGATGCTTCTAATCCTGTTAAACTTACTAATCAGTTATTTTTCTATCTCTTGTTGGATATAGTAAATACACCTTGTGTCTTTATAAAAGAAAGGAATGTGATTCCTTTAGAACAGACTGTGTTTTAGGACTACTATTTTTATTTCATTCTGAGTATGGAATTGAAACTCGTGTTCTTTGAAAGTAAAGAAGTATAAGGAATATGGCAGTGTGCTTTCTTCCTACTGTATAGATCATTGGTTGAACTTTTCTATTTTGATTCTCTTTAAAAATGGGATTTCTTTATGAGTTGTTTGGTCTTCCTTGTTCAAATATTTTGTAGAAATGATGTTGGAAGAGATTAGATTATTCAGTTTTTATTTAGCTGGAAAATGTAAGCTTGTTTGGAAGATTGTTTGTTTGACAAGACTTTACTTGTTTGGTTTGAGATGAGTAAGTTTTGTCTCTTGTATTCTATCTTTTTGTGAATTATCCTTGGATGGAATCTAGTAGAGATTAACTCCACTATGATTCTACCTTGATTTTGAATGATTGTTTCAGATCTTTAAAAATTAATTTCTATATGTGGAAGTGGATTTAAACTTGTAGAAAGACCATTTGATTTTCTATTCCTTCTTGGATTAAGATAGAATTATGTTCTGATGAATATCTTAAATGTTAAAAAGTTTAAGGTGGCTGTCCTTTAAAAGAAACAGTTAAATCACATTTTGAATCTATTCGGTTTCTCAGATGTTTGTGTCTGGGTGTAGTGGTAATGATTCTCTTCTTCTTTTGCTTAGGAGCAAGGTGAATCATCCTAAGTAGAACCATGATTTAAATATTTCTTTTGGCTTGAAGTAAATATAATTGTTGTATTGTATTATGAAAGTTTGGGAACAACGAGATGTTATGATCTGTTGTTTGCCTAAGGATAATTGATAGGATCAATTAAACTCTAATTTTGTAAGGCTGATATAGTGTATTGTATTTTGTCTTTTCTTTTCAAGTGAATTCAATTGGTTAAAATGTACTTATTTTTCGTTCTATTGATGTATTGATATTATGATGTAATAATTGTCTCATTAAAGAAGAGTTGTTTTAATGGAACAATTATTAGAATGCACTTCTTTTTAAATCTTATTACTTATCATGCTCAGTTCATTGAACTGACCCGTGCTAGCAATTTTTACAGATGGACTTTGTAAGTGATAAGGAAGGAAAAAACTTATGTGATGCATTGGCTGATTTAAGTTTGATTTTTGTGAAGAACTCTGAATCATTCTTGAGATTGTATTGAAAAAGAAAAGTAGTATTCTTTTGTAATGAAGGCAGTTGTTATGTAGCATACCTAAATGTATAGGTTTTAGAGATGAATTAAATGTTGAGAATTTATTTACAGTGGATGTGTAAATTATCTTGTACTTTCATTACATAGATGGAATCCTATCTTTTAATATACTCCATATTATGTATATGCTTAATGGGGTATTCTTAGATAATTTTGACAAAGTGGGAATTGTAATAAACTCCTAAATAGGATGCAACTTCCTAAGTTGCAGGGATTTGATGGTTATAAACAAACAATTCAATATAGTAATATGATGTGGAATGAACATTCAATAATAACTATTGAATTTTTAAATGATTTATAGGGGTTCTAGGCCTAGTACTTAATCATGTGAAGGAAGATTCTTCGTCTATCTTAAGAATGCAAACAAAATGGAAGACATGATTCCTAATCATTAGACTTCATTAATAAAGTCTACTTAGTTACAACCTAGATGGGTGTTACACTTTCTTGAATGGTTAAGTCTCAATAAATAGCACTCATGATGTTGTTGTACTATTTTGGTTAACGGATTATTAATACCATTAAACGAACGTTAAAGGCAATCTTTAGTTAAGGAAATTATTTAACGATCAATTGAATCTATTATAGAAAAGAACTTAAGAAGTGTTGGATTAGGGTTTGGCAAGGTTGCTGAAATCTGTTTTAATAATCCAAATTAATTATATTATGATAAGCTCCTTGTGGTATGTAAATCTCGATGAGGTTGTTCTGTAGGATGTTGGCACATGCCAACTACAGGACTGTACCTTCAAGAAGATTAGGATCTTCTCAAGGATACAGTAATATAGTTGACATGTGGCAACACCCTTCTGCATTGATCATCTAGATCTACAAACAATGGACTTGAACTTAGTTTCTCTCTAGGTCTGGTTAGTAGCATGGTTAAGATAAGGAGTAGCCCTCTAAAAATCGGGGTACCTTGGCACACAGGGTTGACTTAGGTGGACCCAGTATGCCAACTTACCCTAAGTTTTCGTGAGCCTCTCCCTATCATAACATATGTTGCTAACTCGAACTAGGGTTAAACCTTGGGCAAGTGGACTGACGAAAGTTAGTAAAGGAAATTCTAGATAACAATAGAGTGGGGTGAAGGATGTATTCTAGATTGATGAGTATGCCATCAAGGAATAGTAATACAAACAATATGTTAGAAATATTTAGCCAAAGTATCGCAAGTTGCTTTGGTTACGTTGTCCTATGTCACCTAGTCTAAGGTTCATGATGCAGATGAATATTGGTAACAAATATTCAAATAGGTTCCTTTGACAGATCACTCAATACCCTGAAGGGAAGGAGAACCAAGTATACGTATTATATGGAAAATTATTGAATACTTAAATGTTAAACATGAATAGATCGGTAGTTTATCGAGTCATGAAATGAATAGATCAGTAGCACATCGAGTCATTACAACTACATATGGTTATTTGTTATATGAATGATTGATAAAGAATGTGTGTTCTAAATTATGAATTTAGAATAGAGAACATTATTTATAAAAAAAAATTCCCTTGTTTCTAAAGTCTTAAAATGGGAATGTTACATCTTGGTATTAGAGATGAAGGTTGCATCTCTTGGACATATTGTGTCCATAATCTAATTAAACTTAAATTTTATTATAACAGAAAGTGGTGAGAACAAGAGGAGACATTATGAATAACCCTCCACCTAGGGAAGGAGTGTAGCAACTACCTGAAACTTGATGAGATCCTTTTTGCCTTATTGGACACAAGAGATCGATTGGCTATGCTTGAACAAAAAGTAATGGGAAGTGAGGAGGAAGAAGAAGTTGATAACAATAATCAGCCACCTCTAGGGGACAATGCCAATGAAGGTGCTGATAATAACAATGTTAACATACCTGTTCAACCTGAGAACAAAAAGGCTAGACTAGTAGCGGAACTCACTAATGACATAAAAGGATAAGTCCACCCAAGTTTGATGGCACCACATTAGGAGATGGAGCTAAGAATTAGCTCAGTGAAATAGAGAAGTACTTTGCAATAAGGAACTTCTCAGAGGAAACCAAGGCTATATGGGGAGCATATCAGCTTTCCCATGAAGCATCTTCATGGTGGGATAGTTGTAAGGCTGAGTTAAATATTGATGAAACTAACATCGCTTGGGATCAATTTAAAAGTTATTTTAGGAAATGATGGCTGCCACAACTCTACTATGATTAGAAAATGATTGAATTTCAGAACTTAGCTCAAGGAAAGCTAACAGTAACTGAGTATTGGGAATGGTTCATGAAACTCCTCAAGTATGTACCTCAGTATCAAAATGATGAGAAGTTTAGGATATAGAAATTAATTATGGGATTGAATCCCATTATTGGGGGAGAATTTGATGTTCATAGCCCAACCACTATGGAAGGGGTTGTTGAGAAATCCATAAGGTAGGAACAAAAATTAAAGGCTATTTCTTCTCATAAGGAGGATATAAGGAAGAAAGTTCCAAACCCCTCTTCAACTTATCTTGCACCTAAGAAGGGACCATGGAAGAATTTTGGTAATAAAAGTAAGTTTTCAGCTAATAATAATAAGAAAACAACAATGAATAAGACTACTGAAATGCATGAAACAATTTTACCAAGAATAATAACAATAATGAAAAAGTCCTATAGATGTCAGAATAATAACTTTAAGGTTGTAAATAATTTCGAATCTAGAAAGGGACCTATAGAGGCTGTTATAATTATGGCAAGGATCATTATGCAAATCAATGTCCTTTGAAGAAGGATGATCGTAATCAGTAGCACAAGATACATGTTGCAGTAGCTGACAAGCAAGCTGAAAAGCAAGCTACACCTATAGAAGTTCCTGGTAAGTTATTTGGCACACCTGTAACTATTCTTTTTGATATGGGAGCTATGGAATATTTTATTTCTAGTAAACTTGCTTTTAAACTTAAAAGAAAAGCTGGAAAAATGGATAAATCATGGAATGTACATTATGGTAATAATTCTATTCATATAGTTAGTATGTGTCTTTTTGGAGAATTCCTTGAATTACCTAACTTTTCCATAGAGGTTGACCTTTATGTTGCACCTTTATGGTCTTATGATGTAATCATAGGGGTTAATTAGTTAGCAAAACATAAGGCTAAAGTGAATTGTTTAGAAAAATGCATTAGTTGTTTAGATGACCTACGTAGAAAATAGTAGAGATTCGGGGTGTGAAACGTGAGATTTCCATTAGGAAACTATCAGCTATACAACTTAAAAGGCAAAAAAAAAGGATGTACCTTATATGCGAAAAAAATTTGAATCTGTAGAGGAAAACAACCATTTCATGGAACAATATCCGTTGTTACAAGACTTCAACAATGTATTTCTGGAAGAGTTCTTATGTCTTCCACCCAAAAGGGAATTTGATTTTATGATTGAGATCAATCCTGGAACTGAACCTATTTCTAAGGCACGGTATTGAATGACTACTATAGAATTAGTAGAGCTTAAGGCTCAATTGCAAGAAATTTTGTCTAAGGGTTTGATTAGGCTAAGTGTTTCACCTTGGGGAGCTCCAGTGATCTTTGTGAAAAAGAAATATGGAACACTTAGATTGTGCATTTATTACAGGATGTTAAATAAAGTAACAATCAAGAATAGATACCCACTTCCAAGAATTGATGATTTGTTTGATCATATGTGTGGAGCATCGGTATATTCTAAGATAGATCTTCAATTTGTATATCATAAATTATGGATTAAGGATGAGGATATTCATAAAATAGATTTCGAATAATGTATGGACATTATAAGTTTATAGTTTTACCTTTTGGATTAACTAATGCACCTGTGACATTTATGAATTTAATGAATAATATCTTTCAAGAATACTTGGAAAAATTTGTGCTCGTATTCTTGGACAACATTATCATATATTCTAAAAACATAGAAGAACATCATGATCATTTGAAAGTAGTTTTGGAAATTCTAAGAAAGAGACGGTTGTTTAGTAAGCTATCCAAATGCTCTTTCTATGACACAAAACACTATTTGGGTCATGTAATAAGTAAGGATGGAATTACGGTAGACCCTTCTAAAGTTGTAGCTATAATAGAATGTCCTGCACCAAATAATGTACATGAAGTTAGAAGCTTCATGGGACTTGCTAGCTACTATAGGAAATTTGTAAAAGACTTTTCTAAGATAATCGCACCAATAACTTCCTTACAAAAGAAAGATAAAAAGTTTGTTTGGAGTGAGAAATGTTAAATTGCATTTAAAACCTTGAAGGAACAATTAACTTCAGCACCTATTCTTGTAGTACTAGATCCTGATGGAGATTTTATGGTGGTAACTGATGCATCCGGTGAAGGTCTAGGAGGTATTTTTTACAAATTGGTCATGTTATTACATATGAAAGTAGAAAAATTAAGTTATATGATTTGAATTATGTTCCACATGATTTAGAGCTTGCTGTCATAGTTCACGCACTTCAAGTTTGGAGGCATTATCTACTTGGTAAACCATTTAAGTTGAAAACCATCATCTTAGGCTAAAGTATATTTTCACTCAGCCAAATCTGAATGTAAGACATCGAAGGTGATTAGAGTTTTTGTCTCATATGATTTTGACATAAGTACATTAAAGGAAAAGAAAATAGAGTGGTTGATGCTCTAAGTTGTAGGAATCACATTTATGCTCTTATAACACTTAGAACTCAGGTTTAAGGATGAAGTAAAAAGTGTTATGGAATCTAATTCTTATCTTCAACAAGCAAAGGCAGCACTTGTTTCCGATTTGAATGAATCGAGGTATAAAGGTTTTCACTTTGATCAAGAAGGAATATTATGATTTGAAAACAAATTTTATGTACCTTTGCTTAATGATTTGAGGAAGAAATTGTTAGCTGAATTTCATAATTCACCTTTTTTAGACACCCCGGCATTACAAAGATGCTTACTGATATAAAACAATAATATTTTTGGAAAGGAATGAAAAAGATGTTATTGATTTTGTGACACACTATCTTGAATGTCAACACATAAAAGCATAACATATGCACCCAAATGGTTTATCGTATCCTCATAGCATACTATAGTATAAATGGCATGTAATAATCATGGATTTTGTATAAGGGTTGCCTATGTCAAGAAATAAACATGATGTTATTTTGGTAGTTGTTGATAAACTAATGAAATTATCTCATTTTATTGTTGGAAATCAAGGATGATTCTTCTGTTTTGGCTAAAATATTTGTACACAAAATTTTTAGATTACATGGAGTACCTGAATTAATCATATCTAATAGAGATCCTAGAATGACTTCAAGGTTTTGGCAAATGCTTAATGCAACTCTAGGAACTAAGATAAATTCCACTTCTACGTATCACCCGTGAAACGAGATGGACAACTTGAAAGAGTAAATAAAATTTTAGAGGATATGTTACAGATGTATTCTATGGATTAGTAGTATAAGTGGGAAGAGTATCTTCCATTAGTTGAATTTGCATACAATAATACATATAATGCTTCTCTTAAGATGACACTTTTCGAGGCTCTTTATGGAAGGAAATGTAGAACCCTTTTAGTTTGGATAGCATTGAAGATAGAGAGGTAGTTGGACCTAAAATCCTTACAAAAATGGAACAATAAGCTAAAATGATTTTGAACTCTTGAAAGAAGTGACTGATAGGTAGAAGAGTTATGCTGACTTAAAATGAGTTGATAGGAAATTTGAACTTGGAGAGAAGGTTTTTCTTTGGGTTAAACTAAAAAGAGTTCTATAACTTTTGGTAAGGGTGCCAAGTTATCACCTCGTTATGTTGGACCTTTTGAAATAGTTGAAGTAATCAACCCTATAGGTTATCGTTTAGCATTACCACCTTTTTTTTCACGAATGCATGATGTTTTCCATATTTCTTTGCTTAAGAAATACATTTCAGATTTATCACATGTGCTAAATTGGAATTCCTTGCTGGTCTAAGACACAGGAATAATCATGGTTAAATCCATTTGAGCACTAGAAACTTTCCAGTTGCATTTAAGAAATTGAGAAATAATTCAATGTAACATCCAATGGGACCAATTTAACGAAGAGAGTGTAACTTGGGAAAATATAGAGGATATGAAAACTACGTTTTCCATATCTATTTAAACAAAATTGATTCTTTGGATTGGTAAAAATTTATGATTTTATCTTTATGTGACAATAAGTATGCTAGTTTTGGGTAGATAATTATTTGATTTGAATAACAACTATTTAATGTTGATTTCTTGAACTATAAGATTTTAATATATTTTGACTTATGGTAAGAGAAGTGAATGGAGTGATTGTCCTAACTTATATTATTAAAGAAAAGAGTAATCATTGGGACGATGATTCTTTTTAGGATGGGAGCATGTAAAACCCTTGACAGTTGTTATTTTTCTCCTTTGTATTTCAAGTGTTGACATGTGATTTTCCTTATAAAGATATGTTCTTTTGATTTTAGGAGATCATGCTTGGTATGGATAAATCATTTATGTTCTTATGATCCTTTGAATGAATTGGAATGGTTTCCCTTGAATTCATTTTTCACTTCTTGTAGGTAAGTTGCAATCTGGTTTAAGAGTTGTAAACTTATCTATTAATCTGACTCATCCTCGGATCAATTTTAGTGATCCAAGGAATGTTTTAAATATGCTTTGTTGAATGAATGGTAAATCAACATTCCATGAATTAAAAGACATATGAAAGAACTTTGTTGGTTACAAGTTCTTTGATTTTTGTGTGAACGTGTTCTATTCAGTCATATGTTGTGCTTGGGTCTTTGGAGATCGATCGTGACAAGACAATGCTGACACAAATGAACTATAGCCTGTTCATAGCTTAGGAAATATTTTGATTCCTAAAACAAAAGGGACTGTCCTACGAAATCCTAAGCTAGGTAAGAATATATATATTTACTACCTAGCTATGTTAATTAATTAAATTTTATCCTAACCTAAGATTTTTGCTAAAGGATTATGGAGAGGTTACTAGGTTATTTAAATTATCCTAAAACCTAATGCTATATGGTTATGTGATGATCTAACCTAATGCCTAAAAACTATTGTGTTGGAATTAATCTAACCTATGTGGAAACTACCTAAGGTGGTAATTTATTGATTGGGTTATATCCTAAGGTACGCATCCTAAGCTAACCTAAGATCTAACCTAAGAAATTATGTCTACCCTAAACTAATGGACATGAAGGGGGAATTGGTGGTTGCATGTATCATAGGTGATGGTTCCAAGGCATTTAAGTTGTTGATAAGGTTTTTAAAAGCATACGTGCTGCTAGTTGTGGTAGGGGCTAGTTGACTTGGTGGAGGCTTATGTGGAAACTTCACTAAAAATGGAATTGCATGTTAATTTTGATTTGGCATTCACCAAACTTGGAAGGTGGTGGCAAGGAAGGATAGGTGGGAAAATAGGAATTAATGAAATTTATTGTTTTCAGTTTTTGTGCTCAAACCATTTTGGTAGGCATGAAAACGGGTTTGTATGGGGTTATTTCACTTTGCATGTTTCATAATTTTCACTCTGCATGCTCTCTAGTTTTTCAAATCAGCAGATTGAACTACACTTAATGGCTATTTTTGAGGTTTTAGACCTATTTTCGGTTCGTGGGATATATAAGAGGCATTGTGGAAAAATAATATGGTTGTTTGATCTTTCATGGAGAAGAGGAGAAGTTGTGAGCTCGGTTAGAGGTTCTCTTCGATTTGGCAAAAGCACTATCAAGCATGATAGGCTCTAACCTTTAAGATCTCTTGCTCTCTTTTAAATGTTTCATTAAAATAATTTTGCTCTTTTGAGATTCCTGGATTGCATATCTTATGTGGTTATTTTCTTGTTGGGTTTATTAAATCTTGTGATATTGGTTATGAATCCTTGGTAAATGATGTTCTGTTTGGAAACTTACCATGTGTAGTTCTTTAAAGAAAAAAAAGCATGCAAAACGTATTTTTGTAACTCAACTTTTTCATTCTGGAATGGGTAATGGAAGTGTTCTGTTTAAATAATCTTCATTGCTATTTAAATATGGTTTAGAGTTTTTGAGAACCTTGGGTTCTCATTTGATCTTGTTGGAGTTTGTGTTTTATTTGATCTTGAGCTTGTGTTGAGCTCATGTTTTAGTTGAGCCTTTATTTGAGCTCGTATTTGATTTGGAACTTGGTCTAGTTTCGTGTTTAATGAGAACTAGTGATGGAGGTTCTTGTTGTTCTGAACCGGTGTTGGAATCTTGGATAACCTTGGACTGTTGTTGAAGTCTCATATATAGCTCGGTGCTTGTGTTTTATTTTCCTTATGATAATCTAGACTGTTAATGTTAGTTCATAATGTACACGGTACTTGTATTTTATTACTCATTTTTGGGCTCGAAATTTGGTGAGAAACTTGAGTTCCGTTGGGGCTAATATTTGGCTTCATGTTTTGATATGAATTTGTGTTGGAGCCTCTAGTTGTTCTAAACTAGTGTTGAAATCTTGGGTAACTCGGGACTGTTGTTGAAGCCGTATGTGGCTCTGTACTCGTGCTTTACTCTTGTGGTATTTTGGACTATTAATGGAAGTTCATGATTTCATCGCACTCTTATCTTGTTATTTGTTTGATTCTGAACTCTCGTTGGAAACTCATGTTTCATTTGAGATAGAAATAGGACTCCTTGTTTTGAATATGAACTGTTAATGGATATTTGTATCTTATATTGCCTCACACTAAGATACTGTGCATATATGAGCTCATGTTGAGTTTTTTTAATTCGACATTGTACATGAAATTTAGTACTTAGTGTTTGGAAATCGTAGTAGGAACGATGTGTTGGTTTTGTTCTAGTACGTTGATTTTTATTTATTATTGATATAAACTTGGATGGGAACTTGTTGTTTCCTTGAACCCATAAATAATTACTTGGGTAGTCCAGTACCTTTGTGAGAAGCTTATGTTTGTCACTATGCTCAAATTTTGTACTTTCAAGCTCTGAGCTGGTAGTATTATCGACATGTTCGATTTGACTTTAGTATTTGAATTGGGTTTTTAACTTATTAAATATTTTAAAGCTCAGAACTCTTCTAATCGAACTACTTACTCAAGGAAATATGGGAGAGTAGATTAAATCGAGCTGTTTAAATATCCTTGGGATTTAACTGGAAACATTTTCTAAGGATAATGGGATTCAATCATTGAGATTTGTTGATGCTTTTGATCCTGTTAAACTTATTGATCGGTTATTTTTCTATCTCTTGTTGGATACAGTAAATACACCTTGTGTATTATAAAATAAAGGAATGTGATTCCTTTAGAATAGAATATGTTTTAGGACTGCTATTTTTATTTCATTCTGGAGTATGGAATTGAAACTCATGTTCATTGAAAGTAAAGAAGTGTAAGGAATATGGCAGTGTGCTTTCTTCCTACTGTATAGATCATTGGTTGAACTTTTATATTTTTATTCTCTTTAAAATGGGATTTCTTTATGAGTTTTTTGGTCTTCCTTGTTCAAATATTTTGTAGAAATGATGTTGGAAGAGATTAGATTATTCAGTTTTTATTTAGCTAGAAAATGTAAGCTTGTTTGGCAGACTGTTTGTTTGACAAGACTTTACTTGTTTGGTTTGAGATGAGTAAGTTTTGTCTCTTGTATTCTATATTTTTGTGAATTCTCCTTGGATGGACTCGAGTAGAGATTAACTCCGGTATGAGTCTACCTTGATTTTTGAATGATTGTTTCAGATCTTTAAAAATTAACTTCTATATGTGGAAGTGGATTTAAACTTGTAGGTAGACCATTTGATTTTCTATTCCTTCTTGGATTAAGATAGAATTCTGTTCTGATGAATATCTTAAATGTTAAATTTTTAAGGTAGTTGTCCTTTAAAAGAAATAGTTAAATCATGTTTTTAATCTATTTGGTTTCTCAGATGTTTGTGTCTAGGTATAGTGGTAATGATTCTCTTCTTCTTTTGCTTAGGAGCTAGGTGAATCATCCTAAGTAGAACCATGATTTAAATCCTTCTTTTGGCTTGAAGCAAAGATAAATGTTGTATTCTATTATGAAATATTGGGAACAATGAGATGTTATGATCTGTTGTTTTCCTAAGGATAATTGATAGGATCAATTAAACTCTAATTTTGTAAGGCTGATATAGTGGATTGTATTTTGTCCTTTTCTTTGAAGTGAATTCAATTGGTTAAAATGTACTTCTTTTCCATTGCTATTGATGTATTGATATTATGATGTAATAATTATCTCATTAAAGAAGATTTGTTTTAATGGAACAATTATTAGAATGCACTTCTTTTTAAAGCTTATTGCTTATCATGTTCAGTTCATTGAATTGACCCATGCTAGCAATTTTTATAGATGGACTTTGTAAGTGATTAGGAAGGAAAAACTTATGTGATGCATTGCTGATTTAAATCTAATTTTTGTGAAGAACTCGAATCATTCCCTTGAGATTTTATTGAAAAAGAAAAGTATTATTCTTTTGTAATGAAGGCGGTTGTTATGTAGCATACCTAAATGTTTAGGCTTTAGAGATGAATTAAATGTTGAGAATTTATTTACAGTGGATGTGTAAATTATCTTGTACTTTCACTACATAGATGGAATCCTATCTTGTTAATATACTCCATATTATGTATATGCTTAATGGGCTATTCTTAGATAATTTTGATAGTGGGAATCGAATAAAATCCCTAAATAGGATGCAGCTTCCTAAATTACAGAATTTGATGGTTATAAATAAACAATTCAATATAGTAATATGATGTGGAATGAACATTCAGTAATAACTATTGAATTTGTAAATGATTTATAGGGGTGTTAGGCCCTAGCACTTAATCATGTAAAGGAAGATTCTTCCTCTATCTTAAGAATGAAAAAAAATGGAAGACATGATTCCTAATCATTAGAATTCATTAATAAAGTCTACTTAGTTACAACCTAGATGGTTGTTACACTTTCTTGAACGGTTAAGTCTCAATAAAGATAACTTATGATGTTGTTTTCCTGTTTTGGTTACTGATTATTAATACCATTAAACGAATGTTAAAGGCAATCTTAAGTTAAGGAAATTATTTAACGATAAATTGAATCTATTATAGAAAATAACTTAAGAAGTGTTGGATTAGGGTTTGGAAGGTTGCTGAAATCTATTTTAATAATCCAAATTAATTATATTATGACAAGATCCTTATGGTATGTAAATCTCAATGAGGTTTTTCTCAGTGGCACACGCTAATTTCTGAGGATGCCTTCTAGAATATTAGGATCTTCTCGAGGATACAAGAATATAGTTGACAAGTGGTAACACCCTTCTACATTGATCATCTAGATCTACAAACAATGTACTTGAACTTAGTTTCTCTCTAGGTCTAGTTAGTAGCATGGTTAAGATAAGGAGTAGCCCTCTAAAACTCGGGTACCTTGGCACATGGGGTCAACTTAGGTGGACCCAAAGATGCCAACTTACCCTAATTTTTGTGAGCCTCTCCTATCATAACATATGTTGCTAACTCAAACTAGGGTTAAACCTTGGGCAAGTGGACTGATGGAAGTCAATAAATAACTTTCTAGATAACAATAGAGTGGGGTGAAGGACATATTCGATTGATGAGTATGCCATCAAGGAATAGTAATATGAACAATATGTTAGAAATCTTTGGTCAAAGTATCGCAAGGTGCTTGTTGCATTGTCCTATGTCACCTAGTCTAAGTTTCGTGATGTAGATGAATATTTTTAACAAATATTTAGATAGGTTCCTTGACGAGATCACTCAATACCATGAACAAGGAAGGAGAACCAAGTATATGTATTATAAGGAAAAGTAAATATTCCTCGTACCCAACCTCTCGAAGGTCATGCCAACATAGTCGGTGGGAATGGACTATACGTGGGGTATGGGTAAACTAGTTAGGCAATCTTATATCTTCAACACGCACTAATGGAATCTGTGAATCTAAGGTAGAGAAGGCCCTCCTAACCTGAAATGGCATGATAGATTAGTTGGTGAGGATGACTACTCAAGTCTCCAATCAATATCGATCTCTAGCGTAATATGGTCTATAGGTTGTGGTATACAGGAAAATGACCTAGGATTGTTTCGTGTATATCTCCATATAGGATCATAGGATGGATGATGGATATAGTGGATTCTAAGGGTGATTCTTCGATCTAGTCTGGAAATTCTTAGAGTCATTAGCTGCTATATCCAACAAGGATAACTATGTGATGATGATAGGTGGAAGTGGAGTATATCTCGAATACTAATGTATGTAAGCCAAAGGTCAATGTCGGATTGACTGTGGACTCGCTGGGTTGTGGTATTTATGGATCACAACTAAATGTTCATGGTTTTTATGTACTTTCTATGGTCATGTACGGAATCAATCCATAATCCCTAGTATCTAATAGTCATATGCCTTTTCAGCCTCTATGTTTAGAACTACAAGATGTGTAATCTTCTTAGAGTACCTTACAAGCGTTCTGGCAACCTGAATTCTTAAGCTAGTGTCTATGTCGGTGAGAATATCTCCTCGCATCTGGTTGTGGGACCAAAGGATCACAACCAAATGTTTTCTCACTTTCAAGCCCTTCTACGATCATGCGGATGTTTATCTAGGGTAACTTTGTAGTTTAGCTGGTTTGACTGTAATATGTGTGCTTGTTGAGGGGGAGGCGTAATGAGTTGTTGATATGGCGTAGCATATGCATTTATAGGGGTATAAGGAAATCCCTGTTGTTGAGAAAGCATGCTAGGAGAGGAGAACACATCCCTTGTGGTAATTTAGAATACATGTTTAAGTATGAAGGAGTATTGCCTAGGAATGGATTTTTCTGTACTAGACCGGTAGGTAACATATTCACCACCTAATGGAAGTGTTAGAAATGGAGGTTTTAGTTCAAATTTTTGTGAATACTGAGGAGGAATGCCCAACGTGCCTATTCCTATGAGGAGGTATACTTGGCTAGGATGATGTGGAGGATTGGAATTTCCTACCTACATGAATTGAGAATTTTGACTTGCTTGAGCAAGTTCTAACCCTCTAACCTTTTCTACTAAAGTTGAGATGACTTCATCTGGCTAAGTTACTGATATTTTCCTTAGTGGAATTTTTGATATATCCCGAGCTTGTATAGGCATGTGGTACCCCACTATGAATTGATCGTTTCCCTTCCATGTTTCCCCGAGGGTATTTCCTTTAGGTAGCGGCATGGAGGTGTTTTCTTGAAACGAGACCCCGAGCCGTGTTTGTAAACTTCCTATAGGTGGGTACATACTCCAAGAGCATTGTTCATTCCTAACATGATGCACTTTGAATGTTAATTATCTAAAAATGGATATAGATCTGATTGTCTACTAATTTGTGGTCTAAACAACACCGAGGAGACGAACCAGTTATCCTATAAAAACATATTGTTTGAGGCCGAAAGTTCCAGGTTATTACATTTGAACGAACTAATCCAACTCCTCTATTTGGAAAGAATAACTATATCTAGTCCTTGGGGTGGAGTTTGTGTTGATAATTGGTTAGCTGAATAATTGTCACCCCATGCTGAGAGCGAGGGTGATGGTTGCCTATTTAGTTGATCGTAGTATGCTTCAAGACCTAGGAGAGGTCTACCATATGCGTTGAATCCCGACATATTCGGGGGGTATATGAATACCTGCAGAATAATGGGAAAGAGCGAAGGTGGATGTAGAAATAAAGAAAAATAGAAGAACTGTGTTGTTCACGTCGGGTTCACCAATTTTGTACGATGGAAAAGTGACAAGCGAGCATGGGAATCTACAAGTAACTCTTCCTCGTACTGACCTCTCGAGGTCATGCCGAGATAGCTAGTAGGAATGGACTATGCATGGAGTATGGGTAAACTAGTTAGGCAATCTTATATCTTCAACATGCACTAATGGAATATGTGAATCTAAGGAAAGAAGGCCCTCCTAACCTAAACTGGTGTGATAGATCGGGCCAATGAAGGATGATTGCTCAAGGCTCCAATCAATATTGAGCTCTAGCATAATCAGGTATATAGGTTGTGGTATACGGGAAAATGACCTAGGATTATTTCATGTATATCTCTAGATAGGGTCATAGGATGGATGATGGATATAGTGTATTCTATAGGTGATTATATGGTCTAGTCTAGAAATCCTTAGCTTCGTTAGCTACTATATATTCGACAAGGATAATCGTGTGATGATAATAGGTGGAAGTGGAGTGGATCTAAATACTAATGTATGTAAGCCGGTGTCAACATCGGATTGACTGTGGACTCATTGGGTTATGGGATTTGTCGATCACAACCGAATGTTCGTGGTTGTCATGGACTTGCTATGTTCATGTGCGGAATTAGTCCCTAATCCATAGTATCCAATATTCATATGCCTTATTGGCCTCTATGTTTACAACTACAAGTCGTGTAATCTTCTCGCAGTACCTTACAGTGTTCTCGCAACCTAAATTCTTAAGCTAGTGTCTATGTCGGTGAGAATATCTCCTACGTCCCTGCTATGGGACCAAAGGATCAGAACTCGAATGTTTGCTTGCTTTCAAGCCCTTCTACAATCATGTGTATGTTTATCTAGGATAACGTATAGTTTGGCTGGTTTGACTAGAATATGTGTGCTTGGTCATCTTCTATGTTTAACCCTCTTAATCGTGAGCTGATCTGTTGCATGTCCGTTGTTGTTCGAAGACTTGGATTCTAAGATTCTGATCTATATCAACTATTGTTGTAACCAGATTGGGTTGAGGCATGATTGGTTCGAATACATATTCTCTGGGCTCCTAGGTCCCATGATTGTCATGTAAAAGGAAATGATATAAGGCTAACTAATGACAAATAAATTGACTACGTGAGATATATCTATTTATATTCCTAAATCTGATTTTTTGATAAACTGTTGAAAGAAATTTAAAAGAGCAATTATCTAATATATTTGGAAATTGACAACTAAACTAATAACGAAATTAAAAAAACAAAGCAGCCGAGTATATAGCTACTTGTCTGTGTAGTTGTGAATCTATTCTAAATAACCGGATAACCGATCTAATGTATTTGAAAGACTCTTGATCCTACCTCGAAGTGAGGAGTGAATCATAGTTTCTCGTAAAATATCAATCCCCACACTTCCCGAATATCGAAAGTGAGATTAAATGAAATGAAATGATTGACTACTTCATTTGATATGTTTCAACTATAATTTTGAAATCTTGAACCTGAATTTTGTAGAATAGTGGTGAATCTTGGTCATGTGTGGATTTTTCCCTCGGTATGATCTCCTCATTCTTTCATGCTCACGTGGATCCGTAAAAGTGTATAATGCTAGCATCAACAAAAGTAGATATTGGAACAATGATAGCTTAGGATATAGATTGAATACAATTGGATTAGGAGAGGGATTGCGCAAGAAGAGAACAGAGCTTGGCTTATACAATTCCTAGTGGGATCTATTGTGATTCATGCAACACAAAACATCCGAACCTAAAAATATCCTTATTAACGAACAAAACCTACAACTTTAATGGCTTCCTACTGAAAATCAAACTGTCCTACTCTAATTAATTGGATGAAATAATAACATCACTTGCACAAGGAGAATATGTGGCTTCCTAACAGCTAAACAATACTAACCATGCATACAACAAATGAAACTATGAATCCTAAGCAAAATTGAAAGGCTAAACTATTGAAATGAGAAATTCAGAGGAAAATTTGAGGGGCCATTTACTTGAGCACAACCTAGCTATTTATAGAATCCCATTTACCCAAAGGTGAAAACCAATTTGATCTCTTAAACCATAAACAATGCCAAAACACTATTCTAGGGAACCAGAATCATAAATACAAGCAAAGGTGGTGAAAAAAGCTAGTAAACGTTGAAATTTATGTGAGTCACGTTAAAAGGACATTCTTGAAAATTCGTGAAGGACCGCCACCCCGAGTAGGGTAGTGGTTATAGGATCGCCACCCCGCCTAGGCGGAGGTCACGAGACCGCCGCCTGTGCAGGGGGTAGCGGTTTCGTCACTAAAGACCAAAAGGAAAAGAAAAGAGGGGGAAAGGAAAAATCAAAGCACACAGGGGCTAAGCGGGGCATGCAAGATGTTAATGCATATTTGGAGAGCTTTTCCAGATCCCGAACAACTTGTGAGGAGACCTGTATCATCATTGGGGCACGTGTAACGTTGTTCCGGTGGTGCAATACCCTACAATTTTGGGTATGTATAGTAACCATGTTTGAGAGGTTGGAAATTTTGAGGGATTGGTCATTTTTCAAGTTTAGAGAAAGAGATATTTGCATTCAATCACAAACCATAGCCTATTCGAGCATCCTGATGACCCTAGCTAGCACCAAGAATGATCTCAAGGTATTCACATTCACCATAACAATCCAGAAGTGTTTTTATGGAACCGATCACAAGTTTCATAGATCAACCATTACTATCCTCCACCAACATGGCCTGTAAACATAAGCAAGTGTGTTGTTATCTACATCATTTTATACTTACTTAGATTGTGGTTTCTTTAGTTCTGTTTATTATATCCTATTCTACTTTGCATTCCACCATCCCCACCTTCCTGTCAATCCACCCATCCAACAACCCATAACCCCTTTAGCCCCCATATCTAACTCTTAGACATTCTTGAGCCTTCCTGAAATTTTTACGAGCCTAACCATCCTTATTCCATTCTCTCGTAATCATATAGAAGCTCCAAAACAAATTTTATTTGATTTCCACCATTCAGTCCTTACCAACATCGATCACCTTAACCAACATCGGTTCTTGTTTCTTCTAACAAAATTTCACTAAGTTGACTTTATCACCCCTAAAACCTCACAAAAGCCTCACCTAATCTAGATACACTACCTAAAGCCACTCCATAGACCTCCCCATCTCTTTGTGTAGACACAGAGAGAACACGACCCCTATTTCTAACATTTAACTATTCTACCCTTATCCACCCTAAACCTGTCATTGGTCATAGCTAAACCATCATCGGTCACACACCTCGATAAACATCGGTCTCTATGTCTGATAACCCAACTCAGGACAACAAGCTAATACCCACTCCCAAACTGCCCAAAACCATTTGTAACCTTTACTGCACTGTAGAAACTCAAAACTACCTACCCAACCTCCTTGATCTAATCATAACCCTCCCTGTTATATTATATTTTCTTATTATATTTGAATGAGATACCTAAATCATTTCAACTATAGTAGGATGTTATATTTTAAAGTTATTTCTTGCATTAAATTTTATTAAACAATGGATTAACAACCATTTAGAAGTATCACACTTCCCGGATCTATTACACATTAGAATTCCATTGACATATATTGTTTAATATTTTTCATGTGGTCATGTTTTATATTTACAGGTAGTTCCTCCTAGCCAAAAGTAATTTGTTCACGGTCATCCCGGATCATAAATTAGAAGCACGTGCAACCTTAAACCGACATCGCAAAATGGCTTATTCCTCCTTATCCTATAACCCTCTATCTATTTCATTAATTTATCAAGAATCTGGTGAAATATTAATACTCTATATATGTGGATTAGATCTATTTAAACCTTAAACTTTTGGTGCATCACCTCGTTTTTCTGTATTTTCAGTTATCCTTCTATCCCTTTTTCCACACGAATTAGATAAAGTACTTTATTTTAATAGTGTATGTTTGCATCTTGATCTTCAATCTTATGTACATAGTTTAGTAGGAATTTGGCCTTGTCCGAAGGTTCATCCAAAGGAACCATGGTCCCACACCATGGGGATGTTCCCATGTTACAATAGATCATCTATCGATTCGGTGGGTGTGTGATCCAAGTGAAAACATGGCCCATTTTGTGTTGACAAGCCTCTCGTATTTTATCTATGTCTGTTCTATTAATATTTTTATCATTAAACATTTTCTAGTTGATCATCTTCGATCCCGATCGGTGTCCTTAGTCATTTTCTCTATCTTTTGGTATCATAAGCACATTTGAATATTAGTATTTGAGATTCAAAAACTCCTAAACTCTTCATATTCCACATTTACAACATCATTTTCCTCATTGCATTCATTTCTATCTTCTTTATTCATACTTTATGAAAAAAAAAAAAAAATTCCCTCATCATCTTTGATCCCTATCATTTATAATCATTTTAGCATATTCTACATTTTTTATTAATCTGGTTTGATCTAACAAGTTATTTTTAATAATGGATATTATGTAGATTATTTTTCTAGGTATCTCTCATCCAATCAGTAGCATTTATGATCTTTTGATCTTCCAACAACCATTTGTATATGAGAAGTTTGACATAATCCAAAAACTCACCTTTTCGCCAATGCATTCACACCTAACTTCGAGGACATTTAAGATCAGTTCAAGATCCTCTAAGAAATATGAGAATCAATGGAGGATTTCTGGTATGAATATTTTGAGGACTTTGAGATTTCCACAACCCTCACTCAGCCACTTATAAAGTTGAACATGATCTTCCTATCCATCTTAAATTCTATCTTTGTTGTCATTTATCATCTATCTTATCTTATCAACATAAATTAATTGTATCAAATAAGTTAAAACCCTTCAAGGAAGTCTCTTTGGATTCCTAGGATCAACATTTTCTAAGAAACTCGTTATCATATCTATCTAATAACATGTCCAGCTATATTTTCTTCAGCTTCTTCTCACTCGAAGAAAGGAGGAACATCTTCACATTTTACACTTTCTATCATCCTGACATTTTGATTTTCTACACATGTATTAGTAAACCCTAATTATTTGAGTTTTAGGTAATTTGTTAATTTTATAACACTAACTGAAAACTACCTTCAAAAATTTGATATTTCTCTTTTTGTTTTCTCTATTTTAAATTTTAAATTTTCAATGATTTTTAAAATTTATTTCGACATGATATTCATCTCTCTCATTTTTCCGAGAGGTTTAGAACCCATTAGTCGCTTGATGGAAGGATTTTAAGTGGTTATGAAGATGAAATTGGAAGGTATTAGAAAATAATTCCATAGGGCCTTCAAGACATATTTGTAAGTGGGTAAGAATGTGTGGATCTCTAAGAGATAAATCATTCTTAATTCACCAAATAAGGAGAGAACAAGTTAAAGAAACTATAGTATAGACTATTAGATCATAAAACATGATGAGAAGATAATAAAGAGTTCACCAAAAGATGTGAAACAAACCAAAATGTGGAATATGGATGAACTATAAGTGAAGCATTTAGCAATAGTGAACTGAAAATTGGAACGACATATGAATGAATTGAGAAAGTGTTGTTTATTGATTTTTTTGGATATATAGGATTTTTTTTTTTTTTTTTTTGAAATATGTTTAGTTGTGTAGAGGTGTGTGTGTGTGTGTGTGTGTGTGTGTGTGTGTGTGTGTGTTGTGTGTGTGTGTGTGTGTGTGTGTGTGTGTGTCAATGATGATGGCTTAGGATGTGTGAAGAATCATGATGTTTTTGTAATCTATAAAGGATGAAGATAAGAATAATATATGAAGAACATATAATGTAATACTGAACATAAATTAGAGTCCCATAGTCCATGTAAGGACTGGATGAGTCAAGGACATGATGTATAGAATAAGATGATAGATGAGGTAGATAATGGGATTGGATTGGAGGATGTAGATGATGGGTGAAGAAATGATGAAAAATATAAGCCATAAGATTCGTTTGAGTGGAGGACATGAGTTTGGGGATGAAGAAAACAAGAAAAATTCTAAGCTTCGTGAATGTGTGATAATTTCGGGTAGACAAGGACATGAAAATAGATCAATGGGAGAAGATAAAGTGATATGAAGTATGGTACTAGTGTTGTTGTCAGGTATATGAGAAGTAAAGAACATATTGATTTTGAAGGAAGCATGAGAACCAAGGGTTTCGTTTTGTGAAGAGGGTGTTATGAGAGCATAATAATGTGGAATATGAAGTAATATGTAAGAGTGGATTTTAAATAAATGAGAATGTGGAAGAAGATCAAAATGATGTGAAATTTTTATTAGATGTAAAAGAGACTTGTGATGCAAATTTTTAAGAAAAATGGTTGTGTGGTTGTGATAGATACGGTGAATGAATTAGGATCTAGTAATAAGAAGGTTTATTAAATGAGTGGTGATGGAGGTGAGAAGGTATATGTGGAATAATGATCTGAAAGAGGTGAGGTAATGAGAAAAATTATAGGGGACTTGAAAGGAAGTTATGAAGGAACAAGTGGATACAAATGGTGTGGAATAGATGCAAGAAGAGTGTGAATGAATGCAATATATGGTATAGTATGCAATGGTGGTGTTGGTAGGAATAAGGTTTCTGGGTGAGTTATGATGAAGGTAATAACATGTGTATATAAGAAGGATTTGAAATATATGAAGTGATGAGTGAATTGAGATGAGATGAAGATCACAATGTAGGTGTGGTTCTTTTTTCGGCTAAGTGAGGTGTATTTAATCTAATAAATTGATAAATTAGAGATTTTGTTCATAAATATAGAATCACATGATGATGTAGATAGTGGCAAGATAGATATATGCAGTGAAAATGTGGAGGACTTGAAAAAAAATAGGATGAGAACCTATCCAAAGTGGAATCACATAATGGTGGATAATGCTAAGGAGATGATGTAGAAGGTGAGACACAAGGGGAGCATAATAGCGTGGACTCTAAGGTGGAAACATGTGATTATGTATATTGAGAAATTTTTATTTATATTATGAGAAACTAGTTGTAAATGGTGATGGGGTGGTAGTGTGTATTGATGAATAAATTTATGGAGACATGACACATGGAGAAGAAGTAGTAATAGTATCATAGGAAGTGATTGGATTGGTGTTAACATTTGAAGTGGGAGGAGATGGAGGCTCCAAAATAATGTGCCACTTGTCGAGAAGGTCCTAAATGATGTTGTGAAGTTGGGGACATGAGTCAGTGGAATGACTGTTAGTACGATGATAGGAACACATTTCATGGGAGGAATTCCACAATGGTAGGGGTAGTCTAGGAGGGAGAATGATGAGGCCATAATAAAACAACTTGTGGAGAATAGAAGAAATTTTCTTGGTCAAAGGAGTTAATTTCTAAGGGGGTTGGAAAAAGAAATGAGACCTATTAGAGTGTGATAAATGTGAATATGTGGGTGTAGACGGTGATGAAATATGAGGAAAATCTGATTGGATGGAATTTTGAACAAGGAATTTTGATAGTAGATTAAGTGGAGGACAAACTTAAATGTATGGCAAGAAAGTAGGATGACCAAGATGGAAATCCTCGAGGCAATCATGTGCCACATAAATGGTCTTGTCAAAATTGCATAGTGGATGAATTTTTAAGTGATGTGAGATGTGGGGAAATGAGTACACACCAAAAACAAGAAAGTCAAGAATAGAGTCATTATGGGATTTAAAAATAATGTGAAGGTCAATTATTTTTTTCTTAGGGGTAATATAGATGAAGAAATGGGATAATAATATGTCAACAAGTTGCGTGAATGTGTAAATTTTATGTTGTGGGAGGTGGGAATATATGTCAAGTGTTTAATCAGTGAGTGAAAGTAGGAAGATGTGGAGGAGTTCACCATCATATTGAATGAGGTGGCATGCATAGTGGAAGAGATGCAAGTGGTGTTGGGGGTTCTTGGTGCCATCAATTTTTCCAAATGTGGGAAGTTTTAAATGTGATGAATATGGGTGTTGTGGAATAATTTGGTGAATGGGCTCATTGTAAATCATGTAATAATTCAGTGTGCATGAAATTCCCTCTAAGTGGTTGGACCATGAAGAAAATGAGCATCCAATCGAAAAGGAGAAAGATTAAAAACACACATGTCATGTGAGGAGAAAAAATTTAATGTGAGAAACCCGTAAGCAACAAAAACCCATTGAAACCAAACACTAGTCTTAGGAATAAAATGTCCTACAAATGTTACATGATTTCATGGTTAAGCTTAAACTCAACCTAGAGCTACAACTACCAAATTTAACTCAGTAACCATTCAGTTTTTTGACAAGCTAGAACTTTTTTAGAAGCTTCAACTCCAAAAATTTGTTACATCAGCAACTGAACATTAGTGAGATTCAACTTACAACGAAGCTACAACTCCCCACATGTTAAGCTATAACTTAGAATTTATTAGATTTTTATCACACAAAATTTTTTGTCTCTCACAACTGATGGTGACTGCTAAATTAGCTCACTCTTCTTCTCCTCTTCTATGTTAATTTTCCATGGTTATCAATACATTTTATTTCTCAAAATTTGCACATGTCTCTCTATAGAAACAACTACTTTTCCATGCTAAAAATTGAGCTTAAATTAACAAGCAAGACTCCCAGTCAAAACTATTGACTTTTCATCTTTCATGACTCTTCACATGACCATTCTTCCTTCACAGAACTTTGTGTTTGTAGGTTGAAAAATGAAACTTCTTCAACTACTCCATGCAACTAAATTTTGAGATTCTCCATGAGCTCCTTCACTTTGAATAATGATGTTTCATGTTCCATGACTTTTGAGCTTCTTCAAAACTTTCCCAATTGAGATAAACTTCTATCACAAATTTCTCCTTCATTTCAAGATGAATCAATATGATTTATTTTGCAACACCTTTCTGATCTCCTTATAGACATTACCTATAATTTTTGAAATTTTTCATTGATTAAAATTTGAGTTTTGATGATTTTCCATGTTAGAAAAAACTTGCACAGTCACCCCAAAATATGAGACAATGAAATATCTCCACGTTTACTTTGTAATTCACTTTGAATTATAAGGAATTTTTAAAATGAGAAGCCTAAACCTATCAAATAGCTCCACACACATTTTTGGTGTCATCCTTGTCATATTGTGAATCTTAAAGAAATAGGAAGGCTCCACACCTTTGCAATGTTAGTATATTGCTAATCTTTATCTCGACCAATGTGACATATGATCCAATAGAGAATTTACATGTTCCTTCAAAACATCGGCCTTTGATAACCTATATCGACTAATTTGACACATAACCTAATAGGGAATCTCCACGCACCTTTATAGATTCTACAATGTCACTCTTTACATTTTTCAACTCTTTGTTAGAGCGCAAAAGTGAGCTAATAAGAAGATTCCATGCATCTTTTCTTCACAACCGTAGGGGCGGACCCAAAAAAATTATTTAACTACAAATTATTCTAGAGGTATAATTCCTTCGACCTAAATTTCCTTCATATTTCTCGAATACCGATAGGTAACACCTTCCTTTGTCATTGA
This sequence comes from Taxus wallichiana var. yunnanensis, assembly GCA_018340775.1. Taxonomy (NCBI): domain Eukaryota; kingdom Viridiplantae; phylum Streptophyta; class Pinopsida; order Cupressales; family Taxaceae; genus Taxus; species Taxus wallichiana. Next base: position 23,230,251 of record CM031239.1, on the reverse strand, counting down.
TATTTTTTCCTATCCTATGGACTTTTCAGCCTTTCATCAACTCAAAAATATATAACATTTAGTTAATTCCACAAACCTCACATCCGTTGGGTGCATCTTTTTAGGAGAATTTTTGAAATTTGACATGTGTTCATTTTTTTCTTTGATTTTCTCCACGTGTCTTATCCATCTTCATCTATGTGTCCTTGGTTTCAAATGTGTTTACTTGCTGTCTTTCGCCATTACCTATAAAAATTTGAATGGCCATAACTTCCTCCAGAGAGATCCAAATTACGCATAGTTGGACTCGTTGGAAAGGTCTCCTTGAGTTCTCAAATATACATACCTCCACGACCTCCAAAAATATTGCACATGCTGGAATAATAATTTCAAACATGTAGAGCATTTGAGCCATGCATACAACCTTCTCCATACCTTCAGTGGACATCAACCTCACTGTTTGATCCTATAGCACTCTGAAACTAGTCTGAAACCATTTTGAAATATCGAAGACCATTACACATCACTATCGACACCTATTTGCATGATATTTCACTCCTTATTTTCCATCAATTCCATGTGACATCAATAACAATGTCACCAATGTAACAAGGTTGAACAATCTCCTCCTTTTTCACTAATGGTAACAAGCTCAGAAACTTTGATGGCAAGCTAATGCACCAATATCTTCGGATATACAAGCCAATGAATTCTAATGAATTGTTTTTTTTTTTTTTGTTTCACTCTCTCCCCCTTTGACATATATGACAAAGGTGTACACATAGAACATTACTAGAATGAAATAAAAACATGATAAAGCATGTTCTTACCTCTAGATTCTCCCCTCTGGAAAGATGTTGCTCTTTTGATTGATAAAACTCAATCAGCTACAAGTATTTCTTCATTAAACACCTGTAATACTCCCCTATTTTTGACTTGTGCCTTGGGTTAGAGAACTAACTCCCCCTATCTAGACTCAACTTGAGCCTTCTTGGAGAAACCTTGGCACTTGATCTTCTCCCCTATTATTCTAAGATATTTAATGACTACTAGGGGTTGATCTTACCCCCAATTTATGCCTTAACTATATAAAAGTTTCTCTTCATAGAGGTTTAGTCATTATATCAGCTACTTCTTCCTTTTTAGACACATGTTCAAGATTTATTATTTTCTCATTGACATGTTCCCTAAAAAAATGATATTTTATGGGTATGTGTTTTGTGTGAGAATACAATACTAGATTTTTGAAACACTTATAGCACTTGTGCTATCACAATATAGAGGAATAGGACCTTCACTTTCAATTTTGTAGTCTTCAAGATTTTTCTTCATCCACATAACTTGTGTATAACAAATGGCTATTGCAACATACTCAGCCTCACAAGTAGAAATAACTACAAGAGATTACTTTTTACTCAACCATGAAACAAGGAACTTACCTACAAAGAAGGCTCCACCAGTTGTGTTTTTCCTATCATCAATGTTTCCTTCCCAATCTACATCTATGAAAGATTTGATTTGAAATTCATTGCATTTTAGATACCAAATTCCATAGTCCAATATCCCCATGAGATAGTGAAAGATTCTTTTGACTACTTGGAGATGCACTTCCCTTGGTTCTTCTTGAAATATCCCAACCAAACCAGCTTCCTATATGATATCATGTCTAGATGTTGTTGAATATAGAATACTACCTATCATGGATCTATATAGGGTTTGATTTACCTTTGGTGAGCTATCTTCCTTGCTAAATTTACATCCTAAAATCATAGGAGTGCTTATTGTCTTACAATATTGCATCTGAAATATTTTGAGCATTTTGTTTACATACTTTTCTTGTGAGATAGAGATTACTTCTTTTCCTTGAAGAATTTGCAACCTTGATAAGAATAATTTTTCACCTAACATAGAAATTTCAAAATCCTTTTTCATTACATCTGAAAAATCATGCGACATGCTCTCATTATTGCTCCCAAATATGATATCGTCTACATAGACAACAACAATCAATATGTGTTCTTCTTCTTATTTTGTGTACAATTTTTTATCGGCTACACCTTTTCTAAATCCTTGCTCAATACATTACTTCTCTAGCCTGTTATACCAGGCCCTATGTTCTTGTTTAATCCCATAAAGTTCCATTTTTATCCTAAACACATAATCCATGTCCTCAGTAAGAGAAAAAATATTTGGTTGTTCAATATAAACCTCCTCATTCAAATGCCCATTGAGAAATGTCGATTTCACATCCATTTGACGTACTTTGAAGAATTTTTGTGTTACATATGCTAAGAAAATCCTAATGGATTCCATCCTAGCCACATGAGTAAATGTTTCATCAAAATCTACTCCTTTCACTTGATCATATCCTTTATAGACCAACCTTGCCTTATTTCTAGTAACTTCACCTTTTTCATTCAATTTGTTTTTGAACACCCACTTAGTTCCAATAATATTATTATCCTTTGGCCTAGGTACAAGATCCCATGTTTCATTATTTTTAATTTTTTCCATCTCTTCATTCATTGCTTTCAACCAATGATAATCCTTACTATCATCCATGACATTATTTGGTTCTATTTTGGATAAGAGAGCAATATTTTCTTGATTTTGAGAAATTTTCAGCCTTCTTCTTGTTTGGATGTCTTCTTATTTGTTTCCTATGATTTGACTTGGAGGATGATCTCTTTTAACCTTCCTTGAAGGTGCCTTAGTATCAAGTCTCTCTTCTTCTTCATCTTCTTCTTCATGTTCAATTTATGAAATTTCTTCATCATCCTAATTTACAACAGTTTGTGGAGTCTCTTTGGGCTGATTTATGACCTTCTTTGGATAAGATTCATCAATTTTGACATTATTACTCTCAAATATATTTTTTGGCTCTTATTGTAGCATCTATATGTTGAACTAACAATTGAGTAGCCTAAAAAGATACCTTCATCACACCTTGAATCAAATTTACCCATATTTTCATCATCTCTCTTGATGTAGAACTTGCTTCCAAATACTCTCAAGTGCTTCACACTTGTAAGTATTCCTTTTCAAATCTAATATAGTGTCTTCTTATGATTTATTTTTATTTAAGATCTATTTAAAATATATACTATGGTACCAACTGCTTCTCTCTAGTATCCATCAAGCAATTTTGATTCATTAAGCATAGTTCTAGCCATTTCCCGCATATTTTTGTTCTTTCTTTCTACTACCACATTTTGTTGAGGTGTCCTCATAGCTGATAGTTTTTTTATTATTCCATGAGTCTCAAAAAATTTATAAAATTCATCTTACCAAAACTCTCCTCCTTTGTCTGACCTTAAACTCTTTATTTTGACATTCTTTTCATTTTCCACAAGTTCTTTAAATGCCTTAAAATTTATAATTCCTTAGAATTTTCTTTGAAAAAGTAAACCAATGTAATCCTTGTGAAAACATCAATCGAGACATGAAATATCTATCTCCTTTTATCCTTTCGAGTTCTGGTTAATCCCACAAGATTACTGTCTACAAACTCTAGAGGCTCTGTAGTGGAGTATTCTTTTGATTTGAAACTTCTCTTAGTATGTTTCCCATGAAGGAATGATTTACAAAGATTATAATCTAGTTTTCTTATCTTAGGCATGTTCCTTACACATCCCATGGAGCTAATTCTACAAGGTTATAAAATTTGAGGTGTCATATTCTTCTATGCCAAATCCATCTTTCATCCACTTTACTAGTGAAGCATTTTTCTTTGTTTACCTCCTTTAAGACATACATATTATTTTTGGTTCTCTTTTCCTTTCTAATCAAATTGCCTATTTTTTCTATCTATATTCACATACCTTGTCATGAAACAATACAATATATCCCTATTTTCACATTTGAATGACACTCAAAATATTGTGCTTCAATCCCTCAACATACAACACATTTTCAGTGATAGTTTTTCCATTGTCAAGACTTAGCTTACCTTTTCCCACAATATTAGTTGAGGTATTGTTTTTAAATCTCACTATACCTGAATAATTTTCTTCTAGGGAGATGAAATTATTTTTGTTTCATGTCATGTGGCTTGAGCACCCATATCAATATACCACTCCATGTCTTCACTCTAAAAATGGAAGACAGGTTTGAGCTATTAACATTGTTCCTTAGAATTTTTATAATCTGAATTGACCTTATAAATAATTTTTATTTTCTTTGGAGGTATTTGGTAACAAAAATTATCTATATACCATACTTTTCACAATTGTAACAAAACAACTTATCCTTACTTCTCAAATGATAAAAATCAAAATGTCTACCATGACCTTTAGCATGCTTTCTACATTTTGAGGATTTATGACCAAATTCATTACATGAAAAACAATATCCATAAAATGAATGAGCATACCTCATAGCATGATGTTGTCTTCTTGCATGATATCTCTTCCTGAAATCAACTCTCTTAGCTTTAGGAGGTTCTTAAGTTATCTTAGTTATCTTCTTGCTTGCTGATTTGTCATCCTCATTATTCTTCTCAAATCCTATACCATATTTTTCATTGACATCTCTTTGATTTCCTAGCAGGTCATCTAGTTCATTTGTTCTCTTCTCAAACTTGTGATACATCTTCAATTTGGTGGAGGTCTGATCTAATTGGGTCCGCAGTAGCTCTAATTCAGATTTGAGCTTTAAATGCTCTTTTTATTTTATTTTAAAAGGTTATTCAATCAAATTGATTTGTACCTCAAATTCCTTGACCATATATTCATGTTATTGAGCTTATTTGTTTTTTTTTCTTCGAGAAGAATGATTTTTCTTTCATATTATTTCACCATGAATTTCAATTTCTAATTCTTATTTCTTTGATGTTTCAACTCTTCTAAAGCACTGATCAATTCAGCCTCAAGGTTAACTTATGCCTCTTCTTCATCTAGAACTGTCATATTCAGTTTGAATTTTTCCTTTTGAATTTATTACAACAGATACTTCCACATCCATGAAATTTTTTTATGCTTGATTCCCTTCATCATCACTATCGAGCTACTAGAATCACTTGTTTGAGAAGATCTTGAACCTTTTTGTGTGTAGAAATTCTTATTATTTTTAAATATTTCTTCTTGCCCCCTTACTTCTTGAATTTCTTCTTTTTCTTTGAGAATATTCTTCATCATCTTGATCCTCCTTGTGTTTTTGGGACATTTTGTAGCAAAATGACCAACTTGGCCACAATTGAAGCATTTAAATGGCAACTTTCCCTTGTACTTACATGATCCTCTTTTCATCTTCCTCACAAACATGGCTTCCACCTTCTCATCATCTATCTCCATGTCAAACTCATCTTTACTCTTCTTGACATGTGATTCCTTATCATCCTTGAAGGTTACCTCTTTCTTGATTGAATTTAAGTCACTGATTCTCATCTCATATGTAGTTAAGATTCCATAAATCTCATCCATTTTCAAGGTGGTTAAATCCTTGGCTTCCTCTACTGCTGAAACTTTGGAATCAAATTTTAAGGATAGATATCTCATAAATTTTTGAACAACCACACTCTCTTCTATTTTCTCTCATAATCCTATGATTATTTTTACAACTTCATCCATTCTTTACAAGTATGATGCAACATTTTCACCTTCCTTCATTTTCATGCTTTCAAATTGAGCATGATAAGTCTATAACTTGGCCAATTTTACATTGTTATCTCCTTCATATATAGTCTTCAATTTTTCCCACATATCCTTAGTTGTGGTACACTACATGACCTTTATGAACTCAACCTCATCCAGCCCACAGAGAATTGCATTCATGGCTTTAGAATTATTTTCACTTGCTCTCTTTCATGTTGCATCAATAAGAGGTGTAGCTGGAATAGTGTAGCCACTATCAATTGATTTCCATATGTCAAACCCAAGTGACATTAGGTAAGTCTTCATTATGACACTCCAAAAAGAATAATTTGATCCATTAAATAGAGGATCTTTGGAGGTGGAAAATCCACTTTGTGGCTGATTTCTTGCCATGAATGAATTGTCTAGATCTCCCTTGAGTTGTTAAAATCACCACACTAGGGCCTTGATATGATACCAATTTTAAGAAATCTAGGCACATAGTGGGGGTAAATCGACACCTATTAAAATTGTGTTTCATTGATACTTGATTAAATTAACCAACCTTGACTATGTTAACCATGAATAACATGAGCATCCACTAATAAAAGAGAAAGATAAATAAACACACATGTACACATGAGGAGACCAAATTTAATGTGGGAAACCCGTAAGGGAAAAAAACCCACTGAAACCAAGAAATAGGATTAGGAAAAAAATGTCATGCAAATGTTACATGATTTCATGGTTGAGATTCAACTCAACCTAAAGCTACAACTCGAAAATTTAACCAAGAAACCACTCGGTCTTCAACAAGCTATAACTTGTCTGGAAGCTTCAACTCCAAAAATTTGGTACATTAAAAAATGACCTTTAGCAAGCTTCAACTTATAGGGAAGATACGATTCCCCATATGCTGAGCTAAAAATTAGAATTTATTAAACTTTTGTCACACAAAATTTGTTTTCACTCACAAATGATGGTAATTACTAAATTATCACTCTTCTCCTCTTCTCTATCCTCTTCTCTATTAATTTTTATTTTGATCATAATTTTAACTCTTGACATATGACTCTCTGACCATTCTTTCTACACAACTTCAAAAAAATACTTTTTATGCTAAAAAATTGAGCTTAAATAAACAAGTAAGACTACCACATTAATGCATCACAAAAGCTAAATAACATTGTAAGAAGTATAATAAACTAGATCTAAGCCATGATAAGTCATATAACATGAGGGTTTACACCCATAAACAAGTTATATAGAATGAACCCATATATATATTGATTTAAAAGAGTTTTGTAGCCACATTATAGTCAAAAGGGTCATCTCAGACCATATATATTAAATGACAAAGACTTGTCTCCTACAAACCTTCCTGATATGAGATCCTAACTATACTTTTTCCCATTTTATCCCTTGTTACAGATCCCAATACCCATACATATGCTTATGGCATCCCTTACAACCCTCTAGCACTAAGTTCTCTAAACCCTAGCATTACTTACAACACTTCATTACTCTATGTATTTCTGCATTGTCTTCTCTATGTCTCTCTCTCTCTCTCTCTCTCTCTCTCTCTCTCTCTCCATATATGCTCTCTAGCCCAAGCATTTCTTTATATAAGATCAACACCCACCGCCATGCCTTCTCTAAGCATAGATCACATGCCAAGTGTCGATGTGGTCCTCCATAGGTGAATGCTTATCCCTTTGCAAACCCTCCACTCTCTATAATGATGTCTTCTAGGAATATTCCCTATGGGGAATATCCTTTTCTTGACCTCCAAGGTTCCAGGATGGCACCTTATCCACTCATCATGCCTAGTCGGGTCCTCACACTTTTCCTCAAGTGCCTCTAGAATGCCAAATATGGCTAAGTCCTTTAAACCCATGTTCTACCTCCCACACACCCTGGTTTCACTTAAACCCTTCTTAAACCCCTTTTTCCTGTGTGCTTTCCCCTGAGCACCCTTCTTCTCACTAGTCCTGCACACGCGCCTTTGTACTTAGCCAATATTTAGGGTCCAACATCACCCCACACTACACATGTTCTCCATCCTCGAAACATCCTACTTCTTCAAAGAATAAAGAATAGTGGAACTGGGACAATCTGAATAAAGAATGAAAGAATAGAAGAATCTACTATCTATTTGTAGGAGGAGTGGGAATTCCTTCTTCACGGTTTCCTCAATTTTCCCAGGCATCTACCTCACCCTACACTTATTGAAGTAGGTCACCTACTAGAGTGCTCACTTCATCAAAACTTAATTCATTTCTCTTAGCATTCAATGTATCTACAATGCCTTCTAGTTTCTTTGCTAAGATCATCCCAACATGTCCATTCTATGAGTGACCTAGGGATATAGCTCCTTAGCCATTCTTAATCAAACCCCACAAGGTTTTGATTGCTTCCAAATTTTTCTCAACCTCAACTAGGATCTTATCATGCTCCACCCTATTTCCTTTGTTTTTTTTTTCTTGAAATTCCTTCAGATCCACCTCATGTGTAGCAACCAATATGCTCATTACCCTATCTCTATCAACATAATTTTCATATACAACCTCATCCATTTGTGTGGTGGTCTTTACAGTGGAAAGGAGCTCTCAAATACCAAGTAACTATCTCCCCAATCTTTAGTTTTTTCCTCCTCTTCGCACATCATCCTCTTTCACCGACTCCAATGTGAGTGGCCACCTTTCCATGGTGAGGATGTGGGTCAAGTCTTCCAAGAATTGCATGGTTGACTCATATTTTTTCTCAGGCGGGGCCAAGTCTGGGTGCTTTCAAGATTATGGCATCTGAAATAATCTCTATCTTCTTATGGATCTCACACACCTTTTCCTTTTCATCCCTTAACTCACACCTTAATTATTGTGTTGATCATCAATTCCTTCTATTTTATCTCCTTGTCTCTTTCATTGATCTCTTCATTTTTCTTCTCAAGCTCTTCCTCCAAGACCCTTATTCTATCATTTCTCCCAAAGAGCCTCACCTCAACTTCTACCGATACTTTGTTGAGCACATTGCAAAATTGCTCATCGAGATAGTTGTTGGGAATTCACCAGAGGGTTTACTCCCTTGGCATCTGGTATCTTCATCAATGCATCTCGGTTGACCTCAATTTGGGTTCATCAACATGGGACTCAAAATCCCAAGATAACATTTTCCTCATGTGCGTGGTACACACCCTCTTCATCGAAAGAAGACCATGCAAGGAGTTGGTTTGAAGGCATGGTACTTTGGAAATGTGCACACAATACCTTATTTGGATCATTGATGTAAGTCATTTCTTGTTCTTGTGCTACTACTATACCCTTTCCACCTATGTGCGCTTGCCTTTGGGAAGCTTACTACTAAGTTGGGGTCTCCACCCATGCTTCCATACTCCTTTCCCACACTTTCACTTTCCTCCTCCTTTAGTACTTCTTCGGCACTGTGCTCCACCTCTTGATCCACCAAGTCCTTTATAATTCCTTACCTCCCTCTCTCGTGGCATCCTCTATCTACTCCTTAGTCGGCTTGGAGTCTTTTGATCCTTCATGTTTACTTCTTCACTTCCCCCTTTCCATGAGTGCCTCCTTCATCCTCATCCTTCTCTTCATTTCCCTCTTCCTCTGACTCATGTACATCATACATATGATGGTTCTGAGCCTCACCATGCTCTTCATCATCCTCATCACCCTTTTCAGCCTCCATGCTCTCTTTTTTCTTCTAGTCCACCTTTTTTACTCTTTGCTTCTTCCTAACTGGTGATTCCAATATAGGAGACTTTTCTTTTTCTTCTTCCCTAGGTGACTCCTTTCTTTCCAAATTCTTCTTTTTCATAGGGGACTTCTCTTTCTCTAGCACCTCTTCCTCAGTGTCTTCTCTTTCTCTTATGTGGGGACTTCTTCCTCCATGCATAGGTGTTTGGTTTTGCCCACTCTCTGTGCACCTATAGACTATAATTGTATGTGTACTTGGTGCCTTTTTTCTCAGGGGCCTCCTCTCTCTCCCTTTTCCTTGCATGGCCTTCTTCCTTATGGTGGGGTCTTCTAGGATAGAGACATCATTTTCAATGTAAGTTCCTTTCTCATACTTAGGCCTTATACATAGGTATACCCTTGTTGTGGTCCTCCCAAAGAACAAAAATGTCATCACTTGGCTTCAACATATGTACATCATGGGAGACATACTTCTCCACATAGGCATGCTTTTTTGAGATATATCAATGTTCTTGCATGCAGCTCATGGTAATCTTGGTCTACCATGCTGAGGTCAAACCTTAGCTTCTTTTCCTTCTTTGAATCGATTGACCTCGACCTGGAAGTATTGTGTTGTGAAGGAGAATGAAAATTTACACCAGGGACCCTTGGCACCATCTCTAGAGTAGTAAACCTACCAATACAAAAATGTTGGTACATGGAAAATTCAGCCTCACCTTGTAGTAAAATAGGTAACTATTCAGGTATTCTCCATTCAGCACAAATGCATCACGCATCCACTTATACCATTTTTCTAGGCACCTTGTGGGTGGCCATCATGGTGTCACAAGTGTATTTCTCAAATATTTTGGTGGGGGAAGGGTTCTCATCTTGGGTATTCCCAAAAAAATTTATCTAGCCCATCGGGCACTCCAATCTCTAAAAAGACAATGGTAAGGAGGACATTACCAAACATGATCTTTTCTCCATCACGCATGGCATTGATGATTTCTTCTGCTATGAAATCCGATAGGTTATAGATGGTCCCCTCCAAGATCTTACGAAAAAAAATTTCAACCAAGCCTTGTTGATTTGTGTCCATCTCTCCTACCCATTCAACTTTGTGACCAAGCACACGGCCATCCTCATTATAGGGTCAAAAATCATAGAAATGTCAAAGTAGTATGAACCCTTCTTGTAGTCATAAGCTTCAATGGTCTTCTTAATGGCCTCCTTATCATCCAAGTCATCATCAAATGATTCTCCTTCATAGATAAGACCAAGTAAACTTAGAAATCAGTTGGGGAGTTATTCACATCCTTCATCCTATGAAAGTAGAAGTGGTCTTCATGTACATGTGACATTAACCACTGGTATAGTCACTCAGGTTTTCTTTCAAATAGGGAAACTCATAGAGTTGTAATAACCCGACCTTCTCCATTTTCACCTTTACCTCATCATCATAGATAGGCATTCCATCTAGTGTCCTCTTATCTATAGGGTGAACCAGTTCCAATGCCATCTCATTCTCTGTGGTGCTCATTCGATGGTTGTAGTCACTCACGACCATCTTTCTAACATGAGACACCCATTCTTTTCCAAGCAATATGCCATCTGGATATTACATCTCCATACCATTCTTCATTGAAACTAGTGGAAATGGCTTGTTTCCCCTTTCCCTTTCCCTTCTTTGGTGAAACATTTTTTTCTTTCCTTGGTGCCATTTCTCCATCGGGTCACTAAAATTTCTTCCTTTCTCTTGATCTAGCTCTTCTCAACTCTGTGGCTCCACTCCTTTGCAAAAATCCCTTCAATCTTGTGCCCTAGCTTGTGGAACCCTAACCTAGAAAACCCTTTTTCCACAAGATGACATAATCACTCATGGGATTCTTCCACACAACCTTCTCCACTCACTCATGCCCATGTACTTTTTTTCCCTCTCGGTTCATTGATCAAACTAGCTATGCATGTAAAATCTTCACAACCCTTTTTCACACAACTTTTCTTCAAGGATGCCCTAGTTCATGAGAGAGCTCTTTGATAACACAAATATAAGGTAAACAATAATGCACCCCAACCTTCTACTTATAGCTTTTTTTTTTTCCATAATAAATGCCATGCCACCTACCAACAACTTTTTTTAAGGTGGATTTTTTCTAATACCAACCTTCAACACTTTTACCCCCACCCAATCCTACGTGAAAAATTCTACAACCTTCTAGCATGTAAAAAAAACCCTTACTTGACCAAAGATCCTTACGCGTGCATTTTCAGCACCAAAAGGCACTTCTTCTGTCCTTATCCTATTTTTGACATCACCTACCTCATGTTGTTCCTGTGCTTCTCACCCTTGTACATGGTTTTTGTAAAGCCTTCTTGACACCAAACTCCTCATGTTCACCTTTTCTACGTGTGTTCTTCCAAACTACATGCTTTTGATCCTTCAACCTGGGCCATCAAACACAACTTCCAATACCAACTTCTAGTACTTGTCACATCACTTCACCCCACACAAAAATAGATGTGTGGTCCTCTGCATATATAAAAAAATTTTTTGAAATTAAGTGGCTACTTAGTGCACAACAAATGCACACAAACAAAAAAAAAAAAAAGGGAAAAAAAAAGAAAGGGAAACACAAAGAAAACACAAAAAGCATTAAGGGAAATCCTAGGCTAATTGGAAATACTACCTTATTTACAAACACAAAGAAGACTTATTTATAGTAGGGCTTCAACCTACTCCCATTGAAATGGCCTAGTAACCATGTTCCATCCAGCGCTTGTAATTGGAAAGCACCTGAATCAAGTATATATAGATATAATGTATGGGCCCATCCAATGGACTTTGAATTTCCCAGATGGCACAAAAACTTGGAATCATACAATAGAACCATCTTCCCAACCTCAAACTATTTTTTTCTTGATGTGTCTATCATGCCATGCCTTCTTCCTAGATTTTTTTTTTATTTTCTAACTCTAACGAGCAATATCCCACCTCTCATCTAACTACATTAACTTATCAATCCTCTCCTCAAGTGCTTTTCATCATCTAATCCTCCTCATGCATGCTATACGCAGTGATGGTAACATGAATTCAATAGGTAACACTACTTCCACAAAAACAATTGAAAAGGTGTGGCCTTATTTAGTCTTTTATAAGTAGTCTGGTATGACCATAACACAACAAAAAATTTATCATCCCAATCCTTTCTTCCCACATCACAAATCTTGGTTAACATGTGATTCATAATTTTTTAAATGCCTCAATAGTCCCATTAGCTTGTGGGTGATAAGGGGTAGTCTTGTGGTGGGCTACCATGAATTCTTCCAACAAAATCCTAACTGTCTCATTCAAGAAATGAGTACCCCTATCACTTGTTAAACTCAATGGACATCCATATCTATTGATTATGTTTTCCCACAAGAACCTAGTTGTTGTTATCATTGTGTAATCCCTTGTAGGTGCCACTTCTTCCCACCTTGTAAGATAATATGTGCATGTAATGATATAATATGAACCTTTCCTTCACGTGGCTGGGAAATAGGGCCTACGAAGTCAATTTCCCACTTCTCAAATGGTTCTGCACTAGAAATTGGTCTTAATGGAATTTCATCTCTTTTCCTTAGTTTACCAAGGCACTGTAGTAATGGTCACAGGCCTTACAATACTCAATACAATCCTTGTAAACCATTTCCCACCAAAAACTTGCTAGAAGGATCTTGCACATGTGGTTGCATTCCCTACATAGTGTCCTCCTACAATTCCACCATGTGCTTCCTCCATGATTGCAACATGCTCATGTTCTAACACACACCGACGTGCAAAAACCTCATCATGGCCTAGCTTGTATAAGTCTCCACTAATTAACATGTAGGGTGGTGTGTATGGCTAACTACTTCCTTTCCAAAGTCTTCATTCCCTCTAGTGTCACACCCATCTTGAGAAATACAACAATATCTTCCAAGTCGAGGGTGCACACCACAATCTAAATAGTTGTGCATCTGGATTATATCCTCAATGCTCTGTGCATGTCCTCCCCTAAGTCAATCCTTGATAAATGGTCAGTCCTAAATTACTCTTACCTAGTTCACAACAACCATAAACTCAAACTCTTGAAACAACAAGACCCACCAACATATGTGCCCTTGTAAAATGGGCTTGTTTACCAAGTACTTCAATGCCATGTGGTCCATGTAGAATGTAAAGGGTGTTTCCAAATAGATACTACCTAAATTTTTGTAGTGCATAGATCATTGAAAATGCTTCACTGCTTAGTAGTAGTAGTTCTATTCTATTGGGGGTTAGCTTTCTACTAGAAAAACACAAGGGGTGGTCAATAACTCCCTCTCTAGGTTGTGCTAAGATTTCCCCAATCACCATCCCCAAGCATCAACATGTACATGGAATGGCTTATCCCAAGAAGGAAAGTGTAATATGGGTGCAATGATAAGCTTATTCTTCAATGTATCAAATGCCATTTGTTGTGCCTCTCCCCAGTGAAATGTAATTTTTGTTTTTTTAGCAACTTTTCCAATGGCATGATGATCTTGGCATACCCCTAATAAATTTCTGTAATACCCCATATGCCCAAGGAATCCACACACTTGCTCTAGCTAGTAGTAGGTTCCCCCAATCCCACAATAATGAAAAATTGGCAGGATCCACCAACAAGCCTTCCTTACATATGATATGCCCCAAAAAGGGTTCCAAATGGAGTAGCGAAAACACATTTCTTAATGTTGAGGGATATCCTCAACTACCACATCTTTCAAACATCAGCCTCAAATTGTCACAATGATCCCTCACTAATCCATATACCATCCAATCATCAAGGTAGACTTGAAGAAACTTATGGATGAAGTCTTGAAATGCCTACACCACAATGCACAAAAACATAGTAGGTGCATTCTTTAATCCAAAAGGCATGACTGTGTAGGAAAATATTCCCCATTCAATGGGAAAAATTTGTCTTTTCTTGGTCCTCCTTTTGCAATTCTAACTTGATGATATCCTGAGAATCCATCTATGAAAGAATAGATCTCACACCCAACTACTCCTTCCAGGATCTCCTCGGAAAGGGGGTTGGAAAAGGGTCAATAACACATACCACATTCAAATCCCTATAATCAACACAAATCCTTATCCTCCCATCCTTCTTAATGTTGATGACCATCAAACTTATCCATTCTATTCCTCAATGGCCTCAATGATGCCTGATGTGATCATCTTGTCAATCTCCTCCTTGACTTTGATGTGAAGATTTGATTCATTCGATAAGGTCTCTTCCAAATTGGGCACACACCTTCCTTTAACTTGATTTTCATTTCTCCCAAGGAGTGGTGAACTCCTTTAAGCTCATGGTACCCACATGTGAAATAAATCCTAAAATCATGCAATAGATCAATGATCTTTGAAACCTCCTTTTCTATCCAGTAATCTCCAATAGTAGCCTCCTTAGGTTCTCCTCCAAACCAATGTTAACCTTCTTGGTTTTTATGGGTTCATGGTAGGTGTGTGCTTGCTCATCAACACTATCCATAACTTCACATACCCATAGTATGGTTAACATCCAAATTTTCCACTTCTTCACCATCGATCACATAGACCAATTTTCCTTTCTCTTTTTCCATGCATGCACTCAAGTTATATCTCCTCTGATTCTTCCTCATCAAAGTGCACTTCTAAGCCAAGTTCACCCAATAATTCCAGTATTCTATCCTCCACCATGGCACTATCTCCCATAGTTAGGTGCTTAACAACCTACAATGCCTCATCCACCGATGGCTTAGTACTCTTGATATTTGAAAATCTTGAAGGAGGTCAGTCATCAACTCCTACCAGTTTCTATCTGATGGCATCATCTCTAGTGAATGTACCATGTACATGTGCAACCTTGTAAGGTGGAGTACAACTTATGCACCCATAAAGAAGGTGGCAAGGCTTCCATGCCTTCCATCTAGGCCTTCTCACATGCTTGGATGTGAAATGAGGTGGGTTCCTTCCCATGATAATTTTGTATGATAGTAGGTGCATTTCTCTGAAAAACCTAACAGAGAAATGATTCTCACTTCACCACTCTAGAAGGTTATCATGATGGGTCACCCACCAATGTGTTGTGGTCCCGAGAAAGGTATAGCTAAGCATCCTTCTCCTTTTGATCTCACATCTCCACTTGGGTCTCCATTTCTCATAGGAAAACATCAGGGTTGGCTCCCCCAGAATAACTTGGCAACTTCTTTCTTCCTAGGTGCTTGATTGAGCACACCTTTTTACTCTCATCACAGAGCCTCTTAACTTCCTTCTTCACTAACTCATATGTCTCATGCACCCAATTTTCACATGCCACACTAGTTGTATCACTTATAGATTGAGTGTCTTCCCACTGAAATAATGCCCTCCTTTTTGTTGGTTGCACAACTTCAGGGTCTCGATATAGTGCACACATAAATTTTGTCTAGGTCTTCTTCTCCTAAAGGCTCAATATAGGGTGTTGACTTCCCATCCATCAAAGGAATGATAACATGTTCCTCTTTGTTCTCAAAACTTATATACCCCTTATTGAAACATAAGTCAACATTGTTCTTATAGCACTAGGGGCACCCAAGTAATGCTTGGAAAGTTTTCCACCTCAACAAGTGCTAAGACTTCAAAGTCTCTAGTGAATTTCACCCCTTGGATAGTGATAAAACATCCTTTAAAACACCAATGGGCATTTCCTTTGTCTTATTGGCCATATACAACACATTTGAAGATGGTTGTAATGGGGGCCTTCCCATTTGATTCCAGGCATCCAGGGTGAGAACATTGACTTCCACACCCCATGTCAATCAAAATATTACTTAGGAGCCATCCATCAACAACTACATTCAAGGTAATCTCCTTATCATAGTCAAGGCTGTGGGGAGGAAGGTTAAGCATGCAAAACCTACCTCTCACGCTCTCTCTCCAATGCTTGGTATCTTATCCTCAACCATTCTCCTAATAGAGGAATGATATTCTCTTGGCAACATCTTACATACCTCTCTTGACATCATCTATATCTGACTGAGGGACCTCAACACTTTTTTCTTCCCCCAACTTCCTAGATTTCTCCTTTAGACATTGAATTTCCCTTGAAGACTCTTGATTACATCCATGGTCTCTTGATAGACTTCTTTGATGGGTAGGGTCCGATACTTCCCATACATCACCTCTTCTCTTGTAATCAGTGGTCTCTACTTTGGTATCTCCCTGCACACAGCCCTCATCTCATCATCATCACCAGTACATAGGTTCTAATTTTGACTCACATGCCACCCTTGGCATCCACTCATGAGTCTTGATTTCTTAACACTTACCATCCTAACACCCTTTTCTTTTCATTTTTGTTGGCTCATGTGTTCAAATAGCTCTGGGAACTCCTCATACTTGTGCTTCTTCCCACACCATGAGCACTATAGTAGGTCAAGACATTCACACTTGTAATGTTCTGTGGACCCACAGTTATAACAAGTTCCATGAGGGAATTCACCTCTTCCACCTCCATGATTTCCACGGCCTCTAAATCCTCCATGAAATCTTCTTCCATGAGCTCCTCCATCCATGTGTCCTTCATAGTGATGACCATCATCCTTGGAATTGTTTGCAATGTTGGTCTAGTGCACACACCATATCAATGGCATCATGTATCTAGTCAATCAATCTACAATCCTTGGTGTCATGAGTAGTAGAGGTGTAAATATTGCAATAAAAGACACATTCTTATGGATCACACACATAGTAGTAGAGACACACCTACTTGCATCATGATCTCCATGGAAAATCTCATAGTCTACCATCATGGCATGTACCGATCTCTGAGGACAATTTCCTTTGTATGCCCCTCTACCTCACAATCCATGCACCATAGGCCACTATGAGTCTCATGGGCCAGTTCACAAATAACTTCTCTAGCTTATTTTTCCATTGCAAAATCTAAGCTTCAAGAAAAGGACTAACACCGGTATCCATGCTTCCTATAGCCTCGGTGCACATGGGGGAAGCCTCCAAGGCCTCACGCGGTTCTGTGAAAAGTCTTATGTGAAAGTGCTCTCCTAAAAGGCATTATTAGTCCTCCAATGAACCATTGAGCATGCTGAGAAGGATGAATATCATAAGATAGTTTTGATAAGAGAGTCTTAAAATGTGCATCATACTCCCACACACTCTCTGTCATACCTTGTTGAATCTCCTTTCAGATGCACTAATGCTCTTTTGTTCAAACTCAGGAATATGGAATTCAGCTAAGAAGGCATTACACAACATGTATATAATCTACTACTATTCTATGTGGGGGTCATACTTCCAGTACCAACTATGCATGTGCACCCTTGCAATGTTGTTGTAAACTGACTTTCCTTCCATTCTTCGGGGTAGTGATCCCCTTCACACGCCATATAAAGCTCACATTTGTGTACATGCTTCTACAGCATCCTCAACACCTTTGTAATCTGGTAGATGCAAAGACATTTCAAAAATACTTGCTTGAGGTGGTTGAGGCCCTTGTCCACTTGATCCAGAACCTTGATTCCCTCTTGTTTCCTCCACCACCAGATCCACTAGATCCACTAGAGCTTATCCCTCCTACCCACCAGATCCTCCAGATCCACCAGGTCCACTAGGTCCACTAGTTCCTATTCCACCTAACCCACCAGATCCACCTCTCGTAGTAGTAAAGGTCTTGAAGTGGTCATGCCTTGTGTCCCCACTATCACACTAAAACTACATGCACCAATAATCTGTGATATTGCACCACTACTAGATGTGTGTCCCACACCACTTCTAGATGTGATACCCAAGCTTTGTGTACCCATACTTTTCCCAAATGTCACTCTAGAAAATATACCTCCAAACATAGGAAATGATTGTGCAGCCATAGATGTGCCAAATGAAAAGTTATACCTCCTAGGTGTTGATCGGTTACTTCCACCAATACCAACTAGGTTAGTAATACTTATCTCTAGATTTGGAAAACTAAGCACCAAGGGTTGGTCACCAGGTGGATTCAGATGCGCATGATGATCTCTCCTTTCTCCAAGTGATGAGCTCTCATCATAAGCTAAAGGGGTCTCTCTCCCACATTTTCCAAGATGGGGTAGCACATAGACTGCTCTCAGGCTCCACATCCTCCACGTGAACCTCAAATCCTTCCCACAACATCTACCTCCATAAATCCATCACTCCTACAACTTCACATTGTCTATCTAACTCCCTTTCATGAGCTTCATTATACTTGAGTCATCTCTCCCTCTCCTTTTTCCACAAGGGTCCACCATCCTCCTCCACTCTAGCTTCCTCACCCAATGCTCAAAAGAAGCTTAGCCAGCCATAGGAAATGCTTCCAAACTCAACATAATGATCAAGATATTTATAGCTAAAGGGATAACATGCAAGAATGATCCTCTTGGCTCCCTCAAGAACTCAAACTCAATAATCTCTAGGATAGAATACGTAGAAATCACATACTCCAAGGTGTAACTCATCAACACTCTACTCCACCAATGATCAACAACACGTGTCCAAGTCAGATCAACATCATGCAGCCTCTGATACTCATCTTGGGTCCATACACAGGTCTATAGTACCAGCTTGATCTAGATGCATACGCCGAAGAGCCATTCATACAACTCCACTAGAAAACAACAAAAGAAGGTCTCATATAGCTCATGATACATATGTTCTTCTACCCATTTACATGCATCAAACTCAGTCCAATACTAAATCTCTAAGAAAACTCATCCTCCATGCTTTTAAGCCATGCTTCAACATTGTCCAAGGTCAAGCACTCTTGTCATCACACACCATTCTCACAACAACTTTTGAAAAGAGGTCCCAAAATGGAACCAAGATGTAGTCATTTATTTACCCTTAATACTTCTTTCTAACCCCAAGTGCACTGCCTATCACCTAACGGGTGTTGGGTGCTCACCCCGAGGCAGGCACACGTGCATGGGCATGAGCCCCTCTTTTTATGTGAGATTTGTGAGAAGGTTCCACCATTAATGGAGGATTATTTGTAGAAGAAAAGTACATTCACTTACTTAAAAAGGTAGAAGATGCAACTAACATATCTACACATTAATGCATCACAAAAGCTAAATAACATTGTAAGAAGTATAATAAACTAGATCTTGAGCCATGATAAGTCATATAACATGAGGGTTTACACCCATAAACAAGTTATATAAAATGAACCCATATATATATGATTTAAAAGAGTTTAAAGCCACATTATAGTCAAAAGGGTCATCTCAAAAAGGGTCATCTCAAATATATATTAAATGATAGAGACTTGTCTCCTGTAAACCTCCCGATATGAGATCCTAACTATACTTTTTCCCATTTTATCCCTTGTTATAGATCCCAGTACCCATACATATGCTTATGGCATCCCTTACAACCCTCTAGCACTAAGTGCTCTAAACCCTAGCATTACTGCAACACTTTGTTACTCTATGTATTTTTACTTGAGTGTCTTGTCTATCTCTCTCTCTCTCTCTCTCTCTCTTCTCTCTCTCTCTCTCTCTCCCTCTCTCTCTAAGATTTTTTTATATAAGATCAACACCCACCACCATGCCTTCTCTCCTCATAGATCATGTGTCAAGTGTCGATGTGGTCCTCCATAGGTGAATGCTTATCCCTTTGCAAACCCCACTCTCTGTAATGATGTCTTCTAGGAATATTATTCCCTATGGGGAATATCCTTTTTTCCTCAAGGTTCTAGGCTGGCACCTTATCCACTCATCATGCCTAGTTCAGGTCCTCACACACTTTTCCTCAAGTGCCTCTCTAAATGCCAAATATGGCTAAGTCCTTTAACCCCATGCACCTTGCTTCATCGTTGAGATTTCACCACCTATCCTATTGACTTTTTAACCTTTTCCGAAACTGAAAATCTATATCATTTGTTTAATTTCACTAACCTCGTGTCCATCGAAGCATCTACTTGGGATCTTACTATAAAGTTGATATGTGTTCAATTACTGTATTTTATTTTCACCGTGTGTCTTATCCATATTTTTCCGCAAGGCGTCCTAGTTTTGACTATCTCTTCTTGATTTCATTTGTCATGACCTTCAAAACTTTGAATGGCCATAAGTTTCTCTAGAGAGATTCAAATTGTGCATAGTTTGAATTGTTACAAATTTCTCCTTGAGTTATTAAAGATACATAGATCCACGAAATCCAAAAAATATTACACATGTTGGAATAATAATTTCAAACCTATGGAGAATCACCATGTTGGAATAATAATTTCAAGACATGGAGTAATAAATTATCAACATTAAACAACGTCTTAAGAAAACCCAAGCATTCCAAAAGGTGTATACAAATACTAAGAGGGTTTATCGTCACTTTTCTACATGTGACACGGTATTCTTGAGAGTTTATCTACACAAGATTCCAATCCATTACAAAAAGGGATCTAAGTTATTCCATCATCTTATGGGTTTAATTTAGATCTTCAAGGTCATTAGGTCAGCTTTATTATTTGTCTAACCTTACCACCACACATATCTCGCTCCCATGATGTTTTTCATGTATAATTATTGAGGAGGTATGTGCCGATATTTCTCATATTTTCGATTGGTTGGCCTTGGAGGTGGAGGAAAAATGGTAGTGGCCATTGGATCCCATTTTTATTCTAGAGCACTAGATATTATCTGTTAGGGACTAGACTTAGACTAGGTTAGGGCGCAGTGAGGAAGATATGATGAGACAATTGCTACATTAAAAATATGACACCATCGTGGGCTCAATATTCCTATCTCTTTCAATGACTTTAAGGAGGAAGTATAATTTTAGGAGAGGGAGATGTAATTTCCACTTTAGACACAAAATAATGCTTTTTGATTCATTATTTAGTCCCGGACTCATACTATTATTCCTATGATTCTCAAGTGAAAAGATTAATAATCAACCCATGTCTTTGGCCATTTTTTCATTGTATTTTGTTGCTACTTTCGATCTTGCACCCATAATTTCCTAGTCTGTAGTCTCACACTATGTTTTTCCTATTTCTTATTGGGGCGCCCAAATAGGGATGGGGTGTCCCAGGCACCATGGTCCCCTCTAGGCACCCTGATCCTCTTTACACATTTCTCTCACTTTTTGGGAACTTTCTATCCATTTGATCTTCTTATATTTTTAGTGGTCATAATTTTCGGGGTTAATTAAAAAATTAGGTAAAGAGAACCATATAAATATAAATTTATGTGACCGTAATGAGGGACCAAAAATAAACATACACTATCTACACCTAAGGTTGCAACCATCAAAGGCATATATAGCTACATTTACATCCATCTAGATCCATCAAAAATCACACAAGGTTGGTTCATTTACATCACACTTCATATGAGGGGAATATATTGTTTCCATGCACACATTTATTACATTCTACATCTATTTATTTACTCTCTATTTCACTAAGTGTGACTAGAACAAGAGAAACCTAGGGCATAATTACACACACAAACACACCTAGAACTACATTAGGTCTGCAATGTAGTGTAACACTTAGTGATAAGTCCATCAATTTGGTAGTTGAGGATAGTCCAACCCCTTCATATTCATCTTTCTTTTTTAGAGTTTTGATGTTTTATCTGGGGTTTTGTAGGTGATTCTTCATTAAAGTTCTACAATGATATTGGTGATCAAATGAAAACATTCATGTGAGAGGAAGAGAACACAAGTGAACATTCAAAAACACCTTAGAGGGGGATTTATGGTCATTTCCATTTATCAGGGCACCCAAATCTAAAAATAAGGCATCCACAGTGCCCGTATCCATCTTGAGGTGGCTCAATATACTCAAACAACTCAGATATGCATTCAATCAAGCTCTTATATAACCATTTTCTCCTCTTGTTCATCTGATCTCCACTGTAACAAAATATCATGGGATCTTTGAATCTACTAAGGATATTCCAGCTCTCTTTTCACATTAGTGTTTCACATTTCATTACTTAGTTTAGTTGGGTATTATTTTAGTATTTTATTACTTAATTTATTTAGTTATTTTAATGCTTCTATAGCATTACATTACACTCGAATATTCAATTTTATTTTAATCATTTTGGTGAACCCGATCTTCAAATATGATTTTTCTTTGGGATTTTTCTTTGTATGCACATCACTCATAGTGGTCATTTTGGGTCTTTTCAATATTGTGAGCTTCCTTCATTTACATATAGGGTTTCCAAACCAATGGATAATATCCCTACTTCTATAGCTACAACTAAGAATCCCTTGGATACATCTCACCAAGTTCCTCTTCACGAAATAGAATCCTTTGGTAGTGAAAAGTCCTACAATGAAGATACTAATGTTGACCAAGACCAATTAAATACACTTACTGATTTTTGACAAGATTTGCATGATAATCCCACTCATCTTTTGTATGTCCTACATGCTTTGATTGCTACTAAGAATACTTGTGATGCTTCAACCTCTATAGTTTCTCATTCTTCAGCTCCCATGGCCTCCACCCCACCCATTTATGTTTCATCTCCCATTACTACCACTACTACTCCCTCCATTCACCATAGTGCTCTGATATAAATTTTGACTCTTCTTTGAATAAACCTGATTTAAATTCTTTCTATCAAGATTTGTAAACCAATTCACCAACTCCAACTTGTTACTTCTCGTGCATCACCGTATTTAGGCTATACTTCATTATTTCATACTCTTTTTGCACATACTATCTCTTCATATTTATTTCCACCTAAATTCATCTCACCCAAATTTCCCATCTTTAAATGCCATGGAACCCATAAGAGCATCTCTAAAATTTTCATGTAGCATGCCCGGACTATTTGGTTCTAAATAATCATAATTTAGAACACACATTCCATCATCCAATCAATCTCATAACAGATAACCATATCCCGCATTCCCATTTTAAGACTTTAGAAAGAAGGGAAATAATGACTCATAATTTAGAACACACGATCTCTCATTTCTAATGATGATCTCTCATTTCATGACTCGGTATCATGTCGATCTCTCATGTTAACTTAATGATTTGTATACTAAGTATACTTGGTTCTCTTACCCTTTTTGGGGTATTTAAGTGTTCTATTTAAGAGGCCTATCTAAATATCTTTTACCAATATTCATCTAAATCCCACTTCTTAAACTAGGTGACATAGGACAACACAACCAACAACTTGTGATACTTTGGCCAAATATTTTCAACATATTGTTCATGTTTATATTCCTAGATGACATACTCATCAAATGGAATACATCCTTCACCCCACTTCATCTGTTATCTAGAATGGTCTTCACTGACTCTTGTCAATCCACTTTTTCAAGGTTTAACCCTAACTAAGGTTAGCAACATAGTTTAGTGTAGAGGACTACTCATGGTGACTAAGGGTACATAGACATACTCAATCGACCTAAGTCAATTACATGTGTTCTAGTTATCCTAAGTCATCATGTGAGTTTCCCCCGACACTAGATTATGCTTCTAACTTAACCTAGGGTATAACTATGATCAAGTCTGAGTTTATGTAGATCTAGATGATTAAACTCTAAAGGGTGTTGCAACATGTCAACTACAACACAATATCCTCATGAAGACCCAAGTCTTCACGAAAGGTATGGTACTGTAGTTGGTGTGTGCCAACATCCAACTGAGTTCATCCCATCTGGATGTACATACCCAAGAAAGAAGTTAATGACTTAATTATTTTCCTTATTTAAAGTTTAATTACAACAGCCCTACTAAACCACTAGTTTCATTAACCATTAGGGTTACAAGAAAATAATTGTAATTGATTTATTATGCAGATATATATCTTCCTCCAAACCCCTTCCCGAAAGATTTGTTTTTAATTCATTAACATTCTAATTTATGATTCATTTTCACAAATAGATTCAACATACTAACAGAGATGTTAACTTAATTAACTTATCCAAGTCTTAGCTTGTTTAAGTTTTGAATCAGATCTTTTATGATATACTTCATTGGGATGAAGTCTACTACTATAAATATATTATTTTCATTTGTTTTATTCAGATTAAGGAATTAATCAAGAGGAAGCTCATCTTCCTCTTTCCAAGATAACATTAGGATTTAATTCCAAAAGGTCTTAAAATAGACTGCATAACATTGCAAAATAGTTTCCTTCCCTTTACTAAATAAGAATTAAGGTTCATTTGTAACCCCTTAACATTTTACAAGTTATCATAATGGTTTCATTTATCCACTAACATCATTTTAGTAAACCATAGTGATTTAATTGAATGACCAATCATGAATGCCAACTTTAATAAGTTGTATTGAATAAGAGGGTAGTATATTTAGTACCCTTATCCTCTAGTTTATTTTAAATCAACCCAAGAGGGTTCATTATAGATATATAAATAAAAATAATAGAGATAAGCTTATCATTTCCATTCACAAAATATACAAAAAGATGACACATCAAGTACAAATAAACCCACAAATTTTCCATTCATCAAAGTGGAATTCATACATTATAAGTCCAAACACTTCAGACATCTTTAGTGTCAACAACATCAATAAGATCAATTAAAAATACAAATTTCCTTTCCAACAAATACATTTCAATAATGATTCATATTTCATCATAAAATATCCAGTCTCTTTGGTAAACAAAAGTAACATCATAAAAGATATTTTTCTCCTTTACCACTTATGAAGTCCATCTCACAAAAATTATAGCACGAGTCAGTTCATTGAACTGAGCATGATAAGCACTAAGCATTAAAATGATGTGCTTTTAACTAACTGTTTCATAAAGAGAACTCTACTTTTATGAAACAATAGTTAAAGCATTACAGAAAGACATATCATAAAGAAATACCAATCATAAAAGAGAGAGAAAATAAAGTGATAACCCATATCATCATTAAGAAAAGATCATGATATAATCAGATTCAACTTTCAACTAATGATTTCATAGAAATAATTAAAACATTAATCCAGATAAATAATATTTCACCAAAATCACAAACTACTTTTCATTTACTAATTTTTATGATTCACATCTAAATTAATTCCATCTAACCTGAGAAGATACTAACACTAACATCTCTTAGGAATAGTCTACATTAGATGGAACAATAATACATTTATCTCAACATTATCTCACTTAACTTCATCCTAAAATATAAAATGCCAAGCTCAATCAAACATTAGGATAAATTTAGGATGAACCAACAACACCTTTAGGAAAGAGTTTCTTATTTAAGAATCTATATCCTAAATTCAGAGTCAAAACCAACCTAAGTTTAGGATCAACATCAAATAGATTTGACAAAGGATGAATTCAATTTGACATGCTCTTGAACTAATCACACATCACAAATGAGTACATCATTACAAATGTAAAATTCAAAGAGAAGAATGGAGGGATTTATCAATCAGCTACAGATCCTACAATCCTTCAATATATTACAAACCAAACAGGTCAGCTCCCTCCTTAGGAGTGATACAGGTGAAAGATGAAAGGAAAGAGAGAAAGAGATTGTTCACTCTAAATCCAAGCAAGGATATAATAGACAAGTCTGGTCTCTACTGTTTTCCATTTTAAATCCCAACAGAGGTTAGATCAGGCTCGGGTTAGATGATAGTTGTCCCAAAACAGAGAGAACAAAGAACAACATACATCTACCTTTTAATTCAAGGAGGATGGTATTATAAATACCTTAACTCTCCATACTACAAGTAAGTAACCATCTCCTAATAGATATAGAAGAAAATGGAAATGAATAGCCAAGGAGTAAGTCTTCCTAGTTTTCTTAACTCAAAAAAAAGAGGAGATAACATCGAATAATGGTATAGATGAGGTCTCAATACTCATTCCTTAAACAGAGGTACTCTTTCCAAGATTGAAAAAGAACCGAGACAGATTTGATGGCCCAAGGCCAAGAAAACAATCAACCCCAAACAACCATTGAAGTCCCAATGAACTATTCAAACTTACAATCGATAATAACAAATGTAGCACAAAAACTACAATAAAAATGATATTCCTTCTAAACAATAATTGCATCAATTCAAGAAGTTATCCCAGTTTCCCAAATAAAGAAGATAGAGTAACATTTAAATAATTTACCCTTTTTTGAGAAATGATTTCCTTTTCAAGGAGATAACACAATAAGCTTACCCATCCATTGATGGTGAATGAAAAGGTGAGAGAAAGACTTAAAATCAAAAATTCCATTCAAGCCAACTTAGAACCATGTATCTTCACAATAATCACTGAAACAAACAATTGGAATAGAAGAATAAAACCCAACTAGATTCATAACTCAAGAGGGAGACAAATGAAACATGTCAGCACGACCACAAGTTTTATGTACGAAGTCAAGCTCAGAAAGAAATGCTAAACCCAAAAATGCCATAGTCTATTTTCCTTCAAGTGCTCATTCAAGTTTAGACAAGAGTCGAGTTACTCTACAATTCAACCTTAATTACTATGAGATCCTATAGTAACAACTGCATTTCTTATTAAAGTAAAATAAGAGAAAAGACATACACAACAAGTCAAATTGAGAAGAACAAACCTAGACCACTCTTTCCTCACACCAGAGAAGATGTAAATCTGAATTCAATAAACCATTCCATAGATCACACAAGTAGGGTTAAACTAACAACCATGCCAAAAAGACAGATTGCATTCAAGGTGATTCATTCAAGTTCAACATCAGATGAGTTACTATCAAGTTTTAACACAACTCAAATGATGTACAAAAAGATTCAACATCATCTCAAGTTCAAATAAAGTTAAGCATGATTCAATCATTTTTCCAACAAAGGAAACAAAACCCAAACATATTTTCATCATAACAGTGAATCCATACATAAAAAATACAAGTGAAAATACAAGCATCAAAAGCAAGATCAAACATCATATAAAAATCTCATTTGTTCCCAAGAGCAAAGTTCTTTTATGAAGACATTTAAGAAAAATCAGAACAACTTAATGGGTAGAGCCTATCATGCCTGATAGAGATTCTTCCTGATTTGCAAGATTTTCCAAGCCAAGCCTCAACAACTTCTTCTTCTCCACACAACATCAACCACCTCAACTCTTCCACTTCTTCTTATACTTCCACAGAGTCCAAAATAGCTCAAGAATGCAAAAATAATAGTAATATCCAAAATAGAACTACTGGTTCAAGAACCAAAAACCCCATGCAGAGCCAAAACTCAAAATGAACTGAAGATCAAAACTACAATACCAAAACCCACCATGCATTTTTCCTAGGTGGTTTCTTTGCCAAAAATGAAATCAATAAATGCAAAGGACAAATAGTTCCTCCTATTTCTCCATGCCACCACCATCCATGTTTGGTGATACCTTTAATTTCAAATTTGCATGCAATTTCCATTTAGTGGTGATGCCAACTAGGCATCCACTAAACTTCCTATGCCTCTACCAAAATTGGCAGTCCATAGCAATAAAACCAAAATCAATTCCATTTAATGCCTTGAAAATCGATGCCACCACCATGCCAATTGCCAAGTAGTCCATAGGTACCCTTTAGGTTAGCAATAGTTTAGGTTAGATTATTATTAGGTTAGAAAATCAACCTTAGTTCCTAGGTAAGTCTATAGTTACCTTAGGTTGTATTTCATTTAAATAAACATAGCACTCCCCAACTTAGGTTAGATATACCCTTAGACTAGGGTCAACCTTAGTGTTTTAGTAATAGGTTCAAGGTCCTATACGCTACTTAGCATTTTAACATCAACAAGAAGACCCAGGCCTATCACTTAAAGCTTGTTGCTAAACAAGGATCCCTGAAGAAGGGTCCTTCACAATTGTAAAAAACAAAGCCTAGTTCTAGATTCATCTTTCATTTTTGAATGCCAAGACAACAAGATGAACAAGTAAGAAGAACTAAAGCATACCTTGGATCAATGGAATTGATCCAAGGTTTTTCTTTAACACTAGATAAGTTAAGAAAACAACAATACAAGTTCATCATCTTTTAAAAGTGAATTTAAGTTGTACAAAGAGATGAATGGCCTCATTTTCAAGTAAGCAGAAATCACAACAAAGTGAACCTTTTCAACAAATAATGAATTATCCATTGCAAACATGATTTCCAAAAGTCATAAGAGTTTCCAAAAAAATCATATGTCATATAATGTCAGTAAGTCAAAGAATCCTTGTCCCAATGATTAACTTAGTCAAACAATTTAAGTCTAGGATAAAATTAAATTATCATCCTTCCATTCATATGTTCACAATAAAACTAGATTTGAGAAATTCAAATTCCATAATCAACATTAAAATAGTTGTCCCATTATTAAATAGTTTAGTATCTTCCCAAGACTAGCAGTTTATTGACATAACATGAATAAAATATTAATGTTTTATCAATCCACAAAATCAATTTTGTTCAAAAAATATGGAAAATTAGTTTTCATATCTTCAAGATTTTCCCATGTTGCAATTTCTTCATTAAATTAGTCCCACTGGACCTTACATTGACTTATTTCATGATTTCTTAAGTGTAACTAGGGAGTTTTGAGCACTCGTATGGGTTTAAGCATGATTATTCCTGGGTCTTGGACCTACAAGGAATTCTAATTTAACACATGTGATAAATTTGAAACATATTTCTTAAGCACAGAAATATGAAAAACATCATGCATTTGTGATAAAGAAGGAGGTAAAGCTAAACGATAGGATACAAGGTTGATTACTTTAACAATTTTAAAGGGTCCCACATAACAAGGTGATAACTTTTCAGCCTTGTCAAAAGTTATAGAACTCTTTTTCGTTTAACCCATAGAAATACCTTCTCACCAAGTTCAAATTTCTTATAAACCCATTTTAAGTCTAATAACTCTTTTTTCCTATCTATTTCTTCCTTTAAGCGTTCACAAATAATTTTAACTTATTGTTCCATTTTCGTAAGGATTTTAGGTCCAATTACCTCTCTATCCCCTATGCTTTATCCTAGCTAATCTGGATTTTTGCATTTCCTTCCGTATAATGCTTTAAAAGGTGCCATTTTCAGAGAGGCATTAGATGTGTTGTTATAAACAAACTCAACTAATGGAATGTACTCCTCCCATTCATACTACTGATCCATGCAATACATTTGTAACATATCCTCTAAAACTTCTCGTCGGTTTGATACTAAAGTATGTACTTAAGGAGTTTAGTAAATCTCTCACAATTTTATATTACGATTAATTTTACTTGAGCTAAGTTCTGAAATTTAATCATTTTCGATCATAGTAAAGTTGTGGTATCCATCGTTACCTAAAACAATTTTTAAATTGATCGCAAGTAAGGTTTGTTTCATAAATTTTTAACTCATCCATATAGATATCCCACCATGAAGATGCTTTATGGGAAAGTTGATAAGGTCCCCATATTACTTTTGTTTACTCATAGAAGTTCCTTATTAGAAATTAATTCTCCATTTCACTGAGCTAGTTCTTAGCTCCATCTCTTAGTGTAGTGCCATCAAACTTGGGTGGACTTATCCTTTTTATGTCATTAGTGAGTTCAGCTGCCAATCTTTCCTTTTTATTCTCAGGCTGATTAGGTGCATTTTCATTAGCATAGGCCACATTATTGTTATCAACGCCCAAATTTCCAAAATTGGCATTGTCCATAAGAGGTGGTTGATTATTATTACCATCATCTTCTTCCTCCTCATCATTGCCCATTAATTTTAGTTCAAGTACAGCTAAACAATGTTTTGTGTCCAACAGGGTAAAGCAAGGATCGCTTCAAGTTTTTGGGTTGTAGTTACTTCTCCATCGTGTAGCGGGTTGTCTATAACACTTCCTCTTGTTCTAACCATTTTCAGTTAACAAGAGAATTTAAGTTTTAACAAATTATGGACATAATAGGTATAAGAGTTGTAACCTTTAGCTCTGATACCAAGATGTAACATTCCTATTTTAAGACTTTAGAAACAAGGCAAAAATATATTTTTGAATAATGTTCTTTTTTGTAAATAATCATAATTTAGAACACACATTCCATGCCAATCAATCTCATAATAGATAACCATATGGAGCTGTAAAGACTCCGTGGAACACCAATCTCTCATTTCATGACTTGTTATCATGTCAATCTCTCATGTTAACTTAATGATTTGTATACCAAGTATAATTGGTTCTCTTACCATTTTTGGGGTATTTAAGTGTTCTATTTAAGAGGCCTATCTAAATATCTATTATTAATATTCATCTGAAATCTCACTTCTTAAACTAGGTGACACAGGACAACGCAACCAACAACTTGTGATACTTTGGCCAAAGATTTTCAACATACTCATTTCATGACTTGTTATCATTTCAATATCTCATGTTAACTTAATGATTTGTATACCAATTATAATTGGTTCTCTTACCATTTTTGGGGTATTTAAGAGGCCTATCTGAATATTTGTTACCAATATTCATCTAAAATCTCACTTCTTAAACTAGGTGACACAGAAAATACAACCAACACTTTGCGATACTTTGGCCAAATATTTTCAACATAATTTTCATGTTTATATTCCTAGATGGCATACTCATCAAATAGAATACATCCTTCACCCCACTTCATTTGTTATCTAGAATAGTCTTCACTAACTCCTGTTAGTCCACTTTTTCAAGGTTTAACCCTAACCAAGGTTAGCAACATAGTTTAGTGTAGAGGGCTACTTATGGTGATTAAGGGTACATAGACATACTCAATCGACCTAAGTCAATTGCATGTGTCTAGTTATCCTCAGTCATCGTGAGTTACCCTTGACACTAGACTATGCTTCTAACTTAACCTAGGGTAAAACTATGATCATGTTTGAGTTTATGTAAATCTAGATGATTAAACTATAAAGGGTGTTACAACATGTCAACTGCAACACAGTATCCTAATGAAGACTCAATCCTTCATGAAGGTATGGTACTACAATTGCAGATCGCCAACAATCGATCGAGTTCATCCCATCTCGATGTACATACCCAAGAAATAAGTTAATGACTTAATTATTTTCCTTATTTAAAGTTTAATTACATCATCCCTACTTGAACCACTAGTTTCACTAACCATTAGGTTACAAGCAATAAGCGTAATTAGATTTATTATGAAGATATATCTTCCTCCAAACCCCTTTCCAAAGATTTGTTTTTAATTCATTAAAATTCTAATTTATGATTCATTTTCACAAACATATTCAACATACTAATCAAGATATTAACTTAATTAACTTATCCAAGTCTTAGCTTGTCTAAGTTTTGAATCGAGATCTTTTTATGATAGACTTCAATGGGGTGAATTCTACTATTATAAATATATTATTTTCATTTTTAAATTCAGATTAAGGAATTGATCAAGAGGAATCTCATCTTCCTCTTTCTAAGATAACATTAGGATTTAATTCCAAAAGGTCTTAACATAGAATGCATAGCATTGCATAATAGTTTCCTTCCCTTTACCAAATAAGAATTAACGTCCATTAATAACCCCTTAACATTTTACAAGTCATCATAATGGTTTCATTCATCCACTAACATCATTTTAGTAAACCATATTTATTTAATTGAATGGCCAATCATGAATGACAACTTTAATAAGTTGTATTGAATAAGAGGGTAGTATATTGAGTACCATTATCCTCTATTTTATTTTAAATTATCTCGATAGGGTTCATTATAGATATATAAATAAAATAATAGAGATAAGCTTATCATTTCCATTCACAGAATATACAAAAAGATGAAACATCAAGTACAAATAAACCCACAACTTTTCCATTCATCAAGGTGGAATTCATACATTATAAGTCCAAACACTTTAGACATCTTTAGTATCAACCAACATCAATAAGATCATTTAAAAATAAAATTTTCCTTTCCAAAAATACATTTCAATAATGATTCATATTTTTTCATAAAAGATCCATAATTAAAAACAAAAGTAACATCATAAAAGATCTTTTCTCCTTTTACCACTTATGAAGTCCATCTGAAAAAATTTCTAGTATGACCAGTTCATTGAACTAAGCATGATAAGTGCAAAGAATTAAAATGATCTCGCTTTTAACTAATTGTTTCATAAGGAGAACGTGATTTTATGAAATAGTTAAAGCATTATAGAAAGACATATCATACAAAAATACCAGGTCATAAAATAGATAGAGAAATAAATTTATAACCCAGGTCATAATTAAGGAAATATTATGATATAGTCGATTCAACTTTCAACTAATGATTTCATAGAAGATTTAAATCATTATTTCAGATAATTAATATTTCACCAAAAACACAAACTTCTTTTCATTTACTGATTTTTTATGATTCACATCTAAATTAATTCCATCTAACCTAAGAAGATACTAACACTAACATCTCTTGGGAATAGGTTTACATTAGATGGAACAATAATACATTTATCTTAGCATTATCTCACTTAACTTCATCCTAAAATATAAAATTCCAAGCTCAATCAAACATTATGATAAATTTAGGATGAACCAAAAACACCTTTAGGAAAGAGTTTCTTATTTAAGAATCTATAACCTAAATTCAGAGTCAAAACCAACGTAATTTTAGGATCAGCATCAAATAGATTTGATAAAGGATGAATTCAATTTGACATGCTCTTGGAATTAATCACACATAAAAATGAGTACATCATTACAAATATAAATTTCAAAGAGAAGAATGGAGGGATTTATCAATCAACTACAGATCCTACAATCCTTCAATATCTTACAAACCAAATAGGTGAGCTCCCTCCTAAGGAGTGATACAAGTGAAAGATGAAAGGAAAGAGAAAAATAAAATTTTCACTCTAAATCCAAGCAAGGATATAATAGATAAGTTTGGTCTCTAATGTTTTCCATTTTAAAGCCCAAGATAGGTTAGATTAGGCTTGGGTTAGATGATAGTTGTCCCAAAATAGAGAGAACAAAGAACCACATAAATCTACCTTTAGGAATTCAAGGAGGATGGTATTATGAATACCTTAGCTCTCCAAACTATAAATAATCATCTCCTAACAAATATAGAATAAAATGGAAATGAATAGCCAAGGAGTAAGTATTCCTAGTTTTCTTAACTCAAAATAGAAAGAGGAGATAACATTGAATAATGGCAAAGAGGAGGTCTCAATACTCATTCTTTAAATTGAGGTACTCTACCAAGACCAAAAAAAAATGAGACATATTTGATGGCCCAAGGCCAAGAAAACAATAAACCCCAAACAACCATTGAAGTCCAATGAACTATTCAAACTTACAATTGATAACAACAACTGTAGCACAAAAACTACCAACTGAAAATGATATTCCTTCTAAACAATAATTACATCAATTCAAGAAGTTATCCTAGTTTCCCAAATAAAGAAGACAAAGTAAAATTTAAATAATTTACCCTTTTTCGAGAAACAATTTCCTTTTCAAGGAGATAACACAATAATCTTACCCATCCATTGATGGTGAATGAAAAGGTGAGAGCAAGACTTATAGTCAAAAATTCCATTCAAGCCAACTCAGAACCATGTATCTTCACAATAATCACTTAAACATACAATTGGAACAAGAAGAATAAAAACCAACCAGATTCATAACTCAAGAGGGATAGAAACAAAATTTCAGCATGACCACAAGTTTTATGTACTAAGTCGAGCTCAGAAGAAATTCTAAACCCAAAAATGCAATAGTCTATTTTCCTTCAAGTTCTCATTCGAGGTTTAGACAAGAGTCAAGTTACTCTGCAGTTCAACCTTAATTACTACGATATCCTACAATAACAACTGCATTTCTGATTAAAGTGAAAAGATAGCAAGACATACACAAGTAAGTTAGAACGAGAAGATGAAACCTAGACCACTCTATCCTCACACCAGAGAATATTCCACTAAATTCAATAAACCATTCCACAAATCACACAAGAAGTGTTAAAATATCATCCATGCCAAATAGACAGATTGCATTCAAGGTGATTCATTCAAGTTCAACCTCAGACAAGTTACTAAAAAGTTTTATCAAAAATCAAAAGGTTTACAAAAAGAATCAACTTCATCTTAAGTTCAAATAGAAGTTAAGCATTATTCAATAATTTTTCCAATAAAGAAAACAAAACCCAAAATGTATTTTCATCATAACAGTGAATCCATATAGAAAAATACAGTGAAAATATAAGCACCAAAAGAAAGATGAAACATCATATAAAATCTCATTTGTTCTCCAAGAGCAGAGTTCTTTTTATGAAGATATTTAAGAAAAAGTAGAACAACTTAATGGGTAGAACCTATCATGCCTAATAGAGCTTCTTTCTAATTTGCGGAAGATTTCTAAGCCAAGCCTCAACAACTTCTTGTTCTTAACACAACGTTAACCACCACAACTCTTCTACTTCATATTATACTTCCACGAGTCCAAACATTCGATGGTTGTGACATACTTATAGGCCTCAATTAGATTTGGAGTTCTAATTCCATCTACTATATGAATAATTTGCGAATCATGTTCATTTAGAACAATAAAGTTATTTCTATCAATGGTGTACTTCTATCTACTACATCTTCATTATCTCTTACTTCATCTAGTACATCACAATCAATGTTACATAAATCACAATCTATTCCTAGTTCACCTACTTGCACACTACGTGCACGTGGTCTCACCACTCATTAGTCCTACACATCAACATAGGCCCATTCCTTGCATAATTACAACATCATGGTGTAAATATCTACCTTATTTTCTCCCATGCAGTGTCCATCACCTCTATGCTCTAATTTACATAGGTCCACATCACCTACACATTGTGTTACACCTCTATGTTACTCATATGCTCATCCATCACATGCACATAGACTTCACTCACATGTACAACACCTATCTCATATACCACCACTCTTAGAGCATGGTCACACACCTTCATCACCACTTACATCGAGTGGAGGACCATCATCCTTCAATTTCATCGATGGTTTATTATTCAATGTAAACTTGAGGGCATGACATCTATACTCCCCCTAAAATCATTTGACATCTTATTCTATCATCATTTTTTCCACATACTTACATATACATCTTAACATACGCATCTACATTGACCATTTCCCGATGACACACTCTTGTTTATGGTTCATTCTTGACTGTTGAGGGGGCATACTAAATGAACCTCACTGCATACAATTCCATTCACTCGGGGCATGTGGCTCTCATCATTCACTCTACATTCTATTCCATCCATCCAAAACATAATGCATTTTATGGTTACATTTACTCTTTCTTGCATTTGTTTTTACATGTTCACTTTATTACACATACTAGATAGATATATTGTATGTCATTATCTTTATCATACACACATGTGCATTCACTTTCGTTCTAGTTTTGATTTCAAACCATAAAAGGATACTACACACAACATGGATTCTTGACTACCAGGTCTTAAAACAACTCATGAGGCCATCCACATTCATACGCTATAGGTGATATTGTTTCATTTTTTTCATAGCACACTACTTTGGTTTATACATGTTGGGCTAATGAATTATAGCCTAATTACTAAAGGCACATAAGGTTGGGATGTGTTGGCATAGGGTGTGTAAGTAAGCATGAAAATATAGTAGATAAGGGCACACCTAGGAAAGTCAGAGTTCGAGTGCTTAGTCGTTTTGCATGGATCGGCTAAATATATGGTTGATTACAGAGCACACAAAGGTATGAAGACTTTTAGACTAAGGAAAGGCTATTTTAGACAAGTGGGAGATCAAGCAACATGCATAGTTTTGGGATAACAATAGGATTAGATAATATATTTTTAGCGAGCTTTCATTCTTTTGTATTTATATTATAACAATGAATGGATAGTGTCGGCATGTAACCTATTTTGAGGATATGTAGATAGTGAAGGGAAAGTCCCCACCCCGTGTGTGTGTGTGTGTGTGTGTGTGTGTGTATTATTTGCATAGTTTTAGTAGTTCTATGATTGTGATAAGTTATGTTTATGGTTTATGTGTGTGCATGACTCATGATGACATTATATTATATGTATTCATCTTCTTTTTTACAATAATTAATACAATGGATCTATATGGTTGGATATTTGTTATTAACATATTTGTTGTTGGATATTTCATGATGGTACGAGATCTTGATTCTTGTTTAAACATTATTTCATATGGATATAATCAAGATCTAGTTTTTGTTATGATTTATACTTGATTACTTGTTGTAGAACTAGATTATATGTGTGTTTATCATGCTAAATCCTTGAAAATTATTACATAAAATAAGAACACAGTACCTAACACGATTCGGTGAGTGATCAAATCTATCCGAGTGATGTGCTAACGTGCCTTGGGCTATTTGGTAAAATAAAATACTACATTTTGGTTCTATTACCGGGACATATTTTTAAGATATTTGAAAGGATGTTGCATGATGAAGACGTACCAATTGACTTTGGCCAACATTGAGGATTAGGTAGAGAATTTAGAGGAAGTATTTTCTCATAGATTTAAAATTGGAAATGAATTTAATATATACACATGGGTTGAAAGAATCTATATTATGAGTTTGTATAAGACACTATTTTCTTATTTCCCTATAGATTTGTATGAGTGGCTGGTATCATACACATCAAAGAGGAATTGGAGGTATAGATCACTTGTTTGGATGCAGGAAGACTTCTAGAATTTGCATGATGCTGATTTGACTTGGACATGCACCTTGTATATTGTTGGTGGAGCAATGTTTTGCATAGTTACGCCTTGGAGTACACAGTTTCTACTTATTCTTGTCTAGAGGTTTTGAGTTCCAGTTCTTACATGAACCTAGAGGATCTTATTTGCGTGTTATCCCTTTAGCAATTAAGATCTTCATTGTGACTATAGATTTGGAAGAGCATCCTATGGCTAGTTAAACCCCACCATGCATGAGGGTAGGATCGGGTGTGGTGAAATATGGGAGACTGAAGATAGAAAGGAAGAGAGAAGAAAGGAGGATTAAGTTTAATGAGGTGAGTGAGAGGTATTTGGTGAAGTAGCATGATGTTTTAGAATGAATGGTGTTCAGGAGAGAGATGGGTCGGGGAAAGATTTGTAGCTCACATAGAAGACGTAGAGCAAGATAATTTTGTACTCCCCATTCGGTTAAGCATGGAAAAAAACCCTCTTTGGCTTAAGATGACAGTGTGTTGGCTGAAACATCAAGGACCACGGGTGTGCATCTGATCCCTCCTAGTGACGTAGGCCTTCGCTTGATTTTCCAGTTTCTAAGACAACCATTGATAAACAAGATAGTGTGGGTGAAAATGTATTGTGAGATAGATTTCATTTTTCATTAAATTCAGGATTTAATCATATAGCACATTCATCTACAGTGTCGTAGACATCTTATTTTTTATTTAGGGGTCAGTTGGAGGTATATTTTCTAGCATGTCATCAGTATAGAATGTGGGCACACAAAATGTTGGAAACACATGTGGGAGTAGCACAAATTCATAGGCCATTGGATTTTAGTTTAGTATAATTGTTGGGACACAAAGCATCACATCATCGATCCAGACTCACTACAGGGAGGAGGATCAAGAAGATCATGTGGTTCGGGATTCGGTGGATCTCGGGGTTCTAGAGATAGAGGTAATACATGTTCTAGATTTGGTGGGTAGGTCAGAACCAACCCTAGTAATTTTACTATGAGATGTCTCCTCACCTACCAAAATATAGAGAAATTAAATATGTGGCTCAAAGACGTGCATATGTGTGAGATACTATGGTGCGGTAAAGGAATTATAGCTCCAGTGTAAGGTAATTGAGTTTACTACTACTTTATAAGGGTGTGCACATAGTTGGTACATGAATTATGATCTGAACTAGACTTGTGTATGCTATACTTTGGGTTGTGTGATGATTTCTTAATAGAGTTTCATATACGAGTTTGAACAGAAGAGAATTAGCATGTTCAAGGACATTAAGCAAGGCATGGCTGAGAGCATAAGAGAGTATGATGCATGCTTTAAAACTTTTTTCAAAGCTTTCTATGATATTCATCCTAGTTAGCACACTCAATGGTTTTTTAGAGGCTTGATCACACCATTCAAGAGGGCACTCTCACATAAGAATTTTATAGATCCACGCGAGGCATTAGAGGTAGCTTTGTGCACTAAATAAGTTGGAAGCATAGACACTAGAGTTATCCCATTTTTGGAAGCTCAGGTTGTATCTATGGAAAAATAGCTAGAAAAATTGTCAGCTAATTCATCCCATGAGACATGCGGTGGTATTTGGTGTATGGATTGCGAGGTATGGATTGTGAGGAAATGGAAAATCTAGATGTTTATCATAATGTGGGTACACACAAGGTCTTAGACAATTCGGATGAGAAGGCACGTGCATATCGTGAGCCTATGAAAAAAATAACATCAAGATTAGGACAAATGTAGAACTAAAGGAGTCCATAATTAGTGATTATTGGTCTGGCTTAGAGGTTGCAAAGATATTTGTGTTGTTTCTCTACTTCCAATACTTATTTTCTAAAGGATATCATGAGTTAAAAGGGTTACATCACTCTTTGGGAAAGATGAGGATCAACTTAAAGGAAGGTATACACCCGGTTAGGAAGAGGCCTTACATGATAAATCCTAATATGTGTGTTAAGGTAAAGGAAGAGATTGATAAGATGTTGAAATTTGGAATCATTGAGCTCATTGAGGAGTCAGAGTGTGTCATCCCTATGGTGATAAGCATAAATAAATATGGAAGGATAAGGATTTGTGTGGATTATAGGGAGTTGAATTTTGTATGTGTAATAGATCCCTTTCCCACACCATTTATTGAGGAGATCTTGGAAGGTGTTGTAGGGTGTGAGATTCACTCCTTCAGCGATGGATTTTAGATATCATCAGTGAGTATTGCTAAAGAATATCAAGAGAAGAAAACATTCACCATGGAATGGGGAAGCTTTTCATACATAGTTATGTGATTTCTGGTTGTGTACTTTTAATTTTATAAATTACTAAGTTAGATACGGGGATAGTACATTTCCCCCTTATTATAATGAAACTTATTAAATTGTAAAAGATGACATTCTCTAACTACACAACTATATTTTAATAATGAAATATTCTTTGGAAATACAATTAAAAATATATGAGTAAAGAAAAATAAAAGGAATAGTGGTTATGATCTTCAAATTCGTGTCTCACGACCCCTTGTGACCCGCATCCCATTTCGCAACCTAACCTCATTACCTAAACCTTTACACAATTATTTATTAATTACCTTGTAATTGATAAATCCACATCACCTTACCCGCCACCTCACTTTGCCACCTCATCATGACCTAGCCCTAACCCTAAACTAACCTAATTAAGACCCATGACTTGGTCTAGACTCACATCCATAACTAATGCCTCCTTACTCGCACCCAAAGCCGACCTTCTAGCCACTTGACCAAGCCCGCAACTGATCTCTCGGGAGAAAAGCAGGGAAGGTGGGCTATTTTACTAAAAATAGCCTCCTTTTTCCTAACCGATGCCGGTTCCTACTCGACCGCCGTCGGTTACGCAACCGCCATCGGTTCCCTGTAAATGGGCTTCCCAAACCAAAACAACGGATCGGAATTTCATTTTGGAGATCAGTCGAAGGATTTTTAATCAAAGGAGAGTCCAAAGCGATCAGCAGAGTCCAGAACTTCACCTGACCAAGCAGAGACGAGTAAAGAAACCAGAAGAGTTGGCAGCAAAGGAGATCAACTGGCACCTTCATCAAATCCAGTAAGTTACATCTTGCATGTCCTCCATTATAACATTTCTTGTGCTTTTGGAATTGTAATCTTCCCAAATCCGTTCCTGAACCCATTATCTAACGTACCATTGCCTCTAACTATCATTCCTTAGCTTCTAACCATCCCATTTCTCAATACTATCCAAAACCAGCCATTACAAACACCACAACCAGCCCGTAAGATCCTAGAACCAACCGGTATCGAGCTATCGGTGACCGCCATCGGTTATAGGTAACCGCATCGACCTTTGATCAAAACCAAGAAAAACAAATTTTTCCCTACCTGGCCTACGAAACAATTTAATTGGTACTCTACAAAGATTTTGTGTTAATTCATATTAGCAGGGAACTCGACCACCTTCGAAAGGAAGTTTCATACTTCCTGGGCCCAAGGCGCCTCATTTATTATCTAATCAAAATCTTGTGGTCTTGTGTTCTTATTTGGTAGTCCTTCCAAGACAAAAAGGAGTTCTTCGCAGTCAGCCTGATCTTTCTCTACGGTACGCGCACATCATCTCGACATTCTACAGGTATTCCTCCTAACCCTAACCTTATCTGTTTCTATAAGGAACGAAGCATTTCCGAGTGAAACATTTTGGCACGCCCGGTGGGACCCATTTTGGGTTTTTCTTTATTTCTTGCTTGCTTTTATTATAGGGAGCATACTTGCTGTTTTCTTCTTCTAGAGATATTCACAGGGTATTTTATTATTCTGGTAAAAGAACTTGCTTTGTTTTTGCATCTTGCATTAGTAAAAGTCATCTCTTTTGCTTCATCGAATATCACTTTCGATTTGGGTTTTAAAACACATGCATTGCATTCCTGCCTGTTGTTTTTCAATTCTAGTGAACATAGATTAAGTAACAGGTCGTACACGTGGGGGTGATATCCACGGTATTGACAGGAAATTAACCTTAGTTTCACTGCACAACACGTACCGAATCACTTCACAATTAACACAACAGCTCAAACATCCCCCCTTTTTTCCGCGGTATTCCTCCGCCCGATTGAGGTAACCTTATAAGCCAAAACAACTTGACATTTCCCCTAAGTCTCTTGTTTAGGATTTCTGACATCATTCTACGTCTAAAGGCATAAGCCCACAATAATTAAAATTAACCCTAAGGTTAATCTCTGGATTTGCGTGTGCATCTTGCTTGTTTGCTGTCCTGTTTTCTCTGTCATACTTTGTCTTCTGTGATCAATAAGTTGCTAAACATACTCAACGTTACTAAATCAAATTAGCAGCCCCTTTGTATCTTCTTATTCTAAATTTTTGACACCGACATCGGTTAAGAGACCGACGGCGTTTGATCTGTGACCGACACCGGTTACTAAACCGATATATTATCGCTCTCTCACTTCGACAAACCAAAGAACTTGCCAAATTCACCTTTCAGACGTTGTTTTTGTTCTGGATAGATTGAAACTTTCCTGGGTGTTCTAGTCTATGGTTGTCATCACTCGGAAACAAGCCGCCGCCATGGTTTCACATGCCTGCTCTGTGTCTTTGCCTGAATCACCCCCTTCACATTCTATAGGAAACCCTACGGACACCAGTGAGATCCCCCAAATTCCTGTAGGAGACAAGGACTTTGCCAAATTTCTGGATGCTAATCCCAGCGCTGTACAATACTATTTGTCTCATACCCCTGACCGTACGCCTGATGGTCAGCTCCTTATGGGCATGCCTATTAGTATAGCTGCTCATTTAGCTCCTACTCCTCCTGATAACAATACCTTACTTCCTGCATCGCTAGCCCCGTCTCCCAATCCGACAGCGGCAGAGGTTCATACGACCCCGATTAGCTTTCCTTTTGTTAATCTTGGATCCCACGTATCGCTACCACCAACTGCCCCTATCTCATCTCTCTTTCAGACCACTCCATTCATGACTTACTCTCTGCCACCTATTCAAACGAGCTTTCCTTCTCAAGCTCCGCCTACCTTTTCATTCCCATATACGTATCCAGTGACCTCAACACCTTATATGGGACACCCCTATTCTGTGGCACCATCATCTCATCCAACCACAGATTTCATCAAGCAAATGATGGACAAAATGCAAAACCTGGAGGCTTCCGCTTTGAAGTCGTAGCGCTGACATACGAGCAAGTTTGTCGGGAGCCCATTCACCCTTCTCGTCCCCTTCATTCTTATCCGCCTCAATGGGAGTTGCCAAAGTTTACTCGCTTTAACAAAGAAAGAGGATCCTCAACAACACTTGCGATCATTTAGACATGCTTGTTATTTGATTGCCCATGATGATGCCTCATATACTCCGCACCTTTCCCATGTCCTTATCGGGCCTCGCTTGAGTGGTACAAAGTTGCTTTAACCCAAAGACTCAATCTTCTCTTTTAACCAACTAGCCCAATCTTTCTTGGATCATTTCTCCATTAACATTGCCAAGAAAGTATCTATCACTCGACTTATGCCATCCGACACCAAGACGAATCTATCGCAGATTTCGCTGACGATGGCGGGCCTTATCAACCAACTTACGTATGCCTTGCCTCAAACCGAACTTATCGAACTCTTTACGCGGGCCTCGCGCTAAGCACATCTCCCCTACCCTCCAAATTCAAACTTTCCGTACATTCGACGAGGTTTTACTATGGCTCGAAAATTAGAAATTCGAGCCTTAGAGGAAGAGAAATTATGGTTGCAAGCAACAAGAACTCCACTTTCCGAACTCCCGATTCTACCAATAAACC
This sequence comes from Taxus wallichiana var. yunnanensis, assembly GCA_018340775.1. Classification (NCBI taxonomy): domain Eukaryota; kingdom Viridiplantae; phylum Streptophyta; class Pinopsida; order Cupressales; family Taxaceae; genus Taxus; species Taxus wallichiana. Next base: position 23,187,528 of record CM031239.1, on the reverse strand, counting down.
AAATACCACCACTCCTCACGCATCAACCTCTTCTAAATCAAAAGGAGCTGTCCACGCGGTGATGGTCAAATCCCAACCACCGTCCAATACTCCACCAAAAACCACCTATAAATACAAAGCTGAGCCCACCAATTACACTCCCTTGGGAGAAACTTATGGCGTCATCCTAGAGAAATTGCTCAAAGCTGGGGCTATCACCTTGCCCCCTGTAAAACCTCACTGGGTTTGACTCCACCCGCGCAATACCTTCCTGGTACAAAGAAAATGACTTTTGTAACTTTCACCGCGTAAAAGGACATAGTCATGAAAACTGCAAGATGTTGAAAAACATAGTGCAGGAAATGGTTGATGCAGGGGATATAACACTCGATAATCCTAACGCCCCTGCTAACCGAAATCTGAAAATTTTCAACAAGCCATTCCCGAATCACTCGTCCAGCAGCAACGTAAACCAAGATATCTTAGCTGAGGAGAGTGTTCATGAGATCCATGCAGTATTCGATACCCAGCCAAAAGCCTCTATCGAGAAAATTTTGAATCAAGCCTCTTCACTAACACAGGAGCCCGAACCTCCTTTACCACCATCAAGCCAAAGCGAAATCATTCCTTTACCCATAGAAGAGTTAGCTGCCCAGGCTTCCCTTCCCATTAATGAGTCTTCTTACACCACATCCCTACAAGACTGCGAGCGGATGTTGTCTAATCTATCCATTTCCCAGACGTCTCCTTCTACCACTTCGCCGCACAAGAGGAGGGTACGCCACTCCTTTTGACATCCTTAGATGAGAAATCTCTCGCACCGACATCATTAAATTCTTTAGCCATGACAGCACTTCCTCCAACATGCCCTTCGCCTATTAGTCCTCATCACCTAAATCTTTTCAACAACCCGTTGACCTCTTAGCATCTACCGATACAAAGGCCTCATCCGCCTCCCCGTGTCACACCCGCAATGGATTGGAATTACAACTCACTTTTCCTCTCGTACTAAAATTACAAATTACACTGAGACTGCTTCCCACGTAAGATGACAGTTCCCTATGGGAACGCTTGAGTACTCCTGCTTTCTACTCAAATGCAAATGACTCGATCCCGATGTCTCCACCATCTACCCGAAGTGCTTACAGAAGCTTAAAATGCCCCTGTTCTCGCCTTCACCCCCCTCACCTCTACCAAATGCCCCGTCCACTTCTATCAACTTAACCAGATCTTCCCCTACGCTTGGGACCTCACCAATGCCCAATCTGACACACCCACCTAAGCGACTCGATCTATCCAAAAATAAATCCGTCCCGCCACCTAGGAGACAAACGCAATCCGGGTCTCTATCACAATTAAAACCCTCTTCATCACACCCACCTTCCATATTGGGACCTCATCCCTCCACCTTACATCAATATATCATACCTCCTTTGTTTTCTGCAAAACGACCTACGCCTTTTACACCTATACAGAGATCAAAGGGTATCACAACATCGTTACCCCGCGTATCCGGTCCACCTATCAACCCTAAACCAATCCCATCATCAAAGGATTTATTTTCTGTCACTCCCCTTTCTCCGTGGTTGTTTCCCGCTACCATGCCATCTGTAGCCTCATCATCTAACCACCAACGTAACTTCGTGGTCCAAGAAACCACGTTTAGTGAAAAACATGTGTCAGCACCCCTCGACTAAACCACCACCCATACGAACTAAACACGCCCAAACATTACCACAACCCACACAATCAATGCCCTCATCTTCTTCTGATTTTGACCCACTCAAAGGATCCTATGCCAAAATCCTTGCTATGTTGGTGGAGAATGCGACCATCTCCCTACCCCCACTTAGACCTTACGACCCGTCTAAGCCCCGACCTGTGGATTATGATGAGTCTAAAATCTGCGCCTATCACCGCACACCTGGACATGATGTAGAAGGATGCAAAGCTCTAAAAACCATCCTTCGCCAGTCACCTCTTCCGGATCGAAAGATTAAGAAAGACAACTTACGAAGGGAGAGACCTCTAGCGCCAATTCCCTCTACTATACCATCTGTCCCCGCCTCACCAAGATCGATCATTATTACAACCCCACCTCTTGAAGACCATGAATTATCCCAACCATCTTCTTCATCTCAGGTCTACGAGATTAATATGATTAGTGTCGCTACTCGAGGACAGAAAAACAATGGGAAAGCGAAAGAAAACACACCTACGACATCTCTTTCTCCTTCAACCATCCCGATTACACCACCACCTAAAGTGGTTATTCGCGGACCCGCCTATCCCGTCTCTAATGGAGTTGCCCACCGAACCATGATCAAACAGCTTCATCAATCGCCCGTAAAAATGACACTATATGATCTCATTCAGACTTCTGAATCTCATCGACAAGCTCTCGTTGAGATCCTTCAAGGGATAGAGGTTTTTCCCAATGAAACCCTGCCCGTGGCCTCCATTCTAACACCCAATCACGTTTCCTCTCTCACCAAACAATCCATCTCCCCCACCACTTCTGTCTCAAAACAACAAGCCGCTGCAGTTAGTTTCTCGGAAGATGAAATTATCGACTTTGGTATAGAAGACCCTGACCCTGCCCTTTTCATTTCCGCTTACGTCCGGGACATTCGAGTACGTCGGGTTATGATTGACGGGGGCGCTAGCTTAAACATCATCTCTTCAAAAGCCTTCCAACAAATGAACATCCCTTCTAGTTGCATGTGTGCCAACCCCATCATGTCATGCGGTCATTCAATGATGCTATTACTTCTACATTGGGCACCGTGATCCTCAACATTCGCGTAGGACCACGTACTTTACCCGAACTCTTCTATGTCCTCAAGGAGAGTTCCAATATAATATATTGCTAGGTCGCCTCGATCCGGGCCATGGGATGCGTTCCCTCAACATTACATCGATGTATAAAATTTGAGTACGAGGGGAAGTCCTACACTGTAAAAGCTGATCCTCCCCCCTTCAAAACTTGCAATATGTTATACCGCCCAAACGATGTGCTTATACCAATTAAGACACCCATACATTCAACCCAACCATCCTCTTCCAATATACCTCAACCGTCCACCTCAACTGCACCTACAACTGATGAAACCACCGTCGCACAAACCACTTCTCTTCCCGCAGCTAACATCCCAACCTCCGACCCCTTAGTAGACGTTTTTCATCGCCTTACGCTGGGGGAGTATCGCCTATATAACGTTAGTTCTTTCCCTACCCCGCAGGAGTACGGACAATTACATGCACACCCCACCTACGACCGTCGCGTGGGGGAGATAATCTCTTACGGACCACCCCATTGTCGCACTAACCTAACATATGGGGGTGTTGACGCATCCTCCATTACCCCTGAACCTCCTCTTGGTGTGGTTCCCTTCCAATCTGATTTTCAATACTTGACAAATCGCTGCTTTCGCCTCACCTTCTTGACTCGGCCGCGGCGTGGAAAGGCTTTGGTTTTGGCCTTTACGAACAAGGCCGACATACTCTCATTCCCATCACCACACGCAAACATAATGATCGCAGCGGGTCTTGGTTTTTCCGAAACACCTACGCAGAGACACCTCCCGTCACCGTATCCTCGAAGAAGAGGACGCCGCCCTACCGAACCATCATCACCCACTTTGCCATCATCTCCCACGTAATCGATGGACCCCGAATCTATCCTCCTAACTTTTTTTTTTCATAAATGCCATCTTCATAGGTCCTCTCACTTATCAACGCGATAATGAGGACCCATCTTCTCTTCCCCTTCTGTATCCAGACATGATCGAAGAGGATTCGCCTTTGATTAATGTTGTTGAATGCCAGGATGACGACTCCATCCTCACTTACCTAGGCGCGATGATTCTTATATTCAACGTGCCTTACCATCTTGAAACTCAAACCATGCTGAACGAATCTACTATAGAAATCAACATCCACACGGAGGAAGATCCTCACATAGTGAAGATCGGACAATCACTTGACACATCAGAACAAGCCGCCTTTACCACCTTTCTCCGTGCTCGCAACCAAGCTTTCGCATGGTCTTACGCTGACATGCCAGGAATTGATCCTACCATTGCCGGCCCATAACATCACTCTAAACCCCGATTCCAAACCAGTCAAGCGAGGTAAATTGAGAAAATGCATCCACGCATTGCTTCTTGGTCAAAGAGGAGCTCCAACGACTCCTTTCTGCTTCCTTCATTCTCGCCTATCGACTATCCTCAATGGATTTCTAACATCGCACTGCACGAAAGCGACGGGGACTTCTTGATATGCACGGATTTCCGGGATCTTAACCTCGCTTGCCCTAAGGATGACTTCCCCCTCCCAAGTATTGATCAACTTGTTGATCTCACTGCGGGTCATGAAATGCTTTCTCTCATGGATGGCTTTTCAGGTTACAACCAAATTTTGGTTGCCCCTGCCGATCAACACAAAACTGCCTTCATAACTCCTTGGGGAACTTTCTGTTACCGTGTAATGCCGTTTGGCCTTAAGAATGCTGGTGCGACCTATCAGCGGGCTATGACCTACATCTTCCATGACATTATGCACACTATCCTCGAAGATTACGTCGATGATCTTCTTGGCAAGTCTAAACATCGCAGTGAACATCTCGATGTTTTAACCATTATTTTTGATCGCCTGTTACAATATTCTCGTCTGCCTTCAACCAAAGAAATGTGTCTTTGGTGTCCTTTCGGGGAAACTTCTGGGCTTTATCGTCTCTTTACGTGGCATTGAGGTCGATCCATCTAAAGTAAAAGCTATCCTAGAAATGCCCCCACCCAAAAACCTTAAACAATTGCGTAGTTTGCAGGGTAAACTTCAATCCATCCGGCGTTTCATCTCCCAACTCTCGGATCGATGTCACCCTTTTCATCACCTTCTAAAAAAGGACGTTGCCTTTCAATGGAGTGAGGAGTGTCACCAAGCCTTCGAAGCTCTCAAAACATATCTCTTGCAGCCACCTGTGCTTATCCCACCCCAGGACGACCGTCCTTTCTACCTTTATCTTTCCGCCACTGACCATGCTATAGGAGCTATGCTCGCCCATCGAGACCCGGCACGCCGAGAGCAGGCCGTTTACTATATAAGTCGTACCCTCGTGGATTACGAGACTAGGTATACACATGTAGAAAAATTGTGCCTGGCCCTATCATTCGTCGCCACCAAACTCCGACATTACCTCCTGAATCACAAAACTTTCGTCATCACCAACACAGACCCCATTCATTATATGTACGCCAAACCACACCTAAACCAACGCATCGCTCGATGGCTCATGCTCCTCGCCGACCTCGACCTTGAGTTTATACAACAGAAATCAATCAAAGGACAAACTCTTGCAGATCAACTTGCGGAGGCCCCTCTACCTGGGGAACAATTTACCAATTTTACCTTCCCCGACGAACTCATCGCCACTCTTTCGCTCGAGAAGTGTCGTATCAAATGACCCTCTTCTTCGATGGATCTAAGTGCCGCCACAAGCGAGGAGCCGGCATTGTTCTCATCCCTCTTGACGCTGAACCTATGCCTCTTTCATTCCGACTTGATTTCCCTTGCACTAATAATACAGCGGAATACGAGGCCCTTGTTCTAGGTCTCCAAGTTGCGTTACACTTAGGTATCAAATCTATCAACATTTTTGGCGACTCTCAATTGGTAGTCAATCAAGTTACGGGCATCTACCAATGTAAAAACGAGGAACTTCAGAAGTACAAACACCATGTGGATTCACTTCTAGCTTTATTTACCCACTATTCTATACAAACCATTCCCCGCTCCACTAACAAATTTGCGGATACTATGGCTTGCTTAGCCTCGCAAATTCCCGCCGCGCCAACCGACTCAATTATTCGTTGTGGTCCAAAGAACTTTTGCACCATCCTATTCAACCCCGGTAGTTTGCATGATAAATACTGTGTCTACTAATTCGCAGGATACCTGGTACCACCAATTTCACGACTACCTTACGATCTCGGCTCTCCCACACTGACCTTACTAGTAACGGAAAACGTGCTTTTCTTAAAAGTGTTTCGCGTTATGTTGTCATGGGAGGACTCTCTATAAACGTGGCTTTGATGGCATCCTCCTTCATTGCCTAACCGCGCAGAAGTCACCTATACCATCCAACAAGTACACGATGGGATTTGTGGTGGACATTTTAGTGGCTTTGCTGCGGCTAAACGAATCCTTCGCCTAGGTTATTATTGGCCTACTCAATAACGATCGCTACTTAATATGTTAAGCGCCGTGTCATGTGTCAACAACATGCCAATCTTCAACATACTCCTAGCCACCCATGCTACAGTCGCACGAGATCTTTGGCCTTTCTCACAATGGGGTTTAGACCTATTGGTGAGATTCACCCGACCTCTTCACAACGTCACCGTTGGATAATCACAGCGACCGAATATTACACAAAATGGGTGGAGGCCGTTCCACTCATTTCAATCAAAAAAGAAAAAATTGTCGAATTCATTAACCATCACATTATCTGTCGTTTTGGTATTCCTCATCGCCTAATAACAGATAATGGTAAATCTTTCAAAAATAAGTTGTTACAAGACCTTTGTGACAACTTTGGTATCAAACTTAGCTTCTCATCGCCTTACTATCCGCAGGCCAATGGTCAGGCTGAATCTTCTAATAAAACTCTAACCAAAATCCTCATGAAAGTCGTCAATGAATCTGGAAGAAATTGGCACGATCACATTCCCTTTGCCCTTTGGGCTTATCGTACTAGCATTCGTACTTCCACTAATGCCACACCTTTTTCATTGGTATATGGTACCGAGGCTGTTTTGCCTCTCGAAATACAAATACCCTCCCTTAGAATATCTCTTCAAGATATTCTCACCAACGATGATTTCCGCCAAGAGCGGTTAGCCCAATTAGAGCTTCTTGACGAACGACGTCTTACAGCTCTCGATCACCTCCAAATCTATCAAAAACGCATCAAGCGTGCTTATGATAAGCGACTTCATGAGCGTACATTTAAGGTTGGTGATCTTGTCCTCAAAGAGAATCAACATGTAACCAAACTAGAAAAGAGCAAACGTGGAAAATTTGCTCCCAATTGATTGGGCCTTATATAATCACTCACACCTATGGATCGTGCACTTATCGCTTAGCTTCGCTTAATGGTAAACTCCGAGCTCAACCCTTAATGCCTTGCATCTTCGACCATTCTACTTCAAGAATCTAGTGTTATATCACTCCTTATCTACCTACTGCTCGTCCCTTGAGCTCATTTACCGCTACATACACTTTGTTTTCTATATCTCCGAATAAAATCAAAATCACTTCGCACCTCCCCTTGATAATGCCTTCCCCTTTTTTAGTCTAGTCCATGACTTTAAAGTATTAAAATAAGCCGTATTCTTATGGGATTTTCTTGAGTCAAACTTCCTACTAAACTAGATGCTTCACGCCAAAAGAACATCTAGTTATCTAAAATTAAATATAGACTGCTCCCTCGAAGGACAGCTATATGCCAAACTATTGCTGCTACTATAAATAGACTGCTCCCCTGAAGGACAGCTATGCACTAAAATAATCTCTCGCTACTATAAATAGACTGCTCCCCCGAAGGACAGCTATACACAGTCAGCCTTTATCCGAAGCTTCTCGCATTGATCAGCTTCGTGAAGACCTCAAGAATAATACAATCAATATCCCTTGTAGACTTCCCGCATCGATCAGTCTATATTCAGTAAAATAAAAGCCTCATTCAAAAAGAACTTTTTGGGTCATGGACTTGTCTATTTAGGGTAGGTTCTCTTTCGTCAGAACACTCACTTTGTAATAAATTCTCTGTACCTCAGCTATATCATCCACATCACCTCACCATTTGTTCAACTCAAGGGACGTAACGTACACCTGATATATTGTGATCATACAACTCTTTTCAACTATGGACTTCTCGTCTATACACGGCACTTAGGGCTTCGTGCCTGCTCTACGCGTTGTGTGGTTTGTTTAGCTCTTTTCGCCTACGGAGCACTCTTTCCGCTTTGCCTCGCATCTAGAATTGTGTGTTGATCTTAATCAGGACACTATTCCCTACTACTTGGGTATGCTAACCTTTGCTTTACCTATACCTACACCAACAATATTATCCTACCAGCACCAACAACATTACCCTACCAACATCAAATTTCTTTACCAAACGACAAATTGCCTAAACCATACCAAATTGCCTAAATTCACCCCTCCCTGATCCTAAGGGAGAACTACATCGGTCTGAGGCCCTTCCTTGCTTTGTGCAATGGGCTATGAGGCAGACTTCGAGACATGGGGTCTCCCAAGGTTAGCTCGACCATCCCCTACCATAACCTATCTTGTGTGGTGAATATAAATATTTTTGTGTATTTTTATTTTAATCACATTTCTCTTTATCCTTTTTCGAAACACCGAAAATCAAAACACCGACAATCTTATTATTATCATAACTCAAATCAACATACATATTCAGTTTTATTTAGATGTTAAACAAATACATCTTCTTTATCATCGACACGCAGGTCGGCATCCTTATTTATTCTCATACCTCGCTAACATATACTGCACCATCACAACTCATCCCGAACTAGGTGATGATCGTGATCGCCGACCCCTCTCGCCGGCCTCTCTCGTCCTCAAAGGTACCACGGCTATTGGTACCGCCACCGATCTCGCCAATCTCTCCTGTAACATATGAATACGCCCTCTCGCATGGAGGACTTCAGCCTCTAGTCTCGCCGCCCGTGACTCCGCAACCACTACCAATCCTCTTGTCTCATTCACCTGCGTTTGGAGCTGCTGAACCAAACGCTGCAGACGATCCCTTTCTGCTGTAATCACCGCTATGTCAGGCCGCTCACGTACACCTCGCAGTTCTGCTACCCACCATAATCTATAGGCCTCTGTCATTCCTGCATCCATTACCCTGCGATCGGCTGCTATCTCCTCAGGCCCTTCTGGAGGTGTTGGCCGGGTGGTGAGAATGCTGCCTCGCATCGATCCTCATATATGGTCTATAAGCCTGTGGTATGTCCTGCACAAATCCAAATTGTCGCCGCACGCGATCTATAGGAATCCTCTCATATTCACCTGGCCTGTGCCCCGCGATCCACCTCAATCGCTCTACACCTCTCAACTCCTCAGCTATGATTTCGGTTACCATATAGTTCCCGTAGGGCCTCCAATGTATATCCGCAATCGCTACTCTCTCCCATACTCGCTCGTAATACTCAATGTCACCCGGCACGGCTTGAGATCTTGCCTCTTGTTCTGCTCTCTGACCCATCGTCAATCCCAACCTCTCGTACTCCGGTCTCTCTCGCTCAGATAGATCGGGCCTATTGGTCGCACACAAACAATGTGCTCATAGGCCCAACAAAGGTAATAAGTATGAGCAATCCAACGTTGTCCCGTGACTTCGCCTACAAGCCCATAAACCCCTCGTATAGCTCCGCCAAATATGCAGTGCCTGTGCAAACGTAACGCCTCCTTTCTATCATCTCCCAGATAACACACATCAATGCCTTTGGAAATTTTCCCCCTTCCGCCCTCGGTAATGCATAATACCCTACTGCTATCATTAATATCACTGCTAACCTTGTCTCCTCAGGGTGTGCTGCATACATTACCCCATATGTAAACGATAAACCTCGCTGTGTCAAATCTCGTGCGATGGGACCAAATATCACATTATCGCTCCCCGTGCCGCGCTAGGTAGTGCCTGATATACTGGCTCTCCTGTAATAGGGAGTCTCAAAATCCGAAACACATCTTCCAATGTTACTGTCATCTCACCTGTTGGCAGATAGAAGGTATTTGTCTCAGGATTCCATCTCTCAATCAATGTAACATACCATGGTTACGTGCGATTCGTGAATAATAACGGATTCCACTTAACCCCAAACGATTTATCAATGTCCATTCCACTGTGTTACATCCGCTGGATTCGCGACAACAGCTACTGCACACTATCATTCATCCTCAACCCTGTTCTCTCCCGCATACACCAAAACAACAAACAACCATTCAGCCCGTTAGGGTCTTTTTCAAACATTCTGGAAATTTCTCCAAGAATCGCACCGATGCTATACGTAATCGATATCGGTTGCGTAACCGATACCGGTTCTCCCTAACCGCTACCGGTCACTGTCAATTTTATACACCTTCCTTAAAAACAACCACCTACGACAATAATTTGCTCATTTCCTCGTTTTTATACATATAAACATACCTGGAACCCCTGATTGCCTACCCTGTACCACTTAGCTCACCTGCAACCCTTGTTATCATGTTTTCTCTCTCATATCTACCCACCTACTCTCCCCCATCTTACTCACGAAACATACAGTAATCAAATCACAAACAAAAACAATACCTCTTGAGTCATAGCAGCAGCTGAGGTGGCCCTTGTCTCGCCTCCCCGTCCTCGCCTCGCCGGATGCTTCTCCTCGCTCGCCATGATCACCACCCTTTTCAACTTTGTCTTTCTGCCTTCTGAACCTCGGATCACAATTCACTTTCCTTGTCTCTTTCCTTCTTCTCACCCAAATCTCTCATGCAAATCCCTGTCTCGGCCACAAAAGCGCCGCGCTTCACGTATTTAACCTCTTGCATGGCTCTAAAATTAAAACTTAAGTTGCCACCCTAGCTTTTCTATTTTTAGAAAAGCTCATACCTAAATAACCGGTATCGGTTGTTTAACCGATATCGGTCTATGACTACCGATATCGGTTCCCTAACCGATATCGGTTACACACCTTCCTTTTTGAAACAGGTTTCTTTTCTTCATTTCTCCTCTAAATTTTTGTCGCGCCCGCCTCTTTGCCTGCATAAACAACAAAATTTACCACATTTGTTCATCCACCACACATAGCATTATAATTTCATTAAACATCATTTATACCAATACACAACCATCAACTACAAATATCAAAAAACTATCAATCTATACATCATTTGGATCCAACTCATCAGTTACATATATCACACTATCACAAAACCACCAATTTATCACATAACCTGTCATTCATATATACGCACAAAAACATCAACATCATCTATCTATCAACATGTCAATTAAACTCATCACACATTCTATATATTACCAAACCATTAACAAAATATTTCAACACATTTTAAACACAGCATGTGGATCAAAACATCATCTATATATATATACAAATTTTCAACAATACAATGTGCCCTACATCGGGGCCTCTCGTGATCGCATAATATACCAAAGCCGCACGCAGCCGCAATACCTACCACAAATCTCGACTCGCTCGCAGCCGGTCTCATATCAAAATATACTCGCTCGCAGTCAGTATCAAATGTTGAACCTGTGACTTGGCTCGCAGCCGGTATATAATAAATAAATAAATCAAAACAATGAATAAATGTAGGCACGCAGCCTCTATCAATACAACCGGTTCAGCAGACCGGTGCCGTGTCCCTATACAAAACCACGTCGGGATCTATCGCCTCCCCACCGCCCTCGCACCTCTCCCGCTGGTCTCGTGGGCGCTCTCGCCTCCGCCTATCACGGACACGCCACTGTGGCTGCCCTCCCCGAGATCTCTGGGCCGTGCGAGGTCTCGCCTATGCGCCGCATATGCTCGATACTCGACTCCTGATTATCAAGAATATCCCGATAATAACGGGCCTCTACTCTAACCTCCATATAGCGATCTCGCGCCATCAAGGAACTGGGCTGGTCCCTCGCACCTAACACCACTATCCCCGAGCTCGTACTCGCACTCGTGGCCGTGCCGCTGGTGGAGGTGCCGCCGTGCTCTCGCACTCGCACTCGTGGCCGTGGTGGTATTCGGCTCGTGGCTGCTGCACGCCGGCTCGTAGTACGGCCGCTGCACTACGCACTGCACTGCACTGTGGCCGTCACTGTGGCCGGGCTGGTGGTGCTGCCGTGCTCGTACTCGAGCTCAAGCTAGCCGCCTCGTAAAACCCCTATTCGTGCTCGCGCAGCAGCCAATCGTCTCGTAATAGCTGCACTCGCCCGAGCTGATCTCTCTCAGCCACCACGCTAAGTTCTGGCCAGGCGGGCTGTGGCTACTACCTCGCCGCTCTCTCGTCCAACCTACTGCACTCTCAGATGCTGCCATGTGCACCCGCATCATCCACACCCTCACTCGCTGGTCTCTCCGCTACCTGGCCTGGATCCTAAGGCCGTGGTGCCTTTGGCAGTGGGGGGCCTCTACATCATCCCTCTCCGCATCGAGGGAAGGGAGGTGGCTCGCCCCGTGGCAGCCCCATCTCGCTGCTGCATGCTCTCTAAGGGTATCCGCTGTATTCTCCCGCCTCCGTCCTGCTATCCAGAATGTATACTGGATCAGGCGCAGCTGTATGCGGGCTCCTCTGCCAGGCTGGTGACCTCTGTAGGGTCTCCATATAATGTCTACTGCGGTAAGGCCCTCTAGCATATGTCTATAGTAGGCCACATCCCGACTCGCAACAACCGCCGTGGTGGCCCACAACCCCCAACCACCTCTCGAAAGCCATATCGGTATACGATCTCGTGGCCCCTGCCGCCGGGTAGCCCTCTTACGCCTCGATGCATACGATGTGCTCGTATGCCCAACAGTGCAACAAAAAGGTCGAACAAATACCAAATCGCCTCCTCCGGCGATAGCCCCATAACTCCCTGTATAATTGCACCAGATATACTGGTGCCCATGCAAAACAGGTGTGCTCCTCCACCATCTCCAGTGCACCCCATCAATGCCCGTGGAAGCGACCTCCCTCTGAATCCGGGAGGGCGAAGCAGGTGACCCCTATCATCATCAACACGGCAAGCCGTGTCTCATGTCTGTGTGCGCGGTACATGTCCCCATATCCAATGCTCGCGCTATGATATGTAAGAAGCGCGGCTGCATCCCCAAAAACCTGCAGGATGCTATCCATGGCGCTCTCGAATCCACTCGAAAACGGCCTTCCTCGATCGGTAGCCGCAGGATGCGATACACATCCTCTAATGTGACGGTCATCTCCCCGGTCGGCAGATGGAACACATTGGCCGCCGGATCCCATCTCTCGATGAGGGCGACCATCAGGCTGTGATCTCTGTCGATCGCTCTGTACCTCTGGACCCCGCCAAGCCCCACCTCGCGCATGATGGCCCAATGCGCCGCAGATATGTGTGGCCTCATCCGACTCAATAGTGGAGGCATCCTATCACGCATCGTCAACTGCTGACGTGCCTGCAAAATCAACCCACATTCTTAGACCCACTGCGTCTAATAACATCTACTTTCCCATCTACCCCCTTTTTTTTCAGTAACACCCAAAATCTAACCCCACCCCAACACGCTACCTTACCCACCCGAAACCCAACCTAAAAACACTAAACCCCATCTAAACCCAACCCATACCCCGACTCTCTACCTACCCAACTCAACCCCACCCCAACACGCTACCTTACCCACCCAAACCCAACCTAAAAACACTAAACCCCATTCTAAACCCAACCCATACCCCGACTCTCTACCTACCCAACTCAACCCCCAACACCTACCAAGCCACCCTACCCAACCTAAAAACCCTAAACCCCATCCTACCCCAACCCATACCCCGACTCTCTACCTACCCAACCCAACTCAACCCAACCCAACACAACCCACCCCACCAAGTCACCCTATCCACCTTCCAACCTATCAACCCAACACCCTAAACCCCACCCATACCCCGACTCTCTACCTACCCAACCCAACACAACCCACCCCACCAAGTCACCCTATCCACCTTCCACCTATCAACCCAACACCCTAAACCCCACCCATACCCCACTCTCTACCTACCCAACCCAACACAACCCACCCCACCCAGTCACCCTATCCACCTTCACCCCAACACCATACACCCTAAAAACCACTCCCCACCCAACCCAACACCCCAACACCATACCCTAAAACCACTCTCAACCCAACACCCTAAACCCCACCCATACCCCGACTCTCTACCTACCCAACCCAACCAACCCACCCCACCAAGTCACCCTATCCACCTTCACCCCAACAACACCATACACCCTAAAACCACTCCCAACCCAACCCAACACCCCAACACCATACACCCTAAAAACCACTCTCAACCCCTCCCTCCCCCACCGATACCGGCCGATACGAGACCGATGCCGGTCACCCCATTAAACCTCACCCTCTGTTTTTGCGACCGATGCCGGTCGCCTAGTGACCGACATCGGTCCCTGTTTACTGCCCGAGCCGAACCCGCGCGCGGCCCCCAAAACTCATTTTTTACCTATTTCTACCCATCTACCCATCCAAAAACCCTAAAATTTTACACACCTAGCCGCCTTAGCATATCTAACCTATCTACCCTCCCCTTTTCTCAAATTACCTCCATTTACCCATTATTTCCTACAAACTACCAATTCCTACCCAAATCCCAAAAACAACATAACTCAACCAAACCACCAAAATAAAGAGTTTAGAACCTACCAGTGCATTTACAACACGTCATGTGGTGGTGGGATGGGTGGTGGTGGTCCACCGGTCCAGCCTCCTCCAGCCCTCCTCGCCTGTGCCATGGCTCCAATCCTGATCTGCTGGGTCCCCGGCCAATCACCTGCCGCCTCCTCAACTATTCGGGCCCACTATCAACTCTCTCCGCCAATCAAATAGCTCCACCTCACTCAATACCCCTCCAAATCAACTCTCCACGTCAGACAAGTCAATTTTGGATTACAAAACACAAAAGTGACAATGACAGGCCGTATATTTCTTTTTATAGGTTTTTCGACTTAAACCGATGTCGGTTTCCTTTTGCCCTAGGAAACCGGTATCGGTCCCTTAACCGATATCGGTCATGATGAATCGACGTCGGTTTGATACCCCTTTTACCCCATTCTTTGCCGTTCCTTACTCCTTGCCTCTTTTTCACCAATATCGCCTCTGTCCACCTTTGTTGCACAACATTTGTTCCTTGGTCCGGCCCGACCCAAGGCCTCGCCCTACCAATTGGCCCGACCCAAGGCCTCAACCTACCTATTTGGCCCGACCCAAGGCCTCAACCTACCTATTTGGCCCGACCCAAGGCCTCGCCCTACCAATTGGCCCGACCCAAGGCCTCAACCTACCTATTTGGCCCGACCCAAGGCCTCAACCTACCTATTTGGCCCGACCCAAGGCCTCGCCCTATCAATTGGCCCGACCCAAGGCCTCAACTTACCTATTTGGCCCGACCCAAGGCCTCAACCTACCTATTTGGCCCGACCCAAGGCCTCAACCTACCTATTTGGCCCGACCCAAGGCCTCGCCCTATCAATTGGCCCGACCCAAGGCCTCAACTTACCTATTTGGCCCGACCCAAGGCCTCGCCCTACCAATTGGCCCGACCCAAGGCCTCAACCTACCTATTTGGCCCGACCCAAGGCCTCGCCCTACCAATTGGCCCGACCCAAGGCCTCGCCCTACCAATTGGCCCGACCCAAGGCCTCAACCCACTTATTTGGGCTGACCCATGGCCACCACCCCACAACTTGGCCCGACCCAAGGCCGCATCACTTCCATACTATACCCACAATCAACGTTTTATTTTATCCATCCATCCTGTACCTTGTGTTCCATCGAGCTCACTTGTTCGTGTTTTAGCATGATTAGGGTCCTTGACTTGATCTGTCGACCAACTTTGCCTAGACTCTAGACCGTGACGTTTATCTCAACCAAACCAACCATTTGTACCGCCGAACATGCCTAAACGCTCTCGTACCTTACCCGTTATATACCCCGAGCTACTTCCTATGCCTTGATACCGTGGATTATATCACCCTTGTTTGGATAAACTATCGACCTTTGCCTATACATTGCTGGTTTGCTCATCAAATCATGTACCCTAGTCGTACTATTGCATTTCAACATGCGTCTGCTTCCTTGGACCTACACCATCACCTTACCATCCTCTCTACCACATATACCCTTTATCAACCCTATCCCTGATTTCCCGTTCACTCAATCTGTGATAGATTTGAGGGGGATTACCTATATCTTTAACATGAGAAACCACTTCATATTATTGTCCGCGCAGCTTTACAGAACAAGCTACACGACAATAAGGGGCTAATGTAGACACCAAATTCGTGTCTCACGACCCCTTGTGACCCGCATCCCATTTCGCAACCTAACCTCATTACCTAAACCTTTACACAATTATTTATTAATTACCTTGTAATTGATAAATCCACATCACCTTACCCGCCACCTCACTTTGCCACCTCATCATGACCTAGCCCTAACCCTAAACTAACCTAATTAAGACCCATGACTTGGTCTAGACTCACATCCATAACTAATGCCTCCTTACTCGCACCCAAAGCCGACCTTCTAGCCACTTGACCAAGCCCGCAACTGATCTCTCGGGAGAAAAGCAGGGAAGGTGGGCTATTTTACTAAAAATAGCCTCCTTTTTCCTAACCGATGCCGGTTCCTACTCGACCGCCGTCGGTTACGCAACCGCCATCGCCTCGTAAATGGGCTTCCCAAACCAAAACAACGGATCGGAATTTCATTTTGGAGATTAGTCAAGGATTTTTAATCAAAGGAGAGTCCAAAGCATTGAGCAAGGAGCAGAGTCCGTAACTTCACCGACCAAGCAGAGACGAGTAAAGAAACCAGAAGAGTTGGCAGCAAAGGAGATCAACTTGCACCTTCATCAAAAAAAAAAGAAGTTATATCTTGCATGTCCTCCATTATAACATTTCTTGTGCTTTTGGAATTGTAATCTTCCCAAATCCGCCTCGAACCCATTATCTAACGTACTCATTGCCTCTAACTATCATTCCTTAGCTTCTAACCATCCCATTTCTCAATACTATCCAAAAACCAGCCATTACAAACACCACAAACCAGCCCGTAAGATCCTAGAACCAACCGGTATCGGTTATCGACCGCCATCTGCTATAGGTAACCGCATCGGTTCCTTTGATCAAAACCAAGAAAAACAAATTTTTTCCCTACCTGCCTACGAAACAATTTAATTGGTACTCTACAAAGATTTTTTGTGTTAATTCATATTAGCAGGGAACTCGACCACCTTCGAAAGGAAGTTTCATACTTCCCGGGCCCAAGGCAGCTTCTCATTTATTATCTAATCAAAATCTTGTGGTCTTGTGTTCTTATTTGCAGTAGTCCTTCCAAGACAAAAAGGAGTTCTTCGCAGTCAATTCACCGATCTTTCTCTACGGTATGCGCACATCATCTCGACATTCTACAGTATTCCTCCTAACCCTAACCTTATCTCTGCTTCTATAAGGAACGAAGCATTTCCGACCTTCCGTATCTGTTCATCTAGATCTACCCATGTTCGTACTTGAACTTAGTTTCTCTCTAGGTCAAGCTAGTATCATTTTTAAGATAGGTAGTAACTTTCTATGACTCGGGGTACCTTGGCACATTCAATTGACTTGACTTACGTCGGCCGAGTATGCCCATATACCCTAAGTCATTGTGAGTGTTTTCCTATAATAAATTATGTTGTTAACCTAGGCTAGGGTCAAACCTTGGGCAAGTGGACCTACGGTAGTCGGTAAAGACCAATCTAGATAATAGTAGAGTGAGGTGAAGGACATATTCTGAAATGATGAGTATGTCGTATAGGAATAGTAACATGAACAATATGTTGAAAATATTTGGCCGAGTATCTCAAGCTATTGGTTGCATTGTCTTATGTCACCTAGTTTAAAGCGACGTGATGTCGATGAATATTGGTAACAAATATTTAGATAGGTTATTTAAACAAATCACTCAGTACCGAAAATTGGGTAGGAAACCAAGTATACGTAGTATACATAAAGTATTCTATACTTTAAGTAAACATGAGAGATTGGTTGGTAACCAAGTCATGGAATGAGAGATCAAGTAGTATACCAAGTCATTACAAATGCATATGGTTATCTCATTATGAGATTGATTGCAATGTAATGTGTGTTCTAAATGAAGTATTTATTTAGAACAGAGAACATTATGTTTCAAAAAAAAATTACCTTGTTTCTAAAGTCTTAAAATGGGAATGTTATATCTTGGTATTAGAACTGAAGGTTGTAGCTCTTGGACATATTGTGTCCATAATCTGATGAAACTTAAATTTTCTTGTTAACAAAAATAGTTAGAACAAGAGCAAATGTTACAAATAATCCTCCACCGGAGGAAGGAGCAACAACTACCTGAAAACTCGATGAGATCCTTGCTTCCTTGTTGAACACAAGAGATCATTTGGCTATACTTGAACAGCAAGTAATGGGAAATGAGGAGGAAGAAGATGTTGGTAATAATAATCAGCCACCTTCTAACGACAATGTCAATTTAGGTGTTGATAATAAACATTGTGAACATACCCGATCAACTTTGAGAACAAAAAGGCTAGGATGGAAACCGAACCCACTAATGATATAAAAAGGATAAGACCACCCAAGTTTGATGGCACCACATTAGGAGATGGGACTTAGAATTGGCTCAACAAAATGGAGAAATACTTTGCAATAAGGAATTTCTCGAGAAGAAAGAAAGGCAATATGGGGAGCATATCTTCTTTCACATGAGGCATATTCATGTTGGGATAGCCGTAAGGCTGAGTTAAACATTGATGAAACCAATATCACATGGGATCAATTTAAAGGTTACTTTAGGAAATGTTGGTTTCCACAACTTTACTATGATCGAAAAATGATCAATTCCGACTTAGCTCAAACAAAGCTAACTATAATCGAGTATTGAGAGTGGTTTACTAAACTCCTTCAAGATGTACCCCAATATCAAACTGATGAGAAGTTCAAGATACATAAATTCATCATGGGATTGAATCCCATTATAGGAGGAGAGGTGGATGTTCACATCCCAACCATGATGGAAGGGGTTGTTGAAAAGGCCATAAGGCAGGAACATAAATTGAAGGCAATTTATGCCTAAAAGGAGGAAGTAAGGAAGAAAATCCCCAACTCCTCTTCATCATATTTTACACCTAAGATACGACCATAAGAAATTCGGAATGAAAAGTAAGTTTTCATCTGATACTAATAAGAAAGCAAAGCAACAAACAAGTCTACTGGTAATGCATGGAACAACTTTGTCAAGAACAATAATAATATACAGAAGTCCTATGGAGGTCAGAATGATAACTCTAAGGTTGGAAATAAATTCGAGCCTAGAAAGGGACCTGTAGTAGGCTGTTATAACTATGGCAAAGATAATTATGCAAATCAATTCCCTTTGAAAAAGGATGATCATAATCAGCAGCACAAGATACACGTTGCAGTAGCTAACAAGCAGGCTGAAAAATAGGCCATGCCCATAGAGGTTCCGGGCATACCTATAACTATTATTTTTGATACCGGAGCTACTGAATGTTTTATTTTTAGTAAATTAGCATCAAAAATAAAAATAAAATCTGGAAACATGGATTGTGCATTATGGAAACAATGTTGTTCATATAGTTAGTATGTGTCTTTTTGGAGCAGTCCTTGACTTACCTATTTTTTCCACTAAATTTGATCTTTATGTTGCACCTTTGGGGTCTTATGATGTAATCATAGGTGTTAATTGGTTAGCAGAACATAAGGCTAAAGTGGATTGTTTTGAAAAACATATTATTTATTTAGATGACCTACGAGAAAACAACGAGTTTTAGGGTGTAAAGCGTGAGATTTACGTTAGAAAACTGTCAGTATGTAACTTAGAAAGGCCAAAAATAAAGGTTGTCCCTAATATGTAGTAAAGATTACAGAAATAGCTTAAGATAACAATGAGGTCTTGGAATGATATCCACTTTATTAAACTTCAATGACTGTTTCCAAAAGAATTACCAGTTCTTCCACCCAAAAGGGATTTTGACTTCACAATTGAAATCAATCCTAGAACCGATCCTATTTCTAAGGCACCATATCGAATGAATACTATAGAATTAGTAGACCTTAAGGCTCAAATGTAAGAAATTTCTCTAAAATTTTGATTAGACCAAGTGTTTTACCTTGGGAGCACCAATAATTTTTGTGCAAATGAAAGATGTAACACTTACATTGTGCATTGATTACGAGAATGTTAAACAAAGCAATAATCAAGAATAGATACCCACTCCCTAGAATTGATGATTTATTTGATCGATGCATAGAGCATTGGTATATTCTTAGATAGATATTTGATTTGGATATCATCAATTACAAATTAAGGATGAGGACATTCATAAAACATCTTTCGTAACAAGGTATGGACATTATGAGTTCACGGTTTTACCTTTTGGATTAACAAATGAACCTCCAAAGATTTATGAATTTAATGAATAATATCTTTGAAGAATAATTGGAAAAATTTGCGCCCATACTCTTGGATGACATTCTCATATATTCTAAAAGCATAGAGGAACACTATGAGCATTTGAAGGTAGTTTTGGAAATTTTGAGAAAGAGACAGGTTATATGGTAAGCTATCTAAATGTTCTTTCTATGACACGAAGTGCACTAATTGGGACATGTAATAAGTAAGAATGGAATTATTGTAGATCCTTCAAAATTGTAGCTATAATCGAGTGGTCTCGCACCAAAGAATGTACATGAAGTTAGAAGCTTCATGGGGCTTGCTGATTCTATAGAAAATTTGTTAAAGATTTTTCTAAGGTGGCTACACCAATAACTTCTTTATAAAAAAAGGATAAGAATTTTTTTTGGAGTGAGATATGTGAATCTGCATTCGAGAACTTTGAAGGAACAATTAGCTTCAACACTTATTCTAGTTTGTACCAGATCCTAATGGAGACTTTATGGTAGTAACGAATGCATCCGGGAAGGTATAGGAGGTATTTTTCTATAAAATGATCATGTCATATCTTACAAAAGTATAAAAATAAAGTTATATGAGTTGAATTATGCTCCACATGATTTAGAGCTTGCTGCCATTGTTCATGCACTATAAGTTTGGAGGCATTACCTGCTTGGTAAACCTTTTGAATTGAAAACTGATCATCTTGGGCTGAAGTATATTTTCACTCAGCCAAATCTAAATGCAAGACAAAGAAGATGGTTAGAGTTTTTGTCTCAATATGATTTTGACCTCAATTATATCAAGGGTAAGGAAAATAGAGTGGCTGATTCTCTAAGTCGTAGGAAGCACATTTCGACTCCTATAACATTGAGAACTCAGTTTAAGGATGAAATAAAAAGTGTTATGGAATCTGATTCTTACTTTCAGCAAGTAAAAATAGCGCTTGTTACAAATCCAAATGATGTAAGGTATAAAGGTTTTCACTTTGACAATGAAGGAATCTTAAGATTTGAAAACAGAGTATACATACCTTTGTTAAATGATTTAAGAAAGAAATTGTTAGCAGAATTTCACAATTCACCTTTTCTCGACACCCTGGTATTACAAAGATGCTTGTTTATATAAAATAACAATATTTCTGGAAAGGGATGCAAAAGGATGTTATTGATTTTGTGACACATTGCCTTGAATGTCAATGTGTTAAAGTTGAACATATGCACCCATCTATTTTATTGTATCCTCATAGCATACCACAGTACAAGTGGCAAGTAATAAGCATGGACTTTATACAAGGGTTACTTATGTCAAGAAATAAACGTGATGTTATTTTAGTAGTTATTGATAAACTAACAAAGGTAGCACATTTTATTGCTGGGAATCTAAAGGATGATTCTCCTGTATTGGATAAAAGATTTGTACACGAGATTTTTAGATTACATGGAGTACTGAATTAATCATATTTGATAGAAATCCTGCATGACATCAAGGTTTTGGAAAATGCTTAATGCAACTCTTGGAATTAAGTTGAATTTCAGTCATGCTTATCATTTGGAAATAGATGGACAGATGAAAGATTTAATCAAGTTTTAGAGGATATGTTACGAATGTATTGTATGGATCAGAGTATAAGTGGGAAGAGTACCTTCTACTAGTTGAGTTTGCATATAATAACACATATCATGCCTCTCTTAAGATGGCACCTTTAAAAGTATTATACGGAAGAAAATGTAGAACCCCTATTAGTTGGGACAACATTGAGGATAGAGAGGTAATTGGACCTGAAATCCTTACGAAATGGAACAACAAGTTAAAATGACTTGTGAGCACTTGAAAGAAGTAGCAGAGGCAAAAGATTTATACTGATTTAAAGCTAATTGACAGGAAATTTGAACTTGGTGATAAGGTATTTCTTCGGGTTAAACCGAAAAATATCTCAATAAATTTTGGCAAGGCTACCAAGTTATCACCTCGTTATTTGGGACCCTTTGAGATAGTTGAAGTAATCAACCCTATAGCTTACCGTTTAGCATTACCTCCTACTTTCTCACAAATGCATGATGATTTCCATATTTCTTTGCTTAAAAAATATGTTTCAAATTTTTCACATGTGTTAAATTGAATTCCTTGTAGGTCCAAGACCTAGGAATAATCATGGTTAAACCCATACAAGTGCTAGAAACTCGCCATTTTCATTTAATAAATCGTGAAATAAGTCAATGTAAGGTCCAAAGGGACTAGTTTAATGAATAAAGTGCAACTTGGGAAAACTTGGAAGATATGAAAACTACTTTTCTTTATTTATTTGATCGAATTGACTATGATGACTGATAATTTTTTTATTTTATCTTTATATGTCAATAAGTCTCGCTAGTTTGGGGCGATAACTATTTATTTTTAAATCAACAACAGCTATGTGAATGCTGATTTCTAGAACTTTAAGTTTTGATATTGTTGCAAACATATGTTAAGAAAGTGAATAAGTTTATTATCCTTAATGCAATGATCAAAATGAGATAATCATCGGGACGATGATTCTGTTAGGAGGAAGTATGTAACACCTTGGAAAAACTTTTGTATTTATCTTTGTATTACAAGCGTTGGCATGTGATTTTCTTGAATGAGGTGTGTTCCCTTGATTGTTGAAAATCATGCTTGTTATGGATAAATAATTTCTAGTCTTGGAAAGAAATGATATGGTTTGCAAGAATCCATTTTCACTTCTTATTGTTAAGCTGCAATCTAATTTTGAGAGTTGCAAACTTATCTCTTTTAACTAAATCAACATTGAATCATTTTCACTAATCGAAGGAATGTTTTAAGTCTTCCTAATGAACTGAATGGTAAATTGACATTCATTAGTTTGAGAGACATAGTGGACTTTACTTTTATCTTTTACAAATTCTATGGTCTTGTGTGAATGTACCTTCATTCAGTTGTATGTTTATGCTCAAGTCTTTGGGATTGATCTTTGCAGGACATTAATGGTGTAAACAAAATATAGTCTACTTCATGACTATGAAGGGGATCAAAATCCTAAAACTAAAAGATTACCCTAATAGTATCCTAAACTAGGTAAGTGCATCTACTTCCTAGCTATGTCTACTTATTTGGATTTCATTCTAACCTAAGCTTCTTATTCTATTTTGTTGGGATGGCATCCTAACCTAAGATCTTGTGCCAAATGAATAAGGGAGAGATTACTAAATTAATGCTAGGCTACTTAACCTAATGCCTAATACTAATGGTTGTGAATTTTATCTAACCTAAGGTGGAAATTACCTATGGAAATGTTTCAAGACCTAAGGTAATTATTGTTAGACTAACCTAAGTTATGGGAAATCTATCCTAAACTATTAAAAAGGGAACCTAAGGGTCGCATGCCACTATGGCGATGGTTCCAATCACATTTAATTGATTTGATTGGGTCAAATGTATGGAGGTCCAACCAATTTTGGAAAAGGCTAGTTAACTTTAGTGGAGACATACATGGAGGCTTCACTAAAGATGGAAATGCATGTTAAATACAGAAATGGCATTCACTAGTTTTGGGAGGTGATGGAAAGGAGAGATAAGTGGGAGATTTGGGAGTAATGACATTAATGGACCTCGGTTTTTGTGTGTAAACTATCTTGGAAACAAGGTAGGTGGATTTTTGGGAGGTTGTTTGGTCTTGCATGTCTCCTAAATTTTTCTCTCAGCATGGAGCTATCTGGTTCTTTGAACCAATAGTTCGACTTCTACTTTGTGGCTATTTTTGGTTTCTCTGGTCTATTCAATCAAAGGAATGCATATGAGGCATTGGAAGACAATTTGTTTGGTTGTTAATCTTTCATGGAGAAGAAAAAGAGTGTGAAGCTCAGTTAGAAGTCTCCTTCAAATTGGCGAGGTACTATCGGGCATGATAGGCTCTATCCATTAAGATTTCTTACTTTTTCCTAAGCGATTCATTAAAACAATTCTACTCTCATGAGATATATGTTTGCATGATTTTTCTAGTTAATTAATTTCATGTTTTTTTGAATCTCTATGGTTTTTGGGATATAAATCCACTGCAAAGTAATGTTATCTTTTGGAAACTTTCTCTGTGCAAGTTTAATGGTGACATACATGCGAAACTTGTTTTGGAGTTTCATGTTTTGTTCTGAGCCTTGTATTGGAGCTTCATGCATGTGAAACTTGTATTTGAAGCTTTGTATTTCATTCTGAAACTTGTATTCGAGGTTGGTGTTGTTCTGAACTAGCATTCATTGCTTCATGTTTGTTTTGAACCTTTATTGGAGCCTTGTGTTTCGTTTGAACTTATATTGGGGCTTCATGTTTTGTTATGAGCTTGTATTGAAGCCTTGTGTAGTTCTAAACTTTTGTTCGAAGCTTCATGTTCAACACTATACTTGTATTCAATACTTGCGTGTTCTAAACTTGTATTCGAGTCAATGTGTTTGGTTCTGTACTTTTATTCTAAGCTTGATTTTTACTCATATTCAAGGATTTGAAATGATTTGAACTCATTTATGGACTGTCTGCTCGAAAGGAACTTGAGAGATTAGTTTTGGTTTGAGTTGGTTGGGTGATCTCTTTTGAGATCTTCTCCTTTTAGCTTCTTGTTGGAATGGTTGTGGTACTTCTATTTTTGAGACTGTACTGCCTTCTTTGAACTTGTAAGGGTGTGTGAATATGGAGGATAAACTTCTCTCCTTTGCTCTGAGAAAACCCATGTATTGTGGAAAGCTTGAATGTTTTATCTGAAGGATTATTAGACTAGAAATTGTATCTTGTTGTGGGTTTGGTTTGATATAAAGTTCATTTGGAGTAGTCGTTAATAGTTTTGAGGTTTATGGAAATGCAGTATGCATTCTCCTTCTTGTGATCAATGTTTGAAACAAATACCTTCCTTGTCGCAATCTTTTTAAATGGAACTTAGGAGTCTTTGTTGTGATTCTATTTCAGTCATGTTGGTGGTAAGATTGGGTCATTACTTGACTTAAACATTTATTGGGTTTTCTTACTCTCTTCAGATCTTCTTAATTGATTTCTGGGTTTTATTAGAAAGATGAGTTGAATACCCTAGTGTACTGAATTTTGTATGGAAGGATACATTATCTTCGGTTCAGATTGTTTTGTATAATTGTTATTTTGGATCACGAACTACTTGCTCTTTTGTATTGAGTTGTTGAAGTCTTGTAATTGGATTTCAGTCTTTTGAGTTTTTGAGTACTTCAAAACTTGTTTAGCTTATACTATTTCAGGTTTTCTATTCCTTGTTGGATTCAAAGAATGAATCTATGGGTCTTTTAAAGAGAAAGGAATACGTCTCTTGGGGACAAGTATACTATTTTAGGATTGTATTGTGTACTTCATTCGAGAATTGAATTTAAACTTGTGTTTAATGAATGGGAATAGATAAACCAACTGGTAAATATTTGTAAGGGAAACTAGAACTGTGCTTTCTTCTAACTATGTGTTTCATTTTTGTTCCCTCTTGGGAACTATTTAAAGAAATTCTAAGTTTGAAATAGAAATGGGAGTTCATTTAATAGTATAAATGAAATGAATTATTGATTGGACCTTTTCTAATTGATATCCCTTTTTACTATTGTTTGGATAAGTTCATTTGATTGAACTTCTCTGTATTTCGATTCTCTATGAGATAGAAATTTCTACATGGATTGTTTGGTCTACTTTGTACAAGTCATTTATTGTAATGGTGTAAAAAGAGAATAGCTGAGTCGGTTCTGTTGAATAGAGAATGTAAAATTGTTTTGACTGATTGTCATGCCTGACTGAGTCATACTTCTTTTGGATTTGGTATTGGAAGGTTTACTCTTTTGCACCCTATCTTTTATGAATCCCCTTTTTGGATGGATTCGAGAAGAGTGTAACCCTGTGTGAATTCTAGCTTTGATTTGTGGAATGTCTAGTTCAGATCTTTGAATGATATCTTCTAACATGTAGTGGTTAGTTAAGACTTGTAGGTAGACTGTTTGGATATTCTATTCCTTCATGGATTGATTTGGAATTCTTGTTAGGTGTTGTCTCTTTAATGTTGAATCCTTATATTGTTATCCTTGAACTGAAGTAGTTGGGTGAGTTCTAAACCTATTTCTATCTTTCAGATGATTAGTGTATGGGGAACAATATGTATTGATTCTTCTTCTTTGCTTAAGTTATAGGATGAATCATCCTAATAAGAGCTATGCTATATGTAACTCATTTCCTACTTAGTAAAGATAATTGTGTATTTATATTCTTATAGAATTATAAAACAATTGGATGACAAGACCTATTGTTTGTTTTAAATTAATTGATAGGATCAATTAAACCTTATGTTATAATGTAGATGTTGCAAATTATATTATGCTCCTTTCTTAAAAATAAATTCACACTCATTATTTTACTTCTTATTTGTTTGTTATTACTTATGATTATTTGTATGATATATTAATTGTTTCATTAAAGTAGAGTTGTTTTAATGGAACAATTAGTGGAATGCATTTCACTTTAATGCTTAGTGCTTATCATGCCCAATTCATTGAACTAGCCCATGCTAGAAAATTTTACTGGATGGACATCGTAAGTGATAATAGAAGGAGAAAAATTATATGATGCATTGGCTTATTTAATTTTGAATCTTATGGAAATAGTTTTGAATCATTCTTGAGTGTATTGGAAAATAAAATTGATGTTATTTTAAGAAATTAATTCTGATTGACATGTAGAATGTTTGAAATGCATAGTCTTGTAAATGTATATTTATCATCATGAATTGAAAGGTTTTGGGTTGGACTCCAATTTTTGGTGTGAATTCTTTTGTACTTGTATGATGGAATTAGTAGTGATATCTTGGTGGTATTTTATATATCTGTTGCATAGTTTTAATTTGATAAATTAATAAGTTAGATAAAGGGGATAATACATTTCCCCCTTTTTATATTGAAACTTGTTAAATTGCAAAGATGTCGTTCTCTAACTACACAACTATAGTTTAATAGTGAAATATGCTTTGTGTTGGAACCCAAATTTGTTCTCCTTTTCAATCTGAGCAGCATTAAAGATATGGCATGAAGCTTGAAGATAGATAGATCATGATGTATGTCATTTTGTAGTCAGGGATGTGATCTAATTGGCACTCAGATTTGTGGAGAGATGAATATAACTCAAATATGACTTGATCTTGTCCTAACTATTTTAGGTTATGCTTTTCAACCAAGGTAAGAGAACATATTTTTAACCCTCGGATGGTGAAGGAGATGAAGATATTCCTCAATTTGTGCAAATAGTATGAAAATTGCCTTGAGAAAACATGATCAATTTCCAATTATTCAATCTCAACAAAGCATCACTACTAAATGATGGAAATGCTTTAAGACAAGGTAAGGGTTACTAAATACATTGTATGATCCTGATTCGCTTTATGCATTTTTGTAAATGGATTTTATTCTTTTGTTGACACACAATGCAATGCAAGGGTATTATAGGTAGGATTGGTTTGTTTGAATGAAATTTTGGTGGGATATTTTTGGAAAGGTCCTCAAAGAATTTGTAAAATTATTTGAGGACCTTTCAAATAATCTTGTAAGACCAAGAATGCTTCAAATGGGTTAAAGTACTCCTTCAACCAGGATATGTGCACCAAATGGAGGCCCAGATTTACACTCTTCCACACAATCTTTGACAACCTGCCACAAAATATTAAAGCAGATAAACCAACAAAGCATCCATAAATCTCTATTTTATCATGACCTAAGGTGCACCCAAAGGTTTACAAACAATCTCTCAATTCAAGGAAGGTAAAGTAATTTTAAATTTTTTATCTCTTTATCGGATGAAAGCTCTTCTAAATGTGAGACTGAAAATGCCACTAAACTATCAACAAGAAATGAGACCATGTATGATCAATAGAGACTTTAAACACAAGACTGCAATAGGAGCAAGAAACACAGATTGAAAACATTTTGAAACATAAGTGTATGCAAATTTTTCCAAGAGACAACACAAAATAATCTAGAATGACCAAATTTATCAGTAGGGAATGTTATAAGAACAATCTCAGAGCTTGTTGATGGCTTTACAACTGAAACCAACTCAACATGATACAAATCTGATGCAAAAAGGAATTAGAAATGGTTCTCAGGTGGTTTCTCAAAGAATGGGATTTTTCCCATATTTTCCCATGAAATTCTAAGTTTCTTCGACCATTTGCATGAAAAATTCATGCAATATATAACTTTTTCACTCACTTACTCACAAATCTTCCCTCAAAAATGGAATATTCGGAGCACCTTTGCTTTGCAATATTTTTGGAAAATGACATCTAACAGACTCATAAAAAGTTTCCAGTTGTTCTTTCAAAAGGTGAATCATTACAAAAATTTCATCATTATCCATTGTGGGGCACGTTTTTCATCTTCAAAGCATGCAGGCCCCTTTCATTTCATCATTTCATCCTTATCCATCCAAAATTTGGCTCTGCAACTTCTTGATTTGATATTTTATGTTTTTACATGGCTAGGGAAAAATTTACTTCAAAAACATCCCAAATCTGCAAATTGATCCTTAACACCAATTGCATTGGTCCTTGCAGGCACAAACAACATGAATTTTCCAAAAATTTGATGAAAATTGATGCAAAATTTACATCTCCAAGCTTCCTGGAGCTCAAATGGCGGCCAAACTGAAAAATGCACAGTTACCATTGATCTTCGCCTTTCTCCCTTCAATCTGAGCCCTCCACATGTCATAACATGATTGGAAATGGATTTGGGATCACTTTTTGACTTTTTAATATTTTTGGAAAAATGTAAAATTTTGACATTTTTCTCTTCCCTTCCACCCTTGAGACTTCGTGCTGACACGTGGCATAATATGATTAGATCTGGGATCACGGATGAATTTTTCACATTTCCACCTTTTTTGGAAAAAAGGAAATTTTTCCAAAAACTCTCCATAGGCCCACTCCTCTGCTTTTTCCCTGCCACATGTCTCCCTCTGTTTTGTTGCGGAGCCATGCTTTAAATTTTCACTCTGAATCATTTTGCAAAAGGGGCAAAATTTCACTTTTTCCTCTGATGGCCCGTGCTCCCTTTTACGCCTACCACGTGTCTCTTTGTGATTCATTTGGTAGACCCATGGCCCCTTTTGTAACTATTATCCCTTTTACTGAAAAAGGAAAAAAATTCTAAGTCCTCTACCAGCCTTCCATCCCATTTTTGATGAGAACACGACACATGTCCACACCTGATTCATCATTGATGAGGATATGACACGTGTCCTCCTCTCGATTCACTAAGGGCTTACACTCTGAAGCTGCCACATGTCCTTCCTTGATTAGATGTGGGCCTTAGGCATTTCCTTTGTACTTTAAATTTTTATTCCAAAATTCCTTAAGGCATAAAACGACCCACCCATCCACCTTCATTCTACATGCGACACGTGTACCTTCTCTGGGACCTATGGAGCTATGGGGGAAATTTTGATTTTTTGCCAAAAACCAAAAATGTTAAGTTCTCTAGGAAACCCACTGAATATTTTCCAACCACAAATGGCCATGTATGAGGGGATGCTTGATCTTTAATTGGGCGGAAAAGGACACCCATATGACCATTAAAATACACTGAGAATTTGCCAAGGAGGCCAAAAATCGATTTTTCCTTCGTGGGTGGAGAATTTTTTGATCAAAAGACAGATGGAAAGTGTTTTTTGGCAATTTATGACCATGGCAAGGGATTTTTGAGGGAAGATATGTATAAAAAAACAATCGTGATCTCTAAATGCTTTGGGAGAAGTGGAATGGTAGAGACATTGATTTGGAAAAATTAGGGCACAAAACAGGGCATGCATGTATTTTTATTTCAAATTGGGGAAAAATAATAAGTTTATGAGAATTTCAAGGCATTCAATCTAGAGGGAAAAGTTGCATACCACCAATTTAAGAGACAAACATTTGAGCACAATAAGTAAAGGGGAAACATGGAAAAATGGTAGAGGATCAAAATGGGCACCAACATCGGCTCCTGCTTGGGGATGGGCACTTCCAGTGAGTGCCACAAGAACAAAAGTAGACCAAGTGCCAAAATAATCCATTGGGAAAAGGAGTCATGAGACAAAGCCACCAAAAACTAGCTAAGAAACTGAAAAAAAGGCTACCACACACCAAGGAAAACCACAAACCAATAATAACCAAAAACAGAGCAAAATCCAAACACTATACACTGTATAAGTTGGTGCATACCTCAAATTTGGGGATTAATCCAAGAAATTCTTCAGATGCTTGCCATTAACAGGTAATTCAAGCAATTCCCCATCTAAGTCCTTGAGAAAAAAGGTATTTTCACCAATTTTGATATCAATGGAGTAAGGGCCCATCCACAATGCATCAAATTTTCCATGTTTTCCCTTATCTTCATTTCTACTATCCCACAACAAAACCAGATCTCCAATATTGAAGGCCCTAGGAGTGACCTTATTGTCAAACAACCTCTTTAACTTCTCTCTAAATTTGACATGCCTTTGGTGGGATGCTCTTCTTTCTTCATCTAGCTCTACAATCTTATTAATTTGTGCTTCATATGGACTGACCTCTTGATCTTCAAGTTGTTGAACAAACTGAAATGAAGATACTTGCAGATGTAAGGGTAGAAAAGCTTGAGTTCCATACACCAACTCAAATGGGCTCTTACTAGTATCTCTTTTGGAAGTTATTCTATCATCCCAAACTACAAATTTTAGTTGTTCACCCCATTTTCTCTTGTTCAACTCCAAGGTTCTCCTAATGATCTTCAATAAGTTCTTATTGCTAGACTCAACTTATCCATTCCCTTGAGGGTTATAGTTTGAATCATAAGTCAAATTGGTTCCATACTCCTTGCACATTTCCATCAAGGGTTTAGCTCTGAAACACATGGCATTATCAACAACAATCTTTACTGGCACACAAAATCTACGTATGATGTGATTCAACAAGAAGTCCATAACAACTTGGTGTGTTGCTTTCTTAGTGGGGATTGCTTCTACCCACTTGCTGAAGTAATCCATGGCTACAAGAATACCCTTATGTCCAAAGCACTAGAAGGGTCTGAAATTTAACCAATGAAGTCCATACCCCATTGCTTGAAAGGAGATTCAATTGATACAGTCTACAAAGGAAGGGCACCTAAAGCTTTCATTCTTCTAGAGAAACGCTAGTAGCTTTCACATTTTCTAATCAAAGCATGGTTGCATATTTGAAAAGAGTATACCACTAATAACCAGCTCTCAAAACTTTGTGTGTTGTAACCATTCCAACAAAGTGTCCTCCACAAACTCCCCATAGAAATCAACAACTATTTTGGGAGCTTCATCTTCAATTATACATTTCAAGAGAACACCTTCGTGGTTCTTCCAAGCTAACCCAAAGTCAATGCTGATGTATTTTTGAGAAGCTAGCTTGACAGCTCTTTTCTAATCTGTATTCAAATGATCAAGATAGCATAGGTGTTTGAGGTAAAATATTATATCCTTGTATCACCTTAACTTACCAGCTTTCTTAAGAACATCTGCCCTTTCTTCCTCTACTTCATTCACTTCCACATCTGCAAGTTGGTCTCACCATGAACTTAGCAAGACCCAAACCTCTTACCAAATTTTTGGTTTGGATGTCCATGTCATACTCCTATAGTTTTTTCACCCATCTACATCTTTTTCTTGAGATATCCATCTCGATAAGATGTTTTTACCATGGTGTGAGGAACATAAGTGACAACTTTTGAACTTAAGACATAAGGCCTTATAGCCTTTGTTGCTTTCACCAAGGCAAATGCTTGTTTTTCCATGATAGTGTACTTTAACTCACCAACTTGTAAAAACTTGCTAAAGAAGGCAATAGGCCTCTCAACCCCAAATGCAATAGTATTTTTAGAAGCAAAAGAGAACATTTGGAAAGGATTATTGTAATTTGGAGCTGTTAAGACATGTGCATGCTTCAATGCTTCTTTGATTCCTTCAAAATCCTGAATAAAAACCTCCTCCCACTTGATTACTTGGTCTTTCTTTAACATGCACGTAATAGGAAGAGTCAATTCAGTAAAATTTGACTAAAACATTCTAATGAAGTTGATCTGTCCAAACAAGGATTGGATGCCCTTCTTTGTTCTTGGAATTGGAACCTTGCTGATTGCTTCTACCCTCTCAAGGTCAATCATGACACCAGCCTTTGAAACAATATGACCAATCAGCTTTGCCTTTTGCACCCCAAAATGACACTTCTTTGGATTGAGAGAAATTCCATATTCTCTACATCTAATCAACATTCTTTCTAAGTGTTGCAAGTGATCTTTTCTACTCCTTGAAAACATAGTCACATCATCCTGATAAACTGCAATGAAGTCATTTATGTAACCAAGAAAAGAAACATCCATTGCTCTTTGGAAGGTAGATCCGACATTCATGAGACTAAAAGGAATTCTTATAAAAACATATGTTTCCCAAGGAGTGGTAAAGGTGGTTTAAAATCTTTCGACTCCTTGACAACAACTTAATTGTATCCAGAGAAACCATCCAAGGTGGACAACAATTCACATCCAGGTGACTAACTATAGCATGTTTTCCATGTTTGAAAAAGGATAATTGTCCTTTAATGAAGCTCTATTCATATTTGTGAAGTCTACACAAAGTCTGATATCTTCATTTTTCTTTACTGACACAACACAATGATACCTTACGGGCTGAATGATCCCTCCCTCCTTCAGTTTCTTCAATTCATCTTGCATTTTCATGGAGAGGAGTGGATTAGTTGGCCTCTACTTTTTCTGAATGGTTTTGAATTTGTTTTAAGAGGAATCTCATGCTAAAACAAGTCCTCTCTGTATGATTTCAGCTCTGAATAAGACTAAGAAAGACAGTCATGATATTTCTTCAATAGTTGAACATAGGATTGTTTTTCCTCTTTGTTTAGATTTATTCCCAACCAAACTTTTCTTGGTTTACCACTAGTGTCCAAGTTATGCTCTTCCACATCCCTTGAGGAAAACATATTTCTATTGATGTTGTAATTAGCATTGTTAAAATTTGACTCAAGAGAAACCAACCCTCTAGGAATGGTGTTAGTCTTCAATTGGATAATATCTTTTCCAAACAAAGTCTCTCTTCCTTTAGTCACACACACCATTGGTTCCCAATCAATATTCTGATCTAAAAATTGACCTTGATTTTGTAAGAACCTTTGCACTTGATCATCATCATTAAACACTTGCTAATGCTTGATGTTGTCAGGGACAACTAGCCTAGTTAACACTTCAACATTGTACTCATAATAAGGTGAAATGGTGCAATCTTAAAATCTTGACCCCAACATTACCAACTTTTCAACAGTAGCATTGAAACTTCTGTCATGATGCACAATGTTGAAGGAATCAAACATCTCAATTATATCCCAAACTACATGTTTGTATTGTTTCATACACTGATTTTTTGTAGCATACGTTTTCTTATTTATTTGACAACTAGATCTAAATATCCTTTTGTAATTATGTCCTTAACACCATACTTCCATGCAATTATCAAACCCAACAACAAGGATTCAAACTCAACAATGTTGTTAGTACATTCAAAGTTAATCTTAAGGAGAAAACAAACTCTTCCAAGATAGGAGAAATTAGAATTATACCAACACCATTTCAAAATTTGGAGCAAGCTCCATCAAATAGCAAGGTCTAAGGAGAACTCACTTGTTCAAGGCACTTTTCCTGATCCATCTTGTGTTCTTTGCCATCAACGAAACCCAACAAAATTATCAGCATCAACATCAGCAAATAAGACTTCATAACAAGCATTGTTTGGATCTTCAATTAGATGCAACATCTTCTTTTCTCCATAGAGCTTGACAAGGCTTCCTTCAATGGGAATAGTGGAAAAGACATGTCCATTTGAACACTCCCTCCAACACTTGTAGCTTACTTTCTTGATAATAACATACCCCATTTGGCGGTGTAATCGACAATCACAATATCCAATTTTAAATTCCTCCTAGGATAAGATGCAAGCTTCACCACCAGACCCTTCACACAACCAACAACTAGCACTTTGCTTGAGTCCACAGTATTACACTTTCCATAGGTTGCTTTCACTTTGATATCCAACTCATTCATTACTTTTAGAGGTAAGAAATTACATGATGCACTAGAATCAAACATATAATTGTGAAGTATCATATCCTTTATGATCAAAGTTGTGAAGAATGGATCAAAATTCAATTGGGAATCAACCAAGGATGTACCCAAGTATACCTTAGGTGTTTCTTCAAGATCCTCTACTACTGGTGGTGTTTCAAGGTCTATAATGATTTGAGGAGGAGTTTCAACAACATTTACATTTCTGCTTGGGGTACTCTTTTCTTCCTTTAATCCCAAGTACTCAAATGCTCTCTTCTTATGCTCAAGAATCCTAAGCAACTCAATGATTAGAACACTCACTTTGATTTGGCTCAATACTTGGGCTATGTCATAGGGAAATTTTTTTGGCAAGGAAACATTGGAATGGAGAAAAGTAGATTCATTAGATGGTAAGGGATTCTAGGCAATTTGGTCATGAGGAGGACTGTAATTTTTCCTTAGGACAACAGAGCTTTTGGTAGGTGTTTCTCTTCTAGAAGATTCTTTTGAGAAAGGGTGTTTTAGGTTTGTCTTGAGGCCCAACTCCCTTAACAACTTTGATCCTAGTGTTATAGTCTTTCTCTTGAGCTACAAAACACTCATCAACAATTTTCTATCCTCCTCCAAAGGGATACCACCATCATACTTCTTAATCATAAAATCTCTTAAGTATTCAAATTCATTGTTAGGAATTTTAAAAGCTTGCACTACATCAAATTCAAGAGTATGAGGGGAAGGAAGACTTGTACCATTTTTATGAAATCCAAAAGGGTTGCAGCTGTCCTTGCACTTATTACCTAAATTGATGTTTCTCCTCCTTATGAGCTTGAAGAACAGCCCACCATGCAGATATCATCATCATTACCATCATCATTACTAGCTTCACCACTTTGCTAGTCCACTTCACATGGAGGATGGGGCGAAAACACCTATCACACCAATCAATATCAAGTAACTTCCTTAACAACAACAACAACCCTAGCGAGTTAGGGGATCGGGTAACACTCTTCCTTCACGTTCTTGAGAATGTCTATTTGCAGACCCCATGGGTCCTTTCCCTCTATCATCTACCCTTTGATCACCCCTATGATGATTGAAAAATATGTCATGGATTTTTGCTTTGTGCTGACCTTGTGAAGTTTTCCCAATTCCTTTCTCACCTAGGCTAACTTGTATGAGATTTCTTTAGTAGCCCCTGCCAAATTTTTCCCAACCTCCTCCAAATCAGCACCCTTACTAGCTTGAGGCTTTTCAGGGTTTATCAACTTTACACCATCTCTCTTGAGAGGTTTCCCAATTTCTTTGATATTGTTTTCAATTTGAAGTGCCATGGTGAAATCTTTTCTTAGATTAGTAGGGTTCTTGTCTCTTAGTTAATAGGCTACCTTTTATCAAATGCATCTGCATATTTGATTAAACAAGACTCATCACAAGGCCTCGAATAATAGGTAGCCTTCTCAAAGTTTTGTTAAACCTTTTGTTGAAGTCATGGACTGATTCACTAGGATTCTTCTTGATATTTTAAAATTCGAGATAAGAGAAATCTAAATGCATTCTTCATTTCAGTCCATGAATCAATAGAATTATCAGGTAAAGCCTTGTACCAATCCCTTGTATCCTCTTCTAGTGTATGAATGAAAAATTTAATGTACACATCTTCAAACTCTATTTCAAAATCCTCCATGATGTTAACAAAAAGTTTGAGATGCTGATCACCAGTTATAGCATTGTTACCTTGGAACTTTGGCAACCTATTTATGACATCTTGTGGGATAGCATTTGGGTAACCATCCATTCCTCTAAAGTCTATAGAACCAAAGGTGTTAATAACAAATGGAGTTCTAGGCTGAGCCATATTGTTTTGAGGTGGTGATCTTGGGGGTGACATAAGCTAATGAGGAGCACAAGGTCTTTGGGGCTCAAGAATGTGGTTTACAAGATTGGTATTCTCTAAGTGCTGATTTTCTTGGAATTTTTATTTGAATTGAAACATAGAGGTGAAAATTGAAGAAGGGACTCACCGGGTATAATAGAAGGACCTTCACTAGTTGAAGTAAACAATTTTATGAGAGGATTGCGTGAATCGGAATCACTAGAAGAAGAGTGATATTCCTTTATCAATAGCTGATCTCTCTCACCAATGGATATAACTTTTCCCGATGTCGACCTTTAACAACCTTCAAAACTCTTCTCCCTTCTAACTCTGAGTTTCTTGAATCTGAAAACAACTTCTTAGTAGAGTCTCTAATGAAGAGAGATATTCTTCCTTCTAATTTTTAGAGATTAGCAACACAAAAATAAATGACAGAAAGCTTAAGACATTGGTACTTATCAAGATCAAAATAGCATGGAGTCGTCACTAAGGACTTTCACCCTAGTTATGAAAATGCACTAAAATACTCTGTCAAATACCTATCAACACTAAAAATATTGTGAAACTTTATAGATCAGACCTTCTTTTTCTTGGATCTATCAACCACAAATGCAAATGAAGTGAAACTACTACTAGAAAATGATAAAATTGTAAGAAAAACTTGAAACCTTTGTATTCACCTTACAAATCTGAGTATAGAATGATGCTTTAACAATATATTTGTAGCCATAACTTTAAATAGACACTACCAGGGTTTGATATGCATCCAAATATCTCAAATATTTTCAACAAGTCCCTAGTAGCGGTGCCAGATGTGTTGGTACCCAAATTTGTTCTCCTTTTCAATCTGAGTAGCATCAAAGATATGGCATGAATATTGAAGACAGATAGATCATGATGTATGTCATTTTGTAGCTAGGGATGTGATCTAACTGGCACTCAGATTTGTGGAGAGATGGATAGCACTCAAATAGGACTTGATCTTGTCCTAACTATTTTATGTTGTGCCTTTCAACCAAGCTAAGAGAACTATTTTGTAAACCTCAAATGGTGAAGGAGATGAAGATATTCCTCAATTTATGCGTAGATAGTATGAAAATGGCCTTGAGAAAACATGATCAATTTCCCATTATTCAAACTCAATAGAGATGTCACTACTAAATGATGGAAATTCTTTCAAGACAAGGCAAGGGTTCATCAAGACATTGTATGATCATGATTTTATTTATGCATTTTTGTTAATGGATTGTATTCTTTTGTTGACACACAATCCAATTCGGGGTATTATAGGTAGGATTTGTTTGTTTGAATGAAATTTTGGTGGGAGATTTTAAACAAGACTAACTAGTATTTTCCAGATTCTTTGAGGACCTTTGCAAAAATATTGTAAGACTTAAACAACAAAATGATTCAAAGGGGTTAAAGTACTCCTTCAACCAGATATGTGCACCGAATCGAGGCGTAGATTTTCACTCTTCCACACACTCTTTGACAACCTGCCACAAAATATTGAAGTAGATGAAAAAATAAAGCATCCAGAAATCTCTATTTTATCATTACCTAAGGTGCACCCAAAGGTTTACAAACAATCTTTGAATTCAAGGAAGGTAAAGTGATTTTAAATTTGTTTATCTCTTTATCAGATGAAAACTCTTCTGAATGTGAAACTGCAAATGCCACTAAACTATCAACAAGAAATGAGACCATGTATGATCAAAAGATATTTTAAACACAAGACTGCAATAGGAGCAAGAAACATAAATTGAAAACATTTTGAAACATAAGTGTATGCAAATTTTGCTAAGAGACAACACAAAATAATCCAGAATGACCAAATTTATTAGCAGGGGAATGTTATAAGAACAATCTCAAATCTTTTTGATGGCTTTACAACTGAAACCAACTCAACATGATACAAATCTGATGCAAAAAGGAATTAGAAATGGTTCTCAAGTGGTTTCTCAAAGAATGGCATTTTTCCCAAATTTTCCCATGAAATTATAAGTTTCTCCAATCACTTGCATGACAAATTCATGCAATATATAACTTTTTCACTCACTTACTCACAAATATTCCCTCCAAAATTGAATATTCGAGCACCTTTGATTTGAAATATTTTTGGAAAATGACATCTAACAAATTCGTAAAAAGTTGCAGTTGTTCTTTCAAAAGGTGAATCATTGAAAAAATTTCATCATTATCCATTATGGGGGCATATTTTTCATCTCCAAAGCATGCCAGGCCCCTTTTATTTCATTATTTCATCCTTATCCATACAAAAGTTGGCTCTGTAACTTCTTGATTTGATATTTTACGTTTTTCATGGGCTAGGGAAAAATTTACTTCAAAAACATCCCAAATCCACAAATTGATCCTTAAAACCAATTGCATTGGTCCTTGCAGAACAATCAACATGAATTTGCCAAAAATTTGATGAAAATTGATGCAAAATTCACATCTCCAAGCTTCTTGGAGCTCAAATGGCGGCCAAATTGAAAAATGCACAGTTACCATTGATCTACCTTTCTCCCTTCAATCTGAGCCCTCCACATGTCATAACATGATTGGAAATGGATTTGGGATCACTTTTTGACTTTTTAACATTTTTGGAAAAATGTAAAATTTTGACATTTTTCTCTACCCCTCCGCCCTTGAGATTTTGTGTTGATATGTGGCATAATGTGATTAGATCTTGCATCACGGCTCAATTTTGCACATTTCCACCTTTTTTGTAAAAAGGAATTTTTCCAAAAATCTCCATGGGCGCGCTCCTCTACCCCGTCCCTACCACGTGTCTCCCTCTATTTTCTTGAAGCCACACTTCAAATTTTCACTTTGACTCATTTTGCAAAAGGGGCAAAATTTCAATTTTTCCTCCGGTGGCCTGGACTCCCTTTTGTGCACTGCCACATGTCTCTTTGTGATTCATTTGGCGGACCCATGGCCCCTTTTACAAATTTTATCCCTTTTACCAAAAAAGGTAAAAAATTCTAAGTCCT
Source organism: Taxus wallichiana var. yunnanensis (assembly GCA_018340775.1). Taxonomy (NCBI): domain Eukaryota; kingdom Viridiplantae; phylum Streptophyta; class Pinopsida; order Cupressales; family Taxaceae; genus Taxus; species Taxus wallichiana. The sequence goes on along the minus strand of CM031239.1, from coordinate 23,148,263 downwards.
CCACCAGCCTTCCATCCCACTTTTGATGAGAACACAACACATGTCCACCCTTGATTCGTCATTGATGAGGATATGACACATGTCCTCCTCTGATTCGTGGAGGGCTTGCACTCTGAAGTTGCCATGTGTCCTTCCCTGATTGGATGCGGGCCTTAGGAATTTCCTTTGTACTTTAACTTTTTATTCCAAAATTCCTTAAGGCACAAAATGACCCACCCATCCACCTTCATTCTAGCATGTGACACGTGTACCTTCTCTGGGACCTATGAAGTTGTGGGGAAATTTTGATTTTTTTCCAAAACTGAAAATGTTAAGTTTTCTAGGAAACCCACCGAATCTTGTCCAACCACAAATGGCCACATATGAGGGGATGCTTGAGCTTTAATTTGACGGGAAAAGGACACCCGTATGACCATCAAAAACACATAATTTGCCAGGGATGCCCAAAATCAATTTTTTCTTCATGGGTGGAGAATTTTTTGATCAAAAGACAAATGGAAAGTGTTTTTGGAAATTTATGACCATGGCAAGGGATTTTTGAGGGAAGATATGTATAAAACGAACAATCACGAGCTCCAAAGGCCGGGAAAAGTGGAAAAATGGTAGAGACATTGATTTGGAAAAAATTAGGGCACAAAACAGGGCATGCATGTATTTTTCTTTCAAATTGGGGAAAAATAATAAGTTTGTGAGCATTTCAAGGCATTCAATCTAGAGGGAAAAGTTGCATACCACCAATTTAAGAGAAAAACATTTTAGAGCACAAAGAGCAAAGGGGAAACATGGTGAAATGGTAGAGGATCAAAATGGACACCAACACTTTGGACATACAATTAAAACTATATGAGTAAAGAAAGATAAAAGGAATAGTGGTTATGATCTTTAATCTTTATACTATGTTTATAAAGTAAACACTAGCTGAATCTAGGTGGATGACACACTTGATTTAGAAAGCTAGGTTGCAGTAAGAATTAAACATTTGATGTTTGTTGTCCTATTTTTGGGATAATTACTTGTTATGCCACGTTAATAAATGTTAATGCAAACATGAGTTAATGAAGTTCTCAATATCAAATCAGAATAATTATGGATATAGAACTTAATGAATATTGGAATTGGGGTTGGGCATGGTTGCTACAATCTGAATCTTAATCCAATAATAATTATGAATTAATGACCACTAAGGGGGTATGTACATCTTGATGAATCAGTTCTAATGGATTTAGGCACATGCCAATCAGTAAGATCTGTACCCTTGAGAAGTTCGGGACTTCTCGAGGATAAAATATTGTAGTTGACATGTGGCAACACCCTTCCATATTTGTTCATCTAGATCTACCCACATTTGGACTTGAACTTAGTTTCTCTCTAGGTCAAGTTAGTAGCATGTTTAAGATAGGTAGTATCTTTATATGACTCAGGGTACCTTGGCACATTCGGTTGACTTAGGTCATCCGACTATGCCCATATACCCTAAGTCATCGTGAGCATTTTCCTATAATAAATTATGTTGCTAACCTAGGCTAGGGTCAAACCTTGGGCAAGTGGACTGACGGTATTTAGTAAATACCAATCTAGATAACAATAGAGTGGGTTGAAGGATGTATTCGAAAATGAAGAGTATGACGTATAGGAATAGTAACTGAACAATATGTTGAAAATATTTGGCCAAAGTATCAAAAGATACTAGTTGCGTAGTCCTATGTCACCTAGTTTAAAGCAACATGATGTCGGATGAATATTGGTAACAAATATTCTTGTAGGCTCTTTAAACAGATCACTCAATACCTAAAATTGGGTAGGAAACCAAGTATACGTAGTATACAAAAAGTATTCTTTACTTTAAGTTAACATGAGAGATCGGTTGGTAACCGAGTCATGGAATAAGAGATCGGTAGTGTACCGAGTCATTACGATTGCATATGGTTATTTTTACAAGAATGATTGGCATGTAATGTGTGTTCTAAATAATGTTTTATTTAGAAAAAGAACATTATGTTTCAAAAAAAAATTCCCTTGTTTCTAAAGTCTTAAAATGGGAATGTTACACTTTCTATCTTTGACCAAACCATTCCATATGCATGTGGATTCCTCTAGCATGACCATTGGTGTAGTATTAGCCCATCCTAGAGAGGGTCTTGAAATCATCCTATTTTCTTTATAAGTAGGATATTGACCCCAGGATGAACATAATTATATAACCACAAAGCGTGAGGAATTGTCCATGATTTACACATTGCACAAGTTTCAACAATACTTGTTGGTCAATCCTTTTATTTTTATACAAATCACATGGAACTTAAGTATTTGGTGAAAAAGTCCATTTTACAGGGCCACATAATTCATTAGACTATGTTGGTCCAAGAGTTTGATTTTAAATTTGTAGTGAATCTTTGAAGGATTAAGTCATGAACCAATCATTTATCAAGGATTAACTCTTGTGAGGATGTGCGAGCATTGAGGACACAATGTCGATGCATAGTCATTTAGATTGAATCATACACCATCGACTTAGAGGATGTCATATTCTTGCATACAGTGCGAAAGTGCACGAAGGGATGAAAGGTTTGGAAAAGATATATCTTGTTATATGCGTCATGCCTTACATGTTAATTAGTGGGTATTTATACAAGTTAGGCTAAGATGAGGCTTCACGCCGATTGTGTGTACTAGAGCATGAGCATAGTTCCATTATAGAGGAATCTCATGGTAAACTTGCAAGTTGACATTATGCATGAAATGCTACTGCAAGGGAGAGAGATTTTATTGGCATACCTTTGGTGGGAAACGATTTATAAGGATTGTATAGACTATTGTAACTTTGTGTGACTATTGTCGGACCTTGGAAATACTTGGGCATAGAGATGAAATGCTTTTAAGGCCTATTACTAGTGCTGAAACTTTTGAAAAATGGGAAATTGACTTTCTAGGTCATATTTCCCCACTGCGTGCAAGACTGGATTGCGCTACATTATAACTTGTAACGATTATATTACAAGGTGGGTAGAAGCAAATCCTACAAAGGATTGCATGGAAGATATGGTAGTAAGGTTCTTATGGGAGAATATAATCAACATGTATGTATGTCTATTGAGTTTGACAAGTGATAGGGGCACTCATTTCCTTAATGATACCATTAATAAATTTTTGGCGAGAATTTATACTAGCACGCCATAAGACAATGACCTATCACCCATAATCCAATGGAACTGTTGAAGCTTTCAACAAGATCTTGGGACATACATTTACTAAGATTTGTGATGTTGGAAGGAAAGAATAGGAGGATAAAGTCTATGTTATACTTTAGGCATACGGAAAACCTACAATAAGTTGAATAAGGACACACACTTTTAGGCTGGTGTTTGGCACGAAGGTTATTTTACAAGTGAAGTTCATGTTACCTTCCTTGTGTATTACATTTACAGGAAGGATAGATGATGATCAAGCACTTGAAGAGTTCATAGACAAACCGATGCGATTAGATGAAAGGCATGCAATTGCTCGATGGAGTTAGAAGATAGAAAATTCTAGGAAGAAGGCATGACATGATAGACATATTAATAATAAGTAAATTTGAATTTGGAAAAATGGTATTTTTATGATTCAAAGTTTTTACACGCCACCCTGGAAAGTTGTAAGTGAATTAGTTGGGAACATATGTTGTGAATTACATACTTGATTCGGGTGATTTCTAGTTCTGAGATCTTTGGATGGGAAATAGTTTCCTAGTTATTTAAATGGGATTAGGCTAAATCCCTACTATAAATAAGTCTTCTTGGTGTTTGTAATAAGGAAACATTTCCATTAGATTAGATTTCATTTACTGCATTTCCTTTATATGTGTTTCCTTTCATTATTGTCATGTTTGGTCAATTTAGTTTGGTATTTTGTTGTAATAAGTTTGTTTTTACACTAAAATATGATTCCTATATGTTGAATTCATGCATAGAGGACCACACATACTTTTAGTGTGGGGTGGGGTATATAAAGGATAAATGTGTCAAGGTTGAACATTCTATGGAAGATATGTATGCATTGAGAAATATTGTATAGGTGTTTAAAGTAAGGGCATAGATAAAGAAAATTTTCTCATGAAAAAGACCACGTGGGGAAGAATGGACGCACACAGTGTAACATGAGGTAGGTTGTAGTAGTGGAAAATACTTGGTTTGAGGCACATTAGATAGGAACTTTGGTGCATTAATGCATGCATAAGGGAATCTATGGTGATAAGTAGTAGGCACACCAAAACGTAATGACCAGGGCATGGAAAAATAAATAAACACAATTTAATTATGAGTACGGTGATAGGTTTAGAGGAATTAAAAATATCTATAAATGGTGGGCTTGTGTTATCATTCTCACCTTACATTTTGAAAATGTTCAAACGAGTTGAAGAGTTAGTTGTAGAGCAGGCTATGTAAGAAATTGTGAAGAAAACTAAAAGAGAGATTGAAATAGATGGATTTGTACACATGATTGGTTGGTGCTCCATTAGAGAGAGTGTTTGAGTGAAGAAAAGGTGTGCAGAGAATAAAATCAGAAAGTTAGGGTTCAAATCTAAATCTGGGGCACAAAATTTTTAAGCTAGGGAATGTAGGTTTAAGTTGTAGAGCTTGATTTGATTAAAAGAACCAACTTTTATAGTCATTATGGCACTAAAGTGAGAACATTTAATGAATAAAAGGAGTAAGAAGAAAAATTAAGTAGAAGTAGAGATGGAAGATGCCCCCAAAAGTCACTTTTTAGAGATGTAATACCTAAAAGGTGTGTTCATGGGCCGTGATTGGGAGTCACACATTAGGCAGAGTAAGGTGAGTGACTACAATCATAGGAAAAAGGATAATAAAGATGAATTGGAAAAAAAAATTGTAGTACGAGATAGCTCTCTCCGAATAGAAAATGACATTGCAATATATGACGATGCAAGGAGAAGTTATCGAATGTGGGAGTTTTATAGCTCTATTAGCTACCTTAATTTGGAAAGCTAGAGAAGCTTTACTAGTGGATGATGAGTTGATTCCATAAGGACTTATTTCACTTTTTTTGGTGGAAAATGCGACCTACCATGCACTGATTGGGAGACTAACAGGGGGTTAAGAAGCTTGAACATCAAGATCAGTAGTGATCTTACTGATAAGGAGGGCATAGAAGAAAATAGAAAATTATTATCTTATATAAAGTGAGGGCACAAAATGGATATTTTCAAGTTATAGAAATATCCTGTTATTTAGGAATAAACACACCTCCTCACTAAATTGAAGAATTAACTCATATTACTGGTCAAAAGAGAACAAAATGTGGTTACATGTTGTGAAGAAGATGACAGGAGTCATCTATAATTTTTCTAACTTCATTGTTGAGACTATCATTATAGAGGCATACCAAGGAGATAAGATAAGTTTTGGTACTATCCTTTTGTATATTGTGTTTATATAAATTGGGGTTCTCAACAGACCAAAAGATAATATCTCGCATTACCCTAAAGAGAAGAGATCCCTTACAAACAAGTTTGTAAAGTATACATGTGATGGATCCATGTGTGGACCATACAAGCAGAGAACAGAACTCTGGTATGAGCACTTAGGCACTGCGTTTGAATATTAATATAGAATACCCAAGGATCTTCCTTTAGTAGTGGAGAAACATTTTCAGTTTTTTGTTTACCAACATTTTTTCATAGGTCATTTTGGCATGAAGGATGGAAATTAGGGCCCTTGGTGTAATATCCCATATCTTTTCACTGCGCGCTAATTTTAGGAATTTGTACACAATTTTCCAATGCACGCAGTTGATCTTGATCACGAAAAATTTTTATTGTGACTATCATACACTCAGAAAGACATATTTCTACCCAAGTCTACCTACATTGAAAATTTGATTTCAGATGATATTAATATCAATTTTATAAGCTTGGAAATTGGGAAGTCTAGAGTGGATAAGGTATACATCTACCTTAAGCCCAAGTTGGAAAATGGAAAATACATTGAGAATGAGTTCAAGATCCCTGAATTTCCCAAGGGGAAACATATTGTGGGCACATTATAGGATGAGGAGTCTACTTTTCCCCTTGATGATGAAGAAGAAGAAAAGGAGGAATTGAAAGAAGACAGTGGTGGCATAGAACATAGCAGAAGAAGGAAGCCAACTATAGGAGAGAATAAAATGTGGGAGCCAACTCCTATATGGAAAGAAGAAGGAGAGGAAGAGGAAGGGGTAGGAACAATTGTTGTAGGGATAAGTTCAAAATAGGGTGTTGAGGATCAGCAATATAGGAGAATATTAAGGAGAAAAAATACTTAGGGCATGGGGCCATCATGACCACAAAGGAGATCACCTAGAAACTCTCCTATGAAGGAAGAACTAGAGAAGAAAATAAGGTGCAAGTACATCCCCACTAAGGATAGTGAGGGTGAAAAATAAGAATGCAACATGCAAAAATCTCATGATAACATTGTGGATGTAGAGCATCCTCAGGATGAAGAATTGCAACATGATCCGAGAGGGTTAGAAGAACAGGAAGTAGGTAATAGCACTAATGATACAAAAAGGGTTAAGATAAGGGAGAACCATCCAGTGCACATACTAATACAAATATCGGTGAAGGACCAATGCTTGATGTGGGGTTACATATTCTAAAGGGTAAGTGATCGGGGAAGGAGAAGGATGGAGAAACATATGAAACTCCTATAGCTAGTTATATCAATGATCCTACCAATATTATTCATGCTAGGTTGTAAATTACCTTGGATCTCAAGGAACTTTATTACTTGGGAGTTGATGGATTTAGAGATGGAAACCACATGCACCTGTAAGTAGTTGTCATGGAGTATGCAAAATCACATGGATGAGCCTAATTTTTATGTGTGTGAAGAATCATGTGTCTCTTGGAGGATGAATAAAGTGCCAAATTTGAACTATGAAATAATCAAGTTGACTCATATGTCTGATGAGAAAGTAAGTAATGCATTGAAAAATGCATCCTCGGAAGTTGTGTGCGAAACATTGATAAGGTGGAAACTATTCGGATTTGTTAGAAGATAGAAAGGATAAGGAATTAGAGGTCAAGCACATGACAAAGGAAAAGGAGAAATTTGATGCAAAGACATGTGTGGTACTTGACATGGTAGAGAAAATAGGTGATGAAATTTTCAAGGCAAGGCTACATCTAGAAGAGAAAGTTGCAGAAAGCTTCCCATCTGCTATGAATTTTTTTCACATTGGTACATATAGTGCTAGATGAAGGCATAGTGAGGATGTCAAAACCAAAGGATGATGTAGCACATGTAGAGAGAACTAAAGAAACAATAGCGTGCATGATAACAAGTTATGATTCTTTGCTACAAAACTTAAAAGATGATATGAAAAATAAAGATTTAGCACCGAATCTATGTGCAGATCCAGAGGAAATAATCAAGACAAGGACTCGTAGAGGATAATGCAGCTCTTATAGAAAATAATGATGACACACTTGTGCATGAGGAGAGGCTGAAACTATTATTAGAAAAGTGCGATGCACTTGTAGAAACCTAGGACCCTCATAAATATAGAATAAATGAGATTGTTAATTTGACAACATGACGCATGAATGTGATGGATGAGATGATCTTGAGTTTGGAAAATGTGAGGGAGAAACCATGACTATGGATGAAATGAAAGGAGTGCTCGCAGATATCCCTAAAAAATAAAACAAAGCATTTGGTGATTGGAATGAGTTGGAGGAACAAATCAAAAGTTAATATCCCATGTTAATATTTCCATTAGAGGAGTAGGGAACACATAGTTTTTTTGGTATTCATTCATTCCATATGTATAATCATTCTTTTATTCCTTATTCTTTATTGGAGGATAAGGAAAGGGATGATTCCACATTACCGAGGGGAAATTAAACAAGTGTGGGGTAATGTTGGGATGATGAATTAATTCCTGGTACTGAAGGTACATAAGGTTGGGCGTGCAAGTGCAGACATAGGGTGCATAGGTAAGCATGGAAATGTAGCGAGAAAAGGGTGCACCTAGAAAATTTAGAGTTCGGGTACTTATTCATTTTACATGGACAGGGATAAATATAGGGTTGAGTGTAGAGCACAAAAAGGTATGAAGACTTGGAGACTAAGACTTTCATTCTTCCCTCTGTACTTGTGCCTCGTGCCTCATATAATTTTTTTCTTTTCAAGAACTCAAAACTTTTTGGAAATGGCACCATTGGATAGAGCTCTTTCTCATCTTTCCAGAAAGGTAAAGTTTTCCTCCTAACTCCATGTATTTTTGAAGTTATGGCTCGGCGGAGTTTTTGTGGGAAATTTTCCCCTGAAAGGCCCATGACCAATGAAATGGTGCCACGTGTCCAAGGAAGTGGCGGGGGTCGGAGGAAAACTTGGTTTTTACCAAGTGTTTGGCAAAATTTCAAAAGGGAATATTTTCCCCATGGATCCGCTAGCGAATCGGATCCTGCCACATGTCCAAGGAGAAAATTGAAAAATTTGACTAAGTGTTGGCGCCATGGAAAATTTTAGAGGAAAGGCCCGCGCCCAATCACATTTTGCCATGTGTCCTATGGCATCGGACCGGTAGAGTGCGGAGGAGAAGTTAGAATTTTGGTGAAGTGTTTTGCCAAATTTCAAAAGGAAAATTTTGGCCCGCTAGCCCCCAACCATTCAGAGAAGGCAACGTGTCCTTAGTCCTCAGACCGGCGGAGCGTGGGAGGAGATTGGGATTTTTTCCCAAAAGGATTACGCCAAAGGAAAAATGTTTGTAGAGGGTATGCAGCGAATGAAATTGTGCCACATGTCCCAGACCGGTGGAAGGTGGGGAGAATTTGGGAAATTTTCCCAAAGGAAAAAAGGAAATTTCAAGGAAAAATTGCCCCCTTGAGCGCGAGCCAATAGAATTGTGCCACGTGTCAGGTGGCGGCAAAAAACTCAAGACAAGCCCGCATGGAAAATTCGAAGGGTAAAGCCCATAGTGAATCACTTTTTCCACATGTCTAGGTCAAAATATGGATCAAACAGTGATGGAAAATTTAAAAGGAGAGGCCCACATCCAATCAACACGCGCCACGTGGCCTCAACTCATCGGCCCGGTGGGGAATTTTTAGAAAATTTTCCAATAGGCAAAAAACAAAGGAAAATGAAGCATTAAAGGCCATGCCCAATCAAAGCATGCCATGTGGCACCCAAAATGGTGGAGTGTGGGGAATTTTTGGAAAATTTTCCAAATGACCAAAAAGTGGAAAATTTTAAAAATTTGCTCGCTTGATCCGATTTGGCCTGTTTTGCCCTAAAATTTCAAACGGCCATATCTTTCGATCCAGAGCTCAGTTTTTCACGTTCTTTATATCAATGGAAAGATGGTGAAATTATCTACAAGATTCTAGGGTCATTTTTTATTTTGATGGATTTTGGAGAGATAAAATTGAAAAACACCTCATGTGGTCATGGACAAAAATGACGTTTCAACCACCATTTTTAATGAAGAATGGCTCACATTCTCTCCCAGCATGGCAAAAAATGTCGGGGATGGGCTTGTAAGGATGCCCATGCTATTTTACTACATTTTTGGTTGGTGGTTGAAGCTCTCCCATGTTTTCCCATGTTTCTCTCTCCTGGGGTCGTGGTTTTGCACTTTGTAAAAGCCAGATTTGGCTCATTTTCAAAGGTTGAACATTTTTTATGTATTGCAGGCTCCCTCTTTCACCTTGAAAGTGATTTTGTGGAAAAATCAGACCTTTTCCAAGACTGCAACCTATTTTTCCTCTCAGGTGTTGTAATGCAAGTGGTTTTTGATGTTAAAATGACAATACAGGCTCTGTGAATGAGTTTTAATCCTCTGTTTGTGTTGTTTGATTCATTTCTGACCCTCCATTACAGTTATCAGTTTGTGCATGAAGTTTTGTTGCATTTTTATGAACTGTGTCAATCTGCAGAAGTAAGAAATGCTCACCACTCCTTTGGTGCATCACCTTATTAGCACTAGTTTCAGTTTTTGCATTCTCTATCTCTGTCCACTTTGGAATTTAGAGTAGGATTTTGAGTTTGAAACCTCTGTATAACTTGTAAGTGATATATCTGATCAGAGGAGTTGAGGAACAACCTCTAATATGGAGATTCCTCTCCCATTTTACAAGTCCCACACTTGGGGAAAGATTCAATGTTGTGCAATCACACTGGATGTCCAAGATGTCAAACTAGAAGTCTGATCAACATCCAGGGGTGCTGCTGATTTGCAACAACAGTTTTGGCATGCCCGGTGGGACCTTAGAGGTCTTCATCTTCATTGAAACAAATTGATGTGCATTTGTTGCAAGTTTTTCTTGCTTAAAAGAGCCCTAAATTACACATCTGGTGACTCCAAGGAAGAAGAATCAGTTGGTTTTAGCAGTGCAGACCTGAAAAATCATGAGAAGAATCACCACAAGGTCAAGAGTTGGAGAAGAAGAGGTGTTGTTTGAGTATCTACGTAGTTATCTCCAAGAAGAAGGCAAAGAGGGAGGAGAATTCAAAGGTCTCCATCTCCACCAAACAGAACTCTATCAACTCCTCCACCTGGTAGGCCTTTCATTCAATCAACAAGGGTTAAGGCCCATCGAATGGCACAAAACAACCCCTATGTCAATTTCACTGGTAGCATCCCACTTGCTCTCAATGCACAAAATCCAATCCTAGTTGCAGCATTGAAGAACATCCCATACTTTACTGGAGAGAATCAGACCACTCCTGGTGATCATGTCAAGGATATTGCTAATATTTGTGCAATCCATGAGATCAATGAGATGCAAGTTGTTGTCAAACTGCTGGCATCTTCATTCAAAGGGAAAGCTTTGCAATGGTTTAGGAGTCTTGCCTCAGGTTCTATCCAAAATTGGAACCAGCTATGTATAGCCCTCCATGAGTAGTTTGGAGAAAAGGAGACAACTTGTCCCTTTTGGAGCAGCTGACAACCATCAAGAGAGCCCAATGAGCAGTTGAATGACTTCAACTTCAGATTTCAAATGACTTGGGAGAGAATTCCAGTGGTAGTAAGGCCAACAGTAGAAGGTGCTTTTCTATATTACCTTAAAGCTTTAAATTCTGATATTTCTATGTTAATTCAATCCATGGGAGGCACAACTATCCTTGTTGCTTATAGCATTTCCATTAGAGCTGAAAATTGTTTGATTCAAGTTGGCAAGCTAGCTCCTAGGCCTCCAATGCCATTGTTTCCAAGTTTAGAAAGCCCAAGTACTAGCCAAGTGCCTAATTTAGCTCCTATTCCCACTCCTAGGAATCAAATTTAAGTGAAGCTTCTACTTCATCTTCTAGTGCCTCAAATGAACTTCAAGAAGTCATGAAGCAATTGCAAAATTTAGGTAATGAGCTGGTTACACTCAAGAGACAATGAAGCCCAAGGTTTTAGACCTCCCTTCCAGCCTCAAGCTCGCCTAACAGGCAGCCATACCAACCTCAAAGACCACCCAATCCAGTTGCAAATTTAAACCAAGCAAGACCTCCTGCCAATAGACCATTTCAGCCCTATAATCCCAATGCTATATCTGCCTCTAAGGCATTAGTGCCAGTGCAAAACAACATAGCTCAAGAGTATGATTGGTGTTTCCCATGCAATGAACCTCACAACCAGTCTATGTGTTTCAATGGTGCCTTAAATCAAGCATTAATGGTGACAACTACTGGTGTGGAGGGTGAAGGTAGTCAAGGAAATAACCAACAACAAGAAACATTCCAGCAGCAATCAGCTCCAAATGATACCACACTTGTAAACTGGCAGGCAGAAGATTTTTGTGGCATGAATCAAATAGTTTCCCAAAGTGTTGCAGCCAACACAAGGTCAAAAAGGAGGAATTTGGGTGAAGAACAGCCATTGGCTCCAAATAATCCACAACCTCCTACTATTCCACAAATTATTGGCAAACAAAATTTAGTTCCAAACACACAAGGGCTGCCTAAAACAGCTCCTAGGCCAGCTCAAATGCCAATTGTTGCTGCCCATATGCAAGGAATGAATATGTAGGCCAAGGGACAGCAAAGAGATGCTTCATCTCCATTCAACATCATTGATCAGATGAAGAAGACAAATGTAAACATATCAATGTGGGAATCACTATCTATCCCAGGCAAAGAGATTTGCTACAAGCTGCCATGAAGGACTGGTCAACTTCAAATCAGCAAGTCCAAATGCAAGAAAAGGTGCTCACAAATGCTGCCCATCTGAAGGGAATCATGGAGGACAGCAAGGTAAAATGTTGAAGCCCCCTCCATTCTATGTTTCATTGATCATTGGAAACCAATTAGTACACAATTGCATGATTGATTCCGGGGCAAGTAGTTCAGTAATGCCCAAGAAAATAGCTGATCAGTTGGGAATTCAATATGAAGTCATATCCAAAGGGGTAGTGCAATTGGATGGGACAACAGTAACAATAGTTGGAGTGATAAAAAACTTGAGTCTTACCTTGCATGCCTACCCCAATGTTGTTGTTTTGCAAGATGTCTCAGTAATAGACCTTCCACCACTCTTTGCCCTATGTTTGTCAAGGGATTTCACAGCCAAGATTGGAGGTTACTTATCTTGCTGATTGGTCACACATGTTGTTCAGAACAAGATATGGAACCAAGGCCACAATCAGATCTGAACCTATTGCAAACTTTCACATTGAGCCTTACACTCCAAGTCAAATCAATACCAATTGTTCAGACGTTTGATCAAGAGGATTATCCAAGCAATTGATGAAGCCGACACCAAGGTAGGAAGCATCCCGAGATCTAACTCTTGATGAATGGGAAAACAAGGTGCATGCTTTTGATCCTTATCAAGAAAGAAGAATTGAGTTAGGAGTCTATTACATGCATGAAGAAAATCAGCCTATTCCTAGCATCACCAAGCCAAACCACAAGGATGACAATGAGGTATGGCGGTTGTTTTTGATGGATCAAGGAGTAGACAAGGTGCGGAGGGGGAGCTATGCTTGTTTCACCTCGGGAGTTAAGTATTATTCAGCTTTTAGATTTCAGTTTGCATGCTCTAATAACAACTTTGCTGAATATGAAGCTTTGATACAAGGATTGCATTGGTCAATCAAGAGAGGGATAAAGAACTTGCAAGTCTTTGGTGACAGTGAGTTGATTGTCAACCAAGTTAAGGGGCAGCATGCTGTCAAGAATGATCTACTCAAGTGCTACAAAAATAGGGTGTGGGACCTCATTGAAGATTTTGAGGGCTTTGGCATAAAATCCATTCCTAGAAAAGAGAACCAAGCTGCTGACAGGCTTGCAGCAGTTGGGGCAGCCTTTGATGTTGTTGAAAGCATTCAAAAAGACAAGGTACAACCAAACATCCATGTGATTGTAAGGCCTTCAGTGCCAGACAACAATGTAAGTTGGCAAGTGTTTGAAAATGATCAACAAATCATCCATTTCTTGCAAGAAGAGGCTGAGTTCTCAGCTAAAAATTAGGAAAAGTTGGAGCAGCAGTATGGTGACCAAGTGGTACAGCTGAGAACCAACAAACTTCCAAAGGGACTTATTACTTTGGAGTCCATTTTCAATCCTAATGATCAGTTTAGGAAGGAGAAAGCAAACATTCAAGTCAAGGGAGAAGATTCAGTGTCCATCTCGGTGGAAGAAGGAAAATCACTCCAAATTGGTAAGATGACAACTGAGCAAGAAAGGTATGAGTTCATACAACTTTGTCAAGAATTCCTTGATGTGTTTTCTTGGAGCTATGAAGATTTGAAAGGTTTCAATCCCAAGTTAGCTCAACACACCATTGAATTGGATCCAAGTACTAAACCCATCAAGAAAAAAAAAAGGCCAGTCAATCCACACATGGAGCCTCTCATGAGAAAGGAATTGAATAAGTTGATAGAATCAAGAATCATATTCCCTATCAAGCATTCTAGTTGGGTGGCCAACTTGGTTCCAGTTAGAAAGAAGAGTGGGGAAATCAGATTGTGTGTTGACTTTAGAGATTTGAATAGAGCATCTCTCAAGGATCATTATCCACTTCCTTCTATGGAGCAGATTTTACAGGTTGTTGCTGGCTCTGAGAGGTTTTCATTACTTGATGGCTATTCAGGGTATAATCAGATTATGGTGAAAGAAGAAGATCAGTTCAAGACAGCCTTTACAACCAAATGGGAACTTATGCATACAGGAAAATGCCATTTGGGTTGTCCAACATTGGAGCTACCTTATAAAGAGTGATGGACATGGCGTTCAAGGTTTGATTAACAACATTGTGCTGATATATCTTGATGATATCACTTGTTTTTTCAAAAATGCAGCAGACCACCTCTTTCATTTGAGACAAGTGTTCCAAAGGTGCAGAAGATTTGGAGTATCCTTGAATCCTAAAAGTGTATTTTTCTAGCCCATGAAGGAAAAATCCTTGGCCACATTGTCTCCAAAGAAGGATTAGCAATTGATCCAGAAAGAGTTGAAGCCATAAGAGCACTACCATTGCCAAGCCACAAGAAGGCCCTTCAAAGTTTCTTGGGGAGAATAAATTTTGTTCGGAGGTTTGTCCCAAATTTTGCAGCCCTAGTCAAGCCTATCACCAAGATGTTAAAGAAAAGCATGGCTTTCAAATGGATAGCAGAAGGAAGGAAAGTTTTGAAGCAATCAAAGAAGCCATCTCTCAAGCCCCAACTCTCATTAACCCGGATTTCTCCAAGGATTTCATCCTCTATGCATTTGGGGGTGATGATACTATTTCTACAATTTTGGTACAATAGAACAAAGACAATGATGAGCAGCCAATTGCTTTCTTCAGCCAAATCCTGGAGGATTATGAGGTGAGATATTCTTTCATTGAAAAGCATGTTCTTGTAGTAATCAAGAGCTTGAAGAAATTCAAGCATCTAGTTTCAAACAACAAGGTTCAGTTGTTGGTTTCTCATGTGGGAGTTAAAGACTTCCTCCTCAACAAAGACTTGAATGAAAAGAGAGCAGGTTGGATTACTCGTGTCATGGAGTATGACATTGAGATCAAAGTCACCAAGTTGGTCAGAGGAAAAGGATTGTGTGAGCAGCTGATTTTGAGCAAACAAAAGGAAGCATGCAATGAGAAGGAGGTTGTTTTGGCGTTACAAGACAACCATGAGCAAGGAAGCACTCAAGAGGAAAATAATGGTGTCCTCACTCCTTGCTGGACCCAAGACATAATGCACTTCCTAAGCATAGGTCTATGCCCTCCAGAGATGAACAAGACCAAAAGAAGACACTTCAGATTGCAAGCTGTCCCATATGCCCTTGTTGATGGTGTTTTGTTCAAAAGGGATGTGAATGGAGTGCTGCTGAGATGCATTAGTACAAAATCAGATTCATAGGGTGTTGGAAGAGTTCCATGGTGGACCAGCTGGTGGTCATTTTGCACCAAGTGACAGCTCTAAAGATCATGAGGGCTGGCTATTATTGGCCCAATATTTTCAGTGATTGTTATGCATGGATCAAGAGGTGCAAGAATTGTGCATTCTTCACGGGTAAAGAGAGGCTAGCTGCCCTTCCATTGCATCCAATTTCAGTTGACCAGCCATTCATGCAATGGGGTTTGGACTTCATTGGAGTCATTAATCCCAATTCAAGCCAAGGGCACAAATGGATTTTAACAGCCACAGATTACTTCACCAAGTGGACTGAAGCAGTAGCACTCAAGGAAGCAAATGAATCTAGCATCCTAGACTTCTATGAGGGAATAACAACCAGATTTGGCATACCTACTACAATAATATCAGATAATGCATTGGCATTCATTGGGTCCAAGGTGACTGAATGGGCTATCAAGAATGGGATCTACCTAAGCACTTCATCAAACTATTACCCTCAGGGTAATGGCCAGGATGAATCTACAAACAAGAACTTGTTGAGGATCATTAGGAGGACTCTTGATGAAAATCAGAGGTCTTGGCATACTAAGTTGAAATCAGCCTTATGGGCTGATAGGATAACTCCCAAGAGATCTACAGGTAACTCTCCATTTAAGCTTGTTTATGGGAGAGAGGCAATTTTCCCATGTCACTTGAGTTGCCAACATTGGAACTCATGAAACAAGTTGGAGTTGTTGGAGTTTGAGCCCATGGAGGTTAGATATGCAAATTGATGGAGCTCCAAGAAATCAGAAATCAGGCATCCCAAGCAATGGAGAAGGATCAAGCTTTGATCAAGAAGACCTTTGATAGGAAGGCCAAGGATAGATCTTTCCAAGTTGGAGATCTAGTGTTAAAATGGGATGCAGATAGAGAAAAATTGGGAAGGCATTCAAAATTTGATGCCATTTGGAGTGGCCCATACATGGTCACAAAGTGCAAGGACAACAATGCTTTCCAATTGTCTTCATTGGATGGCGAAGAACTGCAGATTCCAGTCAATGGGATCTATCTAAAGCATTGCTACTGAAGGGAATTCTCCACCTTGTACATATTAGCTTAGATTTTCATTCCTCCAAGTGCTTGTGCACATTGTTTTGTTGTAGATTAGCTTTTTTTTCCCTAAGTGCTTTGGCACAAGCTTGTTGTTCTAGAAATGTGTGTTATAGGCCTTGCTCCAATCAGATGATGTGTCCACCCTCCATCTTCCTCCTTGCAGTGTTCTAGTCAGTTGGGGTACCAAATAGAGAATTTGATGACTCCATGCCCAATGGATTGCTTCAGAAACTGGTAACTTCATCCAGCAGGCAGATGACCCCTCTGAGTCACCAAAATTGTTATCCAAAATGTACCCCTTGCTCATTTTGTGGCTAACTCCTTTCATTCTTCCCTCTCTTGTGCCTCAGTCATAATTTTTTTGCTTTTTAGGCACTCAAAACTTCTAGAAATGGCACCATTGGATAGAGCTCTTTCTCATCTTTCCAAAAAGGTAAATTTTTCCTCCTAACTCCATGTATTTTTGAAGTTATGGCCTAGTGGAGTTTTGTGGGAAATTTTCCCCTGAAAGGCTTGGATCCAATGAAATGGTGCCACGTGTCCAAGGAAGTGGCGGGGGTCGGAGGAAAACTTGGTTTTTACCAAGTGTTTGGAAAATTTTCAAAAGGAAGATTTTCCCCATGGACCCGCTGCGAATCGGATCTTGCCACGTGTCCAAGGGAAAAATTGAAAAATTTGACTAAGTGTGGTGCCATGGAAAATTTTAGAGGAAAGGCCCATGCGCAATCATGTTTTGCCACGTGTCCTATGGCATCGGACCAGGTGGAGCGTGGAGGAGAAGTTAGAATTTTGGTAAAGTTTTTTGCCAAATTTCAAAAGGAAAATTATTGTCCCGCTGGCCTGCCAACCATTCAGAGAAGGCCACGTGTCCCGGGCCCGGAGAGGCGGAGCGCGTGGGGGGAGATTGGGATTTTTCCCAAAGGATTGCGCCAAAAAGGAAAAATGTTTGCCCCAGGGTCCGTGTGAATGAAATTGTGCCACGTGTCCTGGACCGGTGGAAGGTGGGGAGAATTTGGGAAATTTTCCCAAAGGAAAAAGAAGGAAATTTCAAAGGAAAAATCCCCCAGAGCGCGAGCCAATAGAATTGTGCCACGTGTCAGGTGGCGGCAAAAACTCAAGACAAGCCCGCATGGAAAATTTGAAGGGTAAATCCCATATAGAATCACATTTTTTCCACATGTCCGGTCAAAAATGGATCAAACAGTGATGGAAAATTTAAAAGGAAAGGCGCGTCCCAAATCACCACGCCCACGTGGCCTCAACTCATCGGCTCGGCAGGGAATTTTTAGAAAATTTTCCAATGGCGAAAAACAAAGGAAAATGAAGCATTAAAGGCCCATGCCCAATCAAAGCATGCCACGTGGCACCTAAAATGGTGGAGCATGGGGAATTTTGGAAAATTTTCCAAATGACCAAAAAGTGGAAAATTTAAAAAAATTTGCCCGCCAATCCGATTTGGCCCTATTTTGCCCTAAAATTTCAAATGGCCATATCTTTCGATCCAGAGCTCGGTTTTTCACGTTCTTTATATCAATGGAAATCTGGTGAAATTATCTACAAGATTTTGGGGTCATTTTTGTGTTTTGATGGATTTTGGAGAGATAAAATTTAAAAACGTACCTCGCACGTGGTCATGGACAGAAATGACGTTTCAACCACCATTTTTAATGAAGAATGGCTCGCATTCTCTCCCAACATGGTGAAAAATGTCAGGGGATGGGCCTGTAAGGATGCCCATGCTATTTTAATATGTTTTTGGTTGGTGGTTGAAGCTCTCCCATGTTTTCCCATGTTTCTCTCTCTTGGGGTCGTGGTTTGCACTGTAAAAGCCAGATTTGGCTCATTTTTGAAAGGGTTGAACATTTTTATGTATTGCAGGCTCCCTCTTTCACCTTGAAAGTGATTTTGTGTGAAAATCAGACCTTTTCCAAGACTGCAACCTTTTTTCCTCTCAGGTGTTGTAATGCAAGTGGTTTTTGATGTTAAAATGACAATACAGGCTCTGTGAATGAGTTTTAATCCTCTGTTTGTGTTGTTTGATTCATTTCTGACCCTCCATTACAGTTATCAGTTTGTGCATGAAGTTTTGTTGCATTTTTATGAATTTTTTCAATCTGCAGAAGTAAGAAATGCTCACCACTCCTTTGGTGCATCACCTTATTAGCACTAGTTTCAATTTATTTTTCTTGCATTCTCTATCTTTGTCCCCTTGGAATTTAGGTAGGAACTAGGAATTCAAACCTCTACAAATTGTAAGTGATATATATAATAAGAGGAGGTGAGGAACCAACCTCTAATATGGAGATTCATCTTCCATTTTACAAGTCCCACACTTGGAGAGAGGATTCAATGTTGTGCAATCACACTTTGGATGTCCAATATGTCAAACTAGAAGTCTTATTAACTTGCACAAACAACCCACACATATGATCTAGATCTAGTTTTGTTATGATTTCATACATGATTACTTGTTATAGAACTTGAATATGTGTGTTTATCATGCTAACTCTATAAAAATATTCCATAAAAGAGGTAGTTGATACCCTAGCACATTAACTTTGGGTGAGCACTCTAACCTTTCCAGTGATGTGCCAATAACCTTCTCTATTCCTTTTAAAATAAACTCTAATACACGCTTACATATGTTTTTCTTTCTAACATGCTATGGGTACTTCATGTCCAACATTTTTCCCGTCAATACTTGTTTCCATACTTGTTTGTGGTTTTCCTCATTTGTCTTCTATGACACTTTCTTGTTTGTTTTTTTCCACTATGGCCTTGAGTGTCTTGCGACATCATGAGTGGTGTCAATGTTTCAACCCACTTTTTCTTCCTACTTCCACAAATCTTTTTGGGTGTTTAGCATTATTTTATTATGTCCTAGCTTATACATTCTCTATTTGGCTTACACTTGTTTTCTACATGCATAATCATACTAAAACTTATTTTGAGCTTTAGCTACCTTATGTTTGTTGATGTTCATTTGAATTCCATCCACCAAGAAATCTCCACCCTAACAAAGGCATGCACCATTTGCAAGCTCAATCATGGGAAGGATAATTAAGCTCCTATTTTGGGCTGAATTCTCCTAAAACCCTTGATCTTTCATTAACACCCACAAAGAGGGGGAACATCATTTCAGTTTACACATAGTACCAATACCCTGTGGATCTCGAATTTTTAGTATTTGTCCAGCTGTAGTGACACACTCCTTATTTCCTAAAGTGACTTCACATTTTTCCATCTAAACAAAATTCTTCCCTTTCCATACATAAGTGATTTTCCAAGAGAAGTCCTAAACAAATATCTAGTAAATTATCATTAAACCCATGTTAGCATGCACCTTCACAGGATAAACTAGACCTTCCTCTATACACTAATTCATCCAGAAATATCGAATCACCCAAAAACTAGATAGTAATTTTGATATCTCTTCACTCTCAAGAAGAGTTATAGGTTGGAGGATAAATCATACTTTCCTCCATACACTTCTTTGGCCAATGGCATGAGATCACTCGAGAACTTGAAGACATTGAAAAGATCCTTTCTACACCATTTTTCTCATCACATATTAGGATGAGCACATGTGATCTTTTTCATTTTTGTACTTTCTTTACATGCATTTTTATACATTACATATGAACATCATATTTGACTACTTCATAAATCTTCTTTTGAATGTATGCAAGTTCCTCAACATGGTAGCCCGACTAGTCAATCATCACATGAATATTGTGGGTATATCATCACACAAATACTAACCATGAAGATAAACTACACACATTGATCATCTACACTTATGCATTTTCATCATAGGTTCACTCTTATAATGGGATACACTTTTGGATCTTTGTCCCACGCTTCTAGTGTTTTTATCACTACAGCTATTGGTCATCCAGCCCTTTGAACGTATTCTAAATCACTCTACATGGATATCAGGTGTGCATCTCTCTATCTACTTCATGCTATTGAGCATCCTTCTAACCATACATAAAGTGGGGAAAATGATAGTCACAAAATAACACACTTTGAGTCATTATTTAGTCTTGTAACTCATACTACTATTCATATGGTTCTCACACACCACTTAAGTAAAGAGAGATTAATTAAGAAATGTCGTTCTTTACCATTTTTCACATTGTCATTTTATTGTATACTTTTGTGATAGGAACCCATACTTTTCAATTTTGTAGATAGCTCATCTGTGTTTTGACCTATTTCGAGGAGGAAAGGCCTGTGAGATTTCAAGACTCATGCGCCCAAGTCTACCCACTCTAAGGTGCTCCAGATCTCTTCCTACACTTTACTCTCAATAAGGATCACTTTCTACCAGCCATTTGATCTGGTCTTATATATTTTTTAGGTCAAAATTTTCAAGGTTAATTATGAAATTAGAGAAAGACCTCCATATAAATATAAAGTTATGGGACCATAATGAGGTTCTCAAGCACTAAGCATATTCTATCTCTAACTAAGGTTGCATCCATCATTTTATGTGAGTCTAGTGGAAGGCATAGCTCATGATTCTTGACTTAGTGATTTAACAGACATGAAGGGCTATAGAGCTTAGGATGGCTTCTACACCCCTTCAGTCATAATAGAACCAAAGCGTGCAACAAAAATAATAGAACTAAGAGTTGTAAATCTACTACTATACTTAACCATTTAAGTAAGATTCATGATTATATAAGAACAAAAGTACAATAGAAATATGTAGATAATATAGAGAAAGAGTCTTAATACATTTGTCATGGCAACCTTATCACATTCATTCATAGTGTTTACTTATAAAATATTACAGAAGGTAGACCATAGTCATGCACCATGTGTGGATCCATACATGTATTCTCACAAGACAAAAATTTCATTCCCCATTTCCCCATTACATCCTTACTTGAATTTTGTACCCATTTTCATCCCATAGTTCTCATGAGTAATTCTACAGAGCTCCGCTACCTCACTTTTTCTCTCTCTTCTTTGCCAAGGGCATGTGTGTATAAATAGGCCTCTAAGCTCTAACAAACTCCTCTGTAGCCTCAGATCTGGCCCCAAGTGTCAAGGTGTGGGTCACCTCGGGTGCATGCCTCTCCATGTCATGATTAACTTTTTGGATCTTTCTATCATAAGGTATATTCCCTCTAGGACACCCTATCGCCAGGCTGGAACCTTATCCAAATGGAACATGTTCTTCATGTGTTTATGTCCCAAAGGCCAAAAATGGCTAAGTCCCAAATTGTTCTTCATGCATGCGCACGTGCATCCTGGGTTCTTCAAGAAGCCTTTTGAACTCTACCTTGCATGCCTACACTTGCATGCTTCCTCTCGGCCATGCATGCCTACATGCCCTTAAGATTTGGAAGCTAAAATAGGGGCCCAACATTACCCCACACTTCACCTATTCTCCCCTCGGAACCTTCTCAAAGAATGTAGTACAAAAGAATGCAAGGCCTTGCCTTGGAAAAGAATGGGGAAAGAATAAAGAAAGGGGAAGAGAAAGAATAGGGGAAAATTTCCTAAAGAAGGAGGGGAAATTTTGCTGGAGGTTGGCCTCCAGTGTACTCCAAGCACTTGACTTCCTTCTACACTTTAGTGCAGATGTCAACCAGGGTGCTCACCTCATCATAAGTTAGCCCCTCCCCTTGTGTGGTAATGGTTTCCACCACAGTCTCTAGTTCTTTAGCGTGATCTTCCAGGGCATCCATCTTCCTTGTGATGACCTTGTAGAGCTCTTTTAGCCGGGTTTTGATTGAGACTCGCCCAGTTCTCAATGGCTTCGATTTCTTTTCTACCTTGGCTATGATCCTTTCCTACTCGGCTCTATTTCCCTTATTATTTTCTCTAAATTCCTTCAACTCGGCCTCATCACTGGCAAGTAGTATGCTTGTCACTTTTCTTGATCTTTGCAGTGGTCCTAAGTGACCCCCATGGTTTGTGTAGGTTGTTCTTACATCGGTGAGCACCTTGTTGTATTCGGCCATGAGCACGATGACCTTCAACTTGTCTTCTTTCTCCAAGCACACCGCTACCTCTTCTGCCGACTCTAATGCCAAGGGCTGCCTCTCCATGGTGAGGATCTGAGTCAAGTCCTCTAGGCACTCCAGGGAGGATCTATACTTTTGTGCAGGAGGGTTAAGGTCTGGGTGCTTCATGATAATCGATTGGGAGATGAGCTCCACCTTCTTGGAAACTTCATGTACCCTAGCCTTTTCCTCCTGAAGCTCCCTCTGTAGTTGAGCGCTGATTAATTTCTCAAGGTTGAGATCCTTCGTTAGCTTCACCACTTCTTCCTTCCTCTTCTCCAATAGGTCCTCCAGACTCTAACCTATCATTTCTACTAAAGATCCTAGCCTCGATTTCCACGAGACTTTGTTTAACACATTGCACACTTGCTCATCTGATAGTTTCTACATGTTTTACAATGGGGTTGTCCCCCTTTCCTTTAGACAACTTCAATACCGCTCCTTGGTTAATCTTGAATTTAGGCTCATCGAGGTGGGAGTCGAATGCCCAAGATAGCATCTTCCTCATTCACGGGTATCCTCCCTCAGGGTCAAAGGACTCCATGGCGGTGAGCTCCTTGGTGGGCATGGTACTTTGGAAACACACATGCAAAACTTTGTTGGGGTCATCAATGTAACCCATCATTGTTCTTCCCCCTTCCACATTTACTTCCCATGTGCACACCCTTGGGAATAGTTACCAAGAGAGTTGGGCCTTTCATGCTACTTCCACTCTTCTCCCTCTGCTCCTTCTTGAACTCACCAGCATGAGCTCCATGCTTTGCACCCAACTCTTCATTGACCAAGGCATCAATTATCTTCTCTACCTCCCTTGTTTCCTTTTCATTCACCTCCTCCTTGAGTGAGCTTGGGCATATCTGGCTCCTTGGTACTAGCCCCTTCACTCCCCTCTTCTTCACGCGTGCCTTCCTCCCTTTGGCAACCTTTCCTCCTTATAAAGATGAAGGCATCATTTGCATTCTCAGCCTCCTCTCCTTCCGAGTCATGGATATCAATTGGCTCTTGATCCACCTCCAGCTCTTCCCCTTCATCGTCATCCCTTTCACCTACATAGGCATTCAGGTCATTTATATCTTCAGACCCTTGTTCCTCCATTCCTTGTTCTTCTTCTCTTAGAAAATTCTAGAGTGGGGGATGTTGTCTTTTCTTCATCTAAAGGTTCTTCAGGGGATGGTGGCTTCACAGGCTCTGGGTCTTTTCCTTGACCACCATTCTTCTCTTCTTTTGACATAGGTACTCAGCCCCATGGTACCTACATCCTACCTTCCCACCGCCCCTTGTTCTTCCTCTTCTTCTTCTTTCTCCTTGCACTTTAGCACTAGCTTCTTCCTTCCCATGGGGTCATCTGGGATGGATATTTCATTTTCTACGTATGTGCCCTTCTCAAACTTTGGCCTTATGCATAGGTAAATTTTGTAGCAGTAGTGCTCTCAGTAATTGGTAAGGTCATCGGCCTTACTGATGTGCATGTCCTATGACACGTACCTTTCAATGTACATGCACTTTCCTGGTAGACCAACTTCTTTCTCATCTCTCTGTGTTCACTTTATCGAGGGTGGACAGGTCAAGTTTAACTTCTTCGACTCCTTATATCTATTTACCCCTGCTTGGAAGAATTGGGTAGTAAATGAGAAGGGGAGTTTGCACCAGGGACTCCAACTACCATCCACCAAGATAAATCTACCAATGCAGAAGTGTTGGTACACCACAAACTCTGCTTCTCCTTTAGTCACCATGGGGAGTTTCTCTGGGATCCACCATTCTACCCCGAATGCATTCCTAAGGCATATACCATTTATCCAAGCACACCTTGTGCACCCCCATCATTGAATCACAAGTATACTTTCTGAACCTATCCATGGGTGAAGGGTCTTCATCGGGGTACTCCCATACAAACTTATCAGATGCATCTGGCACCCCAATTTCTAAGAACACAATGGTTAATAGAATGTTCCCAAATAATATCTTTCCTCCATCCTCTACATTGCTTATAATCTCATCTGCTATGTATTGGGAGATATTGTACATGGTGCCTTCCATGACCTTTCTACAGACATTCAACTAGGGCTTGCTCACTTGGGTCCACCTCTCTTGTCCATTTAGCTTGGAAATGAGGTGCGTGGCCATTTTCATCACTAGATCACTGATATCCATGACATCGTAGTACCTCGATCCCTTCTTATAATCTTGGGATGTGATGGTTTCCTTAATTACCTCCTCATCCTGGAGGTCATCTAGGATCGCGTCCCCTTTATAGCTCAGGCCTATAAAGTGTGAGATTAATTGTGGGGTTATGCACATTTTGCCCTACGAAGTAGAAGAAATCTTCATGTACACACATCATTAACCATTGGTATAGGTGCTCGGGCTTC
Source organism: Taxus wallichiana var. yunnanensis (assembly GCA_018340775.1). Taxonomy (NCBI): domain Eukaryota; kingdom Viridiplantae; phylum Streptophyta; class Pinopsida; order Cupressales; family Taxaceae; genus Taxus; species Taxus wallichiana. Next base: position 23,123,457 of record CM031239.1, on the reverse strand, counting down.
CCAAAGTAGGGCAACTCGTAAAGCTAGAGAAGCCCTACCTTCTCCATTTTCACCTTGACTACATCACTTGTAAATCGGCATCCCATCAGGTGTTCATTTGTTTGTGGGGTGCACACAACTCCAATGCCATTTCCTTCATGATTATACTTGACCGGTGATTGTAATCAATTACGGTCATCTATCTGATGTGGGACTCCCACTCTTGCCCTAGAAAAACCCCATCCAGGTATTGCATCTCTGAGTACCATTCCTCATTGGTATCCAAGGGGATTTCATCTTCTTTCTTCTTTCCTTTTCCCTTCCCCTTTCCCTTTTTGGATTGTACTACAGGCTTATCAACTAGTTTCATGGCCATCATTTTACCCTTTTCTTTCATTCCTTGGTTACCTTCGAGTTGTCTGAGAGTTTTCTTCATGTGCCCCCCATGCCCTAGGGTACAAACCCTAATTTCTGACTTTCCTCCTTTGATCACGGTGCTCTTTCCCAATGTTCCTCACACCCATGAATCACTTCTTCTCTAGTTTGTAGATCAACTAGACTATTGCATGAGTTTATGAGATTCTCCTTCGCACGAGTTAGCTCTCGAACCCTAGCTCTTGAAAGAAAATTGTTCTCCTTGTTTTCACAAAGTAAAATAATGAACTTACCATCCTTGTATTTATAGCTTTTCCCACTTTTACGCATTAAAGGCTAGGCTACCTACCACCATACGACAATATTTAATGTGGCATTTTCAAACAAACCTACTTTAGTGCTTTTCCTCATGTGCCCAATCCTTACGTGAAACGTTTTTCACCCACGCCCAATCCTTGCGCAAAAATTTTTCACCCGCGCCCAATCCTTGCAGTGAAAACTTTTCCAACCTTCAGCACACAGATAATCCATCTTGATAAAATTTTGCGCATGTGTTACCAGTGCCAAAGGCACCTCTTCCATCCTCATGATTCTTTCTTTCACCTACCTCGTGTTTTTGCACTTTTTCTCCTTTGTACGTGGATTTCCAATGGAACTCTATTTTGTCATCCATCTACCTTCCTAATGCATCTTTTCAACAGGGCCAGTTTGAACGGTCTACCAACTCAATCTTCCTACAGAATAACTTCATGCCTCTCTTAATCACCTCACCCCACACTAAATCGATGCATGGTCCTCTACAGCAATCATAAGTTTAAAAAGTAATAAGGTTTTTGGCGCCCAAGGCACAAAACAAGACAACAACGCGAAAGGGAAAAACAAGAAAGGAAAAGCATAAAAGGAAACTCTAAACTAACTGGCAGAACTACCTTATTTACAAACACCAAGAAGCATTATTTATAGTAGGGCTTTAGCCTACTCCCATTGAAGTGTCCAGGTAATTTTGTTCCATCCAGTGCTTGTAGCTAGCACACACAAATCAAGGATGTATGAAATTACATAAGGACCCAACCAATGCACCTTCAACTTTCCAGGATGGTGTAGAAATTTAGAATCATATAACAATACCATCTGCCAACCTCAAACTATTTGTTTTTAATGTGGCGGTCATGCCATGCCTTTTGTTTAGCTTTTTTCAGTTGTTTGGCTCCATCTTGCTAGTGAGCACCTTTCATCCAACTTTATCAATTCATCAATTCTTTCTTCCAGTGCTTGTTCATCATCTAACCCTCTGCACGCATGCTATACGTAGTGATGGTAGCATAAATTCAACTAACAAAACAGCCTCCACACCAAACACCAGTTGAAATGGTGTGGCCTTGTTCAACCTTTTATATGTTGTTACTGTATGCCCAAAGGACTACGACACCTTTTCATCATCCCAATCCTTCCTACCCATGTCACATATCTTAGTCAATGTGTGACTAAGGATTTTGTTGAATGCCTCTGCAGTCCCATTTTCTTGAGGGTGATAAGGGGTAGTCTTGTGATGGGCTACCATGAATTCTACTAATAGAATCTTGATTGTTTCATTTAAGAAGTGAGTGCCCCTATCACTTGTTAAACTTAATGGGCACCCATACCTGCTGATAATGTTCTCCCACAAAAATCTAGCAGTGTGGCTGTGGTGCAATCCTTGTGGATGGGTGCGGCCTCTGCCCCTTGTCAGATAATTAGTATAGGTAATAATATACCATGAGTTAGTCCTTCACGTAGCTGGTGAGATTGGTCTGACAAAATCTATTGCCCACTTTTCAAAAGGTTCTACGCTTTGGTGATGGGGTGCAAGGGCATTTCATCCCTTTTTCCAGGTTTTCCAAGGCACTGGCAGTGGTCACAGGCCTTGCAAAACTCAATACAATCCTAGTGAATCATCTCCCACCATAGTCCAGTGACTAGGATCTTGCACGTAGTTGCATTCCCTGCATAGTGTCCTCTGGAAATCCCACCATGGGCCTCTTCTATTATAGCTACATGTTCATGTTCTAGTACACACCAGTGTAAAACCTCATCATGGCCCATTTTATACAAATCCCCATTGATCAACATGAAGGGCGTTGCACATATGGCTAACCTTTTCCTTTCTAGAGCATTCATCCCTTCGGGTGCCACACCTTCCTTGAGAAAGATAGCAATGTCTTCTAGTTCTGAGGGCGTGCGCACCACAACCTAAAATAGTTGTGCATCCAGCATGGTTTCCTCGATACTCTGTGCATCCTCTCCCGAATCAATCCTTGATAAATGATCTGGCCCATAATTGTTCTTTCCCAGTTTTACCACCACTTTGAATTCAAACTCCTGAAATAGAAGAACCCAATGACATATGCACCCTTTAACACTACTTTTTTTACTAGATACTTCAAGGCCATATGGTTAGTGTAGAATATGAAAGGAGTTGCCAGCAGATATTGCCTAAATTTGTGGAGCATAGATCATTGACAATGCCTCAGTGCTCGGTCGTTGTATAATTCTATTCTGCTGGTGTCAACTTTCTACTTGTAAAACACAAAGGATGATCAACAATCCCCTCTCCTGGTTGAGCAAGAATGGCTCCCATTGTTGTACCAGAGGCATCCACGTGGACATGGAAAGGTTTATCCCATGATGGGAATCATAGAATAGGTGCGGTGATAAGCCTTTCTTTTAGAGTGTCAAAATCCCTCTGTTGTGCCTCTCCCCACTGAAAGGCACTCTTGTGTCTGAGCAATATTTCCAAAGGTGTGGTGATCTTGGCATATCCCTTAATGAACTTTCTGTAGTACCCAGTGTGTCCAAGAAATCCACGCATGGCGCTTTGGCTGGTAGGCTCCCCTAACCCCACAATAACTACAACCTTCATGGGATCCACCAGTAAGCCCTCTTTACATATGATATGCCCCAACAACATCCCAAAAGGAGTTGTAAAGATACATTTCTTGATGTTGAGGGAGATCCTCAACTGCCGACATCTTTCAAACATCAACCTTAAGTTATCACAATGGTCCTTTACTAATCCATACACTTGTCCAATCATCCAAATATACCTAAAGGAACTTGTGGATGAAGTCCTTAAATGCTTGTACCACTATGCGTGAAAATATAGCGGGCATTCTTCAGCCCAAAGGGCATGACCATATATGCAAAGCTTCCCCACTCGGTGGTGAAAGTTGTCTTATCTTGGTCTTCCTTGCAATCCTTACTTGGTGATATCCCAGAATCCATCCGTAAAGGAATAGACCTCGCGCCCAGCAACTCCTTCCAAAATCTCTTTAGTAAAGGGGGTGGGAAAAGGATCTATGATACAAACAACATTTAATTCCCTATAATCCACACATATCCTAATCCACCCATCCTTCTTTATGTTGATCACCATTGGACTTATCCACTCTGATTCCTCCACAACCTCAATGATACTGGATGTTATCATCTTGTCTAGTTCTTCTTTAACCCTTACGCACATGTTGGGATTCATCCTGTAAGGCCTCTTCCTGACCGGGCATGCACCATCTTTCAACCTTATCCTCATTTCCCCCAATGAATGGTGGATGCCTTTCAACTCATGGTATCCACATGGGAATAAATCCTCAAATTCACGTAAGAGATCGATGATCTTTGATACTTCCTTGTCTGACCAATAGTCCCCAATGATAGCCTCCTTGGGCTCCTCTTCCGAGATGATGTTAAATTTCTTGGTTTTGAGTGGTTCATGATACGTGCACACACATGCATCCACACTGTCAACTACTTCACGCACCCCAACCGAATGGTCGACATTCAAGCTCTCTATCTCCTCTCCATCAATAAGGTATACCATCTTTCCTTTCTCCTTTTTAGCACATGTGCACTCGAATTATATGTCTTCTAGTTCCTCCTCTTGAACCACACTTCTAAAATAGGTCCACCGAGTAAGTTTACTAACCTATCTTCCACCATGGCGCAATCCCCCAGAGTGAGGTGCTTGATAGTCTACAATGCCTCATCAACTGGTTGTTTGGTACTTTGGTACTTGAATGTGTGGACCAAGTCAGCCGTTAATTCTTGCTAACTTCCCATTTGGTGGTGTGTTTTAGAATGGATATACCATGCACATGCACAACCTTGTAGTGTCAAATACAACTTATGCACCCAAAGAGAGGGTGGTAAAGCTTCCGTGCCTTCTCCCCAGACCCTCTCACATGCCTGGATGTGGGAAGAGGTGGGTCCATTGCCATTGTAATCCTTAATAGTGGTGGGTATGTTGCTTTTTGAGAATCAGATAGTGAGCACAATTCAAACTTCATGCCATTCCAACAAGTTCTCACTATGCATGGCCCACCACCTTGCTTGATATGTGCTATCAAAACATAACCTAGCATACTTCACTCGTCTGTCCTCCCTCCAGTGAGCTTCCATCTCTCTCAAAAATACCTTAGGGTATGCATCCCCAAAATACTTTGTTATTGTCTTCCCTCCCAGGGCACCAAACTATACGCGTTGTTGTTACCTTGGTTACTGATCCTTTCAGATGTCACCCAATCAATTCATAAGTCCCATGCACCCAATTATCACATGCTATACTGGTAGTATCACTGATAGATTGAGCATCATCAAACTAGATGACTCCTTCTATAGGGTGGATGGTCTCTGGATCTCTTATGGAGTGCACATATATTCTGTCCAGGACTTCCTCCCCAAGGGGTTCAGTATAGGGGGTGGACTTCCCATCAACCAGTGGTATAACTACCCACTCTTCCTTGTTTTCAAAGCTTATGTACCCCTTGTTAAACCAGAGATCTGCATTATTCTTATAACACCATGGGCACCCAAGTAGAGCTAGGAAATTATCTACCTCGGCAAGCACCAAGACTTCAAAATCCCCAGTGAACCTAGTCCCCTAAATTGTAATGGTTGCATCCTTCAAGACACCTATGGGCATCACCTTTGTCTTATTTTCCATATACAACACATTTGAAGATGGTTGTAATGCAGGTCTTCCCATTTGATGCCAGGCATCCAGAGTGAGAACATTAACCTCCACGCTTGTGTCAATGAGGATGTTGCTAAGAAACCATCCATCCACTCTACGTTTAGGGTAATCTCTTTGTCATAATCAAGGCTGTGAGGTGGGAGGTTTGCATGTAGGATCTGACCTTTCGTGTTCTTCCCGGTGCAGTGTGGCACCTTTTCTCTCAACCATGCCCCTAGTAGGGGAATAATATTCTCTTACCTCAGCAGTTTACACACCTCCTTAACCTCATCCAAGTCATCCCTTGGTGCTTCTACTAGTCTCCTTTGCTCATCTTTTCTAGTTTTCTCTTTTAAGCATTGGATCTCCCCTTGTAAACTTTGAATTACGTCCATGGTTTCTGGTAGACTTCTTTCTGGTGAGCCGGGTTTGGATACTTCCCATGTACTACTTCTTCTCTCGAAACCAGAGGTCTCTACCTAGGCACTTCCCTTGCACGTGTGGATTCCACCCTTGTTACCATAATAGGCTCTAGTTTTGATTCTCGTATTACTCGCGGAAGCCATTGCACACGTCATCCTTCTTAATACTCACCATGGCAGTGCCCTTATCCTTTCGGTACTGCTGACTCATATGTTCATACAACTCTGGGCATTCTTCGTACTTATGTTTTTTTCCACACCAGGAGCATTGTAGAAGATCTGGACATTCACACTTATAATGGTCTGTGGCTCCACAATTAAAACACATCCCACATGGGAACTCACTTCTTCCTCCATGGTTACCATGACCATGAAATCCTCCACAAAACCCTCTTCCACATGCATCTCCATCTCTATGCTCCTCATACCAACGTTCATCTCCTTTGGAACTACTGGCAATGCCAGTCTAGCACACACCAAGATCAATTACCTCATGAATCTAGTCAATCAATCTATAATCCTTGGTGTCATGTGTGGTTGAGGTACATATTTTGTAATAACAAGATACATTTTTACGGATCACTGTGTGATACAACAGGGGCACCTACTTACATCATGGTCCTCGTGACATATTTCATAGTTTACTACCATGGCAGTGTACCACCTTCCGAGTACATATCCCACCATTATCCTTTGTGTGTCCTTCCACATTACAATCCATGCACCACATCCCTCCACAAATCTCTGGAACTATGTTGGTAGACAATTTCTCCAATTACTTAGCCATGGCAAGTTGAGCCTCTAGAAATGGGCTAACACTAGTGTCAACACTACCAACTGCTTCATCATGTAAAGTGCGCTTCCAATGCTTCACACGGGTCCGTGAACATTTTATGAGATAAGGCCCTCCTAAAGGGTGTGATCAACCCTCCAAAAACCACTGAGCATGTTGTGAAGGGTGGATATCATAAGATAGCTTAGACAAAAGAGTTTTAAAGTGCACATCATATTCCCACATGCTCTCTTGCCATTCCCTGCTGGATTTCTTTGAGAGCTAATGCTCTTCTGTTCAAACTCAGGTATGTGGAATTCCACCAAGAATGCATTTCTCAGTGCGGTATAATCCACAACAGTTTGATGAGGGTCATACTTTCTATACCAACTATGCACACGTCCTTACAAGGTCATCACAAATTGACTAGCCTTTCGATCCTGGGTCATGATTCCCTTCGCGTGCCATAGCAGCTCACACTTATGCACATGCTCCATGGCATCTTCTATTCCACTGTAATCTGGCAAGTGTAGAGACATCTTGAAAAAGACTTGAGGAGGTGGCTGAGGCCCTTGCCCTCCCAATCCAGTCCCTTGGTTTCCTCGGTGTTTCCTCCTCCACGGATCCACTAGATCTTAAGCCACCAGCTCCACCACTTCCACCTCCAGATCCTCCTGTGTTAGGTACAGGGCCTATGTTTGTCATGTTGAGTGCTCCCTATCATCCCACTAAATTGCGCGCTGACATTTTGTGAACTAGTACCACTCCCAGTCATAGTTCCTCCACCACTTCCTAATGCACTTCCAAAACTAGTTGTATATACGTGCCTTGTCCAAACATTCCACCAAATACCGGAATAGTGTGTGAAGCCATAGAAGTCCCAAATGAGAAATTGTATGTTCTAGGTGTTGATCGGTTGCTTCCACCGATATCAAATGGATCAACTGTACTCTTCCCTCATTCGAACAAACCAAGCACCAAGGTCTAGTCACTAGGTGGGGTTAGATGCACACCAACGAATCTTCTCTCTCTACGTGACGGACTCTCATCAGAAGCCACAAGGTTTTCTCTTCCACTTTACCAAGATGGGGTACCACAGACTATTCGGGTTCAACATCCTCCGTGAACCTCAACTCCTTTCCACCATGTTATGGCTCCATAACCCACTTGTAATCCCACGCTATCTATTAATCTCCTTTTCACATGCTTCGTTATACTTGAGCCACCTCTCCTCCCTTTCTGTTTAGTCATCAAATCAGCCATCCTTCCCCATCCTTGCTTCCTCGCCTAGCACTCAAGGTGGTTTAGCCAGCCATAGGAAATGCCTCTAAACCCATGGTTACCATCAATATTTTGATCACAAGGGGAATAGCACATAGAAATGATCCCTGGGCTCTCGCAAGAACTCAAACTCAGCAACTTCTAGACAGGAATACGTGGAAATGGCATATTCTCAGAGTGTAGCTAGTCAGTACTCCCTTCCACTAATGATCTATAGCACGGGTCCACTTTAGATCAGCATCTTGTAGGTTTTGATATGTTTCTTGGGTCCAAGGGTATGATCTATAATGCCACCCCAATCTAGATGTATAAGCCGAGAGCCATTTGAATAACTCTACTGGGAAACAATAGAAGAAGGTTTTGTACAACTCATGATAAAGAGTGTCTTCCACCCATCTTCGCGTATCAAACCCAGATCTAGTACTAAATCTCTGAGTAAATTCATCCTCCATGCTCTTAAACCAATCTTCAACACCTTCAAGTGTTAAGCGCTCCGCCATCACTTTTTATAGAGATCATGATATATGCCATGTTCCCCTACAACTTTGAAAAGAGGTCCCGGCAATGGAACCAAGATGTAGTCACTTTTGCACCCACTAAGAACAAGGGAACCTCATGCACGCCGGCCTATCACCCAGGGGCATTGGGTGCTCACCCGAGGCACGTGAGAGGGAGCCGAGTCTCTCTTTTATGTGAGTCTAGTGGAAGGCATAGCTCATGATTCTGACTTAGTGATTTAATAGACATGAAGGGCTATAGAGCTCAGGATGACTTCTACACCCCTTCAGTCATAATAGAACCAAAGTGCACAAAAGAAATAATAGAACTAAGAGTTGTAAATATACTACTATACTTAACCATTTAAGTAAGATTCATGATTATATAAGAATAGAAGTACAATAGAAATATGCAGATAATATAGGGAAATAGTCTTAATACATTTGTCATGGCAACCTTATCACATTCATTCATAGTGTTTACTTATAAAAGATTACAGAAGGCAAACCATAGTCATGTGCCATGTGTGGATCCATACATGTATTCTCACAAGACAAAAATTTCATTCCCCATTTCCCCATTACATCCTTACTTGAATTCTATACCCATTTTCATCCCATAGTTCTCACAGTAATTCTGCAGAGCTCCGCTACCTCCCTTTTTTCTCTCTTCTTGTCTACCAGGGCGCACATATAAATAGGCCTTTGAGCTCTAACAAACTCCTCTGCAACCTCAGATTTGGCCCCAAGTGTCAAGGTGTGGGTCACCCCAAGTGCATGCCTCTCCATGTCATGATTAACTTTTTGGATCTTTCTATCATAAGGTATATTCCCTCCAGGACACCCTGTCGCTAGGCTGGAACCTTATCCAAATGGAACACGTTCTTGATGTGTTCTATCCCAAAGGCTAAAAATGGATAACTTCTGAATTTTTCTTTGCGTGACGCGTGCCTCCCTAGGTTCTCCAGGAATTATTTTGAACTCTGCCTTGCATGCCTTCACCTGTGTACTTCCTTTGGTCATGCGTGCCTATGCACCCTTAAGATTTGGAAGCTATGATTAAGGGCCCAACACAGGTGATTCTTCATTACAGATATACAATGATATTGGAGATTACATAGTTACATTCATGTGATAGGAAATGATAATAGTTAAACAATCGGAGACACCACAAAGGATGTTTTCTAGTCATTTACGTAGACCAAGGCACCTAGATCTAAGACCACGGTGCTCATGGGTTCCCTCATCCCTCTTTAGGTGCCCCAATCTACTCAAACATCTCAGATTTGCATTTTCTCAAGATCCTATGTGATGGTTTTCTCCTCGTGTTCATCTGGTCTCCACCGTGACACATTCCCCAGCATCTTCGGATCAACTAAGGCTCTTCCAACCCTCTTTGCACATTAGGGTTTCACATTTCATTACTTAGTTTTCTTAGGTATTATTTTAGTATTTTATTACTTCATTTATTAAGTTATTTTACTACTTCTATAGCATTAGATTACACTAGAATATTCAATTTTAGTTTAATCACACAATAAATTCCTCTATAATTTTATTGTTTCCTAATCTCATTGACCTAATTATAAAAATTTAGACATTACTATTCAAATATTATATTGTTTTTGTAATGTATTACGTTTTTCATACATGTGGTGCTTGAGACACATAGTTCCAATCTAGTGTTATGCTTTATAGTATTATTTTTTCTTGTGTTTATGCCATTATGGATATTATCGGGATGTGACTTAGAGAGATCTTACTTGATATATGATGGATGTATGTCATTTTGGTTGAATATTTTGATTACTAGCTATGGTGATGATGATTTGGATGTTATCATGGAATAACTTAGATGCATTCTATATTTTGATCTACTATGGATGTCTATCAGTTTAGATAATTACCTTGTTCATATACTATTTGTGTCCTTAATTTGGATTTTCATCCAATCATGATATAATTATTGATGTATGTGGTATCATTTCTCTTGTTTTATTGTATTGAGTGGGTATGATGACATGTGAATTGAGTGTGCATGTTACAGGTTCACACATAAGAACGTGGGATTTAGAATTTTCACCTCCAAGTTTGCATAATTGGTTGTTTATGCCAAAACCTCATCCCCCTTGTGCATCAATTAGTCTTTTTTTGTTTTGGTTATTAGTGGTTTTTCATAAATTTTTCTCGTTGTGTATGTGTCATGATCACTCCACACACCTTTATTTTTTCCTTCTTAACCCATATTTGTATCAATTTATCTACCCCTTGTTTAGAGTTATTTTAGGGCCCTAATGGTCCCTACTTGTGTTAATGGTGTTTTAAATCATTAACCTTGTTTAAAGAGGTATGGTACCACTTAAACATGAAATGGGTGGGCCCAACCACCTCTCTTTGTGTGTCACTTTTTCCAAGCTCAAAATTTGGATAAAAGTGTAGATTGTAAGGGGTGTGTTTCTCTTTGGGGGTCGTATTTACATAAAAATTTACCCCTCATACCCTACCTATGGACATGGGAACTTTGTTTTAGGTTTAAATGGGGTTTTCCCTCCCATTTGATCCTCACATGTCCTCATATCTTAGGTAACTTTCTTTTTAGCCTTCTTAGGAATTCTAAATAAATTTTATTTTGGATTTAGTTAATTTCATTAATACCCTTTTCTTATGCTTGATGGATACCTAAGGTGAATATTAGGCTTGAGAGCAAGAGGGGGACACATGTCACTCTCTCATTGGTGAGGATCCTTGAGATTCCTCTTCTTATTCCTCCACTTTGGAGGGGGTAAGGAATTCTTGCCTCATTTTTGCACTTGGGAGTTTGGAGGAGAGCTTGGAAAGAGTTGGAGCTTGGAGAGCTTGGCATTGATTTGGAAGTTGGTTTTCTTGGTTGAGAGGTAGGCCTCTCATCCTCTTATTTTATGCTTTGATTTTGTAAAAATGAATATAAATATGTTCTTGTTATTTTGAGTATTTTTGTTGATTGTAATGTGTGATGTATGTGGTTTCCTTGATTTTTTTCCTCAATCTCAATTGAGATGGACTTGGAATGTTGGGGAAGATAGAGTAAACCTCATATTCCACCCACATGGCTTGATAGGAAATTCATGATGGGAAATGTTTTAATTTTTCTTTGTCCCCTATCTAGTTGCTGAGGAGATGATATTTCATATGGGTTGAAAACTAATATCCCCTCCTTACAAAGGAAATATTCCAAGGTTTGAAAAAAACCTTGGAAAGCAGGAGGATTGAGTTGGGATTTTCATGTTATGTGAAGTTTGGGAGTATGGTGTTCTTGTTGGCAAGTTATAATTATTGGTATATCAATTGGTTGCAATGGGAATTATTTCCCCTCTTCCCTTCGAACAAAATTGGATTTTCTTCATTTTATTTACTACTTGGTTGTTTTTATGGGATGTATATATGTGTTTAAACTTTGTTTTCCTTTTCCCCTTCTTGTGCATCTTGTAGGAATGCAACTTGTTGGTATCCAGATTTAATCTCCTTAATAACTTGAACAACATTATGAACTTGCACAAGACACTCAAGGATAGATAGATGGTTTGTATGTCGTTTGTAGCCGGGGATCACACCTATCTATTTGTTTGCCTTCAAGATTTGAGGAAGTGGATAACACCTTCATAAGGGTTTTGATCTAACCCTCTCTATTTTAGGTTTTGCCTATCAACCAAGGAAAGAGAACCTATATTGCAGCCCTTATATGGTAAAGGATATGGATATATCCTTGTGTTTTGCACATAGTAAGGAAGATGGCCTTGGAGAACATGATCAATTATCCATTATCTAAACTCAAAGGAGTTGTCACTACTAAATGATGGATATGCTTTCAAAACAAAGCTAGGGCTGCTAAAGACATGATAAAACCCTGATATGCTTTGTGCATTTTTGTGAAAGGATTGAGTTCTTTTGTTGATACACAATGCAATGTAGGGGTAGTATGGGTAGGATGAATTAGTTTGAATGAAATTCTGATGGGAGAAGTTTAGACAAGACAAGATAAGGAATTACCAACTTCTTTGGGAACCTTTGCAAAAGAATTACAACACCTAAACAACAGAGATGTTTCAATAAGTTTGAAGTACTCTTTCAACCAGGATGTGTGCACAAATGGAGGCCCAAATCTGCACTATTCCACACAAACTTTGATAACCTGCCACAAAAGCTTGAAGAAAAATATCAATGAAGCATCTAGAAACCCTTATTTGATCATGACCTAAGGTACACCCAAAGGTTTACAAACACCCTCAATATTCAAGGAAGGTAAAATGAATTTAAATTGGTTTATCTTCACTCAAATGAATGCTCTTCGAATGAAAGATTGCAGATGCCTTCGAACCCTCTATAAGAAATGTGACCATGTATGATCAAAAGAGATCCCAAACACAATATTGCAACATGAGCATGAAACATAAATTGAAAACATACTGAAATACAAGTGTATGTAAGTTTTTCCAAGAGATAAAACCATCAATCCATAAATTTGATCAAATACACTAGCAAGGGAATGTTATTAAGAAAATCTCAAAGCTTGTTGATGGCTTTACAATGAAACCAAATCAACATGATGAAAACTCGATGCCGTAAGGAATTAAAAATTACTCTCGTGTAGTATCTCCGAAAGAAATGGACTACTTCCAGTTTCCCTCGTGAAAATTCTTCTCTCTTTACCCAAAAATCTCAACAAGACTTACAAAATGCTTCAAAATTACAACTTATACCCTATGCCATCTTGGATCCTTGTATCCCAAGAAAATAATATGCACAAAGGATCAAATTTGTTACAAAGCCCTATCCATTTGATGAAAAATGATATTAAATTGTGAAACAACTCGCAAAATGACAGGGATGCACAAAAACAATAAAATATTACATGAGCTTAGATCCTTATCCATCCCGTGGGTCATGTTTTTGCATTCCAACATGCCAAAGATGCTTTAAATTAAATGAAACATGAATTTACATTGTTTTCAACCTAGGAAGCAAGATTTTAACCTCAAATTACTCGGATTTGATCCACTTCGAGTTTTTCACGATTTGGTAAATGGAAAAAAATGACACAACCTGTATAAATGAAAAAATTAGGGCACAAATGGGGGGAAACTTGGATTTTGTTTCAATTTAGGGAAAAATAACCAGATCATGAACATCTTTAAGGCATTCAACTAGAAAAAACAAGTTGCATAGATCACCGGTTTGAGCAAATGAAACATTTTCTGAGAAAAACTAGATATGGAAAAACATGGCACAACTGCAAAATTAAAATTTACACCAACAAAGTGGCTCCTGCTTGGGGATGGGCACTCCCAGCCGAGTGCCACAAGATCAAAACATAGACCAAGTGCCAAAAATCCATTTGGCAAGGAGTCTAAAAATGTAGACAAGCCCAAAAACTAGAAATTTCACCAAAAACATGGCAAGAAAACCAGACCAAAAATGGTTTCCAAGGACAAAAGGGCAAACCAAAAGCCAACAATAGCAAAAACAAAGAAAAATAGGAGGCTATAAGAAATTTACAATTTGTGCATACCTCACATGGGGATTTAATCTAAGAAATGTTTTGAATGTCTGTCATTAACGGAAGTTCCAAAAAATCCCCATCCAAATATTTGAGAAAAAATGTATTTTCTCCAATCCTCGATATCAATGGCATAAGGGCCCATCCATAGAGCATCAAACTTTCCATGCTTTCCCTTGTCTTCATGCCTCGGTATCACACAGAAAAACTAGATCTTCAACACTGAAAGCTCTAGGGGTGACCTTCTTATCAAACAACCTCTTCAAGTTCTCTTTAAATCTGGTATGCCTTTGGTGAGAGGCTCTCCTTTCTTCATCCAAATCAATGATCTGATTGATCCTTGATTCATATGGGCCATGTTCTTGATCTTCCAACTATTGGGCAAAGTGAAAAGTTTATAATTACAGGTGTAAGGGCAGCAAAGCTTGAGTTCCATATACCAATTCAAATGGGCTCTTACTAGTTTCTCTTTTAGGAGTTATTCTATCAACCCAAACTACAAATTTCAATTGCTCTCCCCACTTCTTGTTGATATCCAAGGTCCTTCTAATGATCTTGAGAAAGTTCTTGTTACTTGACTCAGCTTGTCCATTGCCTTTTGGATTGTAGTTTGAAGAATAAGTCAGATTTATCCCATATTAATTACACATTGCCATCAAAGGCTTGGTTCTAAAACACATGGCATTATCAGATATAATCTTAACTGGAGCTCCAAATATACATATGATATGATTCAACAAGAAATCCATTAGCACTTGGTGTGTTTCCTTTCTAGATGGAATTGCCTCAACCCATTTTGTAAAATAGCCAGTAGCTACAAGGATCCATTTATGACCAGCACTAGAAGGATCTAAAATCTCACCAATGAAGTCCATTCCCCATTGTTTGAAAGGAGCTTCAATTGATACATGCTGCAAAGGAAGGGAGCCTGAAGCTTTCAATCTTCTTGAAAACGTTGGCAACTATCACACTTTCTAACCAAATAGGTTGTATCTTTAAAAAGAGTAGGCCACCAATAACTAGCTCTTAAAATCTTATGTGCTGTCACCCTCCTAGAAAAATTTCCTCCACAAACTCCCCCATGGAAATCAGCAATCAACTTGGGAGCTTCATCTTCAGTTATGCATTTCAAGAGGACACCTTCGGGTGGTTCTTCCAAGCTAGCCCAAGGTCTCATTATGATATATTTCGAGAAGCCAACTTGAGGGATTTTTTCTGATTTTTATTCAAGTGACTAGGATAAAATAGGTTTCTAAGGTAGAAAATCACATCTTTGTACCACTCAAACCTCATCAATTTGTCAAGAAGGTCTGCTCTTTCTTCCTCTAGCTGATTCACTTCTACATTTTGCAAATTGCTCTCAGCCATGAGCTTGGCAAGACCCAAACATCTTACCAGCTTTGTTGTTTGGATATCCATATCATATTCTTGTAATTTGTTGACCCATATACATCTCTTGCTTGATATCTCCATGTCTGATAAGATGTCTTTAACCATGGTGTGGGGAACATAAGCAACAACCTTTGAACTCAAAATGTAGGGCCTGAAAATCTTTGTTGCTTTTACCAGTGCAAATGCCTATTTTTCCATGATTATATACTTCAACTCAGCTACTTTTAAAGCCTTACTAAAGAAGGAAATAGGCCTCTCAGCTCCATTCTTATCCTTTTACAACAAGACTAAAGCAATAGTAAATTCAGAGGCAAAAGAAAAGATTTAGAAAGGCCTCCTATAGTTTGGAGCTGCCAAAATACGTGCATGCTTAAGTGCCTCCTTTATTCCTTCAAAAGCTTGAATGACAGTCTCTTCCCACTTAATAATTTGATCCTTTCTTATCATTCTTGTGATTGGAAGAGTTAGCTCAGAAAAATTGGAAACAAACCTTCTAATGAAATTGATTTCACCAAAGAAAGATTAGATACCTTTCTTGGTTCTTGAAATGGGCACTTTGCTGATTGCTTCCACTCTTTCATGGTCTATCATAACACCTTATTTGGACACAATATGCCCCAACAAATTGGCCTTTTGCATGCCAAAATGACACTTCTTTGGATTAAGTGAAATGCCATACTCTCTATATCTGATTAGCATCTTCTCTAGGTATTGCAAATGGTCTACTCGCTGCCTCAAAAAAAAGTCACATCATCTTGGTAAACTACAATAAAGTCATTGATATAACCAGCAAAGGTAACATCCACTACCCTTTGAAAAGTAGCACCAGCATTCATCAATCCAAAAGGCATCCTTACAAAAACATAAGTCCCCCAAGCAGTAGTGAAGGCTATCTTAAGTCTTTTTGATTCTTTAACAACTACTTGGTTGTATTCGGAGAAACCATTCAAAGTAGAAATCATCTCTCGACCCTATTACAAGCTGCAACATATTCTCCATGTTTGGCAAAGGATATTTGTCCTTCATAGATGCTTTTTTTATATTCCTAAAATCCACACAAAGTCTGATATCGTTGTTCTTCTTTCTAACTGGGAAAAGGTTTGCCACCCAAGATGAGTATCTAGTAGGCTGAATGATGCCACCATATCTCAATTTCTTCAACTCTTCTTGAATTTTCATGGAAAGTAGTGGGTTAATAGGCCTTTGTTTTTGTCTAAATGGCTTGCTTTTTTCCTCAAGAGGAATCTCATGCTGAAATAAATCTTCTCTATATGCCTTCAGCTCTGAATAAGACCGGGCAAGGAAGTATTAATACTTCTTTAAAATTTGGGCATAGGACTATTTTTCCTCTTTGCTTGAGGTTGGCTTCCCAACCAGATCTTCCTAGGTTTATCCCTAGTTCCCAAGTTGTGCTCTTCCACATCCCTTGAAGTAGACATATTTCTATTTATGATGCAATCGGCATTGTTAAAATTGGATTCAAGTGCAACAAGACCTTTGGGAATGGTGTTTGTCTTCAATTGTATAATATCCTTATCAAAAAGAGTTTCTCTATCTTCATTCATGCATACCATTGGTTCCTAATCAATATTTTAACCAGAAAATTCACCTTGGCATTGTAAGAATCTCAATACTTGAGCATCATTATCAAAAATCTGATGTTTTACATTATCCAGACAACTAGCCTTGTTAGCACTTCAAGTTATATTCACAAAAAGGTGAAATGGTACAATTTTCAAATCTAGAGCCAAGTATAGGCAACTTATCGCAGCAGCATTAAGACTTCTATCATGGTAAACAATGTTAAAGGAATTAAATATTTCAATCAAGTCCCAAACAACATGCTTATATTGTTTCATACGCTGATTTTTTTGTGGCATATAACTTCCTTACTTGCTTGACAACCAGCTCTCTGAATCTCCTTTAGCAACAATATCCTTTACTCCATACTTCCATGCAATCCTTAATCCCAATAATAATGCCTCATACTCAGCAATGAATGTTAGTGGATTCAAAATTGAGCTTGAAGGAGAAAGGAAACTCTTCCAAACTAGGAGAAACCGGCACTATACCAACACCATTGCCAAATTTGGAGCAAGCTCCATCAAATAGTAATGTCCATGGAGAACCTACCATACCAAGACACTCGATTTTTCTATCGTATTCTCTTTTCCATCAGCAAAACCAATGAAGTTCTCAACATCTACATCAGCAAACAACACTTCATAAGAATCATTGTTAGGATCTTCAATCAAGTGTAACATCTTTTTTCACCATAGAGTTTGAAAAGGCTTCCCTCAATGGGAATGGTGGCAAAATACATGTCCATTTGAACACTACCACCAACACTTACAGCCCACTTTCTTGACAAAAGCATACCCTATTTGGTAGGGAAACATCTTGGAAAGCATGGGATAGAATCCCCTTCAACTTCTGATGAGAGTTTGTTACATGGAGAAAGGAGAGACATTGGCTCACATCTAAACCCACATGATGACCAACCCCTAGCACTTGGTTTTCCAAGTCAAGGGAGAACTATTGCTAACCCAATTGGCATCAGTGGGAGTAACTGTTCTGCATCTAGAAGATATAATTTATCATTTGGAACATCCATGGTTGCACATAACATTCCAGTATTTGGAAGAATTTTTGAACAAGGTGTAAGTATGCAAAGTTTTGGTATCACATTTGGGAGTGACACGTGACACACAACTAGAAGTGGGATGATATCACAAACCATCGGTGCGTAATTTAGTGTGATGTTGGGAACACTTGGCACTACCACTTCAGCCATTTTACAACTGCAGGAGGTGGATTTGGTGGATCAAGAGGAACATGACCTAATAGATCTAGTGGATCTAGTGGATAAGGAAACACCGGAGGAAACCAAGGCTCTAGATCAAGAGGACAAGGGCCTCGACCACCTCTAAAAGTATTCTTTGAGATGTCTTTTCACTTACTAGACTATAGGGGTATTGAATATTCCTCGAGCATGTGCACAAGTGTGAATTACTATGGCACGAAAAAGGGATCACAACCCTAGAGTGAAAGGAAAGTCAGTTTGTGTCAATGTTGCAAGGGCATGTGCATAGTTTGTATAGGAAGTATGACCCCCATAAGACAGTGGTAGACTACACCGCATTGAAGAATTCCTTCCTAGTAGAGATCCATATCCCTAAGTTTTAGTAGAAGAGAATCATCGCTTTGAAGGAGATCCAGTAGGGAATGGAAGAGAGTGTGCGAGAGTATGATGCTTGTTTCAAGACTCTTTTGTCCAAAATATCCTATGAAATTCATCATTCTCAACATGCTTAATGGTTTTTTATAGGATTGATAACATTGTTTAGAAGGGCTCTGTCACACAAAAATTTAATAGACCCGCATGAGGCATTGGAAGCTGCCTGCGTCTTTGAGGCAATTAGGAGCATTAATACATGTGTTAGTCCTTCTCTGGAGGCTCAAATTTCTGCAATGGCCAAGTAGTTGGAAAATATGTATGCAAACTTGGCTCATGAGGTTCGCAGTGGGATTTTTTTACAGGCTATGAAGTAGAAGGGCATGCAAAGAATAATTACCCTCAAATTTTGGGACACGTCGTAGCCATAGACATGAGATCTGCCATGGGGACTATGATCCAAGTAGATGCCCTCTACTACAATGTGCAATCCATAATAATGTTTCTTTCTATTGCAAAATTTATACCTCTTTGACCCATGATACTATGGATTGCAGATTGATTGATCAAATCCATGATGTTATTGATCTTGGTATGCCACTGAGAATAGCCTTGTAAGCGGTTCCAAGGATGATGATCTTTGTTATGAAGCGCGTGTAGATGGAGAAGTGCGTAGAAGAATTTTTCATCGAGGATTTTGTAGTCATAGTAACTAAAACAAAGGACAAAGTTCCCATGAGGAACTTGTTATAAGTGTGTCCCGATCCTGATACAATGCTCATGCGGAAAGAAACATAAGTATGAAAAGTTTCTAGATCTTTATGATCATATGAACCATCAAACACTAGAAAGACAAAGGTCTTGGGATGGTGAGCATCAAGAAGTAAAATTCACAATGGATACCACAAGTGGCGCATGAGTCGGGGATAAAACCTATATTGGCGATGATGCGAGTAGAGGTCGCACATGACAGGAGATGCCAAAATAAAGGACACTAGTTTAAAGAAAGGAAGTGGTACATGGAAAGTATCTAGACCCTGCTCATTAAAAGGAAGAATATCAAGGCTCCAAAGGGTGACTTGGATGAAGTCAAGGAAATATGTAGGATGATAAGAAAAGAGAATATTATTCCATTATTGGGAGAATTCCCGAGGGAGAAGGTATCATGCGCTGAAACAAAGCACAAAAGGTCAATTTTTCATGTAAACCTTCCTCCTCACATCCTTGACTATGATAAGGAGATTACTTTGAATGTGGTTGTTGATGGATGGATTTTGAGTAATATTCTCATTGAAACAAGAGTAGAGGTTAATGTTCTTACCTTAGATGCCTGACATCAAATGGGAAGAAACACATTACAACCATCTTCAAATGTGTTGTATATGAAAAACAAGACCTAGGAAATTCCCATTGGAGTCCTGAAGGATGTATTTATCACCATTCATGGGGCCAAGTTCACTGGAGACTTCAAAGTCTTGGCACACATTGAGACAGAGATAATTTTTCAGCGTTGTTTAGGTACCCTTGGTGTTACAAGAACAATACTAACTTGTAGTTTAACAAAGCACATATTAGCTTTGAGAACAAGGAAGAAAGGGTGACCATGCCTTTAAAAGATGGGAAGTTAGTGCCCTATACTGATCCCTTAGGAGAAGAAGTCCTTGACATAATCTATGTGCACTCCATCAGAGATCTTGAGATAATTCATCCCATGGAGGGAGTTATCCAATTTGAAGATGCTCAGTCTTTGAGTGATACCACTAGTATGGCATGCAATAATTGAGCACATGGTACTTATGAGTTGATTAGGTGACATTTGAGAGGATTTGTAACAATGGAAACAAAGGTGCACTTAGTCAAGCACCTAGGAAGGAAGAAGTTGTCAAGTTATTCTAGAGGAGCGTACTATGAAATTTTCTTGTGAGAAATGGAGGCTCAGTGGAAGGATGTGGACGAGAGAAGGGGAATGTTCAATTATAACCTACTCAAAAACGCAAAGCACTGGTGGGCTACACATTAGGAGAGCCTCCTATAATGGCATGAGGTAAGGATCACATTTTCTGTAAGGTTCTCCAGGAGCATTGCACCCACGATCATACAATACTACCATGGTAAAGTGACTACCTCATTTAAAATGCAAGCATCGAGAAGGAATGGATGGGGAGTGTAGAAGCATACTACCTTCATTATGGGTGCATAAGTCACATTCCACCTTATAAGGATATGTGCATGCATGGTATATTCATTGGGAGATGCATCATAAAATAGGTAATTTACAAGAGTTGATGGCTAATCTCGTTCAAACTTTTGAATTTACGATCACCAAGCCATCGGGAGATAAGGCATTAGAAGTAATCAAACACCTTATAATTACGGATAGTGTGATAGTAGAGGATAGGCTATTAGAGTTGTTGGGTGAGCATGATTTGGGGATGTTCCTCAATGAATAAGAATCGGAGGAATTAAAGCTTGAGTGCGTGTGTATGGGGAAAAATAAAAAGGAAAAATTGTCTATGTAATAGATGGATAAGAAATGGAAACTTTGGATGTTAGCCATTCTGAAGGTATGCATGAAATCATAGAAAATTTTCATGAGCAAGCACACTCCTACCATGAGCCCTTGGAAAAAAATAAGGTTAACATCTAGACGAAGACATAACCTAAGGAAGTTATCATTGGGTACTATTGGTTAGAAAAAGAAGTTTCAAAGGTCTTTGATCCATTTGCATGAGTTCCAGTATTTATTCCCTTATGGGTATCATGAACTCAAAGGTGTCTACCATTCCTTAGGGAGATGAAGATAAAGTTGAAGTAGGGTGCGTGCCTAATTTAGAAGAGGCCTTATCAAATGAATCCAAATTTTTAGGTACGGGTCAAGGAAGAAATAGACAAGATGATAGGATCTGGTATCATTGATGCAATGGAAGAATCATAAGAGATAATCCCAATGGTCATCAATATCAAAAAGGATGGGAGTTTAAGAATCATGTTAAGTACGGGGATCTAGATGCGGTATGTGTCATCAATCCTTTCCCAAGCCCCTTTATCTTGAAGAAATTTTTAAGGGAGTAGCACAGCGTAAAGTCTACTCTTTCATAGATGGGTTCTCGGGGTATCACAAAGTCGGGATTACAAAGGAGACCAAAGAAACAAAACTTTTTCCACTGAATGGGGAAGTTTTTCCTACATGGTTATGCCTTTTGGATTGAAGAATGTGCTTGATGTGTTCTCGTGCATCGTGGTAAAAACATTTTAGGACTTCATCCATAATTTTCTTCAAGTTTACCTGGATAAATGGACTTTGTATGGGTTGGTGAAAGACCACTGTGACAATTTGAGGCTAATGTTTGAAAGATGTTGGAAATTGAGGATATCCCTCAACATTAAGAAATGTGTCTTTGCTATTCCATTTGGAACCCTATTAGGACACATTATATGCAAAGAAGGTTTACTAGTAGATCCACCAAAGTTGTTGTTATTTGTGGGGGATTTGACATGTGATTTTCCTTATAAAGATATGTTCTTTTGATTGTTGGAGATCATGCTTGATATGGACAAATCATTTTTGTTCTTAAGATCCTTTGAATGAATTGGAATGGCTTCCTTGAATCCATTTTTCACTTCTTTTAGATGAATTGCAATCTGGTTTAAGAGTTGTAAACTTATCTATTAATCTGACTCATCCTTGGATCAATTTCAATGATCCAAGGAATGTTTTAAATCTGCTCTATTGAACGAATGGTAAATTGACATTCCATGAATTAAGAGACATATTGACTGAACTTTGTTGTTACAAGTTCTTTGATTTTTGTGTGAACGTATTTCCATTCAGTTGTATGTTGTGCTTGGGTCCTTGGAGATCGATCATGGCAGGACATTGCTTGACAACACGAAAATACAACTTGTTCACGGCATAGGAAGGATTCGGGATCCTAAAAAGGACTATCCTATGGAATCCTAAGCTAGGTAAGAATATTTGCTACCTAAGCTATGTCACTTAATAGAATTCTTATTCTAACCTAAAGCTTCCTATTCTACTTTGTTGGTTGATTGGCATCCTAACCTAAGCTTTGTGCTAAAGGATATGGAAAGGTTACTAGGCTATTAAAATTAACCTAGAACCTAATACTATAAGGTTTTATGATGATCTAACCTAATGCCTAAAACTATTATGTTGTGAATTAATCTAACCTATGTGGAAACTACCTAAGGCTATGTGTTAAGACCTATGGTGGAAATTTGTTGTTAGGGTTATATCCTAAGGTATGTATTATAAACTACCTAAGATCTAACCTAAGCAATTTGATCTATCCTAAACTAATGGGTATGAAAGGGGAATTAGGTGGTCGCATGCATTAAGGGTGATGGTTCCTATGGCATTTATGTTATTGATAAGGTTTTTAATGCATAGGGTACTACCAGTTTTGGTAGGGGCTAGTGACTTGGTGGAGGCTTATGTGGAAGTATCACTAAAATGGAATTTCATGTTAATTTTGATTTGGCAATCGCCAGACTTGGAAGGCGGTGGCAAGGAAGGATAGGTGGGAAAATTGGAATTAATGAAACTTATTGTTTTTGGTTTTCATGCACAAACCATCTTGGAAGGCATGCAAGCGGGTTTTTTCTAGGTTGTTTCACTTTGCATGTTTCACGATTTTTCTTGCATGCTCTCTGGTTTTTCAAACCAGCAGATTGAACTGCACTTAATGGCTATTTTTGAAGTCTTAGACCTATTTTCAGTTCATGGGATGTATAAGAGGCATCGTGGAAAAATAATATGGTTGTTTGATCTTTCGTGGAGAAGAGGAGAAGTTGTGAGCTCAGCTGGAGATCTCCTTCGATTTGGCAGAAGCACTATTAGGCATGATAGGCTCTAATCTTTAAGATCTCTTGCTTTCTTCTAAATGTTTCATTAAAACAATTCTGCTCTTTTGAGATTTTTGGCTTGCATGTTTTATCTGGTTACTTGTTTTTGGGTTTTATAATCTCTATTATCTTGGATATGAATCCATGGAAAAAATAATGTTGGTTTTGAAACTTGTCTTTGTGATAGTTTAATAGTGATACATGCATGTGAAGCTTGTATTAGTAGCTCTGTTTTCCATTTCTGAAATTTGTATTCGAGGTTGTTGTGTTGGAACTGACCTTCATTGCATTATGTGGATTCTAAACTATATGGGAACCTTGAGTTCCATCTGATCTTGTTGGAGTTTGTGTTTTTCTTGAGCTTGTAATCGAGCTTGTATTTGGTTTGGATCTTGTTCTTGGTTTCGTGTTTGATGAAAGCTGGTGATGGAGGTTCTTGATGCTCTAACCTATGTTTGGGAATCTTGGGTAACTCAAGTATATTGTTTGAAGCCTATATGTGGCTCTGTACCCATGTTTTATTCTTGTGAAAATTCTGGACTGTTAATGGAGGTTTGTGTTTTACACCGTACTCATATTTTGTTACTTGTATAGTTCTAAACTCTTGTTTGAAGCTCATGTTTTGTTTTGAGCTGGTATTAGGGCATTCTTGTTTAAAATATAAACTGAATGGGAACTTTGTGTTTCCCTGAACCTGTGATTAGAGACTTGTGTAGCTCTGAACTGTTATTGGAAGGTCGTATTTTATACTTCCCTCGTATTTAAATACTTGTGTAGTTCTAACTTTTGTTGAGACTTTGTGTTCACTCTATTCTGGTATTTTGAGTTGGGTTTTACTTGTATTAAAAGTTTAAAACTTATAACTCTTTTGTTGAACTATTGCTCAAAGAAAACTGGGAGAATAGTTGGCTGAGTTGTTGGGTAAACTCTTGAGATCTTAACTAAAACATCTTTTTTGATGAATGGATTTGGTAATTCTTTTGAGAACTGTTTCATCTTTTCTGAGATGGCAATGGATTTTATCGGGGTATTATTTTCCCCTCTATTTTGTGGAAACCCGTGTCTTCATCTTTTAAAATAAGCTCTAGGTTTCATTTAAAAGAAGAGTTTATTACTTTAGTGCTATGAATTGATATCGTGGGATTACTTTGTCTATGTTCAGATTGTTTTTGTATTATAGTACTTAATGAATCGAGAACTTATTACTCTTTTGTAATGCAATATTGAAACTGACAATGGGATTTCAGTCTTTGAGTTCATTGATACTTCTAACATGTTTAGCTTACTGATCGGTTTGTTTTTCTATTTCTTGTTGGATATAGTAAATAAACCTTGTATCTTTTTAAAAGAAAGGAATGTGAATCCTTTGGAACAAAATGTTGTTTTTAGGACTGTTATGCGTATTTCATTATGAGATTGAATTGAAACTCATGTTTATTGAAGGTAAAGAATTGTAAGGAAAATGGCAGTGTGCTTTCTTCTTACTTGTGAGTCGATTTTGTTCTCTCTCTTGGGAACTAGCTTATGAATTTCTATGTTTGAATTAAAAGTGAAATTCATTTGTTAGTACAATAAAATGAATTATTGATTGGATCATTTTCTAATTAAGATCCCTTTCTTTCTATTGTTGGGATAAGTTCATTGGTTGAACTTTTCTATTTTGATTCTCTTATGAAATGGAGATTTCTTTATGAGTTGTTTGGTCTTCCTTGTTCAAATCATTTGTAGAAATGATGTAGGAAGAGATTAGATTATTCGGTTTTATTGAACTAAAAATGTAAGCTTGTTTGGCAGACTGTTTGTTTGACAAGGCTTTGCTTTGTTTGGTTTGTGATGAGTAAGTTTTGTCTCTTGCACTCTATCTTTTTATGGATCCTCCTTGGATGGACTCGAGTGGAGATTAACTCTTGTATAAGTCTACCTTGATTTGTGAATGTTGGTTTCATGATCTTTAAATGTTAACTTCTAACATGTGGAAGTAGATTTAGACTTGCAGGTAGACTGTTTGATTCTCTATTCCTTCTTGATTGAAATGGGATTCTATTTTGATGAATATCTTAAATGTTGAATTTTAAGGTAGTTGTCCTTTAAATGAAACCGTTAATTCATGTTATGAATATGTTTTAGTTTTTTAGATGTCTTGTGTTTGAGCATAGTTTGTAATGGTTCTTCTTTTTCTTTTGCTTAGGAGTTAGATGAATCATCCTAATGAGAACCATGCTTTAAACCCTTCTTTTGGTTAAAGAAAAGATAAATGTTGTATTCTATTATGATAGAATTGGGAACAATGAGATGATATGATTTGTTGTTTGCTTAAGGATAATTGATAGGATCAATTAAACTTTAATTTTGTAAGGCAGATATAGTGGATTATATTCCATTCTTCTCTTGGAAGTAAATTCAATTGGTTAAATGTACTTCTTTTCCATTTGCTATTACTTATATTGATATTTATGATGTAATAATTGTCTCATTAAAGTAGAGTTGTTTTAATGGAACAATTATTGGAATGCACTTTTTTAAGGCTTAGTGCTTATCATGCTCAGTTCATTGAATTGACCCATGCTAGCAATTTTTGTAGATGGACTTCGTAAGTGATAAAAGAAGGAAAAACTTATATGATGCATTGGCTGAATTAAATATGATTCCTTGTGAAGAATTTTGATTCATTCTTGAGATTGTATTGAAAAAGGAAATGTAGTATTCTTTTATAATGAAGATGGTTGTTATGCAGTATACCTAAATGCATAAGTCTTGTAAATGTATAAGTTATAAGATAAATTGAAAGTTGAGAGTTTACCTGCATTGGTTGTGTAAATTATTTTGTACTTGTATGGATGAGATGGATTCTATCTTGTTGATATTCTTTATATTATTTTTATGTTAATTGGTTATCTTTTCATAAGTTGGATAGAGGGATTTAGTTCAATCTCCCTACTTGTGATGCAGCTTGTTAAGTTGTAGTATATGATATTTGTTATCTAAACTATATAACATAGTAATGTAACGTGTGATGAACATACATTAAGAAAATGTGGACATTGGGTAGGATAAACCCTAACACGTAACATGTAGAGAAAGACTCTTTCTCTTTCTTAATGGATTATAAACCAAAAAGGTTTGCAAGTATGACTATAATTTATTAGACTTCATTTTGTATGAAGTCTACCTTATATTGGATATATTCTAGCATTTGAAATTTCTAAAAAGTTATTGTACTTTTTAAATAAGACATATTATAATGCTACATAGTTATGGTTAATTAACAGTTTAACTATGTGATCAATTATTAAAAGTGACTATGAAAATAACGAAGTTCTTAATGGGCTAAATGAAGAAATTTAGGAAGAACTTATTGAGCATTGGATTAGGGTTTGGCAGGGTTGTTGTAATCAGGTTTTAATCCAAACTAATAATGTATTAACAATCTCCTTGGGGTATGTACATCTCGATGAGGTAAGTTTTTGTAGGATGTTGGCACACACCAACTAGGGGATGTACTTTTGAGAAGGCTTAGGTCTTCTCGAGAATACAACGTTGTAGTTGACATGTGGCATCACCCTTCCACATTGATCATCTAGATCTACACACATCTAGAACTCGGACTTGAACCTAGTTTCTCTCTAGGTCTGGATAGGAGCATATTTAGGATAGGAATTAGCTTCCAAAGGCTCAGGTACATTTGCACATTCGGATGACTTAGGTCAAATGAGTATGCCCATCTACCCTAAGCCTTTGTGAGCATCTTCCTATAATAGGTTATGTTTCTATCTAGGGCTAGGGTAAAACCTAGAACAAGTGGACTGACAGTAGTCAGTAAAGACCAATCATGATAATAGAAGAGTGAGGTGAAGGACGTATTCCAAAATGACAAGTATGTCCATCTAGGAATAGTGACATACACATATATGTTATAAATCTTTGGCCAAAGTATCACAAACTACTGTTGGTTGCATTGTCCTATGTCACCAAGTTTAAAACAACATGATATCAGATGAATATTGGTAATAGATATTCAGATATGTTCTTTAAATAGATCACTCAGTACCTGGTGTAGGGTAGGATGAAAAAGTATACGAAGTATACAATATGTATTCAATACATAAGATAACATAAATAGATCGGTAGCTTACCGAGTTATGGAATGAATAGATCGGTGAATCACCGAGTCATTACAGTTGCATATGTTTATCCATTGAATTTGATTGGCATGGAATGTTTGTTCTAAATATTGCTTTATTTAGAATAGTGAACATTATTAAATAAAAATAAAAAAAATTTCTTTTTATTCTAAAGTCTTAAAATGGGAATGTTACATCTTGGTATCAGAGCTGAAGGTTGCAGCTCTTGACCTATTGTGTCCACAATCTGATGAAACTTAAATTTTCTTGTAACAGAAAATGGTGAGAACAAGAGGAAATGTTGCAAATAACCCTCCACCTAAGGAAGGAGTGGAAACTACCTAAAGACTCATGAGATCCTTTTCCCTATTGACACAAGAGATCATTTGGCTATGTTGGAACAACAAGTAATGGGTAATGAGGAGGAAGAAGAAGCTGATAACAATAATCAGCCACCTCTAGGGGACAATGCCAATGTGGGTGTTGATAATAACAATGTTAACATACATGTTTAGCCTAAAAACAAAAAGGCTAGGCTAGAAGCAAAACTCACTAATGACATAAAAAGGATAAGTCCACCCAAGTTTGATGGCACCACATTAGGAGATGGGGCCGAGAACTAGCTCATGAAATGGAGAAATACTTTACATTAAGAAATTTCTTAGAAGAAACAAAGGCGATATGGGGAGCATATCAACTTTCACATGAAGCATCTTCATGGTGGGAAACCATAAGGATGAGTTAAATATTGATGAAACTAACATACATGGGATCAATTTAAAAGTTACTTTAGGAAACGATGGCTACCACAACTTTACATGATCGAAAATGACTGAATTTCAAAACTTAGCTCAAGGAAAGCTAACTGTAACTAGAGTATTGGGAGTGATTTACAAAACTCCTTAAGTATGTGCCTCAGTACCAAACTGATGAGAAGTTCAGGATACAAAATTCATCATGGGATTAAATCCCATTATAGGAGGAGAGGTGGATGTTCATAGCCCAACCATGATGGAAGGGGTTGTTGAAAAATCCATAAGGTAGGAACAAAAATTAAAGGCAATTTCTACTCACAAGGAGGAAGTAAGGAAGAAGAATCCCAACTCCTCTTCATCCTCTCTTGCACCCAAGAAAGGACCATGGAAGAAATTTAGAATGAAAAGTAATTTTTCATCTGATGTAAATAGGAAAGCAACAACAAACAAGTTTGCTGGTAATACACAGAACAACTTTTCCAAGAACAATAATAATGGACAAAAGTCCTATGGGGGTCAAAATGATAACTCTAAGGCTGGAATTAAAACTGAGCCTAGGAAGGGAGTTGTAGGAGGCTGTTATAATTGTGGAAAAGATCATTACGTGAATCAATGTCCTTTGAAGAAGGATGATCATAATCAGTAGCACAAGGTACATGATGTTGTGGTAGTACATACTAGGTGAAAAAATAGGCCACACCCATAGAAGTTCGGGTAAGTTATTTGGTTTACCACAACTATTATTTTTGATACCAAGTTTCAATGTTTTATTTCTAGTAAATTAGCATCAAAATTAAAAATAAAAGCTGGAAACATGGATAAAACATGGACTGTATAGTATGGTAATAATGTTGTTCATACGGTTAGTATGTGTCTTTTTGGAGCAATCCTTGACTTACCTAAATTTTCCATAGAGGTTGATCTTTATGTTACACCTTTAGGGTCTTATGATGTAATCATAGGTGTTAATTGGTTAGTAGAACATAAGGCTAAAGTGGACTATTTTGAAAAACACATTAGTTGTTTAGATGACTTGTAGAAAACAACAGAGATTCAGGGTGTGAAACATGAGATTTTTGTTAGAAAACTATTAGCTATGCAACTTAAAAGGTAAAAATAAAGGATGTACCTTATATTCTATAAAATTACTGAATCAAAAGAAGAAAGCAAGTGATATTATGGAATGATATCACTATTACGAGACTTCAATGATGTATTTCTAAAAGAATTGATAGGTATTCCACCCAAAAGGAATTCGACTTCACAATTGAAATCAAACCAGTAATGAAATTATTTCTAAGGCACCTTATCAAATGAATACTATAGAATTAGTAGAGCTTAAGGATCAATTGCAAGAAATTTTATCTAAGGGTTTGATTAAACCAAGTGTTTCACCTTGGGGACCACCCATAATTTTTGTGAAAAAGAAAGATGGAACACTTAGATTGTGCATTGATTACAAAATGTTAAACAAGGCAACAATCAAGAATAGATATCCACTCCCTAGGATTGATGATTTATTTGATCAGATGCATGGAGCATCAATATATTCCAAGATATATCTTCGATCTAGATATCATCAACTATGAATTAAGGATGAGGATATTCATAAAATAGCTTTTAGAACAAGGTATGGACATTATGAGTTTACGGTTTTACCTTTTGGATTAACTAATGCACCTGCAACATTTATGAATTTAATGAATAATATCTTTCAAGAATACTTAGAAAAATTTGTGCTCGTATTCTTGGATGACATTCTCATATATTCTAAAAGCATTGAGGAGCATCATGAGCATTTGAAAATAGTTTTGGAAATTCTAAGAAAGAGATGGTTGTTTGGTAAGTTGTCCAAATGTTCCTTTTATGACACAAAAGTGCACTATCTAGGACATGTAATTAGTAAAGATGGAATTGTTGTAGATCCTTCTAAAATTATAGCTATAACGTAATGTCCTACACTAAAGAATGTACATGAAGTTAGAAGCTTCATGGGACTTCCTAGATACTATAGGAAATTTGTAAAAGACTTTTCTAAGATAGTTACACAATAACTTCCTTATAGAAGAAAGATAAAAAAATTGGAGTGGGAAATGTGAAATTGCATTTAAACCTTGAAGGAATAGTTAACTTTAGCACCTATTCTTGTAGTACCATATCCTAATGGAATTTTATGGTGGTAACATGATGCATCTGGTGAAGGACTAAGAGGTATTTTATTATAAAGTGGTCATGTTATAGCATATGAAAGTAGAAAACTTAAGTTACATGAGTTTAATCATGCTCCACATGATTTAGATCTTGTTTCCATTGTTCATGCACTTCAAGTTTGGAGGCATTATCTTCTTGGTAAACCATTTGAGTTAAAAATTGATCATCTTGGGTTGAAGTACATTTTTACTCAGCCAAATCTGAATGCAAGACAACGAAGGTGGTTAGAGTTTTTGTCTCAATATGATTTTGACATAAGTTACATTAAAGGAAAATAAAATAGAGTGGTTGATGCTCTAAGTCATAGGAAGCACATTTCTACTCTTATAACACTTAGAACTCAGTTTAAGGATGAAGTAAAAAGTGTTATGGAATCTGATTCTTACTTTTAACAAGTAAAAGCAGCACTTGTTGTAGATTCTAATGATTCGAGGTATAAAGGTTTTCACTTTGATAAAGAAGGAATCTTACGATTTGAAAACAGAGTGTATGTACCTTTGCTTAATGATTTGAGCAAGAAATTGTTAACTAAATTTCACAATTCACCTTTTTCTGGACACCCTGGCATTACTAAGATGCTTGCTGATATAAAACAACAATATTTCTAGAAATGAATGAAAAAGGATGTTATTGATTTTGTGACACATTGTCTTGAATGTCAACGTGTTAAAGCAAAACATATGCACCTAGCTAATTTGTTTTATCCTCATAGCATACTTCTTTGTACAAATGGCAGGGTAATAAGCATGGATTTTATACAAGGGTTACCTATGTTGAGAAATAAGCATGATGTAATCTTAGTGGTTGTTGATAAACTAATGTTATCCAAAATTCACCCCCAGGGTAAATTTTGATAACATGCATTAAATTCTCAAGTCCCAGGAAAATAGATTGATTCAGGGCAAAAATCATGTTTCTAGGGTCCCCTTAGATTTTTTCTAACTCCCCTGTCCAAGAAGAAAAGAGCAAGTTCTGAGAAAAGGTGAAAAAGTTGCAAAAAAAAGCTTGGGCTAGGAAAAATCATGAAAAATGGCTAAGTCCTAGTCCTCACAACAGTCGGAACGTGAGGGACATCTGGGCGTGAATCAGCCGAAAGGCCGCCAAGAAGTCTGCAGAGCAAAGGAACATCCGGGCCGTCGGGACACGCATGACGTGGAAAGGCGAACCGGCCGAAGGTCGAGAAAAATCAACTAACTACGGCGTAGTAGTTTGGAACAGCCGGGTTGTGGGGACGTGAAGGACGTGAACCACCCGGATCAGGCCGAAAAGGAGAACTTTCACACTGGGACAGTTGGGACAAAGGGACGCGTGGGATGCGGATAGCCAAAGGAGCTGAAAGCCAATCAAATTATGCCACGTGTCATCGGCGTAAAAAGGATAGGGAAGCCCATTTCGGGTGGATCGGAGGAATTTGTCCCAAGCGGTTTGGGATAGGCCAGGCCATGAAGACGCGAGGGATGCGAAAAGCCGAATGGAGACCACGGAGACCAATCAAATCACGACATGTGTCACAAAGGGGAAACGCCTAAAAGATCAAAGGGCGAGGTTTCAAGCATTGGCCCAAGCCAATCGAAGAGGACATGTGTCCAATGGAACAAGCAAGCGCGGAGCTCGGGGGGGATTTGGAAAATTTGGCCAAGTTTCATCCAAAAGATAAAAGTAAAGGTCTCAAGCCCACGCACTCCTATTGACCAATCAATGCATGCCATGTGTCGTCCAGTGGTAGAGCACAGAAAGATTTTCAAAACACATTTTCACTGTTTTGTGCCCTAAATCTTCGAGATATCCATGTCTTTCGATCCAAAGCTCAGATTTGCATGTTCTTTATATCAACAGAAAGCTTATGAAATTATCTGCATGATTAAGGGGTTAATCTTGAATTTTGGTGTAGTCTGAGAGAGAAAGTTAAGAAATGGCTCTAATGCATGTTCATGGCCGTAGTGACATTTCAGTGACCAAATTAATGCAGAATGGGTCGCATTCTCCCGCAAATCTGGTAAAAAATGATAGGGTATGGGTTTGTAAGTTTCCCCATTCTGCTTTTAATGCATCTACAGTCAAGGAGGAATGGGCTCTCACGTTTTTGTATGTTTCTCTCTCTGGGCTCGACCCATGCAATGTAAAAGCTAGATTTGGCTCATTTGCTTGAGGGGAAACATTTTTTGGACATAGCAACTTCTTCTTTCACCTCCAAAGAATTGATTTTTTGAAGAATCAGACCTCTCCAAAGATCAAATAGCCTGCTTTTACCTCTCTCGAGGTTGTAATGTAGTGATTTTGACATTGGAAATGATAATGCAAGCCTTGTGAATGAGTTTCGAGTCTTTGTTTGTATTGTTTGCTTCATTTCAAATCCTAAATTATATCTTATCAGTCTTTGTATGTTTTATGCTGCAATCTCTAGTTAGTTGATAAAATGGAAGAGATGCAAAAATATGGTTGCGGGATTGTTCTAAGCCCCCAAGGTAATTTTGATAACATTTCGGGTTTGCGAGGCTTGGGGCGAAAAAATGAAGAAAATCGGCTAAGTCTGGTCCGGGCGGTCCTTGGGATAGTTGGGACGTAAAAGCATGAATCGGCCGAAAGGCGGCCAAGCGGTCCGTTCTACACGCAAAGGGACATCGGGCCGTGGGGCGTGGGGACGCGCGGGCGAAAAATCAGCGAACAGGCCAGTGAAGGTGAAAAAATTGACTAAGCTGTTGT
The DNA here is from genome assembly GCA_018340775.1 of Taxus wallichiana var. yunnanensis. NCBI lineage: Eukaryota > Viridiplantae > Streptophyta > Pinopsida > Cupressales > Taxaceae > Taxus > Taxus wallichiana. The sequence goes on along the minus strand of CM031239.1, from coordinate 23,090,391 downwards.
GCGAGATAAGGGGGGACATCGGGCCGTGAGGGCCGTGAAGGATGCGAAGGGACGTGAAAAGGTGAAGCGGCGAGAGCAAAGCAGTCCCATTTTGGGTGGTTCGAAGAATTTGTCCCAGAGCGATCAGGGCGAGTTGGAACAAAAGTGTACGCGAGAGGGCGAACCGGCGGGATCGGCGAAAACAAGGAACTTTCATTTGGGACATTGGGACAAAGGGATGCGTGGGACACGTGAAAAGCTGAAAGAGCCGAGAGCCAATGGAATCTTGCCACGTGTGTCTTCGCCACAAGAGGACAAGGAAGCCCCGAATCGGGCGGTTCGGAGAAATTTGTCCCAGGCAGTTTGGGACAGGCCGGACAAAAGGGCCGGAGGAGGGCGCGAAAGGCCGAGGAGGAGGCCGCGGATGAATCAAAACAGGACACGTGTCCTAAGGTGGGGAGTTCGGAGCTAGGGGAAGACTTAGAAAAATTTGAAAAGTCTTGGGCCAAAAATTAAAAGGTAAAGGATGACCCCGCGCCCCTGTCCTCCAACCAGATCATGCCACGTGTCCCAAGTGGCGGGGCGCGGGAAAAAATGGAAAATTTTCCAAAGTTATAAAAAGTCAAAATTTCAAGGAAAACCCACGGAAAGGTGGAGGAGAGAGAATTTCTCATCCAATCAGCACCCGACACGTGTCATCCAGTGGCAGAGCGCGGGAAAAAATTCAAAATCCGTTTTGGCTTTTTTTTTGCCTAAATCTTCAGATCGCCATATCTTTCGATCCAGAGCTCGGATTTTCACGTTCTTTATATCAATGGAAAGCTGGTGAAATTCTCTACATGATTCTAGGTCAATCTTGCATTTTGGTTCAGTTTGGAGAGAGAAAATTGAGAAACACCTCTGGCACGTAATAATAGACAGAAGTGACGTTTCAACAACCAGCTTTAATACAACAGACAGTTCGCCGTTTCTGCTAGACAGTCCACCATTTTTGCCAGGATTCACCATTTCTGCCATAATGAGATGAGTTAAATGCAACCTAGAAGTGGTTGGGGTAGATCTGACTTTCCTCTCTCTTCCCTCTCTCATTCTTCTTATATATTGTAAAGAGGGCTTCTTTAAAAAGGTCGAACATTTCTGTTTTGCTCCTCCCTTCTTCTCTTTATCAGGTGAATTTGTGGAGTTCGAACCTCCCATTTGAAACTGTAATGTGACTCTACCTCTTGGCATTTTGTAGTGTATTGTATCAATCTTTGGAGCAAGTAATGCATGTCATGGATGATTCTCAACCCTCTCTGTGTTCATTTGCATCCTCTTGGTCTTTCACTGCAAATTTTGTTATCTGTGCATGATCTTGCATCACATTTGAATGGTCTGTGTTTATTGGCAAGATAGATGTTCTTCATTCCTCGGTGCATCACCTCTGTTAGCTTAGGTTTATTTTTATGCATCTTCTTACCCTGTCTCCTTGGCAGAGTTAGATTAGGTTTTGAGTAAACCCTCTGCATTTTTGTGTGCATCTGAACAGAGGAATAGGAACCAGCCTTCTCTGGAGATTCCTTTCTCATTTTACAAGTCCCACACTTGGAGAAAGGATTCCATGTTGTGCAATCACACTGGATGCTAGATGATCAACCTAGAAATCTGATCAACATCCAGGGGTGCTGTGATTTTGCATCAACAGTTTTGGCACGCCCGGTGGGACCTAGAGGTCTCATTTTTATTGCAGCAAAGTTGATGTGCATCTGCTGCAATTTTCTTGCTTGAAAAAGAGCTATTATTTGCATATCTGGTGACTCCAAGGGGAAGAATCAACTGGTTTCAGCAGTGCAGGCCTGAAAACTCATGAGAAGAGTCACCACAAGGTCAAGAGTTGGAGAAGAAGAAGTGTTGTTTGAATACCTGCAATTATCTCCAAGAAGAAGGCAAGAGAAGAAGAAGGATTCAAGGTCTCCATCTCCACCAAACAGAACTCTCTCACTCCTCCACACAGTAGGCCTTTCATTCGATCAACAAGGGTTTTAAGACCAATTAGAATGGCACAAAACAACCCCTATGTCAACTTCACGAGGCGGCACCCACTTGCCCTCAATGCACAACATCCAATTCCTATTGCAGCCTTGAAGAACATTCCATACTTCACTGGAGAAAATCAGACTACTCCAGGTGATCATGTTAAAGATATTGCTAACCTTTGTGCGATCCATGAAATCAATGAGATGCAAGTGGTATCAAGTTCTTGGCATCTTCATTCAAGGGAAAGCATTGCAATGGTTTAGAAGCCTTGGAGCTGGTTCTATCACAAATTGGAATCAGTGTGTATAGCACTTCATGAGCGATTTGGAGAAAAGGAGACAACTTGTCTCTTTTGGAGCAGTGACAAACCATCGAGAGAGCTCCCATGAGCGGTGACCGATTTCAACTTCAGATTTCAAAAGACTTGGGAGAGAATTCCGGTGGCGGTCGAGCCAACGAGAAAGGTGCTTTTCTCTACTATCTCAAAGCTCTAAATTCTGATATTTCTATGTTGATTCAGTCCATGGGAGGCATAACTATCCCTATGGCTTATAGCATTGCCATTAGGGCTGAAAATTGTTTGATCCAAGCTGGAAAACTTGCCCCTAGACCTCCCATGCCATTGTTTCCAAGTTTAGAGAGTCCAAACACCAATCAAGCACCTAATTTGGCTCCTTCTCCCACTCCTAGAAATCAGAGTTCAAATGAAGCTTCCACTTCATCTCCAAGTGCCCCAAATGAGCTTGAAGTCATGAAGCAATTGCAAAACCTAGGCAATGAGCTGGTTACTCTCAAGAGGCAACAAGCCCAAGGTTTTAGACCTTCTTATCAACCCCAAGCTCAGCCTAACAGGCAGCCATACCAACCACAAAGGCCTCCTAATCCAGCTGCAAATATAAATCAAACAAGGCCTCCTGCCAATAGACCATTTCAGCCCTATAATCCAAATGCCATATCTGCCTCTAAGGCATTGGTGCCAACACAAAACAACATTGCCCAGGAGTATGATTGGTGTTTTCCATGCAATGAGCCTCATAACCAATCCATGTGCTTGATGGTGCTTTGAATCAAGCATTAATGGTGACAACTCTTGGTGTGGAGGGTGAGGGCGAGTCGAAAACAACCAACAACAAGAAACATTCCAACAGCAATCAGCCCCAAATGACACCACATTGGTAAATTGGCAAGCGAGAGGATTTTGTGGCATGAACCGGGTAGTTTCTCAAGGTGTTGCAGCCAACACAAGGTCAAAAGGAGGAATTTGGGTGAAGAACAACCATTAGCCCCAACCATCCACAACCTTCCATGGTCCCAAATGGTTGGCAAGCAAAATCAATTTCAAATGCACAAGGGCAGCCAAGAACAGCCTAGGCCAACTCAAATACCGATTGTTGCTGCCCACGTGCAAGGAGTGAATGTGCAAAACCAAGGGACAACAAAGAGATCCTTCATCACCATTCGATATCATTGATCGATGAAGAAGACAAATGTCGTCAATATATCAATGTGGGAATCCCTATCCATCCCGGCCCAAAGAGATCTGCTGCAAGCTGCCATGAAGGGCTGGCCAACTTCAATCAGCAAGTTCGGATGCAAGACAAAGTGCTTACAAATGCTTTGCCCGGCTGAGGGAAATCATGGAGGACAAAGGTAAAATGTTGAAACCCCCTCCTTTCATGTTTCATTGATCATTGGAAATCAGCTAGTGCACAATTGCATGATAGACTCAGGGGCAAGTAGCTCGGTAATGCCTAAACAAATAGGCGATCAGCTAGGGCTCCGATATGAAACAATATCCAAAGGGTAGTGCAGCTAGATGGGACAGCAGTAGCAACAGTTGGAGTGATTAAAAACCTTAGTCTTACCTTGCATTCATGTCCAAATGTTGTTGTTTTACAAGATGTATCAGTCATAGACCTTCCACCACTCTTTGCCCTTTGCTTGTCAAGAGGACTTCACGACAAGATTGGAGGATATTTGTCTGCTGATTGGTCACACATGTTTGTTCGAGCGAGGTATGGAACCAAAGCCACAATCAGGTCAGAACCTATTGCAAACTTCCATATTGAGCCTTACACTCCAAGTCAGATTAATGCCAATTGCTCAGCATTTGATCAAGAAGATCACCCAAGCTCTGATGAAGCTGACACTAAGGTTGGAAGCATCCGGATCTAACTCTTGATGAATGGGCAAACAAGATACATGCTTTTGATCCTTATCAAAAGTAGAAGAATCGAGCTAGGGGTCTATTGTATACATGAAGAAAATCAACCTATTCCTAGCATCACCAAGCCAAACCACAAGGATGACAATGAGGTATGGCAGCTATTTTTTGATGGATCAAGGAGTAGACAAGGTGCAGGAGGTGGAGCCATGCTTGTTTCACCTCGAGGAGTAAAGTACTATTCAGCTTTTAGATTTCAGTTTGCATGCTCCAATAACATTGCTGAATATGAAGCCTTGGTGCAAGGGATGCATTGGGCAATCAAGAAGAAAATAAAGAACTTGCAAGTCTTTGGGGACAGTGAATTGATTGTAAATCAGGTCAAGGGACAACATGCTGCCAAGAATGATCTACTCAAGTGCTACAAGAATAGGGTGTGGGACCTCATGGAAGATTTTGAAGGTTTTGGCATCAAATCCATTCCTAGGAAAGAGAATCAAGCTGCTGACAGGCTTGCAGCAGTAGGGGCAGCCTTTGACATTGTGGAAAGTATTCAACAAGACAAGGTACAGCCAAACATCCACGTGATTGTGAGGCCTTCAGTGCCGGATAACAATGTCAGTTGGCAAGTGTTTGAAAATGACCAGCAAATCATCCATTTCTTGCAAGAAGAAGCTGAGTTCTCAGCCAAGAATCAAGAAAAATTGGAACAACAGTATGGTGACCAAGTGGTACAGCTGAGAACTAACAAGCTGCCCAAGGGACTTATCACTTTGGAGTCCATTTTTAATCCCAATGATCAGTTTAGAAAGGAGAAAGCAAACATTCGGTCAAGAGAGAGAGATTCGGTATCCATCTTGGTAGAAGAGAACAAACCATTGCAAATTGGAAGGATGACAAGCTTGAACAAGAAAGGTATGAGTTCATACAGTTGTGTGTCGAGAGTTCCTGATGTGTTTTCTTGGAGCTATGAAGACTTGAAAGGTTTCATCCCAACTTAGCTCGGCATACCATTGAATTGGATCCAAATACTAAGCACATCGGGGAAACAAAACAAAGACAGTCAACCCACACATGGAGCCTCTCATGAGAAAAGAATTGGACAAGCTGATTGAGTCAAGAGATCATATTCCCATCAAGCATTCTAGTTGGGTTGCCAACTTAGTTCGATCGAGAAAGAAGAGTGGAGAGATCAGATTGTGTGTTGACTTGAGAGACTTGAATAGAGCCTCTCTCGAGGACCATTACCCACTCCCTTCCATGGAGCAAATATTGTAGGTTGTTGCTGGTTCGAGAAGGTTTCATTGCTAGATGGATATTCGAGCTATAATCGATTATGGTGAAGGAGGAAGACCAGTTCAAGATAGCCTTCACCACCAAATGGGGCACATATGCCTACTGAAGATGCCATTTGGCCTATCAAATGCTTGGAGCCACTTTCGAAAGGGCAATGGATATGGCATTCAAGGGTTGATCAATAAAATAGTTACGATATATCTTGATGACATCACTTGTATTCTCCAAAAATGTAGTGGATCACCTCTTTCATCTTAGAGGCGGGTATTTGAGGTGTAGAAGATTTGGGGTATCATTGAATCCCAAAAATGCATATTCTGGCTCATGAGGGGAAAACTTCTAGGCCATATTGTTTTGAAAGGAGGGATTGACGATTGACCCTAGAAAGAGTTGAAGCAATTCGAGCGTTGCCATTGCCAAGTCACAAGAAGGCTCTTCAAAGCTTCTTGGGAAGGATCAATTTTGTCTGCAGGTTTGTTCCAAACTTTGCAGCTCTCGTAAAGCCAATAACGCTGATGTTAAAAAAGAGCATGGCATTTAAGTGGACATCTGAAGGCAAGGCAAGTTTTGAGGCAATAAAAGAGGCTATATCTCAAGCTCCCACTCTCGTCAATCCAGACTTCTCCAAGGGTTTCATGTTATATGCCTTTGGTGGTGGAGACACAATTTCTGCAATCCTGGCACAACAAAACAAAGAAGGATTAGAACAACCATTTGCTTTCTTCAGTCAAGGCTTGGAGGAATACGAAACTAGGTACTCTTTCATTGAAAAGCATGTACTTGCAGTGATCAGGAGTTTAAAGAAATTCAAGCACCTAGTCTCAAACAACAAGATCCAATTATTGGTCTCTCATGCGGGAGTCAAGGACTTCCTTCTAAACAAGGATCTAAATGAGAAACGTGCAGGATGGATAACCCGTGTCATGGAATATGACATCGAGATTAAGGTCACCAAACTAGTACGTGGGAAGGGACTATGCGACAACTAGCCTTGCCTTGAGTCGAAAGTTGAAGCGGAGTAATGGAAAAGAGGCTATCTTGGTACTACAGGATGGTCAAGAATAGGAAAATGATGATGTGCCCACTCCCTGTTGGACTCAGAATATGATACACTTCCTACAGACAGGCCTATGCCCTCCAGAAATGAGCAAAGCAAAGAGGAGATACTTTAGATTACAAGCCATTCCATATGTGTTTGTTGATGGTGTTTTGTTTAAGAAAGACATCAATGGAGTTCTACTAAGGTGCATTGGGACAAGTCAAATTGAGAGGGTGTTACGAGATTTTCATGATGGAGATTCCGGAGGACATTTCACCCCACGAGTAACAGCTCTCAAGATAATGAAGGCAGGGTATTATTGGCCCACAGTGTTCAGTGACTGCTATACATGGATAAGAAAGTGCAAGAAATGTGCATTCTTCACGGGAAAAGAAGGTTAGCAGTGCTGCCCCTTCATCCAATTTTAGTAGATCAGCCATTCATGCAATGGGGACTGGACTTCATTGGAGTCATCAATCCCAATTCGAGTCAAGGCCACAAGTGGATTCTCACGGCGACGGACTATTTCACCAAGTGGACCGAAGCAGTAGCACTCAAAGAGGCAAGTGAGTCTAACATACTAGACTTTTATGAAGAAATAGTGACCAGGTTCGGTGTGCCGGCCACTATCATATCAGATAATGCATTAGCATTCATAGGTTCCAAGATTACAGAATGGGCTGTCAAGAATGGAATCTATTTGAGCACCTCTTCAAATTATTACCCACAGGGTAATGGACAGGCAAAGTCCACGAACAAAAAGTTGCTAAGGATCATCAGAAGAACTCGGATGAAAACCAAAGGACATGGCATACCAAGCTAAAATCAGCATTATGGGCTGACAGGATAACACCAAAGAGGTCTACAGGTAGTTCTCCCTACAAATTGGTCTATGGGAAAGAGGCGTATGCCTATATCATTAGAATTTCCAGCATTGGAGCTCATGAAGCGGTTGGAGTTATGCGAGTTCAAACCAATGGAGGCCAGTATGCGAGTTGATGGAATTGGAAGAAATAAGAGAACATGCGAGTTCGATGATTGAAAAGGATCAGACCTTAGTAAAAAGATGGTTTGACAAGAAGGCGGAGAGCAAGGACCTTCCGGGAGGGGACCTAGTTACGAAATGGGATGCGGATCGGGTGAAACCTGGAAGGCATTCCAAGTTTGATGCCATTTGGAGTGGCCCCTACATGGTCACGAGATGTAAAAGTGGTAATGCCTTCCAATTGTCTACATTGGATGGAGAAGAACTCCCGATTCCAGTTAACGGAATCTATCTTAAACATTGCTACTAAAAAGGAAAAGGTTTACCCTTGTAAATATTAGCCTAGATTTCAGTTCCTCTAAGTGCGTATGCACATTGTCTTGTTGTAGTTAGGTTTCTTTTTCCCTAAGTGCTTTGGCACAGGTTTTGTCGCTCTCAGGTTGAATTTCTACAGTTCAGAGTGCTCTCGAAGAATGAGTTGCGGTATCAGGATCGGGATCAGAGATCAAGTTGGTTTCAGGTTATTACTCCATGCCCAATGGATTGTTAAAAGGCCACTGATCTTCTACCTAGCAGGCAGGTGACCCCGTTGAGTCACCAAAACTGTTGTCAAAAATTCCCCCAAGGGTAATTTTGATAACATGCATCAGATTGTCAGTCCCGAGCAAGTATATGATTCAAGCCCAAAATCATGTTTTCTGGGGTCCCCTCGGTTTCCTTCTAACTCTCCTGTCCAAGAAGGAATCCCAACAGGTTGATAAAATGGAAGAGATGCAAAAAATATGGTTGCGAAATTGTTACAAGGCATTTCGGGGTTTTGCGAGCTTGGGGCCGAAAAAAATGAAGAAAATCGGCTAAGTCTAGTCGGGCGGTCCTTGGGACAGTTGGGACGTAAAAGCATGAATCGGAAAAGCCTCCAGGGTGGTCCAGCAAAGGGACATCGGGCCGTGGGGACGCGGGGCAGCGGAAAAAAAGCGAACCGGCCGAAGGTGAAAAAATTGACTAAGCGTTGTGCGAGATAAATTTGGGACATCGGGCCATGAGGGACGAAGGACGAAAAGCGAAAGGTCGGCGGCGGCAAAAAAGTCAGATCCATTTCGGGTGGTTCGGAAGAATTTGTCCCAGACAGTCCGGGACAGTTGGAACAAAGGTACGCGGAGGACGTGAACCGCCTGGATCGGCCGAAACAGAGGAACTTTAGTCAGGACAGTTGGGACAAAGGGACGTGTGGGACATGCGAAAAGCCGAAAGAGCGAGAGCGAATGGAAAAATCTTGCCACGTGTCTTCACCACAAAGAGGGACAAGGAAGCCCGAATCGGGCGGTTCGGAGAAATTTGTCCCAGGCAGTTTGGGACATCCGGGGCCAAAAGTACGAGGGCGCGAAAAAGGCGGGAGGCCCGGGGACATCGAAATAGGACACGTGTCCTAAGGCGGGGAGTGCGGAGCTCGGGGAGGACTTAGAAAATTTGCAAAAGTCTTGGGCCAAAAAATTAAAAGGTAAAGGATGACCCCGCCCTGTCCTCCAACCAGATCATGCCACGTGTCCCAAGTGGCGGGGGCGCGGGGAAAAAATGGAAAATTTTCCAAAGTTATAAAAAGTCAAAATTTCAAAGGAAACCCATGGAAAGGTGGAGGAGAGAGAATTTCTCATCCAATCAGCGCCCGACACGTGTCATCCAGTGGCAGAGCGCGGGAAAAATTCAAAATCCGTTTTGGCCGTTTTTTTTTCCCTAAATCTTTAGATCGCCATATCTTTTGATCCAGAGCTCAGATTTTCACGTTCTTTATATCAATGGAAAGCTGGTGAAATTCTCTACATGATTCGGGGTCAATCTTGCATTTTGGTTCAGTTTGGAGAGATAAAATTGAGAAATGCCTCTAGCACGTAATAATAGATAGAAGTGACGTTTCAACAACCAGCTTTAATACAACAGACAGTTCGCCGTTTCTGCTAGACAGTCCACCATTTTGCCAGGATTCACCATTTCTGCCATAATGAGATGAGTTAAATGCAACCTAGAAGTGGTTGTGGTAGATTCGACTTTCCTCTCTCTTCCCTCTCTCATTCTTCTTATATATTGTAAAGAGGGGCTTCTTTAAAAGGTCGAACATTTCTGTTTTGCTCCTCCCTTCTTCTCTTATCAGGTGAATTTGTGGAGTTCGAACCTCCCATTTGAAACTGTAATGTGACTCTACCTCTTGGCATTTTGTAGTGTATTGTATCAATCTTTGGAGCAAGTAATGCATGTCTGTGGATGATTCTCAACCCTCTCTGTGTTCATTTGCATCCTCCTGGTCTTTCACTGCAAATTTTGTTATCTGTGCATGATCTTGCATCACATTTGAATGGTCTGTGTTTATTGGCAAGATAGATGTTCTTCATTCCTCGGTGCATCACCTCTGTTAGCTTAGGTTTATTTTATGCATCTTCTTACCCTGTCTCCTTGGCAAGTTAGATTAGGTTTTGAGTAAACCCTCTGCATTTTTTCGTGTGCATCTGAACAGAGGAATAGGAACCAGACCTTCTCTGGAGAATCTTGTCACGAATGCATGATGTTTTTCATATTTCTTTTTTTAAGAAATATGTTTCAGATTATCACATGTATTAAATTAGAATTCCTTGTAGGTCCAAGACCTAGGAATAATCATGGTTAAACCCATATGAGTGCTTGAAACTCTTCATTGCATTTAAGGAATTGAGAAATAAGTCAATGTAAGGTCCAGGTGGGACCATTTTAACGAAGAGAGTGCAACTTGAGAAAATCTAGAGGATATGAAAACTGATTTTCCATATCTATTTGAACATAATTTATTCTGTTGATTGATAAGAATTTATGATTTTATCTTTATATGACAATAAGTATGTCGTTTTGGGTAGATATTATTTGATTTGAATAAACAACTATTTAATGCTGATTTCGGAACTATAAGATTTTAGTATATTTGACTTAGGATAAGAGAAGTGAATGAATTGATTATCCTTGGTGTAAATTGTTAAAAGAGCTAATCATCGGGATGATGATTATTTTAGGAGGAAGCATGTAACACCCTTGACAGTTGTTATTTTCCTCCTCTCGTATTTCAAGTGTTGACATGTGATTTTCCTTATAAAGATATGTCCTTTTGATTGTTAGAGATCATGCTTGATATGGAAAAATCATTTTTGTTCTTAAGATCCTTCGACTGAATTAGAATGGCTTCCTTGAATGAATTTTTCATTTCTTTTAGATAAATTGCAATATAGTTTAAGAGTTGTAAACTTATCTATTAATCGACTCATCCTTGGATCAATTTCGGTGATTGAAGGAATGTTTTAAATCTGCTCTATTGAGCGAATGGTAAATTGACATTCCATGAATTAAGAGACATTGATTGAACTTTGTTGTTACAAGTTCTTTGATTTTTATGTGAACATATTTTCATTCATTGTATCTTGTGCTTGGGTCCTTGGATATCGATCATGGAAGGACATTGCTGATGAACATGAAAATACAAAATTGTTCACGGCATAGGAAGGATTCGGGATCCTAAAAGGACTATCCTATGGAATCCTAAGATAGGTAAGAATATTTTCTACCTAAGCTATGTCACTTAATAGAATTCTTATTCTAACCTAAAGCTTCCTATTCTACTTTGTTGGTTGATTGGCATCCTAACCTAAACTCGTGCTAAAGGATATGGAAAGGTGACTAGGCTATTAAAATTAACCTAGAACCTAATAATATAAGGTTTTATGATGATCTAACCTAATGCCTAAAACTATTATGTTGTGAATTAATCTAACCTATGTGGAATCTACCTAAGGCTATGTGTTAAGACCTATGGTGGAAATTTGTTATAGGTTTATATCCTAAGGTATGTACTATAAACTACCTAAGATATAACCTAAGAAATTTTATCTATCCTAAACTAATGGGTATGAAAGGGGAATTAGGCAAATCACATGCATTATGGGTGATGGTTCTTATGGAATTTATGTTATTGATAAGGTTTTCTCGATGCATATGAATCTACCGCGCTTTGGTAGGGGCTAGTGACTTGGCGGAGGCTTATGTGGAAGTATCACTAAAATGGAATTTCATGTTAATTTTGATTTGGAAATCTTCTGGACTTGGAAGGAGGTGGTAAGGAAGGATAGGTGGGAAAATTGGAATTAATGAAACTTATTGTTTTTGGTTTTGTGCACAAACCATCTCGGTAGGCATGCAAGCGGGTTTGTCAGGGTTGTTTCACTTTGCATGTTTTGTGATTTTTTCTCTGCATGCTCTCTAGTTTTTCAAACCATCGGTTTGAAATGTACTTAATGGATATTTTTGAATTCATAGACCTATTTTCGGTTCATGGGATGTATAAGAGGCATCGTGGAAAAAGAATATGGTTGTTTGATATTTGTTGGAGAAGAGGAGTTGTGAGCTCGGTTTGAAGATCTCCTTTGATTTGGTAGAAGTACTATCGGGTATGATAGGCTCTAATCTTTAATATATCTTGCTTTTCTCTAAATGTTTCATTAAAACAAGTCTGATCTTTTGAGATTTTGGGCTTGCCTTTTTTATCTGGTTACTTTTTGGATGGGTTTTACAAACTTCTATTATCTTGGATATGAATACATGGCAAAAATAACGTTGGTTTTGAAACTGTCTTTGTGATAGTTTAATAGTGATACATGCATGTGAAGCTTGTATTAGTAGTTCTGTTTTCCTTTTCGAAATTTGTATTCAAGGTCATTGTGTTGGAACTGACCTTTGTTGCATTATGTGGATTTTGAATTATATGGGAACTTTGAGTTTCGTCGATCTTGTTGGATTTTTTGTTTTGCTTGAGCTTGTAATTGAGCTTGTATTTGGTTTGGATCTTTTTCTTAGTTTCATGTTCGATGAAAGTTGGTGATGGAGGTTCTTGATGCTCGACTGTGTTTGGGAATCTTGGGTAACTCAGACTTTTGTTGAAGCTTCGAATGTGGCTCTATACCCATGTTTTATTCTTGTGAGAATCGAATTGTTAATGGAGGTTCCTATTTTATACCTTACTTGTATTTTGTTATTTGTACAGTTATGAACTCTTTTTTTGAAGCTTATGTTTTGTTTTGAGTGGTGTTTGGGCTTCTTGTTTAAAATATAAACTAGAATGGGAACTCCATGTTGCCATGAACCTATGATTAGAGACTTGTGTAGCTCGAACTATTATTATAAGGTCGTATTTTATATTTCCTCGTATTGAAATACTTTTGTAGTTCTGAACTTTTGTTGAGACTTCGTGTTTGACTCTATTTTGGTATTTTGAGTTGGGTTTTACTTGTATTAAAAGTTTAAAAACTTATAACTCTTTTATTGAACTATTTCTCAAAGAAAACTGGGAGAATAGTTGGCTGAGTTGTTGGGTAAACTCTTTGAGACCTTAACTGAAAATGTTTTTGTTGATGAATGGATTTGGTAATTCTTTTCTGAGAACTGTTTGTATTTTCTGAGATAGCAATGGAGTTTTATCGGGGTATTCTTTTCCCCTCTATTTTGTGGAAACCCGTGTCTTTAGATCTTTTAAAATAAGCTCGGGTTTCGTTTAAAATAAGAGTTATTTACTTTAATGCTCTGAATTGATATAGTGGGATTACGTTGCCTCTATTCAGATTGTTTTTGTATTATAGTACTTAATGAATCGAGAACTTATTACTCTTTTGTAATTCAATATTGAAACTTGACAATGGGATTTCAGTATTTGAGTTCGTTCATACTTCTGAACATGTTTAGCTTTTGATCAGTTTGTTTTTCTATTTCTTGTTAGATATAGTAAATAAACCTTGTATCTTTTAAAAGAAAGGAATGTAAATCCTTCGGACAGAATGTTATTTTTAGAATTTGTTATGCGTATTTCATTACGAGATTGGTATTAAAACTCATGTTTATTGAAGGTAAATAATTGTAAGGAAAATGACAGTGTTTTTTTCTTCTTCTTCTCATGAGTTGATTTTGTTCTCTCTCTTAGGAACTATCTTATGAAATTCTATGTTTGAATTAAAAGAAAAATTCATTTGTTAGTACAATATAAAATGAATTATTGATTGGATCATTTTCTAATTAATATCCCTTTCCTTTTATTGTTGGGATAAGTTCATTGGTTGAACTTTTCTATTTTGATTCTCTTATTAAATGGAGATTTCTTCATGAGTTGTTTAGTCTTCCTTGTTCAAATCATTTGTAGAAATGATGTAGGAAGAGTTTAGATTATTCGGTTTTATTGAACCGAAAATGTAAGCTTCTTTGTGTTGTTTGTTGACAAGGCTTTACTTTGCTTTGTATGTGATGAGTAAGTTTTGTCTCTTAGACTCTATCTTTTATGGATCCTCCTTAGATGGACTCGAGTGGAGATTAACTCTTGTATGAGTCTACTTGATTTGAGAACATTGGTTTATGATATTTATATGTTAACTTCTATTATGTGGAAGTAGATTTAGACTTGCGGGTATATAGTTTGATTCTCTACTCCTTCCTCAATCAAAATGGGATTCTTTTCTATTAAATATCTTAAATGTTGAATTTTAAGGTAGATGTCCTTTAAATGAAACCATTATTTCATGTTATGAATTTGTTTCATTTTTTCTGATATGTCTTACGTATGGGCATAGTTGTAATGGTTCTATTGTTGCAAATCAAGAGCACCCCGGATGTTGATCAGACTTCTAGTTTGACATCTTGGGCATCCAGTGTGATTGCACAACATTGAATCCTCTCCCCAAGTGTGGGACTTGTAAAAATGGGAGAGGAATCTCCAAATTAGAGGCTGGTTCCTCAACTCCTCTGATCAGATATATCACTTACAAGTTGTAGAGGTTTGAATTCCTAGTTCCTACCCTAAATTCCAAGGGGAAAAATATAGGGAATGCAAGAAAATGAAGCTAATGCTAATGAGGTGATGTACCAAAGGAGTTACAGACATCTGATATTGCAATACATACATAATCCACAAGAAAACACAACACAAAGCATGCACAAATTGCTCAAAATGTAATGAAAGATCAGGAAAACAATGGTAGATATATGAAAGGATTGAGGGATTTTAATCACAGAGCACATATTAACATTCCGGATCCAATACAATGCATTACAAAGTGATCAAGAGGAAAAAGGGGTACTATATTGCATGGAAAGGAAAAAGTTTCCACAAATTTTGACAAAAGGAAGAAAACGGGGAAGTTGCGGAGCTGAAAAAGTGTCTCCTCCTTCAAAAATGAGCCCATTCTCGCTTTCACAAAGTCAAGCCACGACCATAGGAGAGAGAAATGGGAAAATGTGGGAGAGATTCAACCACTTACCAAAAACATAGTAAAATATCATGGGCATCCTTACAGGCCCATCTCCCCCGACATTTTTCGCCATCTGGGAGAGAATGCGAGCCATTCTTCATTAAAAATGGTGGTTGAAACGTCATTTCTGTCCATGACCACGTGCGAGAGATATTTTTAAATTTTATCTCTTTAAAATCCATTAAAATGAAAAATGACCCCATAATCTTGTAGATAATTTCACCAGCTTTCCATTGATATAAAGAACGCGAAAAACTGAGCTCTGGATCGAAAGATATGGCCGTTTGAAATTTTAGGGCAAAACAGTAGGCTAAATCGGATTAGCGGGCAAAATTTTTAAATTTTCCACTTTTGGTCATCTAGAAAATTTTCCAAAATTCCCCACTCTCTACCATTCTAAGTGCCATGTGGCATGTTTTGATTGGGTGCGGGCCTTTAATGCTTCATTTTCCATTGTTTTTGCCTTTGGAAAATTTTCCAAAAATTTCCTGCCGGGCCGATGATCTGAGGACACGTGGCACGTGCTGGTTGGGCGCAGGTCTTTCCTCCTGAATTCTCCATCGATGTTTGATCCTTTTCCCCATTGGACACATGGCGAAACCCCATTGGATGTAGGATTTACCCTTTAAATTTTCCATGCGGGATTTTCTTGAGTTTTTGGCGCCACCTGACACGTTGCGAGATTCCATTGGTTCGCGCTTGGGGAAAATTTTCCTTTCAAATTTCCTTCTTTTTCCCTTGGGAAAATTTCCCAAATTTTCCCTTTCTCGTGCGATCTGGGACACGTGGCATAATTTCATTCACCATGGACCCTCTATAAACATTTTCCTTTTCCTTTTAGCTTTTGGAAAAAATCCCAATCTCCCCAGCGTTCCGCTTACCCGTGCGCCCCATGGACACATGGTATAATATGATTGGTCGGTGGGCGGTGGGCCCAAAACTTCTCCATTTATTTTTACCAAAAACTTCACCAAAATTTCAATCTTTCCTCTCTCCCTCAAAGGTCCGATGCCATAGGACATGTGTCGTAACATGATTGGTTGGCGGGCCTTCTTTTTGAAATTTTCCATGGCGCTAACACTTGGTCATTTTTTCAAATTTTCCCCCGGACACTGCATAATCTGATTCACCAAAGGGTCCATGGAG
This sequence comes from Taxus wallichiana var. yunnanensis, assembly GCA_018340775.1. Classification (NCBI taxonomy): domain Eukaryota; kingdom Viridiplantae; phylum Streptophyta; class Pinopsida; order Cupressales; family Taxaceae; genus Taxus; species Taxus wallichiana. Next base: position 23,074,468 of record CM031239.1, on the reverse strand, counting down.
AAAAATATCCCTTTTGAAAACTTTTCCAAACACTTGGTAAAAAAACCAAGTTTTCCTCCAACCCCCGCCACTTCCTTGGACACGTGGCACCATTTCATTAGCTACGGGCATTTTAGGGAAAATTTCCCACAAAAACTCCCCGAGCCATAACTTAAAAATACATGGAGTTAGGAGGAAAAATTTACCTTTCTGGAAAGCTAAGAAAGAGCTCTATCCAATGGTGCTATTTCTAGAAAGTTTTGAGTGCCTGAAATGCAAAAAATAATTACTGAGGCACAAGAGAAGGAAGAATGAAAGGAGTTAGCCACAAAATGAGCAAGGGGTACATTTTGGATAACAATTTTGGCAACTGAGAGGGGTCATCTACTGCTTGGATGAAGTTACCAGTTGCCTAAAGCAATCCATTAGGTATGGAGTCATCAAATTCTCTGTTTGGTACCCCAACTGACTAGAACATTGCAAGGAGGAAGATGGAGGGTGGAACATCATCTAATTGGAGCAAGGCCTGTAACACACATTTCTAGGAATAGCAAGCTTGTGCCAAAGCACTTAGGAAAACAAAAATAACTACAGCAAAACAATGTGCATAAGCACTTGGAGGAATGAAAACCTAGCTAATATGTACAAGGTGGAGAATTCCCTTTAGTAGCAATGCTTTAGATAGATCCCATTGACTGGAATCTGCAGTTCTTCGCCATCCAATGAAGACAATTGGAAAGCATTACTGTCCTTACACTTTGTGACCATGTATGGGCCACTCCAAATGGCATCAAATTTTGAATGCTTTCCCATTTTTGCTCTGTCTACATCCCATTTTAACACTAGATTTCCAACTTGGAAAGATCTATCGTTGGCCTTCCTATCAAAGGTCTTCTTGATCAAGGCTTGATCCTTCTCCATTGCTTGGGATGCCTGATTTCTGACTTCTTGGAGCTCCATCAATTCTACATATATGACTTCCATGGGCTCAAAATCCAATAACTCCAACTGTTTCATGAGTTCCAATGTTGGCAACTCAAGTGACATGGGCAAAATTACCTCTCTTCCATAAACAAGCTTGAATGGGGAGTTACCTGTAGATCTTTTAGGAGTTATCCTATCAGCCCATAAGGATGATTTCAACTTAGTATTCCAAGACCTATGATTTTCATCAAGAGTCCTCCTAATGATCCTCAACAAGTTCTTGTTTGTAGATTCAGCCTGGCCATTACCCTGAGGGTAATAGTTTGATGAAGTGCTTAGGTAGATCCCATTCTTGACAGCCCATTCAGTCACCTTGGACCCAATGAATTCCAATGCATTATCTGATATTATTATAGCAGGTATGCCAAATCTGGTTGTTATTCCCTCATAGAAGTCTAGGATGCTAGATTCATTTGCTTCCTTGAGTGCTACTGCTTCAGTCCACTTGGTGAAATAATCTGTTGCTGTTAGAATCCATTTGTGTCCTTGTCTTGAAATGGGATTAATGACTCCAATGAAGTCCAAACCCCATTGCATGAATGGCTGGTCAACTGAAATTGGATGCAATGGAAGGGCAGCTAGCCTCTCTTTACCTATCAAGAATGCACAGTTTTTACACCTCTTGATCCATACATAACAATCACTAAAAATCTTGGGCCAATAATAGCAAGCCCTCATTTTAGAGCTATCACTTTTAGTGCAAAATGAACACCAATTGGTCTACCATGGAACTCTTCTAACACCCTATAAATCTGATTTGTACCAATGCATCTCAAAGCAACACTCCATTTATGTCCTTTTTGAACAAAACACCATCAACAAGGGCATATAGGACAGCCTACAATCTGAAGTGTTTTCTTTTGGTCTTGTTCATCTATGGAGGGCATATACCTATGCTTAGGAAGTGCATTATGTCATGGGTCCAGCAAGGAGTGAGAACACCATTATTTTCCTCTTGAGTGCTTCCTTGCTCATGGCTGTCTTGTAACGCCAAAATAGTCTCCTTCTTATTGCATGCTTCCTTTTGTTTGCTCAAAATCAGCTACTCACACAATCCTTTTCCTCTGACCAACTTGGTGACTTTTATCTCAATGTCATACTCCATGACACGAGTAATCCATCCTGCTCTCTTTTCATTCAAGTCTTTGTTGAGGAGGAAATTTTTAACTCCCACATGAGAAACCAGCAACTGAACCTTGTTGTTTGAAACTAGATGCTTGAATTTCTTCAAGCTCCTGATTACTGTAAGAACATGATTCTCAATGAAAGAATATCTCACCTCATAGTCCTCCAGGCTTTGGCTGAAGAAAGCAATTGGCTGCTCATCATTGTCTTTGTTCTGCTGTACCAAAATTGTAGAAATAGTATCATCACCCCCAAATGCATAGAGGATGAAATCCTTGGAGAAGTCCGGTTGAATAGAGTTGGGGCTTCGGAGATGGCTTCTTTGATCACTTCAAAACTTTCCTTGCCTTTTTCTATCCATTTTAAAGCCATGATTTTCTTTAACATCTTGGTGATAGGCTTGACTAGGGCTACAAAATTTGGGACAAACCTCCAAACAAAATTTATTCTCCCCAAGAAAATTTGAAGGGCCTTCTTGTGGCTTGGTAATGGTAGTGCTCTTATGGATTCAAATCTTTACGGACCAATATCTAATCCTTCTTTGGAGACAATGTGGCCAAGGATTTTTCCTTCATGGGATAGAAAAATACACTTTTAGGATTCAAGGATACTCCAAATCTTCTGCACCTTTGGAACACTTATCTCAAATGAAAGAGGTGGTCTGCTACATTTTTTGAAAAAACAGTGATATCATCAAGATATATCAGCACAATGTTGTTAATAAAACCCTTGAACACCATGTCCATTGCTCTTTGGAAAGTAGCTTCAGCGTTGGATAGCCCAAATGGCATCTTCTTGTATGTATAAGTTCCCCATTTGGTTGTAAAGGATATCTTGAACTGATCCTCTTCTTTCACCATAATCTGATTATACCATGAATAGCCATCAAGTAATGAAAACCTCTTAGATCCGGCAATAACCTGTAAAATCTGCTCCATAGAAGGAAGTGGATAATGATCCTTGAGAGATGCTCTATTCAAATCTCTGAAGTCAACACACACTGATTTCCCCACTCTTCTTTCTAATCGGAACCAAGTTGGCTACCCAACTAGAATGCTTGATAGGGAATATGATTCTTGATTCTATCAACTTATTCAACACCTTTCTCATGAGAGGCTCCATGTGTGCATTGGTGCCTTTGTTTTTGCACGATGGGTTTAGTACTTGGATCTAATTCAATGGTGTGTTGAGCTAAATTGGGATTGAAACCTTTCAAATCTTCATAGCTCTAAACAAACACATCGGGGAATTGTTGAAAAATTTGTATGAACTCATACCTTTCTCGCTCGATTGTCATTTTACCAACTCGGAGTGATTTTCCTTCTTCCTCCAAGATGGACACCGAATCTTCTCCCTTGACTTGAATGCTTTCTTTCTCCTTCCTAAACTGATCATTAGGATTCAAAATGGACTCCAAAGTAATAAGTCACTTTGGTAGTTTGTTGGTTCTCGGTTCTACCACTTGGTCACCATACTGTTGTTCCAACTTTTCCTAATTTTTAGCTGAGAACTCAACCTCTTCTTGCAAGAAATGGATGATTTGCTAATCATTTTCAAACACTTGCCAACTTACATTGTTGCCTGGCACTAAAGGCCTTACAATCACATGGATGTTTGGTTGTACCTTGTCTTTTTTAATGGTTTCAACAACATTAAAGGCTACCCCAACTACTGCAAGCCTGTCAGTAGCTTGGTTTTCTTTTCTAGGAATGGATTTTATGCCAAAGCCCTCAAAATATTCAATGAGGTCCCACAACCTATTCTTGTAGCACTTGAGTAGATCGTTCTTGATAGCATGCTGCCCCTTAACTTGGTTGACCATCAACTCACTTTCATCACCGAAGACTTGCAAGTTCTTTATTCCTATCTTGATTGACCAATGCAATCCTTATATCAAAGCTTTGTATTCAACAGTGTTATTAGAGCATACAAACTGAAATCTAAAATCTGAATAATACTTAACTCCTTGAGGGGAAACGAGCATAGATCCCCTCCCGCACCTTGTCTACTCCTTGATCCATCAAAAAACAACTTCCATACCTCATTGTCATCCTTGTGGTTTGGCTTGGTGATGCTAGGAATAGGCTGATTTTCTTCATGCATGCAATAGACTCCTAGCTCGAGATTCTTCTATTTCTTGATAACGATCAAAAGCATGCACCTTATTTTACCATTCATCAAGAATTAGATATGGGATGCTTCCTACCTTGGTGTCGGTTTCATCGGTGCTTGGATAGTCCTCTTGATCAAACATTGAACAATTGGTATTGATCTGACTTGGAGTGTAAGGCTCAATGTGAAAGTTTTGTAATAGGTTCAGATCTGATTGTGGACTTGGTTCCATATCTTGTTCTGAACAACATGTGTGACCAATCAACAAATAATTAGCCTTCGATCTTGGCTATGAAATCCCTTAATAGACATAGGGAAAAGAGTGGTGGAAGATCTATTACTAAGACATCTTGTAAAACAACAACGTTGGGGTAGGCATGCAAGGGTAAGACTCAAGTTTTTATCACTCCAACTGTTGTTACTACTATCCCATCCAATTGCACTACCCCTTTGGATATGACTTCATATTGAAGCCCTAGCTGATCAGCTATTTGCTTGGGCATTACTGAACTACTTTCCTAGAATCAATCATGCAATTGTGTACTAATTGGTTTCCAATGATCAATGAAACATAGAATGGAGGGGGCTTCAACATTTTACCTTGCTGTCCTCCGTGATTCCCCTCAGGATAGGTAGCATTTGTGAGCACCTTCTCTTGCATTTGGACTTGTTGATTTGAAGTTGATTAGTCCTTCATGGCAGCTTGTAGCAAATCTCACCGGCACAGGATAGATAGTGATTCCCACATTGATATGTTTACATTTGTCTTCTTCATCTGATCAATGATGTTGAATGGGGATGAAGCATCTCTTTACTATCCCTTTTCCTACACATTCATTCCTTGCATATGGGCAGCAACAAATGGCATTTGAGCTGGCCTAGGAGCTGTTTTAGGCAGCCCTTATGTGTTTGGAACTAAATTTTGTTTGCTAATAATTTGTGGAATAGTAGGAGGTTGTGGATTATTTGGAGCCAATGGCTGTTCTTCACCCAAATTCCTCCTTTTTGACCTTGTGTTGGCTGTAACACTTTGGGAAACTATTTGATTCATGCCAAAAAAATCCTCTGCCTACCAGTTTATAAGTGTAGTATCATTTGGACTGATTACTGCTAGAATGTTTCTTATTGCTGGTTATTTCCTTGACTACATTCACCCTCCACACCAGTAGTTGTCACCATTAATGCTTTATTTAAGCCACCGTTGAAACACATAGACTGGTTGTGAGGTTCATTTCATGGGAAACACCAATCATACTCTTGAGCTATGTTGTTTTGCACTCAGGCACTAATGCCTTAAAGGCGAGATATAGCATTGGGATTATAGGGCTGAAATGGTCTTGGCAGGAGGTCTTGCTTGGTTTAAATTTGCAACTAGATTGGATGGTCCTTGAGGCTGGTATGGCTTCTTATTAGGCTGAGCTTGAGGCTAGAAAAGGCCTAAAACCTTGGGCTTGCTTCCTATTGAGTGTAACCAGCTCGTTACCTAAATTTTGCAATTGCTTCATGACTTCTTGAAGTTCATTTAAGGCACTAGAAGATGAAGTAGAAGCTTCACTTAAATTATGATTTCTAGGAGTGGGAATAGGAGCTAAATTAGGCACTTGGCTAGTAATTGGGCTCTCTAAACTTTGAAATAATGGCATTGGAGGCCTAGGAGCTAGCTTGCCAGCTTGAATCAAACAATTTTCAGCTCTAATGGCAATGCTATAAGCAACAGGGATAGTTGTGCCTCTCATGGATTGAATTAACATAGAAATATCAGAATTTAAAGCTTTAAGGTAATATAGAAAAGCACCTTCTGTTGCTAGCCTTACTACCACTGGAATTCTCTCCCAAGTCATTTGAAATCTGAAGTTGAAGTTAGTCAGCTACTCATTGGGAGCTCTCTTGATGGTTTTCAGCTGATCCAAAAGGGATAAGTTGTCTCCCTTTTCTCCAAACTACTCATGCGAGGGCTATACATAGCTGGTTCCAATTTTGGATAGAACCTAAGGCAAGGCTCCTAAACCATTGCAAAGCTTTCCCTTTGAATGAAGATGCTAGCAATTTGACAACAACTTACATCTCATTGATCTCATGGATTGCACAAATATTGGCAATATCCTTAACATGATCACGAGGAGTGGTCTTATTTTCTCTGTAAAGTATGGGATTTTTGTCAATGCTACAACCGGGATTAGATTTTGTGCATTGAGAGCAAGTGGGATGCTACCAAAGTGAAATTGAAATAGGGGTTGTTTTGGGCCATTCGATTGGCCTTAGAACCCTTGTTGATTGAATGAAAGGCCTACCAAGTGGAGGAATTGATAGAGTTCTTTTGGTAGAGATGGAGACCTTTGAATTCTCCTCCCTCTTTTCCTTCTTCTTGGAGATAACTACGAGATACTTGTTGATGCAAAATCACAGAACTCCTAGATGTAGATCAGGCTTCTAGGTTGATCACTCAGGCATCCAGTGTGATTGCACAACATTGAATCCTTTCTCCAGGTGTGGGACCTGTAAAATGAGAAAGGAATCTCCAGAGAAGGCTAGTTCCTACTCCTAAACTACCTGCCACAAGCTATTCCAGTGCAGGCAAGCTAATCTAATCCTAATCTAACCATGCCAAGGAGACAGAGAGAGAGAGAGAAGGAAAAATAGCAAAAGCCTACACTAAAACGGTGATACACCAGAGAAGGAGAATGTTGAACCTCTATCAAAACTGCCATGGGACAAAGAGAGGTGAGCAATGGGAAGGATGGACAGATGCATCACAGGCCCAAGGATAGATTTCACACAGAAAATGTCCCAAAACTCCATGAACACAGCTCCAGACCTACAATGAACATTCAAACATGCACAAATACCTGCAATGAAGAGAGGTAAGAGGAAAACAAGCGAAGAACGAGCAAGGATGGACAGATGCATCACAAATCACATTTTTTGTTGCTCCAGAAGTTTGAACAGAACATCATTTCATTAGTAAAAGGAAAAAACACCATTACAGAGTAGGGAGGAGGTTCGAGCTCCATTTTCAACCCTAGAGAAGAAAAGAAGGGAGGGCAGAGCAGAAAAGATGAACAACTTGTTATGTCCCCTATCTAAAATGAGCCAAATCTGGCTTTATACAATGCATGGGTCGAGCCCAGAAGACAGAAAACATAGGAAAATGTGTAAGCAGCCCAAACATTGACCAAAACGCATTCTTCATTAAAATTGGTTGTTGAGACATCACTTCTGGCCATGCTGAAGAAGAATGCGACCCATGTGCATTAAAACTGGTTGTTGAAACATCGCTTCTAGCCATTATCACGTGTCAGAGCCATTTCTCAATTTTCTCTCTCCAGACTGCACCAAAATTTGAGATTGATCCTATAATCATGTAGATAATTTCATAAGCTTTCCGTTGATATAAAGAACATGCAAATCCGAGCTCTGGATCGAAAGTTATGGAGGTCTGAAGTTTTAGGGCACAAAACAGGCGAAAACGTGTTTTGAAATCTTTCCCGTGCTCTGCCACCTGGATGACACTTGGCACGCATTGATTGGTCCCGTGATTCTCTCTCCTCTACCTTTCAGCGGGCTTTCTTTTGAAATTTCCGTGTGGGCCCTTAAACTTGGTCACGTGGTGCTATTTCATTGGTTCGGGTCGGTGCTCAAAACTTCGCCCTTTGACTTTTGGGTTTGCCTCCCTTGCGACACGTGTCGTGATCTAGTTGGTTCTCGGCCCTTTCGGCTCTTTCACGTCCCAGCGTGTCCATTTCTTCCAAATGTCCTAGTTTTCCTTGTGCTGAAGTTTCTTGTTTCGGCCGAACTAGCGGTTCGCGTCCATTTGTCCCAAATGTCCCTGTGCTTCGCGGGACAAATTCTTCTGGTTCGCCTGATTCGGCGGTTCGCATCCTCGCGGCCCAGATGTCCCATTTGCTTCCGGACTGTTTGTTCTCATTTTGGCCGAACCAGCCGGTTCGGGTCCTTCACGTACTCTTATCCCGGACTGTCCCGCTCAGCAGTTAGTCATTTTTTCCTTTGGCGAGAACCGGCTTTCAGCGTCTGCGCGTACTCCCCAGTACAGGCTGATTCGGTGCTACATTCCCGTTCCGGCCGAACCAGCCGGTTCGGGTCCTTCGCGTACCCTTGTCTCATATGTCCCTTTGCTGATTTGGGCCGCCTGGAGGCTTTTCACCCGATCCGCGCCTTGGCGTCCCAAATGTCCCGACCGTCCTGGGGGACTAGGACTTAGCCAATTTTCACAATTTTTCCTAGATCAACCTACTTGCCTTCTGCAATATTTTCACATTTTCTCGAGCTAGCTCTTTCCTTCTTTGGCCAGGGGAGTTAGAAAACATACGCGGGAACCCCGAAACATGATGTTTGCTCTGAATCAATCAATTTTCACCCGGACTTGAATATTCGATGCATGTTATCAAAATTACCATGGGGGGTGAATTTTGGATAACAATTTGGTGACTTCAATGGGGGTCATCTACCTGCTAGATGAAAAGACCAGTTACTGAAGCAATCCATTGGGCATGGAGTCATGAGTAGTAGCCTGAAAACTGATCTAAACTTTGAAAACCTCCCCTCTGAGCCACTTGGAAACCCACCGGGCATGGAGTTGTTCTCACCAAAACCACTGAAATGAACTGTGCAAGAGCAAAACCAGCAACACCAAAACTATGTACAAAACTGAAAATCATACATGCTCCAAATGGAACATGCAGAGTGTGCACAAGCACTTCTTCTACTGAAAGAAAACCTACTACTACTCTAGCTGGAAGCAAAGGCAAGCTAAACAAACCTGCCCATTCAAGCAAAATAGCTTCCTTTCTTCAAAATTGGCAGCCATGCAATTGATTTGGCACTGATCATGGCTGTTTGGATGGATGGAAAATCAACAAGAAGCTGGTCTTCTATCCAAATCATCAAGGTATCAACTGAAAAATCCAATACCTCTTTTAGTTGCTCTGCATTTGGATTGAAGAGGTATGACAGCTGATCCTTGGTACTTTGTAGCTCATCCTCATGCTCGAAGTGAGCATGATCTGGTTGTGGCTTCTCCTTTGGCTCCAATGAAGCCAACTACCTGATTGGGCAAGGTCGATCCGTTTGATATGCCCATAGCTCGATTTTCAATTCCAAGAATGGAGTTCTCTTGTAGACCCAACTTGAATGGATGATGTAGAAGAAATGGTGGAAACCTTCTGCACTTTCTCTTCCTCCATGAAGAACATGAAAGATTAAAATCTTCCAATCTTGATTCCGAAGAGCTGTTATAAGATGCGAGGCTGCTGCAAATTAATGTTCTCCTTCGGACAGGTAGACTCTTGTGTTTGGAATGTGGATGATGAAAGAGAGAATGGTGGAAACTCAACCGGCTCTTCTCCATCAAAACAGTCCTCCAAATCTGACAGATAAACTGCCTCATGGCTATCCTGCTGCAAATGTTCAACTTCCTCCATGGTGTCCTCTTGATCTGTAACTTGACCACCATGGTTTCTTTCTCCCTCCAACATTGATTTTGAGAGGTCAAACTCCTCTTCAACACTGGAACTTGAGAGAGGTGAAGTAGAAAGAAGAACTGAAGGTTCTCCCCGTAGCTTTGCTTTATGCTCGAGCTCTTTGGATCTGCACTTTTCTCCTCCACACTAGATTGTGCTCCCCTTCTTTTGGATTTGGAGCAGCTTCTCCTTCCTCTACTACTTGAAGAGAATCTTGCTCTTGATAAAACTCTTCCTCTAGCATGAAGTTTGTCAAGTCAAAATCTTCATCTGCTACTCTAGAGGACAAGTTGGGACTGCAAGATCTTCTTCTTCTCTGCAACAAGTAGAATCAGTCCTCGACCACCATTTGTTCTCCTTAGCCTCTTCGTAGGCTTAACCATCAAGGGATCTTTGTCATCCCAAATCTAAGAGCCCAACTCTTCAGACTTTGAATTTCTTCATCTTTGTTTGGCCTCTCTTTTTGTTGTTGTTTTCCTTGATTGGCATTCTGATTTTCATCTTCCCAACATGGATTTGGGAATGCAAGAGGAGGGATGGGTTGTAACTAAACTGATTTTACAATTTTTGTGGTGGTGGAGGCGGTGAAACCTCTTGTTTCTTTGGAGGAGGGGTATTTCTATTAGCTCTTGTGGAGGAAATGACTGTTTGGAAGGAAAAAGGAAAGAAGAAGCGAGGTGTGGTGGAAGGCTAGGAGATGGAGGGATGGATTCAACACTTGGGACAGCAGATGGAGAGTTTAAAGCTTAACACTGCTGAGATGAAACAGATTGGGAAAGAGGAAAAGAAAAGGCGTGAGAAGGTGTGCTTACTCGTTGAAAAGGTTGTTGAATACTCCTCTCATACACCTCTATTTCTTCAATCCACTTAGAAAGCAAAGGAAGTGTTGCAATCATGAAGTCAAAGCTTCTCTGAGGCTGTAATGCCTTGGAAAAGGTCCCACCCATGGACAGGTGCTCCAGAACCGATTCCAAATGCTCTCATCTGTGCCTGAGCCCTGGACTGCACTATGTTTACCTCCATCTTTTGGATTTTCTCCAACAGACCAGCATCTTGGATCTGATGGTCTTTATTGTATGCATACTCTTGCTCTTGGAAAGCTCCATAGCCAAACTGACTTTGCACTTGCTTTGCTCATATGGGTATGTATACGATCTTGAATCTGCTCAAAATGCTGATTTGGAGGATTTGTAAAACATGTTGGAGGTGGAATATACTGCTGTTGTTGATGTGAATTCCATGATGGAAATGAAGTCATGATTGCACAACTTCATGGAATGGAAAAGAATGAAAGGGATGGAAAGAAAGATGGATGAAAATGGATGGAAACGGGTCTGCAAGCTCAGAGAAATGGGTTGCTGATCAGATGGAGTCACCAGATGTGTTTGCAAGTGCCTCCAAAGGCTGAAATCTTCATAGGAACACACCAACCTATAAAAGATGAAGTGGAAGACCTCTAAGGTCCCACCGGGCATGTGCCTTAAGAACAATTAGGGTAAAATCACAACACCCCTGGATGCAGATCAGGCTTCTAGGTTGATCACTCAGGCATCCATTGTGATTGCACAACATTGAATCCTTTCTCCAGGTGTGGGACCTCTAAAATGAGAAAGGAATCTCTAGAGAAGGCTGGTTCCTACTCCTAAACTACACCCACAAGCTATTCCAGGTGCGGAAAGCTAATCTAATCCTAATCTAACCATGCCAAGGAGACAAAGAGAGAGAGAGAAGGGAAAAACAGCAAAATCCTACACTAAAATGGTGATACACCAGAGAAGGAGAATGTTGAACCTCTATCAAAACTGCCATGGGACAAAGAGAGGTGAGCAATGGGAAGGATGGACAGATGCATCATAGGCCCAAGGATAGATTTCACACAGAAAATGTCCCAAAACTCCATGAACACAGCTCCAGACCTGCAATGAACATTCAAACATGCACAAATACCTGCAATGAAGAGAGGCAAGAGGAAAACAAGTGAAGAATGAGCAAGGATGGACAGATGCATCACAAAACATGTTTTTTGTTGCTCCAGAAGTTTGCACAGAACATCATTTCATTAGTAAAAGGCAAAAACATTATTACAGGAGCAGGGGAGGAGGTTCGAGCTCCATTTTCAACCCTAGAGAAGAAAAGAAGGGAGGGCAGAGCAGAAAAGATGAACAACTTGTTATGTCCCCTTTTAAAATGAGCCAAATCTAGCTTTATACAATGCATGGGTCGAGCCCAGGAGACAGAAAACATAGGAAAACATGTAAGCAGCCCAACCATTGACCAAAATGCATTCTTCATTAAAATCGGTGGTTGAGACATCACTTCTGGCCATCTTGAAGAAGAATGCGACCCATGTGCATTAAAACTGGTTGTTGAAACGTCGCTTCTGGCCATTATCACGCGTCAGAGCCGTTTCTCAATTTTCTCTCTCCAGACTACACCAAAATTTGAGATTGATTCCATAATCATGTAGAGAATTTCATAAGCTTTCCGTTGATATAAAGAACGTGCAAATCCGAGCTCTTGATCGAAAGTTATGGAGGTCTCGAAGTTTTAGGGCAAAAACAGTGAAAACGTGTTTTGAAATCTTTCCCACGCTCTGCCACCTGGATGACACGTGGCACACATTGATTGGTCACATGATTTTCTCTCATCTGCCTTTCGGCGGGCTTTCTTTTGAAATTTCCTTGTGGGCCCCTTAAACTTGGACACATTGTGCTATTTCATTGGTTCGGTCGAATGCTCAAAACTTTGCCCTTTGACATTTGGACTACCTCCCTTGCGACACGTGTCGTGATCTGGTTAGTTCTAGGCCCTTTCAGCTCTTTTGCATCCACCGCATCCATTTGTCTCAGATGTCCCAGTTTTCCTTGTGCTGAAGTTTCTTGTTTCGGCCGAACCGGCCGGTTCGCGTCCATTTGTCCCAAATGTCCCTGTGCTTCGTGGGACAAATTCTTCTGGTTCGCCTGATTCAGCCGGTTCGCATCCTCGTGGCTCAGATGTCCCATTTGCTTCCGGACTATTTGTTCTCATTTGGGCCGAACCAGGCCGGTTCGGGTCCTTCGCGTACTCTTGTCCCGGATCGTCCTACTCGGCCCGATTAGTCTTTTTTTTTCTCCTTTGGCCGAAACAACTTTCGCGTCCGCCGCGTACTTCTGGTCCGACTGTTCCGGTGCTACAATTCCCCATTCCGGCCGAACCGGCCGGTTCGGGTCCTTCGTGTACCCTTGTCCCATATGTCCCTTTGCTGTTTGGGCCACCTAGAGGCTTTTCGGCCGATCCGCGCCTTGACGTCCCAAATGTCCCGACTGTCCCGGGGACTAGGACTTAGCCGATTTTCACAATTTTTTCCTGGATCAACCTATTTGCCTTCTGTAATTTTTTCACATTTTCTCAGAGCTTGCTCTTTCCTTCTTTGGCCAGGGGAGTTAGAAAAAATATGAGGGAACCCCAGAAACATGATGTTTGCTCTGAATCAATCAATTTGCCTAGGACTTGAATATTCTGATGCATGTTATCAAAATTACCCCTGGGGGGTGAATTTTGGATAACAATTTGGCGACTCAGTGGGGTCATCTGCCTGCTAGATGAAAAGACCAGTTGCCTGAAGCAATCCATTGGGCATGGAGTCATGAGTAGTAGCCTAAAAACTGATCTGAACTTTGAAAACCTCCCCTCTGAGCCACTTGAAACCCACCGGGCATGGAGTTGTTCTCACCAAAACCACCTTTGAAAGAACTACGAGAGCAAAACCAGCAACACCGAAAACTATGTACAAAATGAAAAGCATACATGCTCCAAATGGAACATGTAGAGTGTGCACAAGCACTTCTTCTACTGAAAGCAAACCTACCTACTCTAATCGGAAGCAAAGGCAAGCTAAACAAACCTACGAATGGTTATGCAAAATAGCTTCCTTTCTTCAAAATTGGCAGCCATGCAATTGATTTGGCACTGATCATGGCTGTTTGGATGGATGGAAAATCAACAAGAAGCTGGTCTTCTATCCAAATCATCAAGGTATCAACTGAAAAATCCAATACCTCTTTTAGTTGCTCTGCATTTGGATTGAAGAGGTATGGCAGCTGATCCTTGGTACTTTGTAGCTCATCCTCATGCCCAGAAGTGAGCATGACCGGTTGTGGCTTCTCCTTTGGCTCCAATGAAGCCAAATACCTGATTGGGCAAGGTCTGATCCGTTTGATATGCCCATAGCTCTGATTTTCAATTCCAAGAATGGAGTTCTCTTGTAGACCCACTTGAATGGATGATGTGGAAGAAATGGTGGAAACCTTCTGTCCTTTCTCTTCCTCCAATGAAGAACATGGAAGATTAAAATCTTCCAATCTTGATTCCAAAGAGCTGTTATAAGATGCAGGCTGCTGCAAATGAATGTTCTCCTTCATGACAACAGACTCTTGTGTTTGGAATGTGGATGATGAAAGAGAGAATGGTGGAAACTCAACCGGCTCTTCTCCATCAAAACAGTCCTCCAAATCTGACAGATAAACTGCCTCATTGCTGTCCTGCTGCAAATGTTCAACTTCCTCCATGGTGTCCTCTTGATCTGCAACTTGACCACCATGGTTTCTTTCTCCCTCCAACATTGTTTTGAGAGGTCAAACTCCTCTTGATGACCTTTGGACTTGAGAGAGGTGAAGTAGAAAGAAGCGAAGGTTCTCCTATGCTTTGCTTTGTGCTCAAGCTCTTTGGATCTGCACTTTTCTCCTCCACAGCTAGATTGTGCTCCTCTTCTTTTGGATTTGGAGCAGCTTCTCCTTCCTCTACTACTTGAAGAGAATCTTGCTCTTGATAAAACTCTTCCTCTAGCATGAAGTTTGTCAAGTCAAACTCTTCATCTGCTACTCTAGAGGACAAGTTGGGACTGCAAGATCTTCTTATTCCTCCTGGCTGATTGTGCAAAGAATCAGTCCTAACCACCATTTGTTCTCCTTAGCATCTTATGTAGGCTAAACCATCAAGGGATCTTTTTCATCCCAAATCTAAGAGCCCAACTCTTCGGACTTTGAATTTCTTCATCTTTGTTTGGCCTCTCTTTTTCTTTGTTGTTTTCCTTGATAGCATTCTGATTTTCATCCTCCCAACATGGATTTGGGAATGCAAGAGGAGGGATGGGTTGTAACTCAAACTGATTTTACAATTTTGTGTGGTGGTGGAGGTGGTGAAACCTCTTGTTTCTTTGGAGGAGGGGGTATTTCTGTTAGCTCTTGTGGAGGGAATGACTGTTTGGAAGGAAAAAGGAAAGAAGAACTAAGGTGTGGTGGAAGGCTAGGGGATGGAGGGATGGATTCAACACTTGGGACAGCAGATGGAGAGTTTAAAGCTTGACACTGCTGAGATGAAACAGATTGGGAAAGAGGAAAAGAAAAGGCGTGAGAAGGTGTGCTTACCCGTTGACAAGGTTGTTGAATACTCCTCTCATACACCTCTATTTCTTCAATCCACTTAGCAAGCAAAGGCAGCATTGCAATCATGAAGTCAAGCTTCTCCTGAGGGCTGTAATGCCTTGGAAAAGGTCCCACCCATGGACAGGGTGCTCCAGAACCGATTCCAAATGCTCACATCTATGCCTGAGCCTTGGACTGCACTATGTTTACCTCCATCTTTTGGATTTTCTCCAACAGGCCAGCATCTTGGATCTGATGGTCTTTATTGTATGCATACTCTTGCTCTTGGAAAGCTCCATAGCCAAACTGACTTTGGCACTGCTGCTCATATGGGTATGCATACTGATCTTGAATCTGCTCAAAATGCTGATTTGGAGGATTTGTAAAACATGTTGGAGGTGGAATATATTGCTGTTGTTGATGTGAATTCCATGATGGAAATGAAGTCATGATTGCACAACTTCATGGAATGGAAAAGAATGAAAGGGATGGAAAGAAACATGGATGAAAATGGATGGAAACAGTCTGACAAGCTCGAGAAATGGGTTGCTGATCAGATGGAGTCGCCAGATGTGTTTGCAAGTGCCTCCAAAGGCTGAAATCTTCACAGGAACACACCAACCTACAAAAGATGAAGTGGAAGACCTCTAAGGTCCCACCGGGCATGCCAGAACTGTTAAGTGCAAAATCACAGCACCCCTGGATGTAGATCAGGCTTCTAGGTTGATCACTCAGGCATCCAGTGTGATTGCACAACATTGAATCCTTTCTCCAGTGTGGGACTTCTAAAATGAGAAAGGAATCTCCAGAGAAGGCTGGTTCCTACTCCTAAACTACCTGCCACAAGCTATTCCAGTGCAGGAAAGCTAATCTAATCCTAATCTAACCATGCCAAGGAGACAGAGAGAGAGAGAGAGAAGGGAAAAACAGCAAAAGCCTACACTAAAACGGTGATACACCAGAGAAGGAGAATGTTGAACCTCTATCAAAACTGCCATGGGACAAAGAGAGGTGAGCAATGGGAAGGATGGACAGATGCATCACAGGCCCAAGGATAGATTTCACACAGAAAATGTCCCAAAACTCCATGAACACAGCTCCAGACCTGCAATGAACATTCAAACATGCACAAATACCTGCAATGAAGAGAGGCAAGAGGAAAACAAGCAAAAATGAGCAAGGATGGACAGATGCATCACAAAACACGTTTTTTGTTGCTCCAGAAGTTTGCACAGAACATCATTTCATTAGTAAAAGGAAAAAACACCATTACAGAGTAGGGAGGAGGTTCAAGCTCCATTTTCAACCCTAGAGAAGAAAAGAAGGGAGGCGAGCGAAAAGAATGAACAACTTTTTATCCCCCTATCTAAAATGAGCCAAATATGGCTTTATATAATGCATAGGTCGAGCCCCTCAGAGACAAAAAACATAGGAAAACATGTAAGCAGCACAACCATTGACCAAAATGCATTCTTCATTAAAATCGGTGGTTGAGACATCACTTCTGGCCATGCTGAAGAAGAATGCGACCCATGTGCATTAAAACTGGTTGTTGAAACATCACTTCTGGCCATTATCACGTATAAGAGCCGTTTCTCAATTTTCTCTCTCCATACTGCACCAAAATTTGAATTGATCCCGAGAATCATGTAGAGAATTTCATAAGATTTCTGTTGATATAAAGAATGTGCAAATCCGAGCTCTGGATCGAACGTTATGGAGGTATGAGGTTTTAGGGCACAAAACAGGCGAAAACATGTTTTGAAATATTTCCGCGCTTTCTGCCACTGGATGACACGTGGCACGCATTGATTGGTCACGTGATTTTCTCTCTCTCTTCCTTTCGTGGGCTTTCTTTTGAAATTTCCTTGTGGGCCCCTTAAACTTGGACACGTGGCGCTATTTCATTGGTTCGGGTCAGTGCTCGAAACTTCGCCCTTTGACTTTTGGACTGCCTCCCTTGCGACACGTGTCGTGATCTGGTTGGTTCTCGGCCCTTTCGGCTCTTTCGCATCCACCACGTCCATTTGTCCCGGATGTCCCAGTTTTCCTTGTGCTGAAGTTTCTTGTTTCGGCCGAACCGGCCGGTTCGCGTCCATTTGTCCCAAATGTCCCTGTGCTTCGCGGGACAAATTCTTCTGGTTCGCCCGATTCGGCCGGTTCGCGTCCTCGCGGCCCAGATGTCCCATTTGCTTCCGGACTGTTTGTTCTCATTTCGGCCGAACCGGCCGGTTCGGGTCCTTCGCGTACTCTTGTCCCGGACTGTCCCGCTCAGTAGTTAGTCATTTTTTCTCCTTCGGCCGAACCGGCTTTCAGCGTCGCCGCGCGTATTCCGTCCGACTGCTGCTCTACAATTCCCGTTTTCCCCGTTTCTTGCCAAACCGGCCGGTTCGGGTCCTTTGCATACCTTGTCCCATATGTCCCTTTTCTGTTTTGGGCCACCTGGAGGCTTTTCGGCCGATCTGCACCTTGACGTCCCAAATGTCCCGACTTGTCCCTGGGGACTAGGACTTAGCCGATTTTAACAATTTTTTCTGGATCAACCTACTTGCCTTCTGCAATTTTTTCACATTTTCTCAGAGCTTGCTCTTTCCTTCTTTGGCCAGGGGAGTTAGAAAAAATCTGAGGGAACCCCAGAAACATGATGTTTGCTCTGAATCAATCAATTTTCTTGGGACTTGAATATTCTGATGCATGTTATCAAAATTACCCTGGGGGGTGAATTTTGGATAACAATTTGGTGACTCAGCGGGGTCATCTGCCTGCTAGATGAAAAGACCAGTTGCCTGAAGCAATCCATTGGGCATGGAGTCATGAGTAGTAGCCTGAAAACTGATCTGAACTTTGAAAACCTCCCCTCTGAGCCACTTGGAAACCCACCGGGCATGGAGTTGTTCTCACCAAAAACCACTGAAAAGAACTGTGCAAGAGCAAAACCAGCAACACCGAAAACTATGTACAAAACTGAAAATCATACATGCTCCAAATGGAACATGTAGAGTGTGCACAAGCACTTCTTCTACTGAAAGCAAACCTACCTACTCTACTCTAACTGGAAGCAAAGGCAAGCTAAACAAACCCTGCAACTGGTTGTGCAAAATAGCTTCCTTTCTTCAAAATTGGCAGCCATGCAATTGATTTGGCACTGATCATGGCTGTTTGGATGGATGGAAAATCAACAAGAAGCTGGTCTTCTATCCAAATCATCAAGGTATCAACTAAAAAATCCAATACCTCTTTTAGTTGCTCTGCATTTGGATTGAAGAGGTATGGCAGCTGATCCTTGGTACTTTGTAGCTCATCCTCATGCCCAGAAGTGAGCATGACCGGTTGTGGCTTCTCCTTTGGCTCCAATGAAGCCAAATACCTGATTGGGCAAGGTCTGATCCATTTGATATGTCCATAGCTCTAATTTTTAATTCCAAGAATGGAGTTCTCTTGTAGACCCACCTGAATGGATGATGTGGAAGAAATGGTGGAAACCTTCTGCCCTTTCTCTTCCTCCAATGAAGAACATGAAATATTAAAATCTTCCAATCTTGATTCCGAAGAGCTGTTATAAGATGCAGGCTGCTGCAAATGAATGTTCTCCTTCATGACAGTAGACTCTTGTGTTTGGAATGTGGATGATGAAAGAGAGAATGGTGGAAACTCAACCGGCTCTTCTCCATCAAAACAGTCCTCCAAATCTGACAGATAAACTGCCTCATGGCTGTCCTGCTGCAAATGTTCAACTTCCTCCATGGTGTCCTCTTGATCTGTAACTTGACCACCATGGTTTCTTTCTCCCTCCAACATTGATTTTGAGAGGTCAAACTCCTCTTCAGCACTGGAACTTGAGAGAGGTGAAGTAGAAAGAAGAACTGAAGGTTCTCCTGTAGCCTGCTTTGTGCTCAAAGCTCTTGGATCTACACTTTTCTCCTCCACAGCTAGATTGTGCTCCTCTTCTTTTGGATTTGGAGCAGCTTCTCCTTCCTCTACTACTTGAAGAGAATCTTGCTCTTGATAAAACTCTTCCTCTAGCATGAAGTTTGTCAAGTCAAACTCTTCATCTGCTGCTCTAGAGGACAAGTTGGGACTGCAAGATCTTCTTCTTCTGCTGCAACAGAATCAGTCTTGACCACCATTTGTTCTCCTTAGCCTCTTTTGTAGACTTAACCATCAAGGGGATCTTTGTCATCCCAAATCTAATAGCCCAACTCTTCAGACTTTGAATTTCTTCATCTTTGTTTGGCCTCTCTTTTTGTTGTTGTTTTCCTTGACTGGCATTCTGATTTTCATCCTCCCAACATGGATTTGGGAATGCAAGAGGAGGGATGGGTTGTAACTAAACTGATTTTACAATTTTGTGTGGTGGTGGAGGCGATAAACCTCTTGTTTCTTTGGAGGAGAGGGTATTTTTGTTAGCTCTTGTGGAGGGAATGACTGTTTAGAAGGAAAAAGGAAAGAAGAATTGAGATGGGGTGGAAGACTAGGGGATGGAGGGATGGATTCAACACTTGGGACAGCAGATGGAGAGTTTAAAGCTTGACACTGCTAAGATGAAACAGATTGGGAAAGAGGAAAAGAAAAGGCATGAGAAGGTGTGCTTACCCGTTGACAAGGTTCTTGAATACTCCTCTCATACACGTCTATTTATTCAATCTACTTAGCAAGCAAAGGCAGCGTTGCAATCATGAAGTCAAGCTTCTCTGAGGGCTGTAATGCCTTGGAAAAGGTCCCACCCATGGACGGGTGCTCTAGAACCGATTCAAAATGCTCTCATCGTTGCTGAGCCACTGGCGCACTATATTTACCTCCATCTTTTGGATTTTCTCCAACAAACCAGCATCTTGGATCTGATGGTCTTTATTGTATGCATACTCTTACTCTTGGAAAGCTCCATAGCCAAACTGACTTTGGCACTGCTGCTCATATGGGTATGCATACTGATCTTGAATCTACTCAAAATGCTGATTTGGAGGATTTGTAAAACATGTTGGAGGTGGAATATCTTTGCTGTTGTTGATGTGAATTCCATGATGGAAATGAAGTCATGATTGCACAACTTCATGGAATGGAAAAGAATGAAAGGGATGGAAAGAAACATGGATGAAAATGGATGGAAACAGTCTGCAAGCTCGAGAGAAATGGGTTGCTGATCAGATGGAGTCGCCAGATGTGTTTGCAAGTGCCTCCAAAGGCTGAAATCTTCACAGGAACACACCAACCTACAAAAGATGAAGTGGAAGACCTCTAAGGTCCCACCGGGCATGCCATGAATCTGTTAAGTGCAAAATCACGGCACCCCCCGGATGTAGATCGGCTTCTAGGTTGATCACTCGGGCATCCAAAGTGATTGCACAACATTGAATCCTTTCTCAGTGTGGGACCTCTAAAATGAGAAAGGAATCTCCGAGAGAAGGTTGGTTCCTACTCCTAAACTACTCCTGCCACAAGCTATTCCGGTGCGGGAAAGCTAATCTAATCCTAATCTAACCATGCCAAGGAGACAGAGAGAGAGAGAAGGGAAAAACAGCAAAAGCCTACACTAAAACGGTGATACACCGAGAGAAGGAGAATGTTGAACCTCTATAAAAACTGCCATGGGACAAAGAGAGGTGCAATGGGAAGGATGGACGGATACATCACGAGACCCAAGGATAGATTTCACACGAGAAAATGTCCCAAAACTCCATGAACACAGCTCCAAACTTGCAATGAACATTCAAACATGCACAAATACCTGCAATGAAGAGAGGCAAGAGGAAAACAAGAGAAGAACGAGCAAGGATGGACAAATGCATCACAAAACACGTTTTTTGTTGCTCCAGAAGTTTGCACAGAACATCATTTCATTAGTAAAAGGAAAAAACGCCATTACAGAGCAGGGAGGAGGTTCGAGCTCCATTTTCAACCCTAGAGAAGAAAAGAAGGGAGGGCAGAGCAGAAAAGATGAACAACTTGTTATGTCCCCCTTTTAAAATGAGCCAAATCTGGCTTTATACAATGCATGGGTCGAGCCTAGGAGATAGAAAACATAGGAAAACGTGTAAGCAGCCCAACCATTGACCAAAACGCATTCTTCATTAAAATCGGTGGTTGAGACATCACTTCTGGCCATGCTGAAGAAGAATGCGACCCATGTGCATTAAAACTGGTTGTTGAAATGTCGCTTCTGGCCATTATCACGTGTCAGATCCGTTTCTCAATTTTCTCTCTCCAGACTACACCAAAATTTGAGATTGATCCCAAAATCATGTAGAGAATTTCATAAGCTTTCCGTTGATATAAAGAACATGCAAATCCAAGCTCGGATCGAAATTTATGGAGGTCACGAAGTTTTAGGGCACAAAAATAGGCAAAAAAACGTGTTTTGAAATCTTTCCGCGCTCTGCCACTTGGATGACACATGTCACGCATTGATTAGTGACGTGATTCTCTCTCCTCTACCTTTTGGCGAGCTTTCTTTTGAAATTTCCTTATGGCCCCCTTAAACTTGGACATGTGGCGCTATTTCATTGGTTCGGATCGGTGCTCGAAACTTCGCCTTTGACTTTTGGATTTGCCTCCCTGCGACACGTGTCGTGATCTCGGTTGGTTCTTGGCCCTTTCGGCTCTTTCACATCCACCGCATCCATTTGTCCCGGATGTCCTGGATTTTCCTTGTGTTGAAGTTTCTTGTTTCGGCCGAAAGACCGCTGGCCGGTTCGCGTCCCATTTGTCCCAAATGTCCCAAAGGCTTCAGCGGGACAAATTCTTCGGTTCGCCCGATTCGGCTCGAGATGTCCCATTT
Source organism: Taxus wallichiana var. yunnanensis (assembly GCA_018340775.1). Taxonomy (NCBI): domain Eukaryota; kingdom Viridiplantae; phylum Streptophyta; class Pinopsida; order Cupressales; family Taxaceae; genus Taxus; species Taxus wallichiana. The sequence goes on along the minus strand of CM031239.1, from coordinate 23,052,614 downwards.
GCTTCCTGGACTATTTGTTCTCATTTCGGCTAAACCGATCGGTTCGAGTCCTTCACGTACTCTTGTCCCAGGCTGTCCCGCTTTCGGCTAGTTAGTCATTTTCTCCTTCGGCGAACCGGCTTTCCACGTCCACCGCGTACTTATGGTCCGATTGTTCCGGAGCTATAATTCCCGTTAGCCGCCGAACCGTCCGGTTCGGGTCCTTTCAATACCCTTGTCCCATATGTCCCTTTGCTGTTTGGGCCGCCTGGAGGATTTTCGGCCGATCCGCGCCTTGACGTCCCAAATGTCCCGACTGTCCCGGGGACTAGGACTTAGCCGATTTTCACAATTTTTTCCTGGATCAACCTACTTGCCTTCTGCAATTTTTTCACATTTTCTCAGAGCTTGCTCTTTCCTTCTTTGGCCAGGGGAGTTAGAAAAAATCTGAGGGAACCCCAGAAACATGATGTTTGCTCTGAATCAATCAATTTTCCTGGGACTTGAATATTCTGATGCATGTTATCAAAATTACCCTGGGGGGTGAATTTTGGATAACAATACTCAAACAACACCTCTTCTTCTCTAACTCTTGATCTTGTGGTGATTCTTCTCATGAGTTTTTAGGCCTACACTGCTAAAACCAACTGATTCTTCTTCCTTGGAGTCACCAGATGTGTAATTTAGGGCTCTTTTAAGCAAGAAACTTACAACAAATGCACATCAATTTTTTTGTAAAGAAGATGAGACACTGTAAGGTCCCACCTGAAGCATGCCAAAACTATTGTTGCAAATCAAAAAACCCCGGATGTTGATCGGACTTCTAGTTTGACATCTTGGGCATCCAAAGTGTGATTGCACAACATTGAATTCACTCCCCAAGTGTGGGACTTGAAAAAATGGGAGAGGAATCTCCAAATTAGAGGCTAGTTCCTCAACTCCTCTAATCAGATATATCACTTACAAGTTGCGAGAGGTTTGAATTCCTAGTTCCTACCCTAAATTCCAAGGGGAAAAATATAGGGAATGTAAGAAAATGAAGCTAATACTAATGAGGTGATGCACCAAAGGAGTTGCGAGACATTCAATACTTTACAATACATACACAATCCACAAGAAAACACAACACAAAGCATGCACAAATTTCTCAAAATGTAATGAAATATCAGGAAAATAATGGTAGATATATGAAAGGATTGAGGGATTTTAATCACAAAGCATATATTAACATTCCAGATCCAATACAATGCATTACAGTGATCAAGAGGAAAAAGGGGTGTTGTATTGCATGGAAAGGTAAAAATTTCCATAAATTCTCGCTAAAAGGAAGAAAAGGGGGAAGTTGCGAGAACTGAAAAAAGTGTCTCCTCCTTTAAAAATGAACCCATTCTGGCTTTTACTACGGTCAAGCCACGACCCCAAGAGAGAGAAAAATGGGAAAATGTGGGAGAGCTTCAACCACTAACCAAAAACATAGTAAAACAACATGGGCATCCTTACAGGCCCATCTCCTAACATTTTTTTCCATGCTGGGAGAGAATACGAGCCATTCTTCATTAAAAATAGTGGTTGAAACGTCATTTCATCCATGACTACGTGCGAGAGGAATTTTTCAATTTTCTCTATTCAAAATCCATCAAAATGAAACAAATACCCCATAATCTTGTATATAATTTCACTAGCTTTCCATTGATATAAAGAATACAAAAAACAGAGCTCTGGATTGAAATATATGGCCGTTTGAAATTTTAGGGCAAAACAGGGCCAAATCGGATTGGCGGGCAAATTTTTTTCAATTTTCCACTTTTGGTCATCTGGGAAACTTTTCCAAAATTCCCCATGCTCCACCATTCCGGGTGCCATGTGGAATGTTTTGATTGTGTGTGGGCCTTTAATGCTTCATTTTCCATCATTTTGCCCTTTGGAAAATTTTCCAAAAATTCTTGCCGTGCCGATGATCGAGGACACATGGCACGTGGCTTGATTGGGCGTGGGTCTTTCCTCCCGAATTCTCCATCATTGTTTGATCCTTTTCCCCATTGGACACATGGAAAAACCCCATTGGATGTGGGCTTTACCTTCAAATTTTCCATCCGGGATTGTCTTGAGTTTTTGGTGCAACTCGACACGTGGCAAGATTCCATTGATTCGCGCTCGGGGGTGATTTTTCCTTTGAAATTTCCTTCTTTTTCCCTTGGGAAAATTTCCCAAATTTTCCCCATCTCTTGCCACTCCAAGACATGTGGCATAATTTCATTTACCGTAGACCCTCTACAAACATTTTTCCTTTTCATTTTAGCTTTTGGGAAAAAATCCCAATCTCCCCCCTGAGCTCCACTACCCCGCACACCCATGGACACGTGGTATAATATGATTGGTCAGTAGGGTAGTGGGCCCAAAACTTCTCCATTAATTTTTACCAAAACACTTTGTAAAAATTCCAATCTTTCCTCTACCCTCCGAAGGTCTCGATGCCATAGGACACGTGTCGTAACATGATTGGTCAGTGGGCCTTCCTTTTGAAATTTTCCATGGCACTAACACTTAGTCAATTTTTCAATTTTTCCCCCTGGACACGTGGCATAATCTGATTCACTAGCAGGGGCCTACAGGGCAAAATATCCCTTTTGAAAACTTTTCCAAACACTTGGTAAAAAAACAAAGTTTTCCTCCGACCCCGCCACTTCCTTGGACACGTGGCACCATTTCATTGGTTGCGGGCCTTTCAGGGGAAAATTTCCCACAAAAACTCCGCTGAGCCATAACTTCAAAAATACATGGAGTTAGGAGGAAAAATTTACCTTTCTGGAAAGATGAGAAAGAGATCTATCCAATGGTGCCATTTTTAGAAGGTTTTGAGTGCCTGAAAAGCAAAAAATTATGACTGAGGCACAAGAGAGGGAAGAATGAAAGGAGTTAGCCACAAAATGAGCAAGGGGTACATTTTGGATAACAGGTTCTTCTTCTTTTTCTTTTGCTTAGTAGATAGATGAATCATCCTATTGAGAACCATGCTAGAACCTTCTTCTAGCTTAAAGTAAAGTTAAATGTTGTCTTCTATTATTATAGAATTGGGAACAATGAGATGTTTTTATCTGTTGTTTTCTTAATGATAATTGATAGGATCAATTAAACTCTAATTTTGTAAGGTAGGTATTGTGGATTATATTTTGTGCATCTCTTGGAAGTAAATTCAATTGGTTAAACGTACTTATTTTCCATTTTCTACTGCTTATATTGTTATTTATGATGTAATAATTGTCTCATTAAAGAAGAGTTGTTTTAATGGAACAATTATTGGAATGTACTTTGTTTTAAGGCTTAATGATTATCATGCTCAATTCATTGAACTGACCCATGCTAGCAATTTTTGTAGATGGACTTCATAAGTGATAAAAGAAGGAAAAATTTATATGATGCATTGGCTGAATTAAATTGGATTCCTTGTGAAGAATTCAGATTCATTCTTGAGATTGTATTGAAAAAGGAAATGTATTATTCTTTTATAATGAAGTTGGTTACTATGTAGTATACCTAAATGCATAATTCTTGTAAATGTATAACTTATGAGTTAAATTGAAAGTTGAGAGTTTACTTGCATTGGTTGTGTAAAATATTTTGTACTTATATGGATGAGATGGATTCTATCTTGTTGATATTCTTTATACTATTTTTAAGTTAACTTCTTATCTTCTCATAAGTTGGATAGAGGGATTCATTTCAATCTCCCTACTTGTGATGCAACTCGTTAAGTTGCATAGTATATGATATTTGTTATCTAAACTATATAACATAGTAATGTAACCGTGATGAACATACATGAAGAAAATGTGGACATTGGGTAGGATAAACCCTAACACGTAACATGTAGAGAAAGACTCTTTCTCATTATTAATGGATTATAAACCAAAAAGGTTTACAAGTATGACTATAGTCTATTAGACTTCATTTTGTATGAATTCTACCTTATATTGGATATATTCTAGCATTGAACTTTCCAAAAAGTTATTGTGCTTTTAAATAAGACATATTATAACACTTTGCACAATTACGGTCAATTAACGGTTTAACTATGTGATCAATTATTAAAAGTGACTATGGAAATGATGAATTTCTTAGTGAGATAAATGAAGAAAATTTAGGAAGAATTTATGGAGCGTTCAATTAGGGTTTGCACATTGTTGTTGTAATCAGGTTTTAATCTAAACAACTAATGTTTTAACAATCTCCTCGAGGGTATGTACATCTCGATGAGGTAGTTTTTGTAGGATTTTGGCACTAGCCAACTACTAGGATGTCTTTCAAGAAGGCTTAGGTATTCTTGAGAATATAGTGTTTTAGTTGACATGCGGTATCACCCTTCCGCATTGATCATCTAGATCTACACATATCTGGAACTCGACTTGAACCTAGTTTCTCTTTAGGTATGGATAGGAGCATATTTAGGATAGGAATTAGCTTCCAAAGGCTCGGGTACATTTTCACATTCGGATGACTTAGGTCGGATGAGTATGCCCATATACCCTAATCTTTTGTGAGTGTCTTCCTATAATAGGTTATGTTTCTATCTAGGGCTAGGGTAAAACGTAGAACAAGTGGAATAATAGTAGTTAGTAAAGATCAATCATGATAATAGAAGTGTGAGGTGATGGATGTATTCCAAAATGATGAGTATGTTGTCTAGGAATAGTGACATACATAGTATGTTATAAATCTTTGGCCAAAGTATCACAAACTACTGGTTGCATTATCCTATGTCACCAAGTTTAAAACAACATGATATCAAATGAATATTGGTAATAGATATTCAGATATGTTCTTTAAATAAATCACTCAGTACCCAGTGTAGGGTAGGATGAAAAAGTATATGAAGTATACAATATGTATTCAATACATAAGATAACATAAATAGATCGGTAGCTTACTTTCATTGGTTGTGTAAAATATTTTGTACTTGTATGGATGAGATGGATTCTATCGTGTTGATATTCTTTATATTATTTTTATGTTAACTTCTTATCTTCTCATAAGTTGGATAGAGGGATTTAGTTCAATATCCCTACTTGTGATGCAGCTCATTAAGTTACAGATATACGATATTTGTTATCTAAACTATATAACATAGTAATGTAATCGTGATGAACATACATGAAGAAAATGTGGACATTGGGTAGGATAAACCCTAACACGTAACATGTAGAGAAAGAATATTTCTCTTTCTTAATGGATTATAAACCAAAAAGGTTTACAAGTATGACTATAATTTATTAGACTTCATTTTGTATGAATTCTACCTTGTATTGGATATATTCTTGCATTGAACTTTCCAAAAAAGTTATTGTGCTTTTAAATAAGACATATTATAATGCTGCATAGTTACGGTTAATTAATTAACGGTTTAACTATGTGATCAATAATTAAAAGCGAGAACAAAAATGATGAATTTCTTAGTGAGATAAATGAAGAAAAATTAGGAAGAACTTATGGAGCATTGGATTAGGGTTTGGCATGGTTTTTGTAATCGGGTTTTAATCCAAACTAATAATGTATTAACAATATCCTCGGGGTATGCACATCTCGATGAGGTAGTTTCTTTAGGATTTTGACACTAGCCAACTACTGGGATGTACTTTCGAGAAGGCTTAGGTATTCTCAAGAATACAGTGTTTTAGTTGACATGTGGTATCACCCTTCCGCATTGATCATATAGATCTACACATATCTGGAACTTAGACTTGAACCTAGTTTCTCTCTAGGTCTAGATAGGAATTAGCTTCCAAATGCTTAGGGTACATTTTCACATTCGGATGACTTAGGTAAGATGAGTATGCCCATCTACCCTAAGCCTTTGTGACCATCTTTCTATAATAGGTTATGTTTCTATCTAGGGCTAGGGTAAAACCCGAACAAGTGGAATAATGGTAATCAAGAAAGACCAATCATGATAATAGAAGAGTGAGGTGAAGGATGTATTCCAAAATGATGAGTATGTTTTCTAGGAATAGTGACATACATAGTATATTATAAATCTTTGGCCAAAGTATCACAAACTACTTTGGTTGCATTGTCTTATGTCACCAAGTTTAAAACAACATTATATCGATGAATATTGGTAATAAATATTCAGATATGTTCTTTAAATGAATCACTCAAGACCTAGTGTAGGGTAGGATGACAAAGTATACAATATGTATTCAATACATAAGATAACATAAATAGATTGGTAGCTTACCGAGTTATGGAATGAATAGATCGGTGAATCACCGAGTCATTACAACTGCATATGTTTATCCATTGAATTTGATTGGCATGGAATGTTTGTTCTAAATATTGATTTATTTAGAACAATGAACATTATCAAATAATTAAAAAATCTCTTGATTCTAAAGTATTAAAATGGAAATGTTACACATTGGGTCCTACTATTCTAAGAGTTTGAGTTCACGGTGGTTATAAAATAAGGAAAAAAATTCAATTCACGACGACCACTTATCAAGTATTGACTCAAGGGAGGATGTGCAAAGCATTGAGGATACCATGTTGGATGCACAACTATTTAGGTTGTGGCACACGCCTCAAACTTGGAAGATATTGCAGTGTTCTTAAAAAAAAGTGTGGTTTCGTAAGGGATGAAGGTTCGGAGAGAAAGCGATTAGTTATACATGTTGCACCCTACATGTTGGTTAGTGGAGACCTATATAATTTAGGTCATGATGAGGTTCTATATTGATGTGTATTAGAACATTAGCGCCTAGAAATTATGGAGGAAGCACATGGTGGGATTGTGGGAGGACAATATACATGAAATGCTACCATGCGGAAGATTTTACTGGGAGGGATTTTGTGGGAAAGTATCTACCAGGATTGTGTTAAGTTTTGCAAGGCTTGTGACCACCGTTGACACCTTGGAAAACCTTGAAGGAGGGATGAAATTCCCTTGGAACCAATAACCTGCACTAAACCATTTGAAAAATGGAAAATAAACTTTGTGGGGCCAATTTCACCAGCCACGTGAAGGATTGTTTCATAGTATATCATTACTTTCATTGATTACTTAACACGATGGGTAGAGGTAGTTCCTATAAAGGATTACACCACAACATCTGCTATATTATTATGGGAGGACATAATCACTAGGTATGGTTGTCCTTTAATTTTAACAAGTGATAGAGGTACACACTTTCTCAATGAAACGCTCAGGATTTTGTTAGTAGAATTTATGGTGTCCCATCACAAGACTACCACCTATCACCCTTAAGTAAATGGAGCTACTGAGACATTTAAAAAATACTAAATCACACATTGAATAAGATATATGATGTTGGAAGACAAGATTGGGATGAAAAACTATTATTCATTCTATGGGAATATAGGACAACCTACAAGAGGTTGAACAAGGCCACACCATTTAAATTGGTTTTTGGCATGGAGGCTATTTTACCAGTTGAATTCATGTTGCCATCATTATGTATAGCATACACAAGAGGGTTAGCTGATGAGAAAGTGTTGGAAGAAAGGATTGATAAGTTGATGTAGTTAGACGAAAGGCGATCACTTGCTAGATGGATTCAGAAGATAGAAAAATAAATAAAAATGCATGGCATGATCATCATATCAAGAAAAAGAAGTTTAAGGTTGGGTAGATGGTGTTTTTGTATGATTCCAAGTATTTGCGCCATCCTGGGAAGTTGAAAGTCCATTGGTTAGGACCCTATATCATCTCGTACATTCTTGATTCAAGTTCTTGCCAATTACAAGTGCTAGATGGGACGAGATTACCAAGTCATTTCAGTGGGAGTAGGCTTAATCCCTACTATAAATAATTCTTCATGATGTTTGTAATAAGGTATTGTTGCCAATTAGCTTAGAATTTCCCTTTATACTTTTCTTTCTTGTGTTTCCCTTTCTCGTTGTTTGTTTCCTTCTTTTTGTTTTATTTTATACCTTGTGCGCCAATAACCACATTATTTTTCCAATGTTGTGTATGCACAGAGGATCACACATCTATTTTAGTGTGGGGTGGAGTAATTCAAAGAAAAGTATAGGCCTACAAGTACAAGTTTAGTGGCCTAGTAGAAGGAAGCGCGTAAGGTTGTGAAAGTGCGTGAGGAAATGGTGGATAATGAATTATGGTGTCAAGGTTGTAATAAAGACCATGTACAAAGTATGAAGAGTGTAAGAACAACATGAGGTAGGTGAGGGAAAAAATTAGGTAAAGGAAAGAAGAAGTTCCTTCAGTGCTAAAGACGTGCACATAAGATTCTTCGATTAGATTGGATTTTTGCACGCCTAAGGTTGTAAAGGAATTTTTCATGCGGGATTGTGTACATGGGTAAGGGAACTTAAAGTTATCTTAGTGGAAAAAGATTCATTTAATGTTAAATTATGTTGGTAGGTGGCATAACATTTATTTTTGGAGGGAAGCAAAACTATAAATATAAGGTCGAGCAATTCATTATTCTATCTTGCTATTACAATGTTGAAGTGATCTTGAAAACTAGGGCATCCAGAGAGAAATTTGTGAGAAGAAATAAGAATCGAGAAATCTAAGAGTGTGAGTAGAGTGGATATAAAACCTAGAAGGAAGGAGTACACAAGTGTGAGAGAAGGTTGTTTGTGGTGCACCTTCTTGTCTAAGGTTTTCCTAGTTAGGGTTTGGTAGTTAGGGCACAAAGATAGAAGGATTTATTCCAGGAGTTGAGCTTTCTGGTTGAGTTTTGAGAGTATTAAAGTAGCGAGAGAAAGTAAGGAGTTTGTAGTTTATGCCGATAGAAAGCATGGCACCCAAGAAAGAAACTATTTCACTAAAGAAATCAAAGGGAAAGGGCAAAGAAAAGAAAACCATTACCGTCGCGATCTCAAATGAATAATGGTATGCATAAATGCAATACCCAGGATGGATTATTGATAGGAAAGGAATGGGTATCACATCTAAGAAAAATGACTATGAGAAATTATAACCATTGCATGAGAAAAAATGTAAAGGGAATGGCTCTTGAGTTGGTATTACTAGCTAATAAAAGGACACGAAATGGGATGCCCATATACAAAGTGATGAAGTGAAGCTCAAATTGGAAAAATTAGGGTTATTGCAACTTAATGAGTTTCCTTACTTTGGTAAGACCGAGAAATTTTATCAATGGTTGATGTCACGCGTACATGAGAATGACATTTTTTTTTCAAGGCACAATATGTGCATAACATGAAAACTCGATATCCAAGTTCACGGGTCTTATTTATGAAGAATAGAGTATACATGATTATCTAAGAAATAAGGATGCTATCAAGGAGACTGTAGCAGCATATGAATACAAGAAGGGTTCACAATACTTTGACATCAAAGAGATACCAGAACCTATTATGAGGATGACCTTGCATTTGGTGACCAAGCTCAATGATCAAGAATGATGGATGTAAGTGAACAAGGCATGGCTAAATGTATGCCAAAGGATATCAAAGGGAACCATCTATAACTTGTCTTCTTTCATCATGGATGAGATCATAAGTAGCGCACGTAGGAGGGAGAAAATATATTTTTCTGTAAATTCCTCCTCACCATTTTCTTTTCAGAAATTGGAGTTCTAAATGGTCCGAAATGTTTGTTTGGGAGTATCAAGATGAGGATCCCTCATCCACAAAGAGATTTTTAAAATACACTTGTGAAACCATGATAGTCACTCACAAGGCATGCCTAGAAAATTCATATAAACGAATGTGTGACGCATTCAAGGTAGAGTGGAGGATCCCAAAGTAGTTTCCCACACTTGTATATGGAGACAAAAAAATTTAGTATACCAACATTTCTGCATTGATGATTTAATTTAACAAATGGGACTAAGGTTCCATGGTGCAAGCTACCCTTCTCCTTCACCATGCAATACTTCTAGGAAGGGGTCGATAGGTTCAAATAATCTAAAATACTAAGGTTTAACCTTAGCGAAGTAGAACAAGACCACCAAAAGATGTGTAGAAATCCTGTGTACCCTAAAAATCATACGTACTTGGAGAAGTATGTCTCCCATAAGGTTCAAATGATGAAACCAATAACACTTCCAATAGTTGGAAGGGCTACAGCAAGGATATACCTTCACATAAGGCCAAAGTTTGAGAAAGGTGTATACCTAGAGAATGTTTTCTTCATCCTAGAATACCCCACGGGAATAAATAAGGTTACGCTGAATAAGAGAGAGAGAGAGAGAGAGAGAGAGAGAGAGAGAAGAGAGGCAAAGAAAGCATCAAGTTTGTAGATTGCACAATCAATGGACGCACCTAAAGTAGTTGTAAAGGCTAGCTCTTATGTGTAGAGAAATAATTTTCCTACCAAGCAAGGCCCCCATAAGAAGAGGCGTTGGAGCATGAAGAGAACCTCACCCATGAAGAGTCACTGATGAAGAGGTCACCTATCAAGGAGAAGGAAAGAGAAGAATCTCATGTACTAAAATCTCTAGTAAGAAAGAAGCAAAAGGTGATAGATGAGGCAAAATCAAAAGAGATGGATATTCTATATGCCAACATCGGTGGCAGGGGATGATGACAGACTTGAAGGAGGTGAAGTCCATCCGTCTATGATATACATGATTTTTAGGAAGAAAGAGATGAAGAAGAGTATAATAAGAAAGATGAGGAGAAGAATGATGAGGGTCAAGGCAAGGGGGTGAGCGAAGAAGTAAGCACCAAGAACTAAAGAACCCTAAGCCTCACCAAGAATCAAGTAGAGACATACACAGAGAGAGAAGTGGAAGGCACCATTAAGAATTTGGTAGAACAAGACTTGGAGAGAAGTGAGGATGAGATTCTAAAGAAGATGTAAGAAGAGAGCGTTGGGAAGGAGTATGGCAGTATGGGTGGGGATCCCATATTGGCAGTGAGCTTCCCAAAATTTGTGTATATAGGTGCAAAATGCATAGTAATGGAACAAGGGTAGCGAATGGGATACATTAATGATCCTAACAAGGTGTTATGTGTGTGCTTCTAGAGCACCATACCAACAAAGAAACTCCTAGCTATGTCATTGTTTGAAAAGAAGGTGGGTACCTGGGGACAAGAATGATTTCATTATGGGTGTTCTAGTCCCATGTGGATGAACCAAAGATTGAGGTAAGTCAAAGAGTGCTAATGAAGGTGGTAGATTAAAAGGAATAAATTTGTTGGTGAATGCTCAGCAACTATCAAATGAACATGTTTGTAACGTGCTTAATAATGTTTCATTCTAAATTGAGGCTAGAGTGTTCAAGAGAAATGATGGAGTAAGATTCTGGAGGAAGAACTGGAGAATAAAAAGAAGGATCTCATGGAGAAAATGAAATACCTAAAGAAAGAGGAGCTGATCGGTGCTCGGTTGAGGTGTGATTTGAAGAAAGAAAAATCTAAGGTGCCCAAAGTCTCTAAGAAGGTGGAGATGATTAAAGATGTAATTGTCCTGAAGCAAGCCACCCCGATTTAGTGCCACTAGATCAAAAGTATGAATCATCCTTGCAATTTCTAGAGGATCTGACTCACATTATCATAATGGAGAGGTGACCACTTTCTTTAGAATCTATAGAGGAGGCACAAGTGTGCCAAGAGAAAGAAAACAAGATGAAGGTTATTGAGATTTTGGCTCGATACACTAAGCTTCTTGTAGAAGTAAATGCCATCGCGCAAGTCGTTGAAGCTTTATATGAGAAATGCACCGATAGGGATAAAGTAGTGAGCATCTTGGTTACCACCCATGAAATGGAACTCAAGGAATTCTAAGAGAAAATAATGGGAATAGGGTAGAAAGAGAAAAGATCATGGCGAGGTGGAAAAAAATAAGAAGCAATCAAGACCCCGTGAGGCTTGATTAAAATCTGGCTCAAGGAACTATACCCACAGAACACCCGCAAGATGGAAGCACTTGAGGTCTTGGGAAAGAAATTGGAGGGTATTGTCAACACCATGAGTGCCAAAGGGGAGGAGCTGATTTTTGAGGAAGTGAACGCCTTGGTAGGTGACCTCTGTCGAAGAAGCTCGAACGAGGTCGACGCTTAGGGGAAGTTAGAATCAAAAATAGGAAATGATATCCCTCTCCTTCTCCACCAATAAACAAGTTCCCCATTCTTTCATTATTTCTCTCAATTCTTCATTCCTTTATTCTTTCTTCCCAGCCATTGTAGAGCCCACCATTCTTTATTCTATTGAATAGTGTTTCCAAGGATGGAGAACATGAATAGTGTGGAGTGATGTTGGGCCCCAGATATTAGACAAGTACAAGAAGGCACATGGGCACGTAGGACCTGTTCAAGAAGGGTAAACATGGTTAAAGGCATGCAGGGGAAGAGTTCTAGAAGGGTTTTGCGAGAATGCACGACACACGCGTGCAAGGAAATACAAGTTTTGGACTTAGCCATATTTAACATCCCAAGAAGCACACGAGAAAAGTGTGACCCTTGTAACATGAGAGTGGATAAGGTGCCAGCCTAGTGACTGTAGGATATAAAAGAGAATATTCCATGTATGCGATGAAAGGTTCTAGAAGAGCATCATTGCATAGAGTGGAGAGCTCAGATGAAATGAGGAATGCCCTATTGGAGGACCACTTGGACACTTGGAAATTGATCTATTACCTCGGAAGGCATGATAGCAGAGGTAGAAAATATATATATTGAGGTGCGTGGATGGTAGAAAGGGAAATGGGTATGTGTGCTAAGGTAAGATAAAGAGTGATTAGTGTGGTAGACTAGTGGAAGAGAGGTGAAGCTCTGCAGCAATATAATGAATAATTCTATGGGCTAGGATTAGAGAAAATATAGTAGTGATGGCATATTTAGAGGGATGGGTCTGCATTCTTCTTTGTAATGTGATGAACATAGTGTATCTCGATGCATGAATTAGCTTGGCATTGTTATATGAGGGTATGTTATTACTCCAATGGGTGTAATTTAGATTATTGAACATGTAAATATTAATGGAAGGATCTGTTTTAAGGCATATATGTGTTCATGAGTATAGTCTTTATGCATTTCCTTGGGATATGAATAATTTCCATATGCTCTTGTTATTTCTCTTTACGGATGCAATGAGATGACAACTCATCCTAGGTTTTCATAATAATGCAAGGTTCTTTTCTATTCACTTATACTTGAATACTTCTCATGATATAATGCATTCTCACAAGACTCACATAAAGGAGATACTTGGTGCCCGCACATGCCTCGGGTGAGCGCCCAGTGCCGCTAGTTGATAGGTCGGCACACATAGGATTAGACTATTGGTCTAAGAGTATAAAAATTGGATACATATCTCCTTGCCTCAGTGATGACCATAGTGAAAATGGCCAAAGTTTTGTATGGAAACTTTGGTGACATAGATATAGTAGCAAGCATATTAGTTTCTACCCATGAGGCGGATCTGAAGGAGTTTCAAGAGAAAAAAATGGAAATAGGGAGAGATAAAATATTGGCAGAGATTGAGAAGAAGTCAGAGGTGATCAAAACCTTGAGGGTTTTGATTAAAAATAAATTGAAGGAATTATATGCCCAAGTCACTCATAGGATGGATGCATTGGGTGACCTTAGCAAGCAAATGGAAAACATCACAGATAAGCTAAATCCTAAGGGAGATGAACTAAGTGTTAATGAGGTTAGCGGGTTGGTTGGTGATTTACTTAAACATATGTAGGTTGAGGTAGATGTTTGGGATAAAATTGAAGCATCCATAAAAAGATACTTCCCACTCCTCATGCAGCAATAGTAAGATCCCTCTATTATTCCATTTCTTTATTGAATTTTAGATTATTCCATTTCTCCTATTCTTTATTCTTTGGTGAAGGAGAAAAGTGTTTCCAAGGATGGATAACATGCATAGTGTGGGGTAATTTTTGGCCCTAAATTGATTAAGTCCCAAGGTAAAAGGAGTGTGTACGCACAAGTCAAGTAAGTAAGAAGGTGCTTAAGGAAAGTCACGTAGGAGAAGATATTGGCACACAAAAGCGAGAAGGGTTTGGGGTACTTAGCCGCATTTTGAATGAAATTTCATAGGAAAAACACATGAAGGCCCAAGTAGGCATGATAAATGGATAAGATGCTAGCCTAGAGCCTTAGAGGTCAAGAAAATAATATTCTACACAGAGAATATTCCCAGGAGGATCATTATAGTTATTGGAAGCCTTTGTAAGCTGGCATAAGTACTTGATCGATCATGGAGGACCACACTTCCACTTGGCATTTAATCTGCTCATGGGTGAAAACTATGGTGCTAGATCTAAATCCTATTTAAGGGAGTGCTTTGGTCTGAAATAAACAAAGAGAGTAATAATGAGAGAGTCAAATATGTATTGAAAGAATGATGTTACTAGTAATATATGTATCCACTCAAACCGAACAAGGGTTGTAATGGGAAAGTATAGCTAGGATATCTATTCAGGGTAGTTTTTAGGGTTGGAATATTATTTCATGATGCTTATGGTCTGAGACTACCCTGTTTGATGTAATATGGCTACTGTAAATGGATTTAATCAATATATGGAGCTCTATTTTGTGTATTTGTGTTTATAAAATAAAATTTAGTGTTCTTTTATGTGATTCTTGGTTTAGATCTGTTTCCATTATGTTGTTGTGATGCTTATGCTTATCTCATGGAGTATTTATTCTTAAAAATAGATCTACTACATCTTTATTAGATTAAAGGTATGTGTTCTTATTCTATAAACCCTACCTCCATTAATGGAAGAACATTGTCACAAGGCTCACATAAAGGAGGGGCTCAACACCCACGCACACCTTGGGTGAGCACCCAACACTTAGGTGATGAGCTAGTTTTCTTGGGGTTAAAATAAGCATTAAAGGTAAATGAGACTACACAAAATTAGTTCATACACCTCAAACACCAATTATGCTTGTAGGTGGTTGTTACACAACCATCGTGGTGATTACCAAACTACTACTATATGAAAAGAAATGGTTTTGTAACCATCACGTGGGTTTCATCACTTCCACACAGTCGTTACACGAAAAAATGGATTTTTTCATCATTTGAAGAAGTCCAAATCACTTTGTCATACTAAACTAACCATTTTCAAAAAAATGAACATGTTAAGGGTATGTACTTGTAAGTTTACAAAAGGAGAATATGTAGAATTGGGTATTTCTAGATCTTTTTTTGGATCACTAACCCCCTATGAGTGCCCTCGTATATATTGATACAAAGATATTTGGCTAAGAATAGAGTATATAATGTACCCAATGTGGTGGTAGTATGATTTATTGTTATGGTGGTATGATTTATTTCTCTTTATTTGTTTGACTAAACACTTTCATCCCTTGAAAACCTTTGAAAATGCTTGAAGTGAACTTTCTCTTGTTAAGACATGGCTCTAAGACCTTTATAGATCTAAAAATAGATTTGGAAGTGCCTAGTTTATGTAATTCTCATCTTAACTTATAATATACTCTATCATCATGTAAATTATAATGTAAAAATGGTTGATTCAAGTATGAAGGTGATCCAAATAGGTTCTAATGACAAGGTCAAAAATTTATGTTTCTTGAGAATGAAGTTTTTCATTGGTTACAAAAACCACATAATGGTCGCGTGAAGGTTTTGTAGTAGTTTCGTCCCAATGCTATGAACATATTGGAGATGAATGGTGGAATATTTTTTCTCTCCTCCTATGGAGTTGTTTCACTTCCTCCTTCCTTCCTAAGAAGAGTATTTATAAATACAATTGGAAGAACATGTCTAAAGTAGTGGTTTTGGGTGAATCCAAGCATGAGTGTGAAGAGGAAAAAATATTATGATTGTCTAAATGTCATTGTTCTTTTTATTAATGATAAGATTATGATTTGGGTCTATTTTTTTCTCTAGCATTTGAGTTCTACCTTGTTAAGTTTTGTAAACAAGTAAATAAAAGTTATAGATGTATGAATCTTTCATGAAGGTCACACAATGGAAGTGAACTTTTATTTTTTTAGAGAATTTGTTGGAGTCTAGTAATTAATACGTCAAAATTTCATACGTGTTGGAAATTCACCTAGACAAATGCCTAAGTGCTCACCCGAAGAACATGTAACCTACTAGGTTCCTCCTTTGTTCACTTGTTAAGATGTGGTTAGCATACTTAACCATTATAAAATGAATGAAGATATAACACATTATAGCAATGAAAACACATATAATAAAGAAATTAATCAATACAGATCATTAACATCATCATTTTAATTACTACTAAACATAACACTCCATAATTCATTCTATTACATAGCTAAATTATTAAATCCCTAATTTGGTTATACCCATGCATGCATTCATAATGGTCATACTTACAAATTTGATCCTCTCTCATAGTAATCACACTTAATATCATTACAAAATAGTGCAACACCTATTTATATACAGTGGTGACTTTCCCTTCACCACTTACATGCGTTAATAATATAATATAATATGTCCTAAATATAATTTGCATGTTCTAATTTAACTCTAGATTGAGCTATAAATAGCTTGGTCTTATCCATGCTTTATTCCTATAAATAAATATCTTCTTTTGCATGTGATTTACCTTTTTCCTCCCTTATTTCTAGATATTTCTTACATGCTATGTGATATGTTTTTTTCTTCCTATTTTTAGCCTCATCTCTTAAATCGATAAGTTCTAAAAACCCTATTGTGTGTACATGCATACCTTTACATGCTAACATCCTTTTTTTTGTGTAAAAATTCACACATTGAACCTGTCTTCATTTCTTGTTCTTGTGTGAATACTTCAACGCATCCCTTTTGGTCCTCGGTTCTTTCCTTCCTATTACTTTGTGTGCTCCTGCACACAGCTTGTAACTTCCATGCATGGCTAGTATTTACCCATATCTGCAAGCGACATTACCCCACACTACAATTATTTTCCTTCCTAAAAAATAAAATGAATCAAATAATAACTAATCAAAGAATAAAATAATCCCTTGAAGAATAAATAATAAGAGGTAATCACCCCAATCAATCAAATAATTAAGAATTTGCATGTACGCCAAATTTTAGGCCTTAGGTGGTGGGATAAGTTTTGGAAACTCTCTATTAATCAGAAATTATAAATCCTTCTATGCTTTGAGATCCTTGGCAGCCTTTTCAGGTGTTTCCTCCACAATTATTGGCACCTCCTCCAACGTTATCTCATCTACCTTCTCCTTAAGCTCTTTGACCACCACATGTAAGCCTGAGGTAATACCTTTAAGGGTATCCATTTTCACATTACTAGAAGGTGTACATTTTTAATCCTCTCTTCAAATGTTTCCTTCAAGGCTTGTATAATTTCTCTCTTTTGCACAACCTCTTTCATAACTTTTTCACGCTCTTCCTTATTAGTCTTCGATGTATCTTGTATCTTCTTCAACTTTAGCTCTTCACTTGTAGTGCATGCAATAAGTATGGGATCAAATTCATGGCCATCATAAAAAAAAATATCTGACCATCTGCACACCCTCCTTCACTTCCATAATTAGTGCCTCATACTCTAAAATATTTTCCTCCACCTTTTTCCTTGTTATTATTATTTATTTTGGCCAGTTCTTTGTTGATTTCCCTATCCTAGTCTTAAATTTTATCAACAACATTCAAACCATATCTTCCAAATACTCCAATTATGTGGTATAATCTAGTTAATCTTGGTCGACCAAATATGGGCACATACACATAATACTCACAACTATATCTCGTGAATTTTTGTATGCGTTGATCATTATCTTCTTTTTATCCTTCAAATACTTAGTGAGATTTTTTTTTTATCCTTCTTCTTGAAATGCTTCTAAAAGTTTCTAATTATGGCCTCTTTATCGATATTTCATCTCCTACCTTAGCAACTATTTTTTAATGCATTACAAGACTGCTCATTTTATATATTTGTGGATTTGATCACAGAGAACACCTTTCTCAGCCCTTCTCCAGCTTCATCTTTAAATATGGTTCCCTACTTACCTCAAACTCAGGCTCATCCATGTGTGTCTACTTACTCCATGAAATAATCTTCTTGGTATGTGAAAGGGCCCTTTCTTTATATATCATTTCCCAATCGAACAGTCCTATGTTGGTCTTGAACACTTAAACCTAGCCCTTAGCACTTTCGAGGGTCATTGATGTAATACATCGGAGTGCCTCTAGGATTTTTCTTTGCTTTCTCCCTTCTCTACATGGATTCTTCGAGGTCTCCTACATAATATTGTGTTTCTCCCCACTCGATTCTCCTACGGTTCCTTGATCTTCTCCAATTACATTTTCTCCATCACCCTCTTCTTTCTCTCTATCTCATTTGGGATTCTCTTTTCATGCATCATGCATATCATTTTCATACTCTCCTTGGTGAAATTATTTTCTATGACTTCCCTTTTCCTTTTCATCCTCCTCTTCTTCATTCAATGGAAATTCTTCCTATTCCTATAGTGGCTCTTCATCACACACTATCTATTCTTTAAGAACCTTTTTCTCCAAGTGTTCTTCTTCTTCCTTGATGCCATACACTACTCGTCAGAGATTCTTCTTTGTTGGGATAGGATTTTCCCCATTGATGGAGACTCTTTATGTTAACGTGAATAACCCGCCTTGTGATTCCTTTGATGCATCTCCTTCCACATGTTATGCTTTAATGTTGAATCATCTTCTTTTATTATTTCTCCTCCTCTTCAGAATATCCTCATGCTTATGCTTGGTGACCCCCACTATTTGCTTATTCTTCAAAGGTTTCGCATCTTAAGTCCATGCACTTTGATATATATTACTCCGATATTCAATCATAGATAGATATACACCCTATAAGCATGCTTGCCCCCTGCCAAATTCATGGGTCTTAGGTCTCTATTATTTTTATCCATGGTATCCACATATGTTACCTTAGATGGATACACATATTTTTGTCACAAAGTGTGTGGTAGTCATCATCTACCTCGTTTGCATTATATTTTAAATTTTGTGCCTCTTTTATGTGGTTTATGGAGGCCTACGCTTATTTTTATGCCTATAAATAGTAGTTTACACCATGGCCCCATCTCTTTGTTACTTAGCATAAATCGACCAAGGTAAAAGTGTTGTAATATCGCAAACTATGTTTGGCTATCCAAGAGTGTAGGAAGTTCTATTGGAATGTGTCATTCATTTTCAAATGCATCACACATCTATCTATACCATTTTCGATCTGCACCTAGTATGGGCTTGAGATCATGCCATCATAAGAATACAAATAAAATATCTATGTTGGAGACTTATTCTCAATTGGATAGACACAAATTTTATTTTCCAGGCCATCAAGTACCCCAATCTCTCATAATATAATCAAAAGAAGGATATCACCGTAAGTGATATTCTTTCCTCTATCTACTTAGTTCTTGGAATCCTCTATAATGCTTTTAGATATGAACAAGACAATGTTATATTATGTCTTTTGTGACATCTTATGTGTGATATGTAATAATTTCCTATTTACCTCTGTCCAACACTCAAAGGTTCCTAGCTTGTAGCTCATAAGGTACATGACCACTCAGTACTGGATCGCTTATGTTCACAATATTGAACATGCGATTTCCTTGTTATTATTAGAATTTAGTTTTTATAGCCTCCACCATGTCATCATCACCCAAATCTACCCTAATCTCTGCTCCACTATTGCGTAGTCTAGTAATCCTTCTAATCAAATCTATAATCAAGCGCATTATCCTACACCAAACTTAAAATAATCTTCATCCACTCTTGACATGAGCCACTAGTATAAGCATGCCGAATTTCCAGAAAAAACAATTCATATAGATGCAAGAATCCTACACTCTCAAAATTCTTTCATACTATAAACAACTTGACAAACTATTATATTTCTCTTTGCATTACAAGCGTTGGCATGTACTTTTATTGAATGAGGTGTGTTCCCTTGATTGTTGAAAATAATTCTTGTTATGGATAAATACTTTATACTCTTGGATGGAAATGATATGGCATGCAAGAATCCATTTTCACTTCTTATTGTTAAGCTGCAATCTGATTTTGAGAGTTGTAAACTTATCTCTTTTAACTGACTCATCCTTGAATCAATTTCAGTGATCCAAGGAATGTTTTAAATCTTCCTAACGAACTGAATGGTAAATTGACATTCATTAGTTTGAGAGACATAACAGACTATACTTTTTTATTTTACAAATTTTATGGTCTTGTGTGAATGTACCTTCATTCAGTTGTATGTTTGTGCTTGGGTCTTTGGGATTGATCTCTACAGGACATTAATGGTGTAAACAAAATATAGTCTACTTCATGACTATGAAGGGGATCAAAATCCTAAAACTAAAGGATTATCCTAACGGTATCCTAAACTAGGTAAGAGCACCTACTTCCTAGCTATGTCTACTTATTTGGGTTTCATTCTAACCTAAGATTCTTATTCTATTTTGTTGGAATGGCATCCTAACCTAAGATCTTGTGCCAAATGAATAAGGGAGAGATTACTAAAGTAATGCTAGGATATTTAACCTAATTAATAATACTAATGGTTGTGAATTTTATCTAACCTAAGGTGGAAATTACCTATGGAAATTTTTTAAGACCTAAGGTAATTTATTGTTAGATTTACCTAAATTTTGGGAAATCTATCCTAAACTATTAAAAAGGGAACCTAAGGGTCACATGACACTATGGAAATGGTTCCAATGGCATTTAATTTATTTGATTAGGTTAAATGTATGGAGGTACAACCATTTTTGAAAAATATAGTTAACTTTAGTGGAGACATACGTGGAGGCTTCACTAAAGATGGAAATGCATGTTAAATTAGAAATGGCATTCACCAATTTTGGGAGGTGGTGGCAAGGAGAGATAAGTGGGAGATTTGGGAGTAATGGCATTAATGGACCTCGGTTTTGGTGTGAAAACCATCTTGGAAACAAGGGAGGTGGATTTGTGGGAGGTTATTTGTTCTTGCATGTCTAGTAAATTTTTCTCTACATGGAGCTATCTGGTTCTTTGAACAGCGGTTTGACTTCTACTTTGTGGCTATTTTTGGTTTCTCTCGTCTATTCTTTTATCAAAGGAATGTAAATAAGGTATTGGAAGAAAATTTGTTTGGTTTTGATCTTTCATGAAGAGGAAAAAGAGTGGGAATCTTGACTAGAAGTCTCCTTAGAATTAGCAGGGGGAACTATCGAAATGATAGGTTCTATCCATTTAGTTTTCTTTCTTTCTTCTAAGTGATTCATTATAACAATTATTATCTCATGAGATATATGTTTGCATGATTTGTGTAGTTAATTAATTTCATGCTTTTTTGAATCTCTATGGTTTTTAGGATATAAATCCATTACAAAGTAATGTTAGCTTTTGGAAAATTTGTCATGCAAGTTTAATGGTGACATACATGTGATACTTGTGTTTGAGCTTTGTGCATGTGAAACTTGTATTCAAATCTTTGTATTTCATTCTGAAACTTATATTCGAGGCTACTGTTGTTCTGAACTAGAATTCATTTCTTCATGTTTGTTCTAAACCTTTATTGGAGCTTTGTGTTTGTTCTGAGCCTGTATTGGAGCCTTATGTAGTTTGAAGCTTTTGTTAGAAGCTTCATGTTCGACACTATACTCATATTAAATACTCATGTGTTATAAACTTGTAGTCGAGTTGATGTGTTTGGTTCTACACTTGTATACTCTGATCTTTAGTTTTACTCGTATTTAAGGATTTGAAACGATTTGAACTCATTTATAGACTATCCGATAGAAAGAAACTTGAGAGATTAGTTTTGGTTTGAGTTGATTGGGTGATCTCTTCGATATATTTCTCCTTTTAGCTTCTTGTTGGAATGGTTGTGGTACTTCTGTTTTTGGATACTGTACCACCTTCTTTGAACTTGTAAGGGCATGTGAATATGGAGGATAAACTTCTCTCCTTTTCTCTGAGAAAACCCGTGTCTTGTGGAAAGATTGACTGTTTTATCTGAAGGATTATTAGACTGGAAATTATATCTTGTTGTGGGTTTGGTTTGATATAAATTTTGTTTGGAGAAGTCATTAACAGTTTTGAGGTTTATGGAAATGCAGTATGCATTCTCCTTCTTGTGATCAATGTTTGAAACAAATACCTTCCTTGTCACAATATTTTTAAATGGAACTTGGGAGTCTTTGTTGTGATTTTGTTTCAGTCATGTTAGTGGTAAGATTGGGTCATTACTTAACTTAAATGTTTATTGGGTTTTCTTACTCTCTTCATATCTTCTTAATTGATTTCTAGGTTTTATTAAAAAGATGAGTTGAATACCCTAGTGTACTAAATTTTGTATGGAAGGATACATTATCTCTAGTTTACATTTTTTTATAATCATTCTTTTGGATTACGAACTACTTGCTCTTTTGTATTGAGTTGTTGAATCCTTGTAATGGGATTTAATTATTTTGAGTTCATGAGTACTTCTAAGCTTGTTTAGCTTATACAGTTTTGGGTTTTCTATTCCTTGTTGGATTCAGTGAATGAATCTCTGGTCTTTTAAAGAGAAAGGAGTATGTCTCTTGGGGATAGTATATTGTTTTTGACTTTGTATTGTGTAATTCATTCTAAGAATTGAATTCCAACTTTTGTTTAATGAATGGGAATAGATAAACCAGGTTGGTAAAGATTTGTAAGGAAACTAGAAGTGTGCTTTCTTCTAACTGTGTTTTTGGTTTTGTGTTCTATCTTGGTAACTAGTTAAAGAACTTCTAAGTTTGAAATAGAAATGGGAATTCATTTGATAGTATAAATGAAATGAATTATTGATTGCACCTTTTCTTTTCTAATTGAGGTCCCTTTTTTTTTGTTGTTTGAATATGTTCATTTGATTGAACTTCTCTGTATTTTGATTCTCTTATGAGATAGAAATTCCTTTATGGATTATTTGGTCTACATTGTACAAGTCATTTATTGTAATGGTGTAAAAAAAATAGTGAGTCGATTCTATTGAATAGAGAATGTAAACTTGTTTTCACCGCGCTTGTTTGATGCCCGATTGATTTGTACTTCTTTTAGATTTGGTATTGGAAGGTTTACTCTTTTACACCCTATCTTTTTGAATCCCCTTTTTGGATAGATTTAAGAAGATTTTAACCCTGTGTGAAGTCTATCTTTGATTTTGGAACATGTGGTTCAGATCTTTGAATGATAACTTCTAACATGTAGTGGTTAGTTAAGACTTACAGGTAGACTATTTGGATATTCTATTCCTTCATGGATTGATTTGGAATTCTTGTTAGGTGTTGTCTCTTAATGTTTAATCCTTATATTATTATCCTTGAACTAAGCGGTTGGGTGAGTTCTAAACTCGTTTCTATCTTTCGATCATTAGTGAATGGGAACAATATACGTATTGATTCTTCTTCTTTTTTGCTTAAGTTGTAGGATGAATCATCCTAATATGAGCTATGTTGTATGTAACTCTTTTTACTTACTTAGTAAAGATAATTGTGTATTTATATTCTTATAGAATTATGAAACAATTGGATGACAAGACCTATTGTTTATTTTAAAGTAATTGATAGGATCAATTAAACATTATGATATAATGCAAATGTTACAGATTATATTATGCTCCTTTCTTAAAAGTAAATTCAAACTCATTATTGTAATGCTTATTTGGTTGTTATTACTTATGCTTATTTGTATCATATATTAATTATTTCATTAAAGCAGAGTTGTTTTAATGGAACAATTAGTGGAATGCACTTCACTTTAATGCTTAGTGCTTCTCATGCTCAATTCATTGAACTGACCTAGGCTAGCAATTATTGCAGATGGACATCATAAGTGATAAAAGAAGGCAAAATTTTTTATGATGCATTGGCTTATTTAATTTTGAATCTTATGGAAAGAGTTTCAGATCATTCTTGAGTGTATTGGAAAAGAAAATTTATATTCTTTTAAGATATTAATTCTGATTGACATGCAGAATGTCTAAAATGCATAGTCTTGTAAATGTATATTTATCATCATGAATTGAAAGGTTTTGAGTTGGACTCCAATTTGTGGTGTGAATTATTTTGTACATGTATGAAAAAATTAGTAGTGATATCTTGGTGGTATTCTTTATATCTAGTTGTGTACTTTTAATTTTATCAATTAATAAGTTAGATAAAGGGGATAGTACATTTCCCCCTTATTATAATGAAACTTGTTAAATTGCAAAAGATGTCGTTCTCTAACAACACAACTATAGTTTAATAATGAAATATGCTTTGGACATAAAATGTTAATCTAAAACTATAGAGTAAAGAAAGAAAGATAAAAGGAATAGTGGTTATGATCTTTAATCTTTATACTATTTTATATAAAGTAAACCTAGCTTGAATCTAGGTGGATGACACACTTGATTTGGAAAGCTAGGTTGCATTAAGAATTAAATATTTGATGTTTGCTATCCTATTTTCCAGGATAATTTCTTGTTATGACATGTTAATAAATGTTAATGCAAACATGAGTTAATGAAGTTTTCAATATCAAATTAGAATAATTGTGGATATAGAACTTAATGAATATTGGAATTAGGGTTAGGCATGGTTCATGCTGCAATCTAAATCTTAATCCAATAATAATTATGAATTAATGACCGCCAAGGGGGTATGTCCATCTTGATGAATTAGTTCTAACGGATGTTAGCACACGCTAACTACAGGATATTGTACCCTCGAGAAGTCCTTGGAATTCTCGAGGATACAATGTTGTAGTTCACATGTGGCAATACCCTTCCATATTTTTTCATCTAGATCTACCCACGTTTGGACTTGAACTTAGTTTCTCTCTAGGTTAAGTTAGTAGCATTTTTAAGATAGGCGTAGCTTTTATGACTTAGGGACCTTGGCACATTAGGTTGACTTAAGTCAACGAGTATGCCCATATAACCTAAGTCATCGTGAGCGCTTCCTATAATAAATTATGTTGCTAACTGGGCTAGGGTAAAACCTTGGGTAAGTGGACTAATGATAGCTAGTAAAGACCAATTTAGATAATAGTAGAGTGGGGTGAAGGACGTATTTTGAAATGAAAAGTATATTGTATAGGAATAGTAACATGAAATAGTATGTTGAAAATCTTTGGCCAAAGTATCACAAGCTCACTGGTTGTGTTGTCCTATCTCACCTAGTTTAAAGCAACATGATGTCGATGACTATTGGTAACACATATTTAGATAGGTTCTTTAAACAGATCACTCGAGACTCGAAATTGGGTAGGAAACCAAGTATATGTAGTATACATAAAGTATTATATACTTTAAGTCAACATGAGAGATTGATTTGTAACTGGAGTCATGGAATGATAGATCGGTAGTATACTTGAGTCATTATAGCTGCATATGGTTATCTGTTATGAGAGTTGATTGGCATGTAATGTGTGTTCTAAATGATATTTTATTTAAAACAAAGAACATTATGTTTCAAAAAAAAAAAAATCCCTTGTTTCTAAAGTCTTAAAATGGGAATGTTACATCTTGGTATCAGATATGAAGGTTACAAATCTTGGACCTATTGTGTCCATAATCTGATGAAACTTAAATTTTCTTGTTAACAGAAAATGGTTAGAACAAGAGGAAATGTTGCAAATAATCCTCCACCGAGGAAGAAGGAGCAACAACTGCCTAGAAAATTGATGAGATCCTTGCTGCCCTATTGGACACAAGAGATCATTTGGATGTACTTGAACAACAAGTAATGGGAAATGAGGAGGAAGAAGATGTTGGTAATAATAATCAGCCACCTCTTGAGGAAAACACCAATTTAGGTGTTGATAATAACAATGTGAACATACCTGATCAGCCTGAGAACAAAAAGGCTAGGCTAGCAGCTGAACTCACTAATGATATAAAAAGGATAAGTCCACCCAAGTTTGATGGCACCACATTAGAAGATGGGGCTGAGAATTGCCTCGAGAAATGGAGAAATACTTTGCAATAAGAAATTTCTCGAAGAAAATGTTATCCAAATGTGCCCCTACTCATTTTGTGGCTAACTCCATTCATCTTTCCTTCTCTTGTGCCTCGATATAATATTTTGATTTTCATTAGCACTCAAAACCTTCTAGAAATGAAACCATTGGATAGAGATTTCTCTCAGCTTTCCAGAAAGGTAAAGTTTTCCTCCTAACTCATGTAGTTTTGAAGTTATGGCTCGATGGAGTTTTTTTATGGGAAATTTTCCCCTTTAAGGCCTACAGCCAATGATATGCCGCCACGTGCCCAGGGAGGTGGTGGGAGTTGAAGGGGAACTTGGTTCTTTGCCAAGTCTTTTAGAAAAAATTCAAAAGGGAAGATTTTTTCCACAGGCCCGCCAACGAATAAAAACATGCCACGTGTCCAGGGGAGCATGTTGAAAAATTTGACTAAGTGTTGATGCATGAAAAATTTTGAAGGAAGGGCCCATTGCCCAAGAAAAACATGCCACATGTCCTATGGAGCCGGACCAAGTGAAAGGAAAAGGAGAAGTTGGATTTTTGGCAAAGTGCTTTTCCAAAATTCAAAAGGAAAGTTTGGCCATGCCCCTGCCCTAAAATTATATCTCACCACGTGTCACATGTTTTACTTGGAATGGCAGAGCACGGAGAAATTAGTAACTTTTCCCAAAGTGTTGGCGCAAAAGGAAATATTTGCCCCAAGGGCCCACAGCCAATTATATCTCACCACGTGTCCTAGAGTGGTGGAGCAAGGGGAGAATTTGGGAAATTTTCCCAAGGAAAAAATAAAGGAAAATTCAGAGAGGAAAGCCCGCTCCTTATGCGAGCCATAGAATCTCATCATGTGTCTAGATGGCACCGAAATTTAAGGAAAGAACACGAGTGAAATTTTAAGAGGGAAAACCCACACACAATGGGGTTATGCCACATGTATAGGACACATAATGTATCAAGGTGACCCATGGAAAAATCAACAAAGATGGGCCCATGTCCAATGAGCGCTTGCCACATGTCCCAAGCTCATTGGCCCTCTCAGTCAATTTGGAAAATTTTCCAAAGTGCAAAGTGAAGGAAAATAGAGCAGGGATGGGCCCATTTTCCCAATAGAAACATGCCATGTGGCACTGGAAAGGTAGAGCATGGGGAAATTTTGGAAATTTTTCCCAAATGCAAAAAAACCCAAAAATTCAAATTTTTGCCCGCCGATTTGATTTGTTTTTGACCTAAAATTTCAAATTGCCATAACTTTCGATCCAGAGCTTAGTTTTTCACGTTCTTTATATCAATGGAATGCTTGATGAAATTATCTACAAAATTCTGGGGTAACTTGTATTTTGATGGAGTCATGGAGAGAGAACATCAAAAACATTTCGGCATGTGGTTATGAAGCAGAAAATGACGTTTCAACCATCATTTTTAATGAATAATGGCTCGCATTCTCTCCCAAAGCATGGTTAAAAATGTTAGGGAATGGGTATGTAAGGATTCCATGCTGTTTTGAATTTTTTTAGGTC
The DNA here is from genome assembly GCA_018340775.1 of Taxus wallichiana var. yunnanensis. Classification (NCBI taxonomy): domain Eukaryota; kingdom Viridiplantae; phylum Streptophyta; class Pinopsida; order Cupressales; family Taxaceae; genus Taxus; species Taxus wallichiana. Next base: position 23,025,237 of record CM031239.1, on the reverse strand, counting down.
AACCCTTCCATGTTTTCTCACATTTCTCTCTCATGAGCTCATCCTTGACCTTGTAAAAGCATTTGGCTCATTTTCAAAGGGTTGAACATTTTTTTGTGTATGGAAGGTCCCCTTTCTCTCCTTACAGTGCATTTTGGTGGAATAATAGACCTTTTCTAGGAACTCTAACTTGATTTTGCCTCTCAAGTGTTGTAATGCAAGTGATTTTGATGTTAAAATAACAATACAGCCCATGATTAATATTCCATCCTCTCGATGGTTTGTTTGACTAATTTTTGATTCTTCATTGCGGATTATCGGTTTGTGCATGAGGTTTTGTTGCATTTTATGAATGCCACGTGTAAATCTACTGAGTAGTGAGAAATACTCACCACTCCTTTGGTGCATCACCTATTAGCATTAGTTTTAGTTTTTTTACATTCTCTATCTTTGTCCTTTAAAGGGAAATGGAATTATAGTAGAAATAAGGGATTTAAACCTCTCAACACATTTGTAAGTGATATATCCGATCGTGAGGAGTTGAGGAACCATTTCTAAACTAGAGATTCCTCTTCCATTTTATACAATTCCCACACTGGGGGAGAGGATTCAATGTTGTGCAATCACATTAGGATGCTTAGGATGATCAAACTAGAAATCGATCAACATCCGGGGTGTTGATTTCTGATTTGCAAAATGAAAAAAAAGGCAATATGGGAGTGTATCACTTTCCCATGAGGCATCTTCATGGTGAGATAGCTATAAGGCTGAGTTAAAATTGATGAAACCAATATCACATGGGATCAATTTAAAGATTACTTTAAGAAATGTTGATCTGCTGTAACTTTACTATGATCAGAAAATGACTAAAATTCTAGAACTTAGTTCAAGGAAAGCTAATCAAATCGAGTATTGGGAGTGGTTTACTAAACTCCTTAAGTATGCACCTCGAGTATCAAACGAAAAGAATTTCAGGATACGGAAATTCATCATGGGAATGAATTCATTATAGGAGGAGAGGTGGTTGTTCACAGCCCAACCATGATGAAGGGGTTGTTGAAAAGGCCATAAGGAGGAGAATAGAAATTGAAGGCAATTTCTACCCATAAGGAGGAAGTAAGGAAGAAAATCCCCAAATCCTCTTCATCATCTTTTTCACCTAAGAAAGGACCATGGAATAAATTTGGAATGAAAAGTAAGTTTTCATCCAATAATAATAAAGAAATAACAAAACAAACAGTTGCTAGTAATGCATGGAACAAATTTGTCAAGAACAATAATAACGGACAAAATTCCTATGGAGCTAAGAATGATAACTCTAAGGCTAGAAATAAATCCGAGCCTAGAAAGGGACCTATAGGAGGCTATTTTAATTATGGAAAAGATCATTATGCAAATCAATGCCCTTTGAAAAAGGATGATCATAATCAGCAGCACAAGACACACGTTGTAGTAGCTAACAAACAAGCTAAAAAATAGGCCACGCCCATAGAGGTTCTAGGTAAGTTATTTGGCATACCTATAACTATTCTTTTTAGATACCGGATCTAATGAATGTTTTATTTCTAGTAAATTAGCATCAAAACTAAAAAGAAAAGTGGATAAAACATGGACTGTACATTATGGAAACAATGTTGTTCATACAGTTAGTATGTGTCTTTTTGGAGCATTCCTTGACTTACCTAGTTTTTCCACTAAAGTTGATCTTTATGTTGCACCTTTGGGGTCTTATGATGTAATCATAGGTGTTAATTGGTTAGCTAGAACATAAGGCTAAAGTGGACTATTTTTGAAAAACATATTAGTTGTTTAGATGACCTACAAAAAACAACAGAGATTCAGGGTGTGAAATGTGATATTTTTGTTAGAAACTATCAGCTATGTAACTTAAAAAGGCCAAAAATAAAGGTTGTACCTTATATGTAGTAAATATTGCAAAAAAAACTAAGATAATAGTGATGTCTTGGAATGATATCCACTATTACTTCTGAAACTTCAATGACGTGTTTCTAGAAGAATTACCAAGTCTTCCACCCAAAAGGGAGTTTGACTTCACAATTTAAATCAAGCCTAGAACCGAGCCTATTTCTAAGGCACCATATCAAATGACTACTATAGAATTAGTAGAGCTTAAGGCTCAATTACAAGAACTTTTGTCTAAAGGTTTGATTAGACCAAGTGTTTCACCTTGGGGAGCACTAGTAATTTTTGTGAAAAAAAGAAATATGGAACACTTAGATTGTGCATTGATTACATAATGTTAAACAAAGCAACAATCAAGAATAGATACCCACTCCCTAGAATTGATGATCTATTTGATCAAATGCGTGGAGCATCAATTTATTCTAAGATAGATCTTTGATCTGGATATCATCAATTACGAATTAAGGATGAGGACATTCATAAAACAACTTTCAAAACAAGGTATGGACATTATGAGTTCACGGTTTTACCTTTTGGATTAACAAATGCACCTGTAAAATTTATGAATTTAATGAATAATATATTTTAAGAATACTTGGACAAATTTGTGCTCATATTCTTGGATGACATTCTCATATATTCTAAAAGCATAGAGGAACACCATGAGCATTTGAAGATAGTTTTGGAAATTTTGAGAAAGAGATGGTTATATGGTAAGCTATCTAAATGTTCTTTCTATGACACAAAAGTGCACTATTTGGGACATGTAATAAGTAAGAATGGAATTGTTGTAGATCCTTCTAAAATTGTAGCTATAACTAAGTGGCCTACACCAAAGAATGTACATGAAGTTAGAAGCTTCATGGGGCTTATTGGTTACTATAGAAAATTTGTAAATATTTTTCTAAGGTGGTTGCACCAATAACTTCTTTACAAAAAAAGGATAAGAAGTTTTTTTGGAGTGAGAAATGTGAATCTACATTTAGAAATTTGAAGGAACAGTTAACTTTAGCACCTATTCTAGTTGTACCAGATCCTAATGGAGACTTTATGGTAGTAATGATGCATCTAGGGAAGGTCTAGGAGGTATTTTGTTACAAAATGATCATGTCATAGCTTACAAAAGTAGAAAACTAAAGTTACATGAGTTGAATTATGCTCCACATGATTTAGAGCTTGTTGCCATTGTTCATGCACTACAAGTTTGGAGGCATTACCTACTTGGTAAACCTTTTGAATTAAAACTGATCATCTTGGGCTGAAGTATATTTTCACTCAGCCAAATCTAAATGCAAGACAAAGAAGATGGTTAGAGTTTTTGTCTCAATATGATTTTGACATCAATTATATCAAAGGTAAGGAAAATAGAGTGGCTGACACTCTAAGTCATGTAGGAAGCACATTTATACTCTTATAACATTGAGAACTCAGTTTAAGGATGAAGTAAAAAGTGTTATGGAATTTGATTCTTACTTTCAATAAGTAAAAACAACGCTTGCTGCAGATCCAAATGATGTGAGGTATAAAGGTTTTCACTTTGACAATGAAGGAATCTTAAGATTTGAAAACAAAGTATACATACCTTTGCTAAATGATTTAAGAAAGAAATTGTTAGCAGAATTTCACAATTCACCTTTTTCTAGACACCCTGGTATTACAAAGATGCTTTGCTGATATAAAACAACAATATTTCTAGAAAGGGATGAAAAAGGATGTTATTGATTTTGTGACACATTGCCTTGAATGTCAACGTGTTAAAGTTGAACATATGCACCTAGCCGTTTATTATATCCTCATAGCATACCGCAGTACAAGTGGCAAGTAATAAGCATGGATTTTGTACAAGGGTTACCTATGTCAAGAAATAAACATGATGTTATTTTAGTAGTTGTTGATAAACTAATCAAAGGTAGCACATTTTATTGCTTGGTAATCTGAAGGATGATTCTCCTGTATTGGCTAAAATATTTGTACATGAAATTTTCCGATTACATGGAGTACTGAATTAATCATATCTATAGAGATCCTAAAATGACATCTAGGTTTTGGAAAATGCTTAATGCAGCTCTAAGAACTAAGCTGAATTTCAGTTTGCGTATCATCCAAAACGGATGGACAAACTGAAAGAGTTAATCAAGTTTTAGAGGATATGTTACGAATGTATTGTATGGATCAGTAGTATAAGTGGGAAGAGTACCTTCCACTAGTTGAGTTTTCATATAATAACACATATCATGCCTCTCTTAAGATGGCACCTTTTGAAGCATTATACGGAAGAAAATGCAGAACCCCTATTAGTTGGGACAACATTGAGGATAGAGAGGTAATTGGACCTGAAATCCTTACGGAAATGGAACAACAAGTTAAAATGATTCATGAGCGCTTGAAAGAAGTAGCAGATAGGAAAAAGAGTTATGCTGATTTAAAGCGGGTTGACAGGAAATTTGAACTTGGTGAGAAGGTCTTTCTTTAGGTTAAACCAAAAAGAGCTCTATAACTTTTGGCAAGGCTGCCAAGTTATCACCTCATTATGTGGGACCCTTTGAGATAGTTGAAGTAATCAACCATGTAGCTTACCGTTTAGCATTACCTCTTGCTTTGTCACAAATGCATGATGTTTTCCATATTTATTTTCTTAAGAAATACGTTTCATATTTATCACATGTGTTAAATTAGAATTCCTTGCAGGTCCAAGACCTAGGAATAATCATGGTTAAACCCATACGAGTGTTGAAACTCACCATTTGTATTTAAGAAATCATGAAATAAGTCAATGTAAGGTCCAGTGGGACTAGTTTAATGAAGAAAGTGCAACCTGGGAAAACCTGGAAGATATGAAAACTACTTTTCCATATTTATTTGATCAAGATTGACTATGATGACTGATAAAAATTTGTGATTTTATCTTTATATGTCAATAAGTCTACGCAGTTTGGGCAAATAACTATTTATTTTTAAATAAACAACTATGTGAATGCTGATTTCTAGAACTTTAAATTTTGATATTATTGCAAACATATGTTAAGAAAGTGAATAAATTGATTATCCTTAATGCAATGATCAAATGAGATAATCATCGGGACGATGATTCTTTTTAGGAGGGAAGTATGTAACACCTTGGACAAACTATTATATTTCTCTTTATTACAAGCATTGGCATGTGATTTTCTTGAATGAGGTGTGTTCCCTTGATTGTTGAAAATCATGCTTGTTATGGATAAATCATTTCTACTCTTGGATTCATTAGAATGAAATGATATGGCTTGCAAGAATCCATTTTCACTTCTTATTGATAAGTTGCAATCTGATTTTGAGAGTTGCAAACTTATCTCTTTTAACTTGACTCATCCTTGGATCAATTTCAGTGATCCAAGGAATGTTTTAAATCTTCTTAACAAACTGAATGGTAAATTGACATTCATTAGTTTGAGAGACATAGTGGACTAAAATTTTGTATTTTACAAATTCTTGGTCTTGTGTGAACGTGTCTTCATTCAGTTGTATGTTTGTGCTTGGGTCTTTGGGATTGATCTCTTCGAGACATTAATGGTGTAAAAAAATATAGTCTACTTCATGACTATGAAGGGGATCAAAATCCTAAAACTAAAGGATTATCCTAATAGTATCCTAAACTAGGTAAGAGCACCTACTTCCTAGCTATGTCTACTTATTTGGGTTTCATTCTAACCTAAGCTTCTTATTCTATTTTGTTGGGATGGTGTCCTAACCTAAGCTCTTGTGCTAAATGAATAAGGGAGAGATTACTAAAGTAATGCTAGGCTATATTAACCTAATGCCTAATACTAATGGTTGTGAATTTTATCTAACCTAAGGTGGAAATTACCTATGGAAATGTTTTAAGACCTAAGGTAATTATATTGTTAGACTAACCTAAGTTTTGGGAAATCTATCCTAAACTATTAAAAAGGGAACCTAAGGGTCACATGGCACTATGGCGATGGTTCCAATGGCATTTAATTGATTTGATTGGGTTAAATGTATGGAGGTACAACCAGTTTTGGAAAAGGCTAGTTAACTTTAGTGGAGACATACATGGAGGCTTCACTAAAGATGGAAATGCATGTTAAATTAGAAATGGCATTCACCAGTTTTGGGAGGTGGTGGAAAGGAGAGATAAGTGGGAGATTTGGGAGTAATGACATTAATGGACCTCGGTTTTTGTGTGCAAACCATCTTGGAAACAAGGGAGGTGGATTTGTGGGAGGTTGTTTGGTCTTGCATGTCTCGTGAATTTTTCTCTACATGGAGCTATCTGGTTCTTTGAACCAAGCAGTTTGACTTCTACTTTGTGGCTATTTTTGGTTTCTCTGGTCTATTTTCGATCAAAGGAATGTATATGAGGCATTGGAAGAAAATTTGTTTGGTTGTTGATCTTTCATGGAGAAGAAAAAGAGTGGGAAGCTCACTTGAAGTCTCCTTCAATTGGTAGAGGCACTATCAGGCATGATAGGCTCTATCCATTAAGATTTCTTTCTTTCTTCTAAGTGATTCATTAAAACAATTCTGCTCTCATGAGATATATGTTTGCATGATTTTCTAGTTAATTACTTTCATGTTTTTATGAATCTCTGTGGTTTTTGGGATGTAAATCCATTGCAAAGTAATGTTAGCTTTTGGAAACTTTCTCTCTGTGCAAGTTTAATGGTGACATGCATGTGAAACTTGTATTTGAAGCTTTGTATTTCATTCTAAACTTGTATTGAGAGCTGGTGTTGTTCTGAAACTTGGCATTCATTTTTGTATTTCATTTTTGGTTTATTCGAGAACCTTGTTTTCAACCTTGTGTATTGGAGCCTTCATGTTTTGTTTGAACTTGTATTGGAGCTTTGTGTTTTGTTTGAGCTTGTATTGGAGCTTCATGTTTTTTTCGAGCTTGTATTGGAGCCTTGTGTAGTTCTAACTTTTGTTCAAGCTTCATGTTCGACACTGTACTCATATTCAATACTTGTGTGTTCTGAACTTGTAGTCGAAGTCGATGTGTTTGATCTGTACTTGTATTCTGAGCTTGAGTTTTACTCGTATTCAAGGATTTGAAATGCTTTGAACTCATTTATGGACTATCTACTCAAAGAGACTTGAGAGATTAGTTTTGGTTTGAGTTGATTTGGTAATCTCTTTTGAGATCTTCTCCTTGTAGCTTCTTGTTGGAATGGTTGTGGTACTTCTATTTTTGAGACTATACCACCTTCTTTGAACTTGTAAAGGCATGTGAATATGGAGGATAATCTTCTCTCCTTTTCTCTGAGAAAACCCACATCTTGTTGTGAAAGCTTGACTATTTTGTTTGAAGGATTATTAGACTGGAATTATATCTTGTTGTGGGTTTGGTTTGATATAGAGTTTGTTTGGAATAGTCATTAACAGTTTTGAGGTTTATGGAAATGCAGTATGCATTCTCCTTCTTGTGATCAATGTTTGAAATGAATACCTTCCTTGTCACAATATTTTTAGATGGAACTTGAGAGTCTTTGTTGTGATTTTGTTTTCAGTCACATTGGAGGTAAGATTGGGACATTACTTGACTTAAATGTATATTGGGTTTTCTTACTCTCTTTAGATCTTTTTAATTGATTTTTGGGTTTTATTAGAAAGATGAGTTTTGAATACCTAGTGTACTAAATTTTGTATGGAAGGATACATTATCTCTGGTTCAGATTGTTTTGTATAATTGTTCTTATTTGGATCATGAACTACTTGCTCTTTTGTATTGAGTTGTTGAAGCCTTGTAATGGGATTTCAGTCTTTTTTGAGTTCATGAGTACTTCTGAACTTGTTTAGCTTATACTGTTTTGGGTTTTCTATTCCTTGTTGGATTCAGTGAATGAATCTCTGGGTCTTTTAAAGAGAAAGGAATATGTTCTCTTGGGGACAATATATTATTTTTGGGACTGTATTGTGTACTTCATTTTGAGAATTGAATTCAAACTTGTGTTTAATGAATGGGAATAGATAAACCAGTTGGTAAAGATTTGTAAGGGAAACTAGAAGTGTGCTTTCTTCTAACTGTGTGTTTGGTTTTGTGTTCTCTCTTGGGAACTAGTTAAAGAACTTCTAAGTTTGAAATAGAAATGGGAATTCATTTGATAGTATAAATGAAATGAATTATTGATTGGACCTTTTCTAATTGAGATCCCTTTTTACTGTTGTTTGGATAAGTTCATTTGATTGAACTTCTCTGTATTTTGATTCTCTTCTAGAGATGGAAATTTCTTTGTGGATTGTTTGGTCTACTTTGTACAAGTCATTTGTTGTAATGGTGTAGAAAGAGAATAGTTGAGTCAGTTCTATTGAATAGAGAATGTAAACTTGTTTTGACCGACTACCATGCTTGACTGAGTCATACTTCTTTTGGATTTGGTATTGGAAGGTTTACTCTTTTTGCACCCTATCTTTTATGAATCCTCTTTTTGGATGGATTCGAGAAGAGATAACCCTGTGTGAGTCTAGCTTGATTTGTGGAACATCTGGTTTCAGATCTTTGAATGATATCTTCTAACATGTAGTTGTTAGTTAAGACTTACAGAGGTAGACTATTTTTGATATTCTATTCCTTCTTGGATTGATTTGGGATTCTTGTTAGATGTTGTCTCTTTAATGTTGAATCCTTATATTGTTATCCTTGAACTGAAGTAGTTTGGTGTGTTCTAAACCTATTTTCTATCTTTCAATGATTATTGTATGGGGAATAATATGTATTGATTCTTCTTCTTTTCTTAAGTTGTAGGATGAATCATCCTAATATGAGCTATGTTGTATATAACTCTTTTGCTACTTAGTAAAGATAAATGTGTATTTCTATTCTTATAGAATTATGAAACAATTGGATGACAAGACCTATTGTTTGTTTTAAAGTAATTGATAGGATCAATTAAACCTTATGATATAATGCAGATGTTGCGGATTATATTATGCTCTTTTCTAAAAAGTGAATTCAGACTCTTTAATTGTACTTCTTTTCTGGTTGTTATTACTTATGCTTATTTGTATGATATATTAATTGTTTCATTAAAGTAGAGTTGTTTTAATGGAACAATTAGTGGAATGCACTTCACTTTAATGCTTAGTGCTTATCATGCTCAATTCATTGAACTAACCCATGCTAGCAATTTTTGTAGATGGACATCGTAAGTGATAAAAGAAGGAAAAAAATTTTTTATGATGCATTGGCTTATTTAATTTTGATCTTATGTAAAGAGTTTCAAATCATTCTTGAGTTGTATTGGAAAAGAAAAGTGATGTTCTTTTAAGATCTTAATTCTGATTGACATGCAAATGTCTGAAATGCATAGTCTTGTAAATGTATATTTATCATCATGAATTGAAAGGTTTTGAGTTGGACTCCAATTTGTGGTGTGAATTCTTTTGTACTTGTATGATGGAATTAGTAGTGATATCTTGGTGGTATTCTTTATATCTATTTGTATACTTTTAATTTTATCAATTAATAAGTTAGATAAAGGGGATAGTATATTTCCCCTTATTATAATGAAACTTGTTAATTGCAAAAGATGTCATTCTCTAACTACACAACTATAGTTTAATAATAAAATATGCTTTGGACATACAATTAAACTATATGAGTAAAGAATGATAAAAGATTAAAATCCTAACATCTAACCATGTAGAGGAAGACTCTTCCTCTCTCAAAAGGAAAAAGTGGTTATGATCTTTAATCTTTATACTTTGTTTATAAAGTAAACACTAGCTTGAATCTAGGTGGATGACACACTTGATTTGGAAAGCTAGGTTGCATTAAGAATTAAACGTTTGATGTTTGTTGTCCTATTTTTGGGATAACTACTTGTTATGCCATGTTAATGAACATTAATGCAAACATGAATTAATGAAGTTCTCCATATCTAATTAGAATAATTATGGATAAGAACTTAATGAATGATTGGAATTAGGGTTAGGCATGGTTGCTGCAATCTGAATCTTAATCCAATAATAATTATGAATTAATGACCACTAAGGGGGTATGTACATCTTGATGAATCAGTTCTAATGGATGTTGGCACATGCCAACTATAGGATTGTACCCTCGAGAAGTCCTGGGACTTCTCGAGGATACAGTGTTGCAGTTGACATGTGGCAACACCCTTCCATATTTGTTCATCTAGATCTACACATGTTTGGACTTGAACTTAGTTTCTCTCTAGGTCAAGTTAGTAGCATGTTTAAGATAGGTAGTAGCTTTCTATGACTCAGGGTACCTTGGCACATTCGGTTGACTTAGGTCAGCCGAGTATGCCCATATACCCTAAGTCATCATGAGCATCTTCCTATAATAAATTATGTTGCTAACCTAGGGCTAGGGTCAAACCTTGGGCAAGTGGACTGATGGTAGTCAGTAAAGACCATTCTAGATAATAAATAGAGTGGGGTGAAGGACGTATTCCAAAATGATGAGTATGTCATCTAGGAATAGTAACATGAACAATATGTTGAAAATATTTGGCCAAAGTATCACAAGTTGTTGGTTGCATTGTCCTATGTCACCTAGTTTAAAGCAACGTGATGTCAGATGAATATTGGTAACAAATATTCAGATAGGTTCTTTAAACAGATCACTCAGTACCTAGAATAGGGTAGGAAACCAAGTATATGTAGTATACATAAAGTATTCTATACTTTAAGTCAACATGAGAGATCGGTTAGGTAACCGAGTCATGGAATGAGAGATCGGTAGTATACCGAGTCATTACAGCTACATATGGTTATCTATTATGAGATTGATTGGCATGGAATGTGTGTTCTAAATGATGTTTTATTTGTTATTAATCAGCTCTAATTCATGTTGTTTCTTATCTCTCTAGTTCATTCTTCACACTTCACACGTGTCACAATTAAACTCTCTATCACATAATGTCTTCAAGGAAAGGTAAGAATTAATTCATGTGTGCCGTATTTACAGATTTTCCAATTTCCATCTCGCTTTAATTTATCTCACCTACCACTAATTTTTCTTTAAATAACTTTTTTCATTTTATTTTTTCAAAATACATCTCCCATGTGTGCTAGTCTATAGCATTCTTGCACACCACTACTTCGCCAGATACATAAATTATTGTGTACATATTCTTACACATCATACATTATTCTTTTACACTACTTTCCTAGTAGTCCACCTTCTTATTGCCTCCCTCATGTTACACTACGTGGCTCTTTATTCACATGGTTGTTCATATGATAAATCCTATTGAATTCATTCACACCTTTAATTTATAAGAACATTTGTACCATATAAATCCATTCCTAGGACCTTCTTCAACATACTAAGATATTTTCCCATCATGCACCATTGTCTTGATCCTTCGTGCACTCTTTCATTATCCTCCTATCAAGTATGTTTCATGCACTTTCATCTACTTCACCCCACACTAAAATATTGTGTGGTCCTCTCGCACATCATTTTAACTGGATTAATCAACTCATACATGCAAATGCACTTATTAAAGAAAACAAAAACAAAAATTGAAAGGGAAATATAATCTAAATGGAAATACTACCTTATTACAAACACAAAAGAAGCTTATTTATAGTAGGGCTTCATCCTACTCCCATTGAAGTAACCATGAACATAGTGGCATGTAACTCCTGTAATTGACATGCACTTGATTCCAATATCTTTGTTAGTAAGAGTAGTCCTAACAAATGCACTTTAAGTTTCCCAGGATAGAAAATAAACTTAGAGTCATATAAAAGTGCCATATTCCCTTCTATAAAAGACTTATTATTAATTTTCCTATCATGTCAAGCGTTTTATCATTACTTTATTTATCTTCCGAATCCATCTCACAATGGCACATCTCTCATTTAACTACATTATTTTATCAATGCGCTCCTCTATTGTTTTTTCATCATCCATTCCTCCTATGTGCATAGTACATGGGGAGGGAAACATGAACCGCATGGTAAAAACTACCTCTGCGCCAAACACCAGCTTGAAAATGTGTGGCCTTATTCAACCTCTTGTATGTAGTTCTATATTCCCATAACACATCTAATACTTTTTCATCCCAATATTTTATATGCACATCACATATATTTGTCAATGTTTGTCCTATAATATTATCATAAGATTATGTAGTAGCTTTGGCTTGTGGGTGATAGGGGTAGTATTATGATGAGCTACCATGAACTCTACCAACAATATTCTTATTATATCATTTAGGAAGTGAGTTCCCTTATCACTAGTAAGGCTTAATGGATAGTTGTACCTACTAATGAAGCGTTCCCATTGAAATATTTTACTATTTCTGAAAAAAATCCTTTATAGGCACAACTTATTCCCACCTTATTAATTAATATATACATGTAATGATGTAACACATTCTCATTCTCTGCATAGTTGGTGTAATGGGTCCAACAAAGTCAATTTTCCATTTCTCAAATGGATCCCCTCTTGTAATGGGTTGCATCAACATTTCATCCTAGTTTCATAGCTTACCTCTCCTTTGATAGTGATCATATGCTTTAACAAATATGTTAGTATCCTTATAGAGTGTCTCCCACCATATTTTAGTAATTAATATCTTACGTGTTGTTGCTTCTCTTGCATAATAATCCCCTACAATTCCTTCATGCACTTTTTTTATTTATAGCTTCACACTCATACTCTAATACACACCTATAAAATAATTTTTCCCTACCCATCTTGTATAAATCTCCTCCAATGAGCTGATAGGGCACCATGTGAATGTCAATTTACTTCTTCTCTAGGGTCTTTAGACCTTCAGTGTGCAATAATACTATGATATTATATAATTCTATTAGTGTTTGGTTTAGTTTGACCAAATGAGCATCTAGCATAGTGTCCTATATGATTTGTACATCCTTGCTAGGGTTAATTCTTGAAAAATGATATGGTCCCAAATTAATCTTGTCAAGATTTAATATTACTTGAAAATTTAAACTCTTGAAACAAAAAGATCCAACAACAAATGTGCCCTTGTAAAAATGGATTGTTAACCAAATATTTTAGTGTCATGTGATCAAGTATGGAAGATAAAAGTGTTGCTAAAACATATTGTCTAACCTAGTGAATAACATACACCATTGAAAATTCTTTATGCTGTGTATTTGTCTAATATTTTTTAGTCGATGTAAACTTCCCTTCCAAAATAAATAGGATAATTGACATTTCCTTGATAGTTTGTGTTAAAATCTGCTCCAATGGTTGTACTTGAAGCATCTACAAGTACATAGAATGGATTATTTTAAAAATGGAAGTGTAAGATAGGTGCAATGGTTATTTTCTCCTTCAAAGTCTCAAAAGCCAATTATTTTGTGTGATGTGTCACCCCAATAGAATTGTCCATTTACTTTTAACAATTCTTCCAATGGCATGGAAATTTTTGCATACCCTTTGATAACCTTGTGGTACTAACTAGTATTTCCAAGGAATCTATGAACTTCAATCTAATTATTTGGTTCCTCCAACCCCAAAATGACTATAATTTTGGTTGGGTCTACCAACAATCCTTCTTTACATATGATGTTCCCAATAAAAGTTATAAATGGTTTCGTGAAGACAAACTTGTTAATATTCAAAGATATAATAAGTTTATTTCATCATTAAAACATCAATCTTCAGCAGAATAACAATGGTCTTTAACTAGTCCATACATTCAACTAAACTTGAATAAATTTATGAATAAAGTATTGAAATGCCTGCACAAAAATGCACGAGAGCACTACCGACACTTTTTCAGTCCAAAAACATAGCTATGTAAGCAAAAAATCCCCAATCAATTATAATAGTGGTCTATTATTTTTCTTTGTGCACGATCCTTAGTTAATGTTAACCTAAAAATCCATCTCGTAAAGAATAGATCTCTCACCCAAGAACTCCTTCTAGGATTTCCTCGGTGAAAGGCATGAGAAAGGGATCAATTACACAAGACGCATTTAGAACTTTGTAATCAACACAAATCCTTATCCTGACATCCTTTTTAATGTTGATAACCATTGGAATTATCCATTCTTACTCCTCGGATGATCAATAATGCCCGACTTGAGCATTTTGTGAAATCCCTCTGTCATGGTTGATATCCTTTCTTGCTTTTGTAATTGAAGTTGCAAATGTTGATAGGTGATTCTTGTTCGAGAAAGTATACTCTTTAGAACTGATTGATCATGTTTGTTGTAGATGATATGTTTTATCTTCTAAATTGGATATAGTCATACTATGACAATGCTAAATTGATATTGAATTGTTTCATGTACTCTTTATGTTGAGATTTGAAGTACATTCTATATATCCAGGTGATAGGAAGTAAATTTAGTCTTATGGGACTATGTCGGTAAGTTTCCTAAGTTGCAATATTAAAATTGTTCCTCAGTCTATTTCATTACTAATAAAGGAATAGTCATACCTTGGATCAATTGCAGTGATCCAAGGCATGCCTATGATCGATATGTTTCTTTGATCATATTTTCTAAGTCAGGTTAACACATTCTTATTGCTGAGATACCTTCATACTCAAGCTTGAATAATAACAGACCACCAAGGAATCCAAAGAACATCTAGAGGATGCATCCTTACTATGTGATCTATTTACCTTGATTTGATAAAGTTTTCTGAAGGTAATGTCATGTTGATTATGGTAAGGAACCTAACTAATCTAGATGCATTTGATTCATTTATATGATCCTTAACCTAAGATAAGGTGAATGCACTTTGGAAGGATATTAATTCCTAAAACTATCCTAAGGGATTTGACATTAATCTACCCTAATTTATGGTTGATTCATTTAAATGGGGAACCTAACCATAAACCTAACTTATGGACAACTAGAGATATCACGATTAGATAAGGTTAGATTAGAGAAGGGTGGTGGTTCCATTCCAAAGGGTACATGGTTAATTTAATTGAAATTAATGTTATTCTACCATTCTTTTTAAAAGTGACTTAGTCTTCTAAGGAATGCACCCTATTTTCAATTACTAAAAGATTGACATATTTATTTTAAAATTGTTAGTTATGGCTAAGTTTAAACAAATGGTTGGTGGGCTTCTAGGTGGCTTCGATAGGTTGAATGGTATTAATAATTGTGAGAAATGTAAGGAAAACCACCTTGGGAAACACTAAGATGGAATGGTGGAAAGGGAAAAGAGTTGGTTTCACTTTGCATTTCAATTTTTCGAGCTCTATGGCTCTACATGTTATTTTTCCATTTTTTTGAACTGGTAGTTTGATTTTATTGCACTTTTAAAATTTTCATTACATGGAGAAAATAGAGGAAGGAAATTTAATTTTGAGGCTATAAAAATGGAAGAAGAAGAGATGATGGGGTTTGGGTTAGTTATGTTATGAAGTTTTCATGGGATCTACTTGCCAAATATTTCTATAGAAGTTTGAATTTTTTTTGGAGGAGTTCAAGATCACTACCAGGAATGATAGGCTCTAACTCATTACAATACTTAGCTCTATTTAACCAATTTCATGAAAAGAACTTTTAGATTTAGTGGAAATGTTTTGAGTTTTGTTTTCATGGTTGGTTTTTGATTCATTTTTTTGGTTCATCGGTTGAATATGAATCTTCTTGAAAATTTTAGGCCTGTGACTATTTTTGTAATGACATTATGGTTATCTTTTTATTGTTTATTGATCTCAGTGAATATTGTGTTTCTTGAAATCTTAAGTCAGATTTCAATGACTCTAAGCAATGTGAATCAAGAATAGTTTATATATAGTGTTGATGGAATATTGTTTCGGGTGTTTATAATGGAATGCATGAAATATTGATGGGTTATTTACAATATTTTTAAATCTAGGAAAAGACCCATAGGCAATTGATTTAGGTGTACTTTTTTATTTTTATATTGACATCAAAAATGGCTAGCTTGTTGTTCTTTTAGGATGATTATGTACAAGCATATACCCAATTATTTTGACCATTTGATTTGTAAATCATGGTCGATGTTATGGAAAAATGTTAAATGAGTTTAGAACCCTTTTCTAGGTGTGCATTGTTTTTTATTATTTCAAACCCTTCCTTAGGAAGGATAAATTGGTTTAATGGAATGTGAAACCAATATTCGTGTATGATCTAGGTTAATTACTCTCTTATATTATGACCCCCTTTAATGGGTTAGCATTTCTGATCTTGGGATGTTCATGTCACCATTCGGAGATTTTCTCAAACTTAGTTCATCGAAATAAACCCTAAAATTCATAACTTATGATATTGTTGAATTTCTTAGTGTTATGAACTTATAATCTTTTATATTCCAAATTCACTTTTTAAGTTGCTAGCTGATTAATAGATTTTCCATTTGTTCAAAACACATCAACTAGTTGTCTCAAATTTTTCAATAAATGTGTTGTGATCTCACAAAATTTGTGAGTCCAACCCTTTATCTTTTTGGATAGTAGTCATGTTTCAATCAGTAGGAATGAATGACATTTTTCATCTTCCATGGGAGTTGATTGTTGTCGATCGATTATTACGTGAACCTTAGACTCTTTGTGAATGGCCTAGCTAGATACTATGGCGAATTTATTTGATAAATTATTAAAGACTAATTTAGAGAGAATTCAATGTTATATCATTGTTTATCAGTCCTCCTTTGGTCTTGGTTTGAATTCAATTAGTTGTTATTCGTTTGATGCGATTTCTTAATTCCTTATTTTTATTAATATTACATTGTATTTGGTTTATAAATATTCTCCTTGATTGACTAAGTATTATTAGTATTCTCTGAGAAGAGAACCTGGTTGATAGGTGTGAAATGGATAATACCTTGACTATTGTTACAAGATACATGTGATTGATAATTTGATACTTGGGTAGTTTTGAAACTTGTTGATAGTTTCTTTTTTGAGTTACAAATGTTCCTTCGGGTATAAAAAATAATTTGGCTGCTAGGAATGACTTGTTTTTACCACTAGATTAGCCTTCAATATTATTATTATGAATTGTGAAGTAAATTGTTAGAAAAAGAAACATTGATTAATGGTCTGAATATTAGATTTCAATCATAATCAATATGATTACATGATGGATATTCCAACACATTGATATTCAGTTTTTAACTTCTAGGAAAATATCCTTAAGTTGAATGTTTTTAAACTTTTTCCAGTTAAAGAAAAGGTTCATAAATGGTACATATGACATCTTTTCTTAATTTTGACATTGTGACTTTCTGGCATGAACTATTGGTTGTTCTGTTTTGGAACTTCGAACAACTTCATTGATGAATGAAGTTCCTTGGATGAAAATTGTTAGATAGAAGCATGTTGTTATAATGATTTAGTACTTATCATGCTCATTTCTCATGAACTGACACATGCTAACAATTTTGCAGATGGATTTTGTGAAAATTGAAAGGAGAAAGACTTATAGAAAGTTGCATTTATTTTATTGATGAAGTTAATTTTTTGCATATATAGAAAGTATTTTAAAAGTTTTTGAAATGATTCTGTTGAAGAACCATGAAGGCCTAGTGCCATTGTACTCTGTAATTATTGAAAATGATATCATTTGTGACTAAAATATTTATGAAATATTTTTAGTTGTTGGAATAAATTGAATTCTTCCTTTATCATATGGATTTATTGTATGAATAGAATTTGAAAGTTAATCATATTTTCGATACACTCAATGATGTTTTTCCTATATAAACCTAAGTCAAAATTTTATATGACTTATTAGATGGCTTTGGATTATAATTTGAATGGATAGGGAATTAATTAATTAAGTCCATTATAATAAAAATATAATGGTAAACAATTTGAGTATGATTCTGATATAGTTTACCTTACAAGGTTGTGACTATAATGTATTAAAGGTATTACATATTATATTTCATTCCTTATCTAAATTGAACAAAATAATGTTGGTTGAATTTATAGATGAAATAATATGTTCCGAAGTAGAAGAAAAAGGGAACTTTCTTGTACAGTTAATAGGGGCATAGTTATGATCCCTAACCTATGATCAATAATTTTATCTATAAAGTGAATTGATACAAGATTTATTTAAAGTATGAACCAATATATGGTAAAGAGAGAAGATAATAGGAATATGATAAGGAAGGGAATTAAATGATAAGGTAATCATTAATTCAACCTATTAAGTTATACAATATGATTTGTACTATTAGATGAATTTAATGAAGGAGACTAGATGATGTTCTTCTTACTTAATTCAGATTGAATTATAAGGATAAATGAATGAATGGTTAATTAATAATGAGTTCATAAACATGAATGTAGAATTGATCTACATACCTTCAATTGGTGTAAGGGTGCACTAATATTCCTTTAGTTAAAATTATTTATTGTAAAAACTTAGTTGACCCCTAGGTACGATGCGTAATGTATTTTAAAATAATTAACAATACGAAAATTAATGAAACTAATGTATTCATTAAATATGTCAATCCATTAAGGGAACTTAGTGGGATGTTGCAGTATAGTTGTTGTTGCATAGTACCCACTTAATGATGAAGGTCATTAGGTGGATACTATGAAGCAACCATTATGCCTCAATATCCCACTCAACTCCTCTAACTCAACTATCATAAAGTGGAATTTCAGTTCACTATTTTAATCTAAAATGAGATAGGAAAATAACCAAGTGTATTCATCAACTTATGTTGACCTAGGGTGACTAAACACATCCAAATCAATGTAATTAGATTCCATTATATCTATTTCTCCTTAGTTACCACAAGTAGGCTACCACATTAGCTTATGTGTGCTTTATCTATTTAGTGTGAAATATTGACCAAAATTGGTTGACATAAGTCAAGCAATTATAATCTAGATAACATTTTTGAGTGGGGTGAAATACATGTTCCCTTCAAGAGTATGTCATTTATGAATGTAAGGATGATACACATGTTTAAAAACTTTAGACAAAGTTTCAAAAACTACTGGTTGTGTTGTCTTATGTCACCTAGTCTAAGGTTGTGTGATTTCATATGAGTATCGATGTATACTCAAATAGGCTTCTTTGACATTAACACTTGATTGACCCTTAAAGGGTAAAGGAATCATATTAAACTTGGTATAGACATGAATATGATTAAACAGAGAGATTGGTTCAAAACCAAGTCATGAAATGAGAGATCATGTAGCACCATGTCATTACAACTGCATATGGTTTTCTGTTATGTGATGGATTAACAAAGGAATGTGTGTTCTAAATTATATGAATTTATAATAGTGAACATTATGATGAAAAACAAAATACCCTATTTTCTAAGTCATAAATGAGGATGTTACATTTTAGTATCAAAACTGAAAGTTACAAATCTTAGATGAAAATTTTAGGATACGTAAGTTCATTATGGGGCTAGATCCTATCACCGGTGGGGAGGTAAATGTACATAACCTAACCACCATCGAAGGAATCCTAGAAAAATCCATAAGGCAAGAGAAGAAGTTAAAGGCAATTTTTGAGCATAAAGAGGAGAACTGAAATAAAATCTCCAACACTTCTTCATCACTCGATCATGAGACAATAGACTATATGACGACATTTTAATAGTTTTAATTTGGTATAGTGTTAGATGTCGATCCTCGGATTATTGTTGAATGTGATTATATATAATGAATGGTGATTATTAGAGACACTCACATGTGGATGATGATATACTATTGACATGCATGTTTAATGGAAGTTATTCGAGACATGTGATTTTGGAGATTATAAGTAAACCTAGAAAAGGAAAAATTATTTGATGATGATATACTTGTCGATATAAATTGTAAATGATTTCGTTGATTGCCTTGGTGATTGTTGTGATTCATATGTATAGATGATTTTGTGATTTTATTATATATTCATTTTGGACATTTTGATATGGCCACAAGGCCAAAGGAGGTATTTGTGTTTTGCAGGTTTAAAATATCACAACAGACATTGGGGGATTGGAGACTAACCAAAGTGGAATTCTAGGTGAATTCGACAAGGTCACCATGGCAACTTGTTTTGTGTGTGTGTTGTATTTTGTTAGAGATTCCCATGGGGGATCATCTATACACGTTACCATGGGTTTGTGTATTTTATTAATGTGGAAAATTTTTATTGTTGTATATATTTTATGAGTAATGTATTCCTTCCTTTAACTTATTAAAGTTATGGTGGATTAATGTGGAAATCTTATGATTAAAATTTAAATAAATAAAATGGGTATATGGGAAAATAATAATGGAAGTTGTTGGTTTCTGTAAGAGTATGTTTAAGTCTATTTTGGAGTATGAAACACTCCACCTCCATGATAAATTCGAAATTTTCCTTGGGATCTGTTTTTGGAGGCTTGTGGGCCAAGAAAACTTGTCCCATACCTCTAAATTTAATATACCAACCATACTTATGGATGGAGATGTGATTTGTGACTTTTAAAATGCATTTTATTCATCATGTTGCTTGTTTTGGATTGCTTTCTCTTACATTTCATTTAAATTGTTGTCCCTTGAGGTGTGGGCTCTTTTGAGTGTGCAAGTAACTTGTCATTTTCACCCACCTCTTTATTGTGCTTGGAAGACTGGATTTTTGTCTTTTGTGTTTGAATTGGTAAATGTTTGGTGTGGCATCCTACATGGATCCACATCATCCTCTTCTCTCCCCTTCTATTTAATTCAAACTCTATTCTTGTTGAAACATTTTACATGCTTCCTTGGGTGCATTTTTCTTCTGATTAGAACTCTTACTTTGGAGAAGCTTTGGTGAAGATTTTTGCTTGGTTGTTGAACCTATTTGCATTCATCCTTGGTGGTGCTTTTTTCTATGATTATATCTCTTATTGATTTGGAGGAGATTGGAGAGCATTTGATACTTTGGAAATGTTGTTTTGGGACTATATTTTTGACATTCAAAGCTTGCTATGTGGAGCAAATCCTTCCATGGAGAGGTAGGATTTTATTCCTTCTTTTATTGTTGTTATTTTCTTGTTGAGTTGTGTGTATGGAGTATGTTTTTTTCTTTTTTTGGCTGGTTGGGTAGACTTCCTTAGGGAAGGTGTAGGAGAAGGCTATGGGGAATCCATGTTGGGGGTATAAGGGAATGACATGGGCATCAAATTTTTGTGGAGATAGGTTTGGGTTTGGGATCCACCATGGAAAATAAATAGCTTGTATTTCTTAATTTTGGGTGGGGGCATAAGGAGAGGTTGGGAGGCATAAGGTTTATGGGCTATGATATGTTATATTGGAGGTATTATAAGTAGCTTCCCATAGTCCTTACTCCTTTGGCTTGCATGATGAAACCTGAGTTATGATTTGAATTTTTGTTATTGCAGTTGTAAACTACTGTTTGGTATTGAGTTATGTTTTATATTGACATGTGCATGTGTGAAAGAATGTTGTGTTATGGAAGCTAGTTGTTGCCATGGGTTGAATTACATCTAGTATTGTACTTTGGTTGGGGCTTGGGGGCCAATGATGAAGGAAGGCTTCTCCTTTCATTAGATGTCTTGGTTGGGTGGAGAGCGTTGCCTTTCCCCCTCTTTGTTGTGATCAACTTGGAGAAAAGAGAAAATGAGCATGTTGTTGTTCTAGAGCAATGGAAAAATATAGTTTGACAGTCCCTTGTGAATACCCTTTTAATTGTAATCCTTTCCCACTTTGAAGTGGATGATTTGTATAATTATTGTAAATGAGAAGTTACTTGTATTGATGAGGAAATATTGAAATTGAAATGTGAAATGTAAAGAGTTATATTCCATTCTCTGTTTTGAAAAGGAATGTGAAAAATGGTTATATGTATTGTATATTGTATTTTGAAGCTAAAAGAAAGAGATAAGTTGTAAATTTGTTGTTGGAGGTCAATAAAGGAATTCCCTACCTTCTCAAACTTGCATGAATGTATTGAAATTGAATTGTTATTGTGAATTAAAATATCTGTTGGAAAGAAGAATGCATAGGAAGGAAGTATGTTGTTGTTGCATCCTTAGAATTATATTAAAATTGAAATTAGAACTTGTAATTTAACTTGGAAATGAATTTCTAGAATCAACTAAAGGTAATTGATTAGTTTAGGTATTAAATACCATACCTATAGGAAAAAAATTATAAATAACTCCTTCAAAGAAACTGATCACTTGCATTATGTATAATTTTAAACCGGCAATAAGGAATGCTATCAAATTATAAAGTTCAGACCTGCACTTAACAATCAACTTAAAATTTTATAGATTAGTATGCTAAGACATTTAGGAATTCAAATTGACAAAGAAATCTCAAGAAAACAACTTAACCATTGCTAATTTGAAAATGATCCCTCCAATAATTGTTTTGTCACTTGTTGGAAAAATACAATTTTGAATCAATTGAACAAATTAACTTTCCAAAAACACTCTAAACCCTCCCTAGACTAGTCCTCCATGTCTGTTTGACATGTTGAGTGAAGGAGGAGATCTAATTTAACCAAATTGAGAAGTTGTAAATTGTCAGTTCACTAATTATAAGCCTGACAGATCCTTTTTGCAAAATTGACCCTTTAAAACTTATCTAAAAGTAAAATTTATGTTTCTGTGCAAAGAGGGTATTGAGAGCTTTACAAAACTCCTCATTTGCCAAAAACTAAGCTTTCTAGCTCAAGTTATGGAACTTTGAAGTTTTTGTGCATTGGTGGGAAAATTTGGGAAAATTTTCCCTGGCGGGTCCGCAACCAAAAAATTTCCCATAATTTTGGCCTTAGACAAGTTTTTGGAAAATTTTTGTTTCGGGAAAAATTTTGATTTTCCTCCACCCATGCCCATAGCCAATAAGAGGATGCCACATGTCCTCTTGGAGCTACTATGAAAGTGTAATTTTTTTTCAACCCTTGACTTTTTTTTAAAAAAATTGAAATATTTCCATCTTAGCCCCGTCGGCCCACAACAAATGAGAAGGTGCCACATGGAACCTTGGGGTGGTAGTGGGGCAGGGATGACCCCTTTAATTTCTTTCGTTTTTTGACTTGAGAAAATTTCAACAAGATTCCCCGCGGCCCCGCATCACCACCCCCACCTCGAGATTTTCTTCTTCAAATGAGCACGTGACTCGCGCATCCCTTTCTCCCTTTTGTCCTCCATCGGGTGCAATGTGCTAAATCCTCCCTCCGCTCCACCGATTCCCTCCCTCTCCCCTTTTTTCGGGACTCAACACATGTCCACCAAGGACCCGCGAAGGTGTGGAAGAAACTTTGCATTTGTGCCCATGCAATGGGAAAAATTCCCCAAGCTGCCCTACAACCCACCAACCCATTGGAGGTGCTTTCCCCTCCTCTTGACACATGTCCCTTGGGAAAATTTGACCTAAGAACTCGCCCACTCATAAAAATCTTTAGTTTTGTAAGAAGTTAGGAGGACTTATTTATATCACCGAAAGGTGAGAAAGATTCCTATCCATTGGGAATGGTTTAGGGAAATTTTGGAAGCGTTAAGAAGGAGAAAAATCCAGTTGAAACTCTGAGCCTATTAGAGAGTTGGGTATGGGGGTAAATTTCTCCCTAAACCTAACTGAAACTTCTAGCCCTAAGTTTTGGACCTTGTGACCTCTGGGAATTGTTAATAAAAGAGAAGTTTGTTCTTATGGATTTGAGTTGTTCCAAAATCTGTTAGTGGTAGTAGCTGCCTAGCAACTTGGTGGTAGACACTCTCAATCAAGTGTTGGGAGTGGGTAAGTGAGACCTTGCTCTGTTGACTTTATTTATGTGTTCTTTCCCTCACTGTAATTTAAACCCTGATCTTGTCTTGATCTGGTGGAAATTAATTACCTTGGGTATTTAATTGTTTTGGGTCCCTTAACCAAAAAATTTAATCAGGGAATATTTAGCTAAAATGTCAATGAAATCAGTAATTAAATTAATCCCTAGAGAGATTTGAGCTAGGGTGGACCTATTGCACTTGTTTCTCTATAATGATAAATTAGTAATTATTATAATGGGAAAAATTATCAGTTGAATTTAATTGTCTTCGAGACTTTGGTCGTTAACTCCTAATCAAAAATAATAATTATTCCATAATTTTTTAGCTAAACCTAGGTTGTTCTTGGGTCTCAAGTAGGTTGTTTTAACTGGGCATCACACTTGGTATCAGAGCAATGGTTCAAAATCTTAGACCATTGGGAACAATAGAAAACTTGAGACATGAACTATAAACCTAGCACACCTTTGAATCTAAGAAAACAAACTTGTTTGAAAACCAAGAAGAAATAAGTATGAAGAAATATTGCGTTACTCTCTCGTTCATTTGAACTTGTCAAACTTAAAATCATAATAAAATAACAAGTTGTTTGAGTTGTTTTGCTTGATGTGCCACCTATTTCTCCTGCTGCCCCTGCTGCTGCCCCCTCCACCGTTGCTGCCACCCCCATGCCGGCTGCACAAACTTCTCCTTCCATTCCCCCTGCTGCTGCTCCCGTCACCCACCTCACCTCTACCTCTAAAAGACCAGTCACCAGGGCTTCCAGGAGGCTCAACCTTGAGACTCTTGCTGTGGAGAAGGAGCCTTTTGAACTTGAGATTGCACATGACCTGCTGAATATCGGTGAGTGCACGAGTCCCCAAAATGGAAGTGCGATGGATAGCTCTTCTAAGAGGTTGGAGGCCTTAGAGGCTGAGATGAAATTGCTGAAGGATGAGGTCAAGAACCTAGCTAAACAGAAAGGCAAGAAAAGCATGGAGGGGGAGGGGAACATTGATAGCAGTCAGATTGATGACATATACAAGAAGCTGACCTCCTTAGACTCCCGCTTAGGGAAGGCCAAGACTAGACATGATTACAACATTGCCGCCTTTAGGGCGATTGAGGAGTTCATCGAGGGTCATGCCAAAAGTGTTTCCAACCTCAGCGGTGTCCCGGCTGCACTTTGGGGCAACGAAAAAGAAAGCAAAAGAACCATTGAGGAGCTTGATAAGACTGATGCTGCCCATATGACTGCTTTGAGTATGTTTCATGCCTGGAAGAGAGTCAAGATCAGTATCGATAAAGCTGCCAAGAAGTAGTTCTGGATGCTTCTGCTGCTTTTAGTTGTTTTTTTGCTATTTCTCTCATGGTGCCATCAACCTTGTTGTTTTTGTTGTTTTGTCTCGTTTGAGTAGCTGTTTCTGAGCTACTTAGAGCTTCATTGTAACACTTGGATCTTGATCCATTCTCTCTGTTTCTCACTCTTATTCTGGCTCTCAGGCCTTCTTTTGTATTCAAGGGTATAGTCCCTTTCAAAAAACTATTTGCCAATAATAAAAAAAGAATTTCGGATTAAATTGATTTTTGGTGAACTTCTAGTATAATGGAAACTTGCTTCCCTTTTGAAAATGTGTTGTTTTACAAGCCCTAAAACTTGATTTAATTGTATGATGTATTTATCCCTTTATTGAGACCCTTCCTTATTGGAGTTGTTGGAATGATGAGTTCTAATATGTGACCCTTGTGGTTGGACAAGAGTAGTGGTTGTGTTTTGGGCCTGGAAGAGTTAATTAGAAGTTGTTTAGAGATTTCTTCCTTGATTGGTTCTGTAAAGAGAGTCTGTTGTCGCTTTTCCATTTTGTTACCCATATGAGAGGGTGGACACTAAGTCTAGGTGTCGTCTAGGACCAAATCCTATGTATGTGTTCTTGAACTAACCTCGAGGTAGAGTACCCCTAGTGGCAGCCATGAAATGCTATGGAGTGAATGTGGTGTTAACTTTTGTGTTTACATTCATAATCTTGTGTATTTTATCAAGGACCAACATCTTATTTTATGATTGGATTGAGAGGCTCTGAGAATATTTTATTTATTTATGATTTCTATAAGAATTTTCAAACTTTGTAATGCATCTAATTAGCCACTTTTATTGATTGCCAATATTTCTTGGAATTTATTTGATTGATGACTTGGAGCTCATGATGTTGTTGGCTACTTGGATAAATGTTACATGGTTTCCTTCTTGCATGTTGTTGAGCTGGTTCTATGCTTCATGTATGGTGACAATTGTCATATGGGGGTACACCCTGGCTGTCTTGAATGTCCTTTTAGGTGCTTAAAGTCATGCCTTGGTTATGAAAGCACGAACCTTGAGTGTGTTTAAGGTCTTAGAGTGACCCTTTTTTTCTTGACCTTGCTAAAAGGAAAGTTTGTTGTGTAGTCCGGACTAGAGGGTAGTCTAACAGCAGGTAGTGGTGATTCTATTTCAACTGGTAAGAGCTTGACCCTAATTGGAATAGAAGTGTTTAGTATGGGATTTTAGATTTTTTTAGGATTGGATTACCTTTGGTTGATTGCAAATGTTACTAGAAAAGTGTTTGTTTTGATAGTGACTTTTCATCGATGGCATGTTAAATTGTATCTTGGGTTCTTGGTTGCATCATAGAAAGTTTTGACTCATGGAATGTATGAATCTTGGTAATTATGGATAGATTTAAGAATTTTAGGAAGTGTGTTTATTTACGTGTACTTGTTTTACTCTCTTGACTTATAAATAAGTTTACCCTTACCTTAAATTTCCTTTACTATGAATAACATTCTATGACCTATTAATATTTAGGTTACTTGGAAACACTTATCGATGCTTTGGGTCGCTTGTATCTTTCTCTTAGAAATGTTAGTTTGGTAGATCTTAATAGATAATCTCGATGGTGCTTATATTGTACTTCCTCTTTTAAAAAAATTATAACTCTTGGCTATTAAGTTCATGATTTGGTTGCCTTTTCGTGTGGATGTGGTTCCTTAGAGTAAAGATGCATTGTCATCTGGTTGCTTGCTAGTGGTATCTTGTGGGGACATGAGTATTGATTGGAAAACCTTCTTTGGTTATTAGGGAGAAAAATGTTACCATCCTAAATCACAAAAAAATTTGTTAAACCTTAATAGATTCAAAAAGTAAGATTATACCTCTTTAATGAGCCTTTCTTGAAAATTTCTTGTGAAACTTGTGGAGACCCACCAAGAATGTTTAATGATGCTTGAAATTATTAGGTGAATTTTTGAAATCTTGGTGTGATTTATGTTGGTTCATTGTTTCCTAGTTCTTACGAAAAATTAATAATGTGTTTTCTATGTTGAATGTCTCTTGTTCCTTTAGAATCAAAATGTGGTGTGTTGATTTGTATCTCCTTCCCATAAAAGTAATTTTTTGATTTGTTTGAACCATCATTCTCATCAAAAGTTGATTGATAAGATGACTCAACCAAAACACCATAAAACTATAATTAAGGAGATTTGACCTTGGAACTTAACTGGAGTATAGAAAAAGGGAAGTGATCCTCGTTGTACCCTTGGTAGATTAATAGAAGAAATAAAAACCATGTAGAAGAATAGAAGGGAAATATTGTCCATCCACCTTCCTTGCAAGTAAACTAAATGCTCTCTGCCTATACAGAATGGTGAGACATCATGCCCACCTTAGTGGTGCTTTTTATAACGTAAACTGATGATGTCATAATAGAAAGAAATTTGTAACTAAGGAAGCATGAAAGGAATGTTCTTATCAAGAAAAGCTATAAATTTTGACTTAATAAGTTGATTTATAAAATGGGTAAAATTTATGTGTATTGAGTACAATATATATTTGAACTTGTAGTTTTGTCACCTACCTAAAATTGTGAAACACTCGGTGAATAGTAATGTGTTCTAGTTGCTTATTACTTCTTGCCATGTATGCATATACCTTTCTTGTGCGAGTTTTGGGTCATCACACCCTTATCGTCCCATATATCGACGGATGTGAGTTGTGGTCCTTTTGGGATTGAGACTTATTTGTTGTTTGAGAAGCAACCTCCTTGTGTGTTATCTTGTCCTTGGAGACCTAAGTATTGTAATTTTAAGGCAACATATGTTAAGGATATAAAATAACTTTGGGAAGTCTTCTTTTCCTCATATTTTCTTGGGTCACCTTGTTGTTATAGCCCTTTTTCCCATTAGGATGGAAAGTTCTAGATGATGTGATTCACCCTTGGATTTGATTAGACCCCGTGTTACTTTTTTTCTCCCTAGCGACCTTGAGTGGTCCTTGATGTTTCTTGTGCTCTCTTTATGGTTATTCGAGCTTGAGTAGGAAATAAGATAAATAAATATCATTTTGATATAAGGTATGGTACTTCTATTTTTATGTTAGTTGTTAGGGAGATATAAACGTATATGTATATATTTTCTTTTACTAAATACGTGACTTCTTTACTTTGGTTATTTGGTGTGTTCAATTCTTAAAACAAAAGTGTAAAAAAAATCAGACTATAGGAAACCTTGTGGTCATGAATTTTCTTAGTATTACCATGAAAAGTTAATTGTGCCCTCTCAAGTTATATAAGTGCTTTCCTTGATTAGTTCCTTGATTTTAAATATTTTTGATTTAGGTGTCCTTGTTGATCCACCTCATCCTTTGTGATCCTCAAAATTGTGGACCTTGAGTAGACTTTTTCCTCATGCAATCTTGGCCATGGTTGATTTTTGCTAGCCTGGTCTAAACAAAAACTATGAAAGCCTAATTTAACCCTAGTGGAAACCTCAATTTTGGTTAATATGGTATGTGTATCAGTGGGAAACTGTGTGGTCATCTCAAGTTATGGAATTTTTCCCTGTAATTCCCTTACTTGGTGGTTACTCTTGATGATATTTTGGAACTCTTCTTGTTAAATTATATTGACCAAACTAGAGTTCTGTAGACCCACACTTGTTAAAGCAAACAATCCCATAATGGGAGTGACCCCTTTTCTATTACAGTTATTCCTATCTCTCTTCCTTGTGACTTCTAGGAGGAAGTTGAGTCTAAGGGGAGGGGGATGTAGTGCCCACTTCCCTTTGGCACCTTTTATTACTGATCATGAGACTGTAGACTATATGACGACATTTTAATAGTTTTGATTTAGTATGGTGTTAGATGTCAGATCCTGGATTATTGTCAAATCTGATTATATATAATGCATGGTGATTATTAGAGACACTCACATGTGGATGATGATATACTATTGACATGGATGTTTAATGGAAGTTATTCAGACATGTGATTTTGGAGATTATGAGTAAACCTAGAAAAGGAAAAAATATTTGATGATGATATAGTCATTGTCGATATAAATTGTACATGATTTAGTTGATTGCCTTGGTGATTTTTGAGATTCATATGTATAGATGATTTTTTGATTTTATTATATATTCATTTTGGACGTTCGATATGGCCATGAGGCCAAAGGAGGTATTTTTGTTTTGTAGGTTTAAAATATCACAACATACATTGAAGGATTGAGACTAACCAAAGTGGAATTCTAGGAGAATTCGACAAGGTCACCATGGCAACTTGTTTTGCATGTGTGTTGTATTTGGTTAGAGATTCCCATGGGGTGATCATCTTTACATGTGACCACGGGTTTGTGTATTTTATTAATGTGGAAAATTTTTATTGTTGTATATATTTTATGAGTAATGTATTGCTTCCTTTAACTTATTAAAGTTGTGGTGGATTAATGTGGAAATCTTATGATTAAAATTTAAATAAATCAAATGGGTATATGGGAAAATAATAATGGAAGTTGTTGGTTTCGTAAGAGTATGTTTAAGTCTATTTTGGAGTATGAAACACTCTTCTGCCTCCATGATAAATTCAAAATTTTCCTTGGGATCTGTTTTTGAGGCTTGTGGGACAAGAAAAACTTGACCCATACCTCTAAATTTAATATACCAACCATACTTATGGATGGAGATGTGATTTGTGACTTCTAAAATGCATTTTATTAATCATGTTGCTTGTTTTGGATTGCAATCTCTTACATTCATTTAAATTTTTGTCCCTTGAGGTGTGGGTTCTTTTGAGTGTCAAAGTAACTTGTCATTTTCACCCACCTCTGTATTGTGCTTGGGAGAATGGATTTTTGTCTTTTTGTTTGAATTGGTGGATGTTTGGTGTGGCATCCTACATGGATCCACATCATCCTCTTCTCTCCCCCTTCTATTTAATTAAAACTCTCTTCTTTTCTGGGGGGTTGCTGAAACATTTTGCATGCTTCCTTGGGTGCATTTTTCTTTTGATTGGAACTCTTACTTTGGAGAAGCTTTGGTGAAGATTGTTGCTTGGTTGTTGAACCTCTTTGCATTCATCCTTGGGGGCACAATTTTTTCTGTGATTAGAGCTCTTGTTGATTTGGAGGAGATTGTAGAGCATTTAATACTTTGCACTTGTTGTTTTGTGGACTGTATTTTTGACATTCAAAGTTTTTGTGTGGAGAAACTCCTTCCATGGAGAGATAGGAGTTTATACCTTATTTTATTGCAGTTATTTTCTTGTTGAATTGTGTCTATGGAGAATGTTTTATTTCTTTTTTGTCTTGTTGGGTAGACTGCCTTAGGGAAGGTGTAGGAGAAGGCTATGGGGAATATATGTGGGGGGCATAAGGGAATGCCATGGGCATCAGAGTTTTGTGGAGGGAGTTTTGGGTTTGGGATCCACCATGGAAAAGAAATAGCTTGCATTTATTACTTGTGGGGGGGAATAAGGAGGGGTTGGGAGGCATAAGGTTTATGGGATATGATATGTTATATTGGTGGTATGATTATAGGTGGATGCCCAAATTCCCAATTGCATGAGGCATAATTAGCTTCCCCCATAGTCCTTACTCCTTTGGCTTGCATGATGAAGCCTGAGTTGTGATTTGAATGTTTGTTATTGCAATTTTAAACTGATGTTTAGTATTGAGTTATGTTTTATATTGACATGTGCATGTGTGAAAGAAAGATGTGTTCTGAAGCCGCTTGTTGCCATCGGTTGAATTGCATCTGGTATTGTACTTTGGTTGGGGTTCAGGGGCCAATGATGAAGGATTCTCATTTCATTAGATGTCTTGGTTGGGTGGAGAGTGTTTCCGTTCCCCTCTTTGTTGTGATCAACTTGAAGAAAATAGAAAATGAGCATGTTGTTGTTCGGAGCAATAGAAAAATATAGTTTAGTAGTCCTTGTGAATACCCTTTTAATTGTAATCCTTTCCCACTTTGAATTGAATGATTTGTATAATTATTGTAAGTGATAAGTTTCTTGTATTGATGAGGAAAGATTGAAATTGAAATGTGAAATGTAGAGAGTTATATTCCATTCTCTATTTTGAAAAGGAATGTGAAAAATGGTTACATGTATTGTATATTGTATTTTGAAGCTAAAAGAAAGAGATAAGTTGTAAATTTTTTTATTGGAGATAAATAAAGGAATGCCCTACCTTCTCAAACTTACATGACTGTATTGAAATTGAATTGCTATTGTGAATTAAAATCTCTCGTAAAGAAAAAATGCGTAGGAAGGAAGTATGTTGTTTTTGTATCCTTGGAATTATATTAAAATTGAAATAAGAACTTGTAATTTAACTTGGAAATAAATTTTTAGAATCAAATGAGGGTAATGGATTAGTTTAGGTATTAAATACCATACCTATATGAAAAAAATGATAAATAACACCTTCAAAGAAACTGATCACTGGCATTGTGTATAATTTTAAACTGGCAAAAAGGAATGCAATCAAATTATACAATTCAGACCTGCACTTAACAATCAACTTAAAATTTTTATAGATTAGTATCCTAAGACATTTAGGAATTCAAATTGACAAAGAAATCTCAAGAAAACAACTTAACCATTGCTAATTTGAAAATGATCCCTCCAATAATCGTTTTGTCACTTGTTGGAAAAATACAATTTTTAATCAATTAAACAAATTAGCTTTCCAAAAACACTCTAAACCCTCCTTAGACCAATCCTTCATGTTTTTTTTACATGTTGAGTTGAGGAGGAGATCTAATTTAACCAAATTGAGAAGTTGTAAATTGCCAGTTCACTAATTATAAGCCTGCAGATACTTTTTGCAAAATTAACCCTTAAAAAAATTATTTAAAAGTAAAATTTATGTTTACTGTGCAAAGATGGCATTGATAACTTTCCAAAAATTCCTCGTTTTCCCAAAACTAAGATTTTTTGCTCAAGTTATGGCACTTCGAAGTTTTTGTGCCTTAGCGGGAAAATTTAGGAAAATTATCCTGGCAAGGGCCCGCAACCCAAAAATTTCCCATCATTTTGGCTTTAGAAAAGTTTTTGAAAAAAATTTACTTCAGGAAAAAATTTCCATTTTCCTCTGTCATGCCTGCAACTAATCAGAGGATTCCATGTGTCCTCTTGGAGTTACGAAAAAGGTGTGGTTTCTTTTCAACACTTGACTTTTTTAAAAAAATTGAAAAATTTCCATCTTAGCCCCGCTGGCCCGTAGCCAATGAGAATGTTCCACGTGGCCCCTTAGGATGGCAGCGGGGAGGGAGGACCCCTTTAATTTCTTTGGTTTTTGGCCTTGGGAAAATTTCAACAAGATTCCCTATGGCCCCTCATTACCACCCCAACCTCAGGATTTTCTTCTTCCGTATGCACACGGACCCATGCATCCCTTTCTCCCTTTTTCCTCCGTTGGGCGCAATGTGGTAAATCCTCCTACCACTCCGCCACCCCTCCCCTCTCCTACTTTGCACCAGACTTAACACGTGTCAACCTGGGACCCGCAGAGACAACGAAGAAAATTTGCATTTGTGCCCACATGATGGGAAAATTTCCCCAAGCCACCCCACGACCCACCAACCCATTGGAGGTGCTTTCCCCTCCTCTTGACACATGTCCCCTTGGGGAAAATTTGACCTAAGAACTCGCCCGCTCATATCTTGAGTTCTGTAAGGAGTTAGGAGGACTTCTTTATATCACCGGAAAGGTGAGAAAATTTCCTATCCATTGGGAATGGTTTAGGGAAATTTTGGAAGCATTAAGAAGGAGAAAAATCTAGTTGAAACTCTAAGCTTGTTAGAGAGTTGGGTATGGGGGTAAATTTCTCCCTGAACCTAACTGAAACTTCTAGCCCTAAGTTTTGGACCTTGTGACCTCTAGGAATTGTTAATAAAAGAGAATTTTGTTCTTGTGGATTTGAGTTGTTCTAAAATCTATTAGTGGTAGCTGCTGCCTAGCAACCTGGGGGTAGACACTCTCAATCAAGTGCTGGGAGTGGGTAAGTGAGACCTTGCTCTGTTGACTTTATTTATGTGTTCTTTCCCTCACTGTAATTTAAACCCTACTCTTGTCTTGATCTGGTGGAAATTAATTACCTTGGGTATTTAATTATTTTGGGTCCCTTAACCCTAAAATTTAATCAGGGAATATTTAGCTAAAATGTCAATGAAATCAAGATTTCTTAAATTAATCCCTAGAGAGATTTGAGCTAGGGTGGACCTATTGCACTTGTTTCTCTATAATGATAAATTAGTAATTATTATAATGGGAAAAATTATTAGTTGAATTTAATTATCTTCGAGACTTTGGTCGTTTACTCCTAATCAAAAAAAATTATTCTCAGTAATTCTCTAGCTAAACCTAGGTTGTCCATGGGTCTCAAGTAGGTTGTTTTAACCAGACATCATAACAGTTATAATAAAATTTTTATAAGGGTTTAATTAGACCAAGTGTCTCACCTCGGTGAGCACCAGTGATCTTTGTCAAAAAGAAATATGGAACACTTACACTTTGCATTGATTACCAAATGCTAAACAAAGCAATAATCAAAAAAAGATATCCTCTTCCTAGGATTGATGATCTATTTGATCAGATGTGTGGTGCATCAATTTATTCAAATATAGATCTATGATTTGGATACCATCAGTTAAGAATTAAAGATGAGGATATTCATAAAATAACTTTTAGAACAAGGTATGGACATTATGAATTCACTGTTTTACCTTTTGGTTTGACAAATGCACCTGCAAATTTCATGAATTTGATGAATAATATCTTTCAAGAATACTTGGACAAGTTTGTTCTTGTATTCTTGGATGATATTATTATCTATTCTAAGAGCATAGAGGAACACAATGAGCATTTAAGGATTGTACTTGAGATTTTGAGAAAGAGAAAATTATATGGTAAATTGTCAAAATGTTCCTTTTACGAAATTGAAGTACATTATTTGGGACATGTTATAAGAAAATATGGAATATCAGTTGATCCATCAAATATTTCAGCCATAATTGAATGGCCAGCACCTAAGAATGTTCATGAAGTTAGAAGCTTCATGGGGCTTGTCGATACTACAAAAAAATTGTTAAGGAATTTTCTAAAGTTGTTGCCCCAATTACTTCATTGCAAAAGAAAGATAAAAAGTTTGTTTGGAGTGATAAATGTGAAGAAACATTTAAAAATATAAAGGAACAACTAACTACAACACCTATTTTGACTATTCAGATCCAAATGGAAGCTTTATAGTAGTTACAGATGCTTCCAGAGAAGGATTAGGAGGTATATTACTTCGAATGATCATGTTATAGCTTATGAAAGAAGAAAAATCAAGTTACATGAGTTGAATTATGCTCCCATGACCTAGAGCTTGCTGTCATAGTACATGCACTTCAAGTATGGAGACATTATCTCTTAGGTAGACCCTTTGAGCTAAAAATTGACCACCTTGGGCTGAAATATATTTTCACACAACCAAATTTGAATGCAAGATAATGAATATGGTTAGATTTTTTATCTCAATATGAATTTGACATAAGTTACATTAAAGGTAAGGAAAATAGAGTGGTAGATGTGCTAAGTCATAGGAAACATATTTCCACACTTGTAACTTTGAGAACTCAGTTTAAAGATGAGGTAAAGAATGTAATGTTTTCTTATTCATATTTTCAGTAAGTAAAAACAACACTTGCTGCAGATTTTAATGATGCAAGATACAAAGGTTTCAACTTTGATAATGAAGAAATCTTAAGATACAAAAATGTGTGTATGTACCCTTAGAAAATGAGTTAAGGAAGAATTTAATGACATAATTTCATAACTCTCCTTACTCAAGACATCCCGGAGTTACAAAATTCTTGTTGATGTAAAACAAAAATATTTTTGGAAAGGGATGAAGAAAGACATAACTGATTTTGTCTCACATTGTCTTGAATGTCAATGAGTTAAGGCTAAACATATGCATCCAACTAGTTTATTATACCCTCATAGCATACCATAGTATAAATGGAAAGTTATAAGTATGGATTTCATTCAGGGATTCCTATGTCTAAAAATAAGCATGATGTTATTTTTGTTGTGGTTAACAAATTAATTAAGGTAGCACATTTTAGTGTTGGTAATCTGAAGGATGATTCACCTATTCTTGCAAAAATATTTGTTCATGAATTTTTAGATTGCATGATGTACCTGAATTGATTATTTCTTATAGAGACCCAAGAATGAATGCACGATTTTGGAAAACATTGAATGCATCCTTAGGAATGAAACTCAATTTTAGTTTCGTGTATCATCCAGAAATAGATGGGAAAATAGAAACAAGAATCGATAATGGAAGATATGTTAAGAATGTATTGTATGGACCAACAGTACAAATGAGAAGAATATCTTCCTTTAATTGAATTTTCTTACAATAATACTTTTCATTCCTCTCTAAAAATGGCACCTCTCAAAGCATTATATGGAAAAAGTACATAACCCCAGCTTATTTGGGATAACATTGAAGATAGAGAGTTAATTAGACCTGAAATTCTTACTAAAATAAAACAAGTAAAATTAATATGTGAGTGATTAAAGGAAGTTGCTTGATAGCGAAAAGCTATACGCAAACCTAAAAGGGTCGATAGAAAAATTGAACTTGGAGAAAAATTATTTTTACGTGCTAATCCTAAAAAAGCTCAATTACCTTTGGCAAGGTAGCCAAGTTATCACCTCATTTTTTGGGTCCATTAAAAATTATAAAAATGATAAGTCTTGTAGCTTACCGCTTAGCATTACCTCCCACATTGGCACAAATGCATGATGTTTTCCATATTTCTTTGCTTAAGAAATACGTTTGATTTATCACATGTATTAAATTGGAATTCCTTGTAGGTCCAAGACCCAGGAATAATCATGGTTGAACTCATAAGGGTGTTGGAAACTTGCCAGTTGTACTTACGAAATCATGAAATAAGCCAATGCAGGTCTAGTGGGACCAGTTTAGTGAAGAAAGTGCAACTTGGGAAAATCTTGAGGACATAAAAATTGATTTTCCTCATTTTTGTGAATAGAAATAATACTTGAATTTTGAGATATTTGATGATTTGATTAAAAACTATCATTAATTTTTGCCAGTTTTCAGAAATTACTTATTTATATAAGAACTAGAACAACAAAATGATGTTGTAATAAGTTTAAAGAAACTTGAAATTTCTACAAATTTTGTAACTGTTTGAGAATTTTATGGATGAATAAACTATGTTCATTCCTATTTTATTAAATAGGAATGTGGACTAAGTTAATCATTGAGATAATGATGATTTTTAGAGCAAAAAGTATGTAGTTCCTCTGTCATTGTTGATATCCTTGCTTGTTTCTCAGTATCTAAAGTTTCAAACATTGATAGGTGATTCTTTTTCTGAGACAGTGTACTCTTTAGAACTAATCGATCATGTTTGTTGTCGATGATATGTTTTATCTTCTAAATTAGATATAGTCATACTATGGAAATGCCAAATTAATATTTAATTTTGTCATCATTTTTACCCACCTACTAACTTCGAACCCCATGCATGCCAACCTATCACTCAAATGGGATGGGTGCTCACCCGAGGCATGCACAGTTCCAAGCCCTCCTTTATGTGATTATTGTGAGAAGATATTTCCATTGTTAGAGGATTAGTTGTAGAGAAGTAGATATTCACGTAAAAGCACAACATGAGCTATCAAATCCTTATACCCATGCATGGAAACGAGAAACAACACAACATGGATTATGAAGAACATATCTGATTCATAATATGAAGAAATGACACTAGGGTTTGCACCCATGAACAAGATATCTAGAATATATATATATATATATATATATATATATATATATATTGATCAAGAGTGTTAAATAACCACATTACATTCAAAAGGCCATGTCAAGTTGAATATAGTAATTTCAAAGGATCTGACCCATATAATATATGTTAAAACAAAGATCCAACTCATATATCAGAGTCCTAGCTATGCCTCCCTTATTACATAAATTTTATAGACCCATCCCTTAGATATGATGACCTTCTTACAATTCCCTAATGAAAATCCCCAACCCTAGGGCCTCCTAATACTTTCTACAGAGCTTCCCCTTCTTCCATGCTATATGTCTATCCATAAACATCTTGGTGTGTCTTCTTCTACCCGAGCATCTCTTCTTATAGGTCCAATACCCACCACCATGCCTTCCTTCAAGAGTAGATCGCATGCCAAGTGTCAATGTGGTCCTCCAATGGTGCATGTTCATCCTGTTGTGAACCCTCCACCTTCTGTAATGATGTCTTCTAAGAATATTCCATGTGTGGAATATTCTTTTCTTGACCTCCAAGGTTCTAGGCTGGCACACCTTATCCACTCAACATGCCTAGTTGGGTCACATTTTTCCTCAAGTGCCTCCAGAATGTCGAATATGGATAAGTCCTTAGATCCCATGTATTATCTCCCACATGCACCCTGGTCTCTCCTAAACCCTTCTTAAACCTCTTTTTCTTGTACGCTTCTCCCCACATGTCCTTCTCTTTATTTCTCTTATACATGCATGCCTTTTGGTACTTAGCTAATAATTTGGGGCCTAACATCACCCCACACTAAGCTTGTTCTCTATCCTCGAAACATCCTACTTCCCCAAAGAATAAAGAATGGTGGGACTCAGATAATTTGAATGAAGAATGAAAGAATGGAGGAATTAAGAATGGAAGAATGTGAAAATCTGTTATTGCTGCAAGAGGAGTGGGAACGCCTTCCTCATCGTTGTCTCAATCTTCTCTAACGAATTCACTTTGCCTGTGTGCCACTTAGAGTAGGTCGCCCATTATATCTCTCACCTCCTCAAAGCTCAATTCATCACCCTTAGTCTTTAGCATATCTACAATCCCTTCCATTTACTTTCTAAGGTTGTCAAGCACATCCATTCTACGAGTGACCTGGGGGTAAAATTCCTTAACCTGATTTTAAACTGAACCCCACAAGGTTTCAATTTTTTCCATCTTCTTCTTAACTTCGGCTAGGATTTTATCCCTCTCTACCCTGTTTCCTTTGTTCTTCTCTATGAATTATTTCAGATACACTTCATGTGTAACAACTAGTATACTTACTATGCTATCTTTGTTAGCGCAATTATCATATACGAGCTCACCTTTCACGTGGTGGTCTTCACATCAGCAAAGGAGCTAGGAATACCAAGTGATTGTATCACCGATATTCTTCTTCTCTTCCTCCTTGTGTGTCAATGCCTCTTCTTTTGTTTCTAGTGTGAGTGGTCATCTTTCCATGGTAAGGATGTAGGTTAATTCTTCCAAGCATTACAAGGTTGAATTATATTTCTACTCAAGCGGGGCCAGGTCTGGATGCTTCAAGATAATAGAATCTATAATCATCTCTATCTTTTTGTAGACCTCATGCACCTTTTCCTTCTCCTCCCTTAGTTCACACCTTAACTATGTGTTGATCAGCTCCTCCTACTTTAAATCCTTTCTCTTCTCAATGATCTCTTCATTCTTCTTCTCCAACTCCTCCTCCAAAACCCTTACTCTGTCATTCCTCCCAAAGAGTCTCACCTCAACCTCTACTGACACCTTGTTGAGTGTGTTGCAGACTTTCTCATCAGATAATTGTTGAGCATTTATTAGAGGGTTCACTCCCTTGGTTTTGGTACCTTCATCAACACCCCTTTGCTGACCTCAAACTCGCTCATCAACATGGGACTCAAAATCCCAAGATAACATATTCCTCATTCATGGGTACATTCCTTATTCTTCGAATGAAGACCATGTAAGGAGTTGGTCTGTAGGCATGGTAATTTGGAAGCGCGCTTGCAGTACCTTACTTGAATCAATTATGTAACCCATTTCTTGCTCCCGCATCGCTGCACTTCCCTTCCTTTGCTTTGGAAAGCTTACTACTAAGCTAGGATCTCCACCCATGCTCCCATACTCTTTCTCCTATACTCTCCTCCTCTATCTCTTTGAGTATTTAATCAATGTTACACTCCACCTCCTACTCCACCAAGTCCTTTATTATTCCCACTACTTCCCTTTTCATGGCTTCCTCTATTTTCTCCTTAGTGAGGTTTTGGGTCCTTTAATCCTTAGTGTTTACCTCCTCACTTCCCCTCTTGCCATGAGCATCTCCTTCCTCCTCATCATTTTCCTCATTCCTTTCCTCCTCCAAGTTGTAAACATTGTATATATGATGGTCATGACCCTCTTCATGCTCTTCATCATCCTTCTCACTTTTGTAGGCTTCTAGGATCTCCATTTATTCTGAGTCCACCTCCTCTACTACCTTTTACTTCTTCCTAACTGGTGACTCCAGTATAGGGATTCTTCCTTCTCATCTTCTTTAGTAGGTGACTCCTTCCTCAATGATTCTTCTTTTAAAGGGGGATCTTCTTTTTTATGGCACCTCTTCCTCATATGTCTTTATTTCTCCCTAACGGGACTTCTTCCTTTGAGAATAAGTGCTTGGGTTCATGCCTCGACTCTTGCATGCCAATAGATTTTGTTGCTTGCACTCAAAACCTTATTCTCTTGTTTCTCCTCCCTCTTCTTTTTTTCCTTGGCATAGCCTTATTCCTCGTGTTGGGGTCTTCTAGGATGGAGACAACATTCTCCACGTATGCTTATTTCTCATACTTAGTCTTAATGCACAGTATATCATCGTTGGGGTCCTTCTAGCAAATTCCCAACATCACATGTTTTATCATATACACCTCATGAGAGACATACTTCTCCACATAAGCATGCTTCTTGGGGTATACTATCTTTCTACGTAGCTTGTGGTGGTCTTGGTCCACCTCGCTGAGGTCGAACCTTAGTCTTTTGGCCTCCTTGAAGAGATTGAACCCGCTTGGAAATATTGTGCAATGAAGGAGAAGTGATAGTTTACACCATGGGCTCTTGGTCCCTTCTGACAGAGTGAACCTGCCAATGCAAAAGTTCTGGTATAAAGAAAACTTAGCTTGTCTTTGCACTATCATTGGTAATTGTTTGGGTATCCTCCACTCATCCCTAAATGTGTTGTGTATTTTCTTATACCATTTCTCTAGGCATGCCTTGTGGGTGGTTATCATGGTGTCATAAGTATACTTCTCAAATATTTTGTCTCGAGGGATGGGTTCTCATCTAAGTATTCCCATACTAATTTGTCTAGCCCATCAGGAACTCTAGTTTCTAAAAACATGATGGTAAGGAGGACATTACCAAACATGATCTTCTCCCCATCACACATGGCACTGATGATCTCTTCTACTATGAATGCTGAGAGGTTATAGATGGTTCCTTCTAAGATTTTCTAGCAAACATTTAACTAGGACTTGTTGATCTGTGTCCACCTCTCCTATCCATTCAGCTTGGTCACTAAGCACATGGTCATTTGATCATAGGTCAAAAATGTAGAAATGTCAAAGTATCATGACCCCTTCTTATAGTCATAGGCCTCCATAGTTTTCTTTATGGCCTCCTTTTCCTCTAATTCATCATCAAATGAATCTCCCTCATAGGTAAGACTAGTAAATTTGGAGATAATTTGGGAGTTATCCTCATTCTTCACCCTGTGAAGTAGAAATGGTCTTCATGTACATGTGACATCAGCCATTAGTACAACCTCTCTCGGGTTTACCAAAATAGGGAAACTCATATAGTTACAATAATCCGTCCTCCATTTTCACCTTCACCTCATCATCATAGATGGGCATTCCATCAGTGTCCTCTTATCTGTAGGTCTAACCATTTCTAATGCCATCTCTTTCTCTGTGGCATTTGTGCGATGGTTGTAATCACTTACCACCATCTTCCTTACATGGGATACCCACTCCTTTCCAAGCAACACACCATATGGGTATTGCATCTCCACATACCACTCCTCATTGAAACTAGTGAAACAACATGTTTCCCTTTTCCCTTTCCCTTCTTTGGTGAAATGGTTGCCTTCTTTGTGCCATCTTCTTGTCGGGTTACTAAAAAAAAATCTTCCTTTCTCCTCTTCCTCACTCTACTCAAATCTATGGCTTACCTTTGCAAAATATCCCTTTACTTCTATGCCCCAGCTTCATAACCCTAACCTAGACAACCCTTCCACAAGATGACGTACTCTCCTGAAATATTCTTCCCTATGCCTGTGTACTTCTTCCACTTTGGTTCACAAATCACACTAGTCACGCACTCATATTTTCACAATTTTTCCTTCACACAAATCTTCTTCAGATGCCCTAGTTCACAAGAGCTCTTTGATATCACAATTGTAAGGTAAACAATAATGTTCCTAACCTTCTATTTATATCATTTTTCTCATCTCTCACAATAAATGTTATGCCACCTACCAACATACTTTTTCAATAAAGGTAGATTTTTCCACTAAATCCAACCTTAAGTTCTCTTACCCCACGCCCTATCCTGCACAAAAAATATCTACAACCTTCTAGCGTGCAAAAATCCTTACTAACCAAAGATCATCACGTGCGCACTTATAGCGTTGAAGGTACTTCTTTTGTTCTAAACTTGATTTTTACCCTCACCTACCTTATGTTGTACATGTGCTTCTCATCCTTTGTACGTGGTCTTTGTAAAGTTCTCCTGACACCAAACTCCTTATGTCCACCTTTTCTATGTGTGCTCTTCCACACTATGTGCCTTCAATTTGGGCCATCAAAACACAACTTCCACTACCAACTTCCATTTTACTTCACATTACTCTACCCCAAACAAAAACAAATGTGTTTTCCTTTGTGTATACATAACCTTTTGAAAATAACAAGTGGTTACCAATGCATAAGGCACAAAAATGACAAAACAAATAGAAGGGAACAAGCAATGAGAAAGGGAAACATAAGGAAAATAAATGCATTAAAGGAAATCCTAAGCTAAAGGCAATAATGCCTTAATTATATTAGGGCTTCAACCTAGTTCTATTAAATGGCTTGGGAACCGTGTTCCATCTAGCGCTTGTAATTGGAAAGCACCTAAATCAAGGATGTATGAGATAATATATGGCCCTAACCAATGGAATTTCAGTTTCCCAGGATGGCGCAGAAATTTGGAGTCATAAAGTAAGACCATCTGTCCAATCTCAAATTGTTTTTTTTAATATGATGATCATGCCATGCTTTTTGTAATGCCTTTTAAGTCTTCTGACTCCATCTAGCAAGTGATCACCTTTCATCTAGCTGCATTAGCTTCT
This sequence comes from Taxus wallichiana var. yunnanensis, assembly GCA_018340775.1. NCBI lineage: Eukaryota > Viridiplantae > Streptophyta > Pinopsida > Cupressales > Taxaceae > Taxus > Taxus wallichiana. The sequence goes on along the minus strand of CM031239.1, from coordinate 22,983,184 downwards.
CCATGCACTCTTGAATTACTTGTTTATCAATTAACCCCTACACATGGAATACACAAAGTGATGGCATCATAAATTCAACCGGTTGAACAACCTCCATGCCAAACACCAATTGAAATGGTGTGGCCTTGTTCAATATCTTATAGGTTATCATGTATTCCCATAGAATTCCTTATACCTTGTAATCTCAATCTTTTCTTCCCACATCATGAATTTTAATTAGTGTATGGCTTAATATCTTGTTAAATGACTTAGTAGTTCCATTTGCTTGGTTGTGATAAGGGATGGTCTTGTGATGGGCCACCATGAACTCTTCCAACAAAATCCTGACTGTTTCATTGAAAAAATGTGTACTCCTATCACTATTCAAGCTTAAATGACATCCATACTTTCTGATTATGTTCTCCCATAAGAATCTAGTAGTTTTTGTTGTTATGTAATCCTCTGTAGGCACTGCCTCCACCCACCTTGTTAAGTAGTCAGTGCAAGTAATGATATAGCATGAACCAATCCTTTGCACGGTAGGTGAAATTGGTCCTACAAAATCAATTTCCCATTTTTCAAATGGTTCTGCATTGGCTATAGGTCTCAAGGGAATCTCATCTCTTTTTCCCGGCTTGCAAAGGCGATGGCAATGGTCACACACCTTGTAAAATTCAATACAATCTTGGTAGATACTTTCCCACAAAGCCATACTAGTGGGAATTTTCATGCAGGTGGCATTCCATGCATAGTTTCCTCCTATAATCCCACCATGTGCTTCCTTAATGATTACAACACGCTCATGTTACAAAACACATTGACACAAAACCTCATCATGGCCTAGTTTGTATAAGTCTCCATTGATTAGCATGTAGGGCATGGTGCATATGGTTAAATGTTTTCTTTCAAATTATTCATCCCTTCCGAGTGTTTTGCACCCATTTTGAGAAACATAGCAACATATTCTAAGTTAGAGGGCATGCACTTTGTAACATAAACACTTGTGTTTTTGGCACAACAAAGATCAATGCTCTACGTGTCCTCCCCAGTCAATGCTTGACAAATGGTTGGGCCCCGAGTTACTCTTTCCTAGTTTTAAAATAATTGTAAACTTAAACTCTTGAAATAACAAGACCCACCGACATATGCACCCTTGCAAAATGGATTGTTCACTAAATAATTTAATGCCATGTGGTTTGTGTAGAATATGAAATGTGTTGTAAAAAGACATAACCTAAATTTTTGTAGTGTCTAGATCATTGATAGATCTTCGCACTCAGTAGTAGTGTAGTTTTGTTATACTAGTGTTAACTTCTTGCTAGCAAAACACAACGGTGGTCAACAATCCCTTCTCCAAGTTGTGCTAAGACTACCTCAATTGTCATCCCTGAAGCATCAACATGTACATGGAATGGCTTATCCCAAGTGGTAAAATGTAATATGGGTGGAGTGATGAGCTTATCATTTAGTGTATCAAATGTTATCTATTGTGCCTCTCCCCAGTGAAATGCACTTTTTTGTTTTAGTAACATCTCTAATGGTGCAATGATCTTGGCATACCTCTTAATAAATTTCTAGTAGTACCTCGTATGACCAAGGAATCACACACACGAGTTCATTTTAGCCGGTAGGGTCCCCAATACCAAAATAATGGAAAATTTTGCGGGAACCACCAAAAATCCTTCCTTACATATGATGTGCCCCAATAGGGTTCAAAATGGAGTAGCGAAGAGACACTTATTAATGTTGAGGGATAATTACAACTGCCAAAATCTTTTAAACATCAACCAAAAATTGTCAAAATGGTCTTTCACTAGTCCATACACCCTCAAGTCATCAAGGTAGAGTTGAAGAAACTTATGGATGAAGTCTTGAAATTCTTGCACCATAATGTGTGAAAATAGAATAGGCATGTTCTTCAGTCCAAAAGGCATGACAAAGATACGAAAAAATTCCCCAATCAGTGGTGAAATTTTTCTTTTCCTTGTCTTCCTTTGCAATTATAACTTGATGATATCCTGAGAATACATCCGTGAAGGAATAGATCTTACGCCTAGCTACTCCTTCTAGGATTTCTTTAGTGAAGGGGGCTGGAAAAGGGTCAATCAAACATACTAGATTCAGGTCCCTGTAGTCAACACAAATCCTTGTCCTTCCATATTTTTAATATTGATGACACTAGGGATTACCCATTCTGATTCCTCCACAACTTCAATGATTCTTGAAGTTTCCATTTTTTCTATCTCCTCCATAACTTTGACACGAAGATTCAAATTCATTCGATAAGTCCTCTTCTTCAATCAAAGCACACTCCTTAACTTTATTTTAATTTCTCCCAAGGAGTGGTGAGCTCCTTTAAGCTCATGGTATCTCAGTATGGAGATAAGTCTTGAAACTTATGCAAGAGATCAATGATATTCAAATCCTCCTTTTCTAACCAATAGTCTCGAATAGTGGCCTCCTTAGGTTGTGTTTCTGAACCAATGTTAACCTTCTTTATTTTGAGGGGTTCATTATAGGTGTGTTCTTTCTCATCAGCACTATCAATAACTTCATGCATACCTTCAGTATGATTAACATCAAAAATCTCCATCTCTTTGCCATCTATCACATAGACCATATTTCCCTTCTCTTTCTCCATGCATGCACACTCAAGCTGTACTTCTTGTGATTCTTTCTCATCAAAGTGCGTTTTCAAACTAGTTTCACCTAATAACTCCAATATTCTAGCTTCCTCCATAGCACTATCTCCCATCATAAGGCACTTAACAACTTTTAACACCCTATCCATCGATGGTTTAGTGCTCTGATATTCAAAGGCTTGAAGGAGGTCAGCCATTAACTCCTGCTAATTTCCTTTCTCGACGATGTGCATCTCTTAGTGAATATACCATGCGTGCGCACAACCTTGTAAGGTTGAATATAGCTTATACACATATAAATAAGGTGACAAGGCCTCTGTACCTTTCATCCATGCTTTCTCACATGCTTAGACATGAAATAAGGTGGGGTCCTTCCCATGGTAGTCTTGTATGATAGAGGGTGCATTACTCCGGGAAAAGTAATAGATAATGTGATTATTACCTTGTACCATTCTATAAGGCTATCATGATGTGTTACCCACTAACACATTGCAGTCCCGAGCAAGTTATCATTGAGAATCCCTCTTCTTTCGATCTCATTTTTCCACTAAGTCTCCATTTCTTGTAATAAATAATCGGGTTGGATCCTCCTAAATAACTTGGTAACTTATTTCCTCCAAGATGCTTGACTCAAAGACACCTTTTTCACCCTTGTAACCAAGCCTCTTAACTATTGCCCCATTAACTCATAAGTTTTGTGCATCTAATTATCACATGCCACACTAGTTGTATCACTCATGGACTGAGAATCTTCAAACTTAATAAATCCCTCTATAGGATGAATCACCTTTGGGTTCTTGATAGAGCACACATAGATTTTTTCAAGAACTTCTTCTCCTAAGGGCTCAAGATATAGCACAATGAATCCCCTAGGTCAATGGGATGATAACCCATTCCTCCTTGTATTCAAAATTTATGTATCGCTTGTAACATTACCATTTTAAGACTTTAGAAACAAGGGGATTGTTTTTATTTATTTTTTCATAATGTTCTATATTCTAAATAATCATATTTTAGACCACACATTCCAATCCAATCAATCTCATAATAGAAAACCATATGCGATTGTAAATGACTTGGTGGAACATTGATCTCTCATGTTAACTTAATTATTTATATACTAAGTACACTTGGTTCCATTACCCTTTTCGGGGTATTAAGTTTTTTGTTTAAGAGGCCTATCTAAATATTTTATACCAATATCCATATGAAATCCAAATTTCTTAAACTAGGTGACATAAGACAACACAACCAACAACTTGCGATACTTTGGCCAAGGATTTTAAGTATACTATTCATGTTTATATTCCTATATGGCATACTCATCAAACGGAATACATCCTTCACCCCACTTCCTCTATTATCTATAATGGTCTTCACCGATTCCTTTCACCCACTTGTTCAAGGTTTAACCCTAGTCAAGGTTAGCAACATAGTCTAGTGTGGAGGACTGCTTGCAGTGACTAAGGGTATATATTCATTCTCAATCAACCCCAGCTGATTATGTGTTTCTCGTTATCCTAATTAATTGTGAGTTGACCTTGACACTAGATCATGCCCCTAACTCTACCTAGGGTTGAAATGTGATCAAGTCATCATTTATGTAGATCTAGATGATAAACTCGGAAGGGTGTTGCAACATGTCAACTATAACACAATATATTCATGAAGACCCAAGTCTTCACAAAGGTATTGTATTGTAGCTGGTGTGTGCCAACATCCAACTGATTTCTCCTCATCTAGATGAACATACCTTAGAAAGAATTTAAAGACATTAACTTTCCATTTTGAGGGTTAATTGCGGTATCCCTACTAAACAACTAGGTTCATTAACCATTAGGGTTTCAAGTAAAAATTGTAATTGGAATTGGTATGCAAATATATTTACCTCTTAACCATTTCATAAGTTTTGTTTTTCAATCCATTAACATTCTAATTTATGTTTCACAAAACAGATTCAAGATACATAACAATGTTGTTACTTACTCACCTACTTAAGCCTTAGCTTACATAAGTTCGATCAAGTTATCTCAGATATTATATTTCAATGGAATGAAGTCTAATCCCATTTAATTTCCTTTCTCTGCATTCCTATTTTAGTTAAGGAACTCATCATGAGGAATTTCACCTTCAACTATCCAAAGTTACATTTGGATTTATTTCAAGAGGTCCTAAAACAATCTATTAATCATTACAAGGAAGTCACCTTCCCTTCTTATAAAGGATTAATGTTCATTTATAACCCCTTATTATATTACAAGTTATCATCATGGTTTTATTCACCCACAAACATTTTTTGTAATATAGCCATAGTGATCTAGCTCAATATCCATGCACGAATGTCAACTTTCATAGGTTACATTTCATTAAAGAGGGTAGTAAAGCTAGTATCCTTGACCTCAATTAATTTAAATACAACCCAAGAGGGTATACTAATGATAGAAAAAATAGAGAAATACTTATCATTTCCATTCACAAAATACCCAAAAAGATTACACATAAAGTTAAAACAAGCCCACAAATATTTCATTCATCACAAGGGATTCCTATAGTACAAGTCCAAACACTATAAAAATTTATAATGCTAAACAACAACAATAAGATCAATTACAAGTACATCTTTCTTTCCCAACAAATACATTTCAATAATGATCCATATTTCATCATAAAATATCTAGTCTCTTTGGTAAAAAAGGTAACTTCCTATAATATATTTTCTCCTTTTGTAGTTCCCAACTTAAAATACAAAAATAAAAATAAAAATGAATGTGGTTGGTGGACGGTGGTTTATGGCAGGTATGGCATGTGGAAGAGATCCTACAGGATATGGGTGCCCAGAAAGACTTTAATACCTATCATGTCCTAAGAAGATTTTCAAACCTGTCACTTTCCTTGAGTAATAATGCAAGCACTTTATTTGGATCCAGAGACTGTGACACACTAAAACCCAAGGAAACATTCTAAATTTAACATTGTTTGGATAGTTGCAGCCATGAAAGGGCATGACAGTGTGTAGAAGATATGGATTTTCCCTTGAGACAGTCACATTGCAACAGGTAAACCTCCAACTTGATCAACTCACGTTTTTGCCACATACTCCCAGCCTGCGTCGAAAAGGAAGCGCCAGAACAAGGAAAGGACATCCGTCAAAGCATAATGGAAATCTGAATTCATTCCAGCTCCTCCCTGTCAGCGTCGAAATGAAAATTTTGTCAGATTTCATAGTTGTATGTTCCCTAGCAGTTCTTCCTGCAATGATTGTAGGATATAAACAAAATGGGTTTGTTGAAAAGGCTATAGAGACTTTTGAGGAAATTTTACGAGACAGATTTAAAGCCAGATTCAATAACTGTTGCTAGCGTCTCCCGTCTAGTGCCAGATGCGAGCTACGGGACAGAGTATGGACATCCATCAAAGCATACAAGATATAGAAATAGTGTCAGATGTTGTAGTTTGAGGTGCTCTAGTAGATAGGTATGCAAAAACGTGGAAGCATGCATTGATAGGTGAACTGTTAGTTTTAAACACATGAAATGTGGCTCGTGGACTGCAACTTTTGCTAGATATACAAAAAATGAGTTCATTGAAAAGTCTTAGAAACTCTCAAGAAAATATGGTGGGTAGGTGCAAATCCATATTTCTACAACCTTTTCAGCACCTTCCCAGCCTGGGTCAAAATGGAATTTAATGATTGTAGTGTATGTTCAGTTTTGAGTCTTGAGCAGGCCTTAGTCAATCGTCAAAACATAATGGGAAACATATCTTGTTTAAAAATTTCAAGGGATTGAGAATATTTGTGTGTCGCCATGGAGGATAGATCGGTGCTTATGAAATGTTTGATGAAATTCAAAAATGTGATGCGAACTCAATCCCATGGGTTTGACTGGCTTCGTTCCTCCGGCATGGTTCATCTCTCCTTTTCTTTCATAATTATCATACTTTAGTTTCTCATTTGCGACAAAAGATAATTTTAAAAGCTTAGAATTATCATACATTTAATTGTTTATATTAACTAGTTACAAATCAATAAATGTCGTATCGTAACTCACACAATCAAAATAACCCTTTTGTATTAAACCATGAACTTCAACCCTCATTCTGAGGTGATTTAGAAAACTTCCTGCCTAAACTAGATCACTACAATTTTGTTTTATCGACAAGATGAAATTTGACTTCCCGGTAAAAATGTTGACCATCACTCTATTTAAATAGATAAATTTGTGTTTTTCGAGAGACTCGTTAAGTACCCTTCGTAACTTCGAAAATGAGATGTTAAGTTTCATTCGTGTATCTTGTTATGTGGGGAGTCACCTTAACCTTTGATTTGACCCTAAATGAACATTTGTGATCTTTTTGACACCCTACTGGGAGTAATGTTACACTATTTTGTAGTTATAAGAAGCTACTAAAACTATAAAGTTGGCTTTCGTTTTGAACCGCCATTTGAATCCTAGACAATGAAATGCTTATCCATCTTCGCAAACCTCTAGTATTTTTACTAGACAATTGCATGGTACTTTCAATCTGAGGAAAAACACTTTTCTATATAGTTTGGAAAAGCCATTTTGTTGGCCTCTGGTCGCGGTTTGACAAGGTCAAACCAGACCAATTACGACTTGTCACTCCAGAAAACATGTTGCCTTTTGAAAACAGTTTTCTAGTTCTGAGTTTCCACCGACTCTGATGAATTATCCATATATGGGGGAACTTGTAGGAATTTTATCTTGGCGCATACATCCATCAAACATTAGTTTTGGATGTGGTTTACTGAGCCCTTGAGATAACTTTTAATCATTTGCAACTAGGCCAATTACGACCGATGGCCCCAGAAAACTAGCCGCCAATCGTAAACTGTTCGCTAGTTCTGAATTCCATCAGTTCCTATGAACTCTTGGTATATAAGTGGACATGTAGAAATTTAACTGTGGTGTGTTTTCTCATGGGAATATAATGTTTGAAAGTTGTTTCTTAGCCTTCGAGTTTGAGTTGAACATTTTTGTAGCTAGTAGGAAAATGTAAAATGAAAGTTGCAGGACCCCTCGTTGGGTTGCCAAACCACCGTGGAAAATTTTGACACATGTAAATAACTGTTTGAAACTCCATTGTGTAACTTGTTGTGTGAAATATAACTTTTGAAAAATGGTTCTTCTCTCTATTTTGCTCTCTTTCTCTCTCCTAGGTTATGAAATGAAGTGAAATGAAATGTAATGAATACATGTCTCTAAACTTTTTCTTTTGATTACAAATTGTAATTATTATTGTATGTAAATGGGAAACTGAAAATTTTTAATTATATTAGTTTAGGGTGGATGTCATCCTAGCAATTTATTTGTGATTTCATGCTCACGTGTTTTCGCGGGATGCAATAATGATGGCAAAAAGTGATATGTAATTCATTAATTATCATTGTAATTTATATAGTTCATTGTTAAATGAATATATGTATAATGTAGTCTCATGTTATAGAAGGTTATATTTGATAATTTATCGATATGTATGAGATGCTAGTTTTTAGGGATATTTAGGAAATGTGTATTTAATCATAGGTTTAATTTTATTCATAGTACGTATGGAAAAAGGATTGATATATATATATATAAGGTAAACGAGTTTGAATTAATATCTTGTAATGCATATTCAATGTTCAATAAATGATTAATGAATCATCTTATACATTCTTACTTTGTAAATGTAATTAAGAGATTTAATAAAAAAATCAACCCTTGTATAATATTAGAGCATAACATGTCTTCATGTGTGATAATTTTTACCATAGAAGACATTGAAAATCATAGAATGAACTTAAACTCTACACTCGATGGAATCTTCTAGTTTAGGTAAATAAGACCCTAGTCAAAGTTTATCGTCATAGTCGTCATGTTTAGCGACCTTGTCATGAAACCATATTTTAGAAATGACATGGTCCAACTTTATCTAGAGTATGTGGTTTCCTTCTAGTTTTGGTAACCACAAGGAGAATGTCCTCTCTTCAGGCTCGACACCGTGTTGAGTGGTCAAGACCACCTTGGAAGTCACCTTATGAGTCCTTGTTCAAAGCAACGACTATGCAATATAACCTTACCATCTATCGGGTAAGTAGAGATAATACTCCTTTAGTATCCTTTTGGATTGCCAGGTCTTACGAGATTAGATCTAGAAATTAACTTCATCAGCGAATGAAGTCCCTGTTGGATCCAAACGACATAAATGGAGATCGTGAAATATTTTTTCTATGACTTAAACTCTTGTTAGTGAACTCTTTAGTCCCTCTCAGTTAAATGTGTCACCTTGGTTACTAACAACATATCACCTTGGTCTTTCATGAAGGTTGTCTACCTTAAACATGTCTTCTCACCTTAAATATCTTTTGTAGTTGGGGCATAGATCCTTAGGTGTAATTGGAATTATACCAACTAAGGTAGTTTTTCTTATGACATTTCTATGATTGTTCTCTTGGTGGGATTTAAAATGCACAAGTGGATGTCTTGGTTGCAGCACACGTTAACACTGTTGTGCATAAGAGCAAAGAATTGAGTTGTCTCGTGCTAGGTTACACTCCATGTAGTAGTGAATCCATTAGTGAAAAGTATGAGTTTATTATGTTACAAATGTTATAAAATGATGCTCTAAATGAGACCTTAGTGTGATGTAAGAGTAAATCATATAAAAGGAAAAATATATTTGAGGTTGAGAATAATGTCACTCTTGGAATCCTTATAACTCAATTTGACATTTACTTATGTTAAAAAGAATATGAATTTCCTTGGTCAGAGAAAACTTTGGGATAACAAAAGATATACTTCTTCAAGATGTTAGATAAGTAATTTCATAACTCTTCATGCTATTAAGTGAAGCCAAAAGAGATCTAAGAAACAATGTAAATGAAATGAGAAACAATATTATATGTGTCAATGGATTAAGAAAACAATTTCACTTGAAGTCCTTATGGTTGATTTAAGAATTGAATTTTTTGTGGAGAGTGGATATAAACTGCTCGTGGTGGGACTAGGATTTTGAGCCATTATAGAGTCCACTAAAAATAAAATAAAATAATATTATGTCATGTAAAGGCTTAACTGAATCAACTAAACTTTGGAACTAAAACAACCATAGTACGACAACAAATGTGCTTCTAATGGAAGGAAGTTTTTTAGGAAAGGGAAACTTGAACCTTCACCTCCTTGAATCGTATTATTTCTCCCTCGACAACTTATGGTTGGTCCCCTTGCTTCATGTAGATAAAAAATAAAATTTAAACATCAACTAAACATATTTTAAGAAACAAACCTTTGACATAAGAATGAGAGAATTAGGAATCTGTATGTAATTGGAAATATGGAATTTAATTATGTAAGTTATGGAGATTGTCTTAAGTGATAAAGACAAAACTTAAACAGTCAAACAATAAGTTGAATGTGAAATGAATTGAAGAATCTGTATGTGGAAAATGGAAAAATTATCCTTGCATAATATTATTCCCGAATGCTAATCGTAGTTAAGAGGTAATCATGGTAATGATGTGTGTGGGCTTGTCAATCTTTGGGTCCCTTTTTTTATTTCTTGTTGGGTCATTGCAAGCATTCTTTCATTGGGGAAATTTTGGCATCGACATGTATATGGTGTTTTCATGTGTCTATGTGAGTGGATGACTTATGTAAGTGTAGAACGCATTGTTGAGTTTATTTATTTGGAGCCCTTGCGGTGGTTTGTAGTGAGAAATTTAAGTCAAAAAAATTTATCCTAGTATTTTACTTTTATTTTTCTACGTGTAAAATGTGGGTGTTACATTTGGTATCGAGTGGAGGTTTATGCTCTTGAACCTCTTGGGAAGATTGGAATTGTGATGGTGTTGCATGATGGTGGTGGATATTGGAAGAGTAATGTGAACAATGTTGTAATTGTGACCTTAGGGAAGCACGTGTGGTGCCCGTCATTTAGTGTGAATTTGTTATCATGTTGATGTGCTTGTGATGAGAATATTCACTTTCTATTTCATGGATTCAATGAGGAATTCATGTGTGATGTACCACCTTATTGTGTTTGAAAAAGAATGTTATTGTGGATTACGGAGTATTGGAGCATTTTGGCATTATGTGATATGAAGGTGTATTGATGTATTACATGACAAAATTTTTGTAAAGTGAATTGGATCATATCGTGATGTCATCACCATGTTGTGATGAATCATGTGTGTCACCATGTTGTAATTGCAATTGATTATATGTTGTAATGTTAGACATTGCATTCGTCATACGTATGATTTGTGTAATATGTGATGGTTTATGTCATGATTTAGGGGCATATGGTGAGCATATGATCCCTATTGTATAGTGATTGCACTTTGGGTGTAGAATGTGGTAATGTGATGTATCGTAACCCATGAAAGTAATGATTTTGTTTTACCCTGTGTATATACCATGTGTAAGATGTTATGGTTAATGTGCTCGAATCACCATTGTGCTAGTGACGTAGTTATGTGTATGTTGTGAACCTTACACTAGATGACCCTAACGGGAGAAATTGTTAAGAGTGTATGTGTGGAGAGAGGAGGCATGGACCAAGTTTTCATAATCTTGATCCAAGTACGAGTGAGGAAGTGGAGTCTTATATAGACTGAAAACCCACTTTTATCTATTTAGTATAATTCGAGCTTGCTCAGTATATTATGGGTGCGCATCACCTTAGGATCAACTTATGCAACTAGAGTTCCCGACTCTTTCCTATTGGATTGTTCATTGAACAATCCCATGTAATTATGACTATGTTGATCCTTGTGGGAGTTTGGAGGGATGATTCAGGTAGAGATGATGATAGTTACGTCATTTGATATACTCATTTCTAGTTACATGTATATATTTTTTACGAGATGAGGCTCGATGTCCGAGTGCCAGCATCTCAATGAGTACCCCTTTGGTGGTGGTATGAGGCCACATAGTGATTGTAATGTGCTATTTCTCAATACAAATTTTATTCGTAAATTGATCTTTATATCTTTTCTTGCTAGAACCATCCATGTTTCTTCATTGACATGTTCTTATATTTTGGGCATTTATATGGTTGATGCACTAACATGAAAATTTTTGCACTAACTATGGTTATTTGGCCATTTGTTTTGCTTAGATTTAAATTTTCTTTTTAAGTTTAAAATTTTTATAGCTTAGCCCAAAGCTTTCAATCTTGCCACTTGGCATTTGAATGGTTTGTTTGTGTTGGTTCTAATGTCATAATGTATTGGAATAGGGTCATGGGATTCACCATGAAGTGGTGGAACCTATGGACCCGCTTCATTGTATGGGGGTACACCCCAAGGAGTTACAGATAACTAGTGGGTTGTTGAACCATGATTTATTATGTCACTTGGGTTAGAGGTATCTGGACCCTGTGCGCCTAGGGCCATAGGGTGACCGACCTCTTTTGGGGAGTGAAAAGGAAAATTTATCTTTATTTTTATTACTTGAGGGAGGCATAAGAGACTTGAGGGAGCCATAAGAGACTTGAGGGAGGCATAAAATATTTGTGTGGGTGTGATTGATGCTTGGGAGGTATATGGAGTTGTTTTGTGATGCTTTGAGGGAGGCATAAGAGACTTGTGTATGTGTGTGTGATTAGTGCACTTGGAGTTTTATTTATTTTATTTTATTTCATGTAGTTCTTGGTGATGCTTTGGGAGGTATATGGATTTGTTTCATGATGTTGTGGGAGGTGTATGGTGTTAGTATTATGGCTTTATGTGTACTCTTGAGATTCTGGTTTATGTCTTGGGACATTGTTTCCATCTTGACACTATGTAGCTATAGTTATGGGTACTATTGTGTCGGGAGCACATGTGTGACAAGTACTATGTTGTGAGAGCTATGTATGTTCTGTCCTTGGGTTAGTTGAGTTCTTCTGATGTGATACAGTCGTGGAAGTATGTAGAAATATGTCTTGTGAACCATTAGTGTTTTGTTTGTCCTTGATGTGGTATTGTGATGTCAATTTTGTTAGGCACCTATGAACATAAGACAATTAAACTCTTAAATAGTGAAATACTAAGCGTTGAGATTAATAAATACTTTAAAGGAAAATACTAAGTAATAAAGTAAAAGAGAACTGCCAATCTTCACAAAACATTAAAATTTAAGATATTTCTAAATTTAGTTTGATCTCTTGTGGTTGTGTTGTATCACCCAGTTGTTTTGTTAAGCGACGTGTGTCCTTATTGAATTTCTTCCCTACCAACCCTTCGAGTTTTGGAAGTGCATCACATTGAGGAAGATGCTCTTATAAGGGGAGGGAAATGTAGTGCCCAACTTAAAATACAAAAAAATAAAAAAATGAATGTGGTTGGTAGACGGTGATTTATGGCAGGTATGGTGTGTGGAAGAGATCCTACAGGATATGGGTGCCCAGAAAGAATTTAATACCTGTCACATCCTAAGAAGCTTTTCAAACCTGTCACTTTCCTTGAGTAATAATGCAAGCACTTTATTTGGATCCAGAGACTGTGACACACTAAAACCCAAGGAAACATTGTAAATTTAACATTGTTTGGATAGTTGCGGCCATGAAAGGGCACGACAGTGTGCAAAAGATATGGGTTTTCCCTCGAGACAGTCACATTGCAACAGGCAGACCTCCAACCTGATCAACTCACATTTTTGCCACATACTCCTAGCCTACGTCGAAAAGGAAGCACCAGAATAGGGAAAGGATGTCTGTCAAAGCATAATGGAAATCTGAATTCATTCCAGCTCCTCCCTATCAACATCAAAATGAAAATTTTGTCAGATTTCATAGTTGTATGTTCCCTAGCAGTTCTTCCTACAATGATTGTAGGATATAAACAAAATGGGTTTGTTGAAAAGGCTATAGAGACTTTTGAGGAAATTTTACGAAAAATTTAAATCCAGATTCAATAACTGTTAATAATGTCTCTTGTCCAGGTGCCGATGCGAGATATGGGATAGAGTATGGACATCCATCAAAGCATACAAGATATAAAAATACTTGTCGATGTTGTAGGTTGAGGTGCTCTGGTAGATAGGTATGTAAAAACATGGAAGCATGCGTTGACAGGTGAACTATTCATTTTAAACACATGAAACATGGCTCGTGGACTGCAACTTTTTCGAATATACAAAAATGAGTTCGTTGAAAAGTCTTAGAAACTCTCAAGAAAATATGGTGGGTAGGTGCAAATCCATATTTCTACAACCTTTGCTAGCACCTTCCTAGCCTAGGTCAAAATGGAATTTAATGATTGCAGTGTATGTTCAGTTTGGAGTCTTGAGCAAGCCTTAGTCAATCATCAAAACATAATGGGAAACATATCTTGTTTGAAATTTTCAAGGGATCGAGAAGATTTGTGTGTCGTCATGGAGGATAGATCGGTGCTTGTGAAATGTTTGACAAAACGCCAAAGTGTGATGCCGAACTCAATCCCACGGGTTTGATTGGCTTCATTCCTCTAGGCATGGTTCATCTCTCCTTTTCTTTCATAATTATCATACTTTAGTTTCTCATTTGCGATGAAAGATAATTTTAAAATATTAGAATTATCATACATTTAATTGTTTATATTAACTGGTTACAAATCAATAAATGTTGTATCGTAACTCACACAATCAAAATAACCTTTTTGTATTAAACCATGAACTTCAACCCTCATTCTGAGGTGATTTAGAAAACTTCTTGCCTAAACTAGATCATGCAATTTTGTTTTATCGACAAGATGAAATTTGACTTCCCAGTAAAAATTTTGACCATCACTCTATTTAAATAGATAAATTTGCGTTTTTAGACTCATTAAGTACCCTTCGTAATTTTGAAAATGAGATGTTAAGCTTCATTTGTGTATCTTGTTATATGGGGAGTCACCTTAACCTTTGATTTGACCCCGAATGAACATTTGTGATCTTTTTGACGCCCTACTGGGAGCAATGTTACACCGTTTTGTAGTTATAAGAAGCTATTAAAACTATAAAGTTGTCTTTCGTTTTGAACTAACATTTGAATCCTAGACAATGAAATGCTTATCCATATTCGTAAACCTCTAGTATTTTTACCAGACAATTGCCTAGTACTTTCAATGAGGAAAAATAATTTTCTGTATAGTTTGGAAAAGCCATTTTTTTTACTTTGGTCGAGGTTTGATGAGGTCAAACCGGACCAATTATGACTTTTCGCTCTAGAAAACATGTTGCCTTTTGAAAACATTTTTCTAGTTCTGATTTTCTGCCAAATCTGATGAATTATCCATATATGGGGGAACTTGTAGGAATTTTATCTTGGCGCATACATCCATCAAACATCAGTTTTAGATGTGGTTTAATGAGCCCTTGATCTAACTTTTAATCATTTGCAACTAGGCCAATTACGACCGATGGCCCCAAAAAACTAGCCTCCAATCGTAAACTATTTGTTAGTTCTGAATTCTGTCAGTTCCTATCAACTCTTGGTATACAAGTGGAAACATAGAAATTTAACTATGATGTGTTTTCTCATGCGAAGACAACGTTTGAAAGTTGTTTCTTAGCCTCCGAGCCTGAGTTGAACATTTTTGTAGCTAGTAGGAAAATGTAAAATGAGATTTTCAGGACCCCTGTCAGGTTGCCAAACCACCGTGGAAAATTTTGGCACATGTAAATAACTATTTGAAACTCCATTTTGTAACTTGTTGTGTGAAATATAACTTTTGACAAAATGGTTTTTCTCTCTCTTCCGTTCTCTTTCTCTCTCTAGGTTACGAAATGAAATGTAATGAATGCATGTCTCTAAACCTTTTATTTTGATTGCAAATTGTAATTATTATTATAAATTAATGGGAAACTAAAAATGATAATTATGTTATATTAGGGTGGATGCCATGTCGGTGATTTATCACTGATTTCATGCTCACATGTTTTTGCAGGATGCAAGAATGATGGCGAAAAGGTGATGTGTAATTCATTAATTATCATTGTAATTATATAGTTCATTTTTAAATGAATATATGCATAATGTAGTCTCATGTTACGAAGGTTGTATTTGATTATTTGCTTATATGTATGAGATTCTAGTTTTTAGGGATATCTAGGAAATGTGTATTTAATCATAGGTTCAATTTGATTCATATTACGTATGGAAAAAATGTTTGATATATATATAAGGTAAATGAATTTGAAGTAATATCTTGTAGTGCATATTCAGTGTTCAATAAATGATTAATGAATCATCTTGTGCACTCTTACTTTGTAAATGTAATAAAGAGATTTAATCGAAACACTCAACCCTTGTATAATATCGGAGCATAACATGTCTTCATGTGTGATACTTTTACCATAGAAGACATTGAAAACCATAGAATGAACTTAAACTCTGCACTCGATGGAACCTCCTAGTTTAGGTAAATAAGACCCCTAGTTGGAGTTTACCGTCATAGTCGTCATGTTTAGCGACCTTGTCATGAACCCATATTTTAGAAATGACATGGTCCAACTTTATCCGGAGTATGTGGTTTCCTTCTAGTTTTGGTAACCACGAGGAGAATGTCCTCTCTTCAGGCCCGACACCGTGTTGAGTGGTCAAGACCACCTTGGAAGTCACCTTATGAGTCCTTGTTCGAAGCAATGACTATGTAGTATAACCTTACCATCTGTCAGGTAAGTAGAGCTAATACTCCTTTAGTATCCTTTTGGATTGCTAGGTCTTATGAGATTAGATCTAGAAATTAACTTCATCAGTGAATGAAGTCCCTGTTGGATCCAAACGACATAAATGGAGATCGTGAAATAGTTGTTCTATGACTTAAACTCTTGTTAGTGAACTCTTTAGTCCCTCTTAGTTAAATGTGTCACCCTGGTTACTAACAACATATCACCTTGGTCTTTCATGAAGGTTGTCTACCTTAAACATGTCTTCTCACCTTAAATATCTTTTGTAGTTGGGGCATAGATCCTTAGGTGCAATTGGAATTATACCAACTAAGGTAGTTTTTCTTATGACATTTCTATGATTTTTCTCTTGGTGGGATTTAAAATGCACAAGTGGATGTCTTGGTTGCAGCACACATTAACACTATAGTGCATAAGAGAAAATAATTGAGTTGTCTCATGCTAGGTTACACTCCATGTAGTAGTGAATCCATTAGTGAAAGTATAAGTTTATTTTGTTACAAATGTTATAAAACGATGCTCTAAATGAGACCTTAGTGCGATGTAAGAGTAAATCATATAAAAGGAAAAAGATATTTGAGGTTGAGAATAATGTCACTATTTGAAACCTTATAACTCAATTTGACTTTTACTTATGTTAAAAAGAATATGAATTTCCTTGGTCGAGTAAACTTTGGGATAACAAAAGATATACTTCTTCAAGATGTTAGATAAGTAATTTCATAACTCTTCATGATATTAAGTGAAGCCAAAGGAGATCTAAGAAACAATGTAAATGAAATGAGAAACAATATTATATGTTTCAATGGATTAAGAAAACAATTTCACTTCAAGTCCTTATGGTTGATTTAAGAATTGAATTTTTGTGGAGAGTGGATATAAACTTGCTCGTGGTGGGACTAGGATTTTGAACCATTATAGAGTCCACTAAAAATAAAATAAAATAATATTATGTCATGTAAAGGCTTAACTGAATCAACTAAACTTTGGAACTAAAACAACCATAGTACAACAACAAATGTGCTTCTAATGGAAGGAAGTTTTTTAGGAAAGGGAAACTTGAACCTTCACCTCCTTGAATCGTATTATTTCTCCCTCGAAAACTTATGGTTGGTCCCCTTGCTTCATGTAGATAAAAAAATAAAATTTAAACGTCAAATAAACATATTTTAAGAAACAAACCTTTGACATAAGAACGAGAGAATTAGGAACTGTGTATGTAATTGGAAATATGGAATTTAATTATGTAAGTTATGGAGATTGTCTTAAGGGATAAAGACAAAACTTAAACGGTCGAACAATAAGTTGAATGTGAAATGAATTGAAGAATATGTATGTGGAAAATTGAAAAATTATCCTTGCATAATAATATTCCTAGAATGCTAATCGTAATTAAGAGGTAATCATGGTAATGATGTGTGTGGGCTTGTCAATCCTTGGGTCCTTTTTTTTTATTGTTGGGTCATTGCTAGCATTCGTTCATTGGGGAAAGTGTGGCATCGACATGTATATGGTGTTGTCATGTGTCTATGTGAGTGGATGACTTATGTAAGTGTAGTATGCATTGTCGAGTTTCTGTATTTGGAGCCCTTGCGGTGTTGTGTAGTGAGAAATGTAAGTCAAAAAAAAATATCCTGGTATTTTACTATTATTTATCTGTGTGTAAAATGTGGGTGTTACACATTTCATCACTTACAAAATCCATCTATAAAATTTCTAGCATGGGTCGGTTCATTGAACCGAGCATGATAAGAACTAAACATTAAAATGATGTGCTTTTAGCTAACTGTTTCATAAAGAGAACTCTATTGTTATGAAATTTTTTTAAGCAATACAGAAAGACATACCAAAAGAAATTACTATTCACAAATGATAAAGAGAGAGAGAAACATTGATAAACCATAACATAAGTAAGAATAGGTCATGATGTAAAAAATTTCCACTTTCATATTATTGTCTTAAATAAAAAGAATTAAAACCGTATTCCAGATAAGTACTATTTCATCAAAATCAAAATTTTCCTTTCATATATTATTTTACATGATTCACTTCTCGATTAATCCTATCTAACATGAGAAGATAACTATCCCTACTATTTCTTAGGAATAGATAAGCATTAGATAGAACAATAGTACTTCCATCTCAACATTTATTTCACCTAATTCCATCCTAAAATATGAGATGCCAAGATCAAATCAAAACATAGGAATAAGTTTAGGATGGACCAAACAACATAATTTAGAAAGAGTTTCTAATTTAAGAATCCTATAACTCAAATTCATAATTAGAATCCAAACTAAGTTAAAGTTCAACACTAAATAGATATCTCAAAAAGGATAAAATCAATATGCATGCAATTAGAACTAAGCACACAATCCCAAAGAGATACATCAATACCAATGTTAAGTCAAAAGAATAGAATGGAGGGATTTAACAATCAGCTTCAGCTCCTTCAACCATTCAAATATTTTTCACCAAACAAAAAAAAGACTTACTTAGAATATTTCCAACCAAACACAACAATCCTTCTAAATAACCTTTGTTTCTCAACTATATTGTCCTATCACAATTGGACTTAATTCTTCAAACAAGTCCCAGTGAAGGTACTACAAAAATTCCAAAATGGATAACTCCTCATCAAGATTGAAATAGAAGGAAAATCAAAGGAGAGAGAGAGAGAGAGAGAGAGAGAGAGAGAGAGATTGTTCACTCAAAGTTCTAAGCATGATTAGAAAGAGAGCATGATCTAAACAAGAACATAACAGATAAGTCTAGTCTCAATCATCCTTAACCGAAATCCCGAAAAGAGGATTAAATAAGGATCAATTAAATGAAAAATTTCCTAAAGAAAAAAATCATGAAGAAAAACATTTGTTTACCTTTCAACAATTAATGAGGATGGTAAAATAAATACCAAATCCTCCAAAAACAAGTAACCACCTCCTAACAGTTACAAAAGGTGAAAGGAGGAGGATTAACCAAAGATAAGTCTTCTCATCCTTCTAACTCAGATTTTAAGGATAAGGAAACCTAAAATGCAATTAATTAGACAAGAGATACCTCTTTATTTTCATCGAAAAATATTGTCAACAATCAAAATGAACTGAAACCGAGTTCAATGGCCCCAGGTCAAGAATCATGAAAAATAAAAAAACAAACAATGTCAAGTCAAACTTTCCAAAGTTCAAGTTGACAACATCAAAAGAAGAACAATATGCCAAAACCCAAGACAATTTTTCCTTTCTTAGCAATAGTTGCCTTGACCTCTCAGGTTACCCAAATACTCCAAATGAAATAGAAGAAAGATTAACACTTTTCTTAAAAAATTACACTTTCACAAGCATTAATTCCTTTCAAGGAGATAACATGGTTATTCCTTCCAGATCCTCCATTTATGAATGAAAATCTCTAACAAGTCTTAACAGATGAAAAAATCCTTTCCAAGAAAAACCCATAACAATGTAACTTTCCTCAATACTCATAAGATGAGACGACGATAAAACATGAAGTTTTAAAAAAAAACCCAAATCAAAACCACAAAGTGATAAATTTAGACACATCTTCAAATTTTAAAGCCTTCCATCAAAACTAAAAGGAATGTACTAAACATGAAGTTGTAGAAGTTTAATCCCCAAAAGGATTCAAGCAAGATCTAGTAACAATTGAGATATTTAAACGGTTTAACACCTAAGTGTTTACCTATGGTGAAACAAGGAATTCTAATCAAGTTCCACATGTTAAGCAACTGAGATATTACCAGATATACATAGCTTAACAATATTACCTACAATATCGAATTCATCTCAAGCTTGCATAAAAAAGATTTAAACATAATCTAACAGACCAAATCAAGAAAAATGAAACCCAGATCATTATTTCAATAGGGTCGATAAAGCATACATGATAACAATCACAAAATCACAAGCAGAGAGATCATATCAACTAAAGAAAATCCATATTGTTTCCAAGAGAAGAGTTCTTTTAATGAAGTCAATTAAGTAAAAGAAAAACAACTTAATGGGTAGAGCCTATCATGCCTGATAGAGATTCTCCTTCACCGATTTTAGAAGATTTCCAAGTAGCACTTCAACAACCTCTTCTTCTCCAAGCAATGTCAACCAACTTCCAATACTTTATCATCTTCTTATAGCTTTTACAGAGTCCAAAAATAGCTCCATGTAATGCAAAAATAACTAGTCAAGCAAGATTCAAACTGGAGATTCAACAAACTAAAAAAAACATCATGCAGAGCTTGAGCTCAAAATGAACCAAAAGATCAAAACAACCATGCAAAACCCTCATGCATTTTCCTAGGAAGTTTTTCCAAGTTCAAAAACATTAAATGTAAAGGACTTTCAGTTCCCTCCATTTCCATGCCACCACCATCTCCACATTTAGCAGTGTCTATTTTTAATTTTTGCATGCAACTAAACTTGGTGGAGATA
Source organism: Taxus wallichiana var. yunnanensis (assembly GCA_018340775.1). NCBI lineage: Eukaryota > Viridiplantae > Streptophyta > Pinopsida > Cupressales > Taxaceae > Taxus > Taxus wallichiana. The sequence goes on along the minus strand of CM031239.1, from coordinate 22,962,484 downwards.
CCAATGTAGCCTCCCTAACTTTTCCAATGCCCATGCCAAAGTTGGCAGTAGGAAGAGATAAGAATGTATTAAATCCCATTTAATATTTTGAAATTGATGCCACCAACCACCCATTGTCCATGTCATTCCATACATCCCCTTTAGGTTAGCCATACTTTAAGTTAGGTTAACATTAGTTTAGGAAAACAACTTAGGTCCATAGATAGGTCAATGGTATAAGTCTAGGTCCCAAGTTTAAGTCACAACACCTTAATTACAAAAGATTGTAAAGACATAGGTTAGACTTAACTTAGGGTAAATTCCTTAGTATTAAAACACATAGTTAAAAAAGGTTACCATTCAAAGAAAGCATTGCAATCTATAAAAAATAAGGACCAACCAAATATTGAAATTCAAATATGTCGCAGAGTTTAAGGACTTCATTCCTTTCCTTAAACAATCAAAATCCATAGATCACCTGATCTATCTAAATCGGTCGTTATGACCTTAAAGTCATGAATTAAAATCATACCTTGGATCAATGGAATTGATCCAAGGTAATGTTGTTCTAAAATAAGAATTATGAAAATAGAACCCAAATTTCTCAATTCAAGTAGTGAATTAATTCTACATAAAGGAGGTGAATTTCTCCATTAAAATTAAGAAAAATCATGACAGAATGTACCTGCTCCATAGATGAATTATTTTCTACTACAAACATGATTTCCAAAGTCATAAGAGTACACCATCATAATGAAAAATCACCTGTCAATGTTTGTACCTTCTAAAGTAGAAATCATCATAGGTACTAGTCATGTTTGGAGGTGTTACATACCTCCCTCCTAAAAATCATCATCATCCTCGATGATTATATTAGTCAAAAATAAATTCAATCAAGAATATAATCAAGATATAATTCTTTCCTTCATAATTTCATAATAAAACTAGATTTGAGAAATTCAAATTTTCATAATTATTCAACATTAAAATAGTTGTTTCAGTACTAAAGAATTTAGTTTCTACCCAAAACTGGTAGATTTATTGATATACTAAGAATAAAATCTTAAAGTTTTATCAATCCACAGAATCAATTTTGTTCAAACAAATATGGAAAAAGCAACTTTCATATCTTCTAGGTTTTCCCAGTTGCACTTTCTTCATTAAATTGGTCCCACTGGACCTTACATTGACTTATTTCACAATTTCTTAAGTGCAACTGGTGATTTTCCAACACTCGATGGGTTTAACCATGATTATTCCTGGGTCTTGACCTACAAGGAATTCCAATTTAACACATGTGATAAATCTGAAACGTATTTCTTAAGAAAATAAATATGGAAAACATCATGCATTCATGATAAAGTAGGAGGTAAAGCTAAACGATAAGCTACATGGGTTGATTATTTCAACAATTTCAAAGGGTCCCACATAACGAGGTGATAACTTGTATCCTTGCCAAAAGTTATAGAACTCTTTTTTGGTTTAACCTACAAAAAGACCTTCTCACCAAGTTCAAATTTCTTGTCAACCCTTTTTAAGTCTACATAACTCTTTTTCCTATTTTTTTCTTCCTTCAAATGTTCACAAATCATTTTAACTTGTTGTTCCATTTCCATAAGGATTTCAGTCCAATTACCTCTCTGTCCTCAATGTTATCCCAACTAACTAGAGTTCTACATTTCCTTCCGTATAATGCTTCGAAAGGTGCCATTTTCAGAGAGGCGTGATACATGTTATTATAAGAAAATTCAACTAATGGGAGGTACTCTTCCCATTTATACTATTGATCCATGCAATACATTCATAACATATCTTCCAAAACTTGGTTAACTCTTTTCATCTTTCCCATCCATTTCTAGATGGTATGTGGAACTAAAATTTAGTTTAGTCCCTAAGGCTGCATTAAGTGTTTTCCAAAATCTAGATGTCATTCTTGGATCTCTATCCGATATGATCAATTCAGGTACTCCATGTAATCTGAAAATTTCATGCACAAATATTTTTGCTAAAATAAGTGAATCATCCTTAAGATTACCAACAATAAAATGTGCCACTTTTGTTAGTTTATCCACAACAACTAAAATAACATCATGTTTATTTCTTGACATAGGCAAACCCTTGAACAAAATCCATGCTAATTACTTTCCATTTATATTGTGGTATGTTGTGAGGGTATAATAAACTATTTGATGCATATGTTCAGCTTTAACACACTGACATTCTAAGTAGTGTGTCACAAAATCAATCATGTCCTTTTTCATCCCTTTCCAAAAATATTGTTGTTTTATATCAGCAAGCATTTTCATAATGTCGATGTCCAAAAAAAGGTGAATTATGAAATTTAGTTAACAATTTCTTTCTTAATTCATTTAACAAAGGTATATATACTCTATTTTCAAATCCTCAAGATTCCTTCATCATCAAAGTGAAAACCTTTATATCTCACATCATTTGGATCTGCAGCAAGTGTTGATTTTTACTTGTTGAAAATAAGAATCCGATTCCATAACACTTTTACTTCATCCTTAAACTAAGTTCTCAACATTATAAGAGCAAAAATATGTTTCCTATGACTTAGTGCATCTACCACTCTATTTTTCCTTTCCTTTTATGTAACTTATGTCAAAATCATACTGAGATAGAAATTCTAACCATCTTCATGTCTTCTTGCATTCAGATTTGGCTGAGTGAAAATATACTTCAGCCCAAGATGATCAGTCTTTAGTTCAAAAGGTCTACCAAGAAGATAATGCCTCCATACTTGAAGTGCATGAACAATGGCAACAAGCAAGCTCTAGGTCATGGGGAGCATAGTTCAGTTCATGTAACTTGAGTTTTCTACTTTCATATGCTATAACATGCTCATTTTGCAACAAAATACCTCCAAGACCTTCCCGAAGCATCTGTTACTACAAGTAAAGTCTCCATTAGGATCAGGTACAACCAAAATAGGTGCAGATGTTAACTGATCCTTTAGAGTCTTAAATGCAAATTCACATTTTTCATTCCACACAAATTTCTTATCTTTCTTCTACAATGAAGTTATTGGTGTAAACGACCTTAAAAATCTTTAACAAACTTCCTATAGTAACCAACAAGACCCATGAAGCTTCTAACTTCATGTACATTCTTAGGTGCAGGCCACTCAGTTATTGCAACAATTTTTTAGGGATCTACAACTATTCCATCCTTACTTATGACATGTCCCAAATAGTGCACTTCCATCTCGTAGAAAGAACATTTGGACAACTTACCATACAACCTTCTCTTTCTTAAGATTTCCAGAACTATCTTCAAATGCTCATGATGCTCATCAATGCTTTTAGAATATATGAGAATATCATCCAAGAATACAAGCACAAATTTTTCCAAGTATTCTTGAAAAATATTATTCATTAAATTCATAAAATTTGTAGGTGCATTCATCAAACCAAATGGTAAAACTATGAATTCATAATGTTTGTACCTTGTTAAAAGTTGTTTTATGAATATCTTCATCCTTGATTCTTAATTGATGATATCCAGATCAAAGATCTATCTTAGAATACACTGATGCACCACACATCTGATCAAACAGATCATCAATTCTAGGAAGTGGATATCTATTTTTTTTATTGTTTCTTTGTTTAACATCCTATAATCAATGCACAATCTAAGTGTTCCATCCTTCTTTTTCACAAAAATTACCGGTGCTCCCCAAGGTGAGACACTTGGTCTTATCAAACCTTTTAGACAAAAAACTTCTTGCAATTTTCCTTAAGCTCTACTTACCAATTCAATGGTAGTCATTCGATACGGTGCCTTGGAAATAGGTTTGGTTCCCAGCTTGATCTCAATCATGAAATCAAACTCCCATTTGGGTGGAAGACCGAGTAACTCTTCCGAAACACATCACTGAAATTTCATAACAATGGGGTATCTTTCCAAGAAGTCACTACCCCTTCATCGTTGTTTCAGAAATTTTTACTACATATAAAGTGTAACCTTTGTTTTTAGCCTTTTTAAGTTGCATAGCTGATAATTTCCTAACTGAAATCTCACATTTTATCCCCTGAATGTCTGTTGTTTTTTAGGTCATCCAAACAACTAATATGTTTTTCAAAACAATCAACCTTTGCCTTATGTTCAGCTAGCTAGTTAACACCTATGATTACATCATAAGACCCCAAAGGAGCAACATAAAGATCAACTTTAGTGGAAAAACTAGGCAAGTCAAGGACTGCTCCAAAAAGACACATACTAACTTGTGTGACAACATTATTTCCATAATGTACAACCCATGATTTATCCATTTTTCCATCTTTTCTTTTTAATTTTGAAGCTAATTTAGTAGAAATAAAGCATTCAATAGCTCCAATATCAAAAATTATAGTTACATGTATACCAAATAACTTACCTGACACTTCTATAGGTGTAACTTTCTTTTTCAGCTTGTTTGTCAGCTACCACAACATGTATGTATCTTATGTTGTTGATTTCTGGTCATCCTTCCTCAAAGGACACTAATTTGCATAATGATCCTTGCCACAATTGTAACAACCTCCTACAGTCCTTTCTTAGGCTCAAATTTATTTCCAGCCTTAAAGTTATCATTCGACCCCATAGGACTTTTGTCCATTATTATTGTTCTTGAAAAAGTTGTTTCATACATTAGCAGCAGGTTTATTTGCTGCATTTTCTTGTTATTATCAAAACAAAAAAAATTTTTCATACCAAAATTTTTCCATGGTCCCTTTTTGGGTGCAAGGGATGAAGAAGAATTTGGAACTTTCTTTCTAATTTCTTCCTTATGGGAAGAGATTGCTTTCAATTTCTGCTCCTACCTTATGGATTTTTCAACAACCCCTTCCATAGTGGTTGGGTTGTGAACATCCACTTCACCACCTATAATGGGATTTAATCCCATAATGAATTTTCATATTCTAAATTTCTCATCAGTTTGATACTAAGGTACGTACTTAAGGAGCTTAGTAAACCTCTCCCAATACTACTCTATTACAGTTAACTTTCCTTGAGCTAAGTTATAAAATTCAGTCATTTTCTGATCATAGTAAAGTTGTGGCAGCCATCGTTTCCTAAAATAATTTTTAAATTGATCCCAAGTGATGTTTGTTTCATCAATGTTTAACTCAACCTTACGGTTGTCCCACCAAGAAGATGCCTCATGGGAAAGCTTGATAAGCTCCCCATATTGCTTTTGTTTCCTCAGAGAAGTTCCTTATTGCAAAGTACTTCTCCATTTCATTGAGCTAGTTCTCAGCTCCATCTCCTAGTGTAGTGCCATCAAACTTGGGTGGACTTATCCTTTTTATGTCATTAGTGAGTTCAACTGCCAATCTTGCCTTTTTATTCTCAAGATGATTGGGTGCATTTGCATTAGCATTGGTTGCATTATTGTTATCAACACCCAAATTCCCAATATTGGCGTTGTCCACAGGAGGTGGTTGATTGTTATTACCAACATCTTCTTCCTCCTCCTCATTTCCCATTACTTGTTGTTCAAGTACAATAGATGATCTCTTGTGTCCAATAGGGAAGCAAGGATCTCATCAATTTTTTGGGGTAGTAGCTTCTTCTCCACCAGGTGGTGGGTTGTTTGCAACATTTCCTCTTATTCTAACCATTTTTGTTAACAAGAAAATTTAAGTTTTATCATATTATGGACACAATAGGTCCAAGAGCTGCAACCTTCAGCTCTGATACCAAGATGTAACATTCCCATTTTAAGACTTTAGAAACAAGGAAATTTTTTTTTTTTGCATAATGTTCTCTGTTCTAAATAATCATAATTTAGAACACACATTCCAAGCCAATCAATCTCATAACAAAAACCATATGCAATTGTAAATGACTTGGTGGAACACCGATCTCTCATTTCATGACTCGGTATCATACCGATCTCTCATGTTAACTTAATGATTTGTATACTATGTATACTTGGTTCCCTTTACCCTTTTCAGGGTATTAAGTGTTCTGTTTAAGAGGCCTATCTAAATATCTGTTACCAATATCCATCTAAAATCCCTTCTTAAACTAGGTGACATAGGACAACACAACTAACAACTTGTGATACTTTGGCCAAATATTTTAAACATATTGTTCATGTTTATATTCCTAGATGACATACTCATCAAATGGAATACGTCCTTCACCCCACTTCATCTATTATCTAGAATGGTCTTCACTGACTCTTGTCAGTCCACTTGTTCAAGGTTTAACCCTAGCCAAGGTTAGCAACATAGTCTAGTGTGGAGGACTGCTCATGGTGACTAAGGGTACATAGACATACTCAATCACCTAAGTTGATTGCATGTGTCTAGTTATCCTAAGTCATCATGAGTTGACCCCACACTAGATCATGCCCCTAACTCTACCTAGGGTAAGAACTATGATCAAGTCAAATTTATGTAGATCTAGATGATTAAACTTTGAAGGGTGTTGCAACATGTCAACTACAACACAATATCCTCATGAAGACCCAAGTCTTCACAAAGGTATTGTACTACGTAGTTGGCATGTGCCAACATCTGACTGAGTTCTCCTCATCTGGATGAACATACCTTAGAAAGAAGTTAATGACTTATTAATTTTCCTTATTAAGGGTTAATTACAGTAGCCCTACTGAACAACTAGGTTCATTAACCATTAGGGTTACAAGTAAAAACTTGCAATTGGAGTTGGTATGCAGATACATCTACCTCCTAACCATTTCATAAGTTTTTTTTAATCCATTAACATTCTAATTTATGTTTTACATAACATATTCAACATACATAACAATGTTGTTACTTACTCACCTACTCAAGCCTTAGCTTACATAAGTTCATAGATCAAGTTCTTTTTATATTAGACTTCAATGGAATGAATTCTAATCCCATTTAATTTCCTTTCTCTACATTCCTATTCTAGTTAAGGAACTCATCATGAGAAATCACACCTTCAACTATCCAAAGTAACATTCAGATTTATTTCCAAGAGGTCTTAAAACAAGTCTATTAATCATTGCATGGAAGTTGTCTTCCCTTTTTCTTATAAAGGATTAATGTTCATTTATAACCCCATAGTATATTATAAGTTATCATCATAGTTTTATTCACCCACAAACATTTGTTTTAATATAGCCATAGTGATCTAGTTGAATATCCATGCACGAATGTCAACTTTAATAAGTTGCATTTCATTAAAGAGGGTAGTACATCTAGTACCCTTGACCTCTATTCAATTTAATCCAACCCAAGAGGGTATATTACTGATAGAAAAATTAGAGAAATACTTATCATTTCCATTCACATAATACCCAAAAAGATTACACATCAAGTTCAAACAAGTCCACAAATCTTTCATTCATCAAGGGATTCATACATTATAAGTCCAAACACTTCAGACATTTCTAATGTCAAACAACAATAACAAGATCAATTACAAGTACAACTTTCTTTTCCAACAAATACATTTCAATAATGATCCATATTTCATCATAAAAGATCCAGTCTCTTTGGTAAACAAATGTAACTTCCTATAAATCTTTTCTCCTTTCATCACTTACGAAGTCCATCTGCAAAATTGCTAGCATGGGTCAGTTCATTGAACTAAGCATGATAAGCACTAAACATTAAAATGATGTGCTTTTAGCTAACTATTTCATAAAGAGAACTCTGTTGTTATGAAACAATTTTAAGCAATATAGAAAGACATACCAAAAGGAATTACTATTCACAAATGAGAGAGAGAGAGAGAGAGAGAGTGATAAACCATAACATAAGTAAGAATAGATCATGATGTAAACAATTTCAACTTTCATACTATTTTCTTACATAAAAAGAATTAAAACAATAATCCAGATAAGTACTATTTCATCAAAATCCCAATTTTCTTTTCATATATTATTTTACATGATTCACTTCTCAATTAATCCTATTTAACATGAGAAGATAACTATCCTAACTATTTCTTAGGAATAGTTCATCAACATTAGATAGAACAATAGTACTTCCATCTCAACATTTATTTCACCTAAATTCATCCTAAAATATGAGATGCCAAGATCAAATCAAAACATAGGAATAAGTTTAGGATGGTCCAAACAACATAACTTGGAAAAGAGTTTTCTAATTTAAGAATCCTATAACTCAAATTCAGAATTAGAATCCAAATTAAGTTAAAGTTTAGCACTAAACAAATCTCAAAAAAGGATAAGATCAAATTGGCATGCAATTGGAACTAAGCACACAATCCCCAAAGAGATACATCAATACCAATGTTAAGTCAAAAGAGTAGAATGGAGGGGTTTAACAATCAGCTTCAACTCCTTCAACCATTCAAATATTTTCACTAAACAAAAAGACTTACTCAATATTTCCAACCAAACACAACAATCCTTCTAAATAACCTCTACTTCATCTATATTATCCTATCACAACTAGACTTAATTCTTCAAGAAGTCATAGAAAGGTACTACTTATGAAACATGCCAAACTGAACAACACTCCTCATCAAGATTGAAACAAAGGAAAAAATCAAAGGAGAGAGAGAGAGAGAGAGAGAGAGAGAGAGAGATATTTACTCAAATTCTAAGCATGATTAGAAAGAGAGCATGATATAAACAAGAACATAATAGATAAGTCTAGTCTCTATCTCCTTAACCAAAATCCCAAACAGAGGATTAAAAAGGATCAAATTAAATGACAATAGTCCCGAAAGAAGAAAGAATGAAGAACAACATTCATTTTTTTTTCAATTAAGGAGGACGGTAAAATTGGTACCTAAATCCTCAAGACAACAAGTAATTTAATTTCCTAGTTCGAAAGAGGTCAAAGGAGGAGGATTAACCAGAAGAGTAAGTCTACCCAGACTTTAACTTAGATCCATAAAAAGAAGAAAGAATGAATAAAAATGATTTAACTAAGCCAAGAGACATTTTATTTTCATCGAGCTAATTTCAACTTAAGTCCATGAATTGAAACCAAAACTTAATGGCCCCGATAGTCAAGACAATTAAAAGTAAACACAATACAAAATAACCACTTGTTAAAAGGAGCTTTCCAATACATTCAAGTTTAAAGATGAAAAAAAATAATCACATAGCCAAATACCCCAAGACAAATTTTCCTTTCTTAGCAATAGTTGCCTACATTCAGAGGTTACCCAAATACTCAAAAGAATAGAAGAAATAGAATAACACTTTCTTAAATTAACACTTTCACAAGCATTAATTCCTTTCAAGGAGCTAACACGGTTATTCTTTCCAGATCCTCCATTTATGAATGAAAAATCTCTAACAAGTCTTAACAAATGAAAAATCCTTTCCAATAAAAACCTCAAAATTTGTATCTTTCCTCAATACTCACAAGAAGACATAAAAAAAGAGAAACGTTAAATTTAAAAAACCCAAAATCACAACCATAAAAGTGATAAAATTTAGACACGTCTTCAAAATTTAAAGTCCTTCCATCAAAACTAAAAAGAATATGCTAAAGCCAAAGTTGCAGAAATTTAATCCCCAAAAGGATTCAAGCAAGATCTAGCAACATTATTGATATATTTAAATGGTTTAACACCTAAGTGTTTCCCAATGGTGAAACAAGGTATTCTAACCAAGTTCCACATGTTAAGAAACTAAATATTACCACATTTACACAACTCAACAAGATTACCTACAGTATCAACTTCATCTCAAGCTCATGCAAAAGATTAAAACATAATCCAACAAACCAAATCAAGAAAAATGAAACCCAGATCATTATTTCAATAGGTCAATAAAGCATACATGATAAAATCACAAAATCACAAGCAGAGAGATCATATCAACTAAGAAAATCCATATTGTTTCCAAGAGCATAGTTCTTTTAATGAATTCAATTAAGTAAAAAAAAAAACAACTTAATGGGTAGAGCCTATCATGCCTGATAGAGCTTCTCCTTCACCGATTGTAGAAGATTTCCAAGAAGAACTTCAACAACCTCTTCTTCTCCACGCAACGTCAACCAACTTCCAATACTTTATCTTCTTCTTATAGATTTTACAGAGTCCAAAAATAGCTCTATGTAATGCAAAAATAACTAGTCAAGCAAGAGTCAAAATGGAGATTCGACGAACTAAAAAAAAAACATCATGTAGAGCTCGAGCTCAAAATGAACCAAAAGAACAAAACAACCATGCAAAACCCCTCATGCATTTTCCTAGGTAATTTTTCCAAATTCAAAAACATTAAATGCAAAGGACTGTCAGTTCCCTCCATTTTCCATGCCACCACCATCTCCACATTTAACAATGTCTAATTTTAAATTTTTACATGCAACTAAACTTGGTGGAGATGCAACTCAACTTTCCCCAACTTTTCCCAATGCCCATGCCAAAGTTGGCGGTAGGAGAGATAAGAATGAATTAAATCTCATTTAATATCTAGAAACTGATGCCACCAACCACCCAATCCATGTCATTCCATACATCCCCTTTAGGTTAGCCATACCTTAAGTTAGGTTAACATTAGTTTAGGAAAACAACATAGGTCCATAAGGTAGGTCTCAAGTTTAAGTCACAACATCTTAATTACAAAATATTGCAAAGACATAGGTTAGAATTTTCTTTAGGATAAATTCCCTTAGTATTAAAACATATAGTTAAAATAGGTTACCATTCAAAAAGCATTGCAATCTACAAACCAAAGAAGGACCAACCAAATATCAAAATTCAAATATGCCGCAAGTCTAAGGACTTCATTCTTTCCTTAGAACATTCAGAATCCATAGATCACCTGATCTATCTAACTCAGTCATTATGACCTCAAATTCATGAATTAAAATCATACCTTGGATCAATGGAATTGATCCAAGGTAATGTTTTTCCAAATAAGAATTATGAAAATAGAACCCAAATTTCTCAATTCAAGTAGTGAATTAATTCTGCATAAAGGAGGTGAATTGCTCCATTAAAATTAAGCAAAAATGCATGACATGAATGTACCTACTCCATAGATGAATTATTTTCTACTACAAACATGATTTCCAAAGTCATAAGAGTACACCATCATAATGAAACCTCGGATAGCACCAAGAATTTGAAATCCCTAGTGAACTTTTCTCCTTGGATAGTGATAACAATGTCCTTCAAGACACCAATGGGCATCACCTTTGTCTTGTTATCCATATATAACACATTTGAAGATGGATGTAATGGGGGCATTCCCATTTGATGTTATGTGTCTAGAGTGAGGAAATTTATACTGCGCCCGTGTCAATCATAATATTCCTCGAAGCCATCCACCCACAACCAAATTCAATTTAATGTCCTTATCATAGTCAAGGTTGTGGGGAGGAAGGTTAGCATGTAGAACCTTCCTTTCATGCTTTACTCCAGCACATGGTACCTTCTCCTCCTCGTAACCATTTCCCTAGCAAAGAATTTATATTATATTGCCTTAACATCTTACATACTTCTCTCGACTTCATCTAGATCCTTCTATGGGGCCTCAACACTCTTCCTTTTCTCTAACTTCCTTAACTATTCCATGGTCTCTTGATACACCTCCTTCTGATGAGTAGGGTCCAAATACTTCTTGTGCACCACCTCTTCTCTTGTAACCAGTGGTTTCTACCTTGGTATATACCTTACGTGCACATCCTTAGCTCACATCGTAACTACTATAGGCTCTAGTTCCAACTCGTGTGCCACTAGGAATCCATTGTGAATCGGCCTTCTTTACACTTATAATTCCGACACCTTTTTCCTTTCAAAGGTGTTGTTAGCTCATATGATCAAATATCTCTTGACACTCTTCATACTTATTTTCTTTTCCACACCAAGAGCATTGTAATAGGTCGAGCATTCACACTTATAGTTCTTCGTCGACCCACAATTGTAATAGGTTCCACGTGGGAACTCACTTCTTCCTCCATGGTTACCACAACCATGAAATCCTCCTTTAAAACCTATTCCATGTGCCTCTCAATCCACATGCCTCTCATAGTCATGACTATCATCCTTAGAATTTTTTGCAAGGCTAGTTTGGTGCATGCCAACATCAATGGCATCATATATCTAGTCAATCAACCTACAATCCTTAGTGTCATGAGTAGTAGAGATGTAGATCTTGTAATAGTAAGACACATTTTTACGATCGCACGCCAAGCTGAAGTAGTGAAACCTACGACATCATGATCTCCATGGAAAATTTCATAGTCCACCATCATGGCACATACTTGTTGATCTCCTAGGGAAATTTTCCTTTCTATTCCCATCTACCTCACAATCCGTGCACCATAGGCCACTTTGTGAGTCTCATGTGCCAAGTTGGCGAGATAGATTTTCCAAATGCTTGAAATTGCGGTGTTACCATTTTAATTTACATTGAGAAACAAACATTAAGATCAATTTAAATCTTTACATGAATTTTTTTGGAAATTCTTCAAGTCCCTAAAATCCAAAAATTCGGACTTTGGACATTCAATTTTTGAGCCCGAATTCCAAAGTTTGAAATCCTGAAAGTTTGAAATTTAGGACTTTTGGGATTTTGGGTTTCGAATTATAAGTCACAATTTTGAGAAAATTTCTTTCAGAGTTTTGAATTTTGAAACCCCAAGATTATGATATTTCAGACTTTCGGGCTTTCAAGTTTTGAAACTCTCGGTCACATCTTTTTGAAAAATTACTTTCAAACTTCCGAAAGTCTGAAATTTTGAACTTTCGAGCTTTCGGGTTTTAGAACTCTCCTAACCGTTTTGAGGTTTTTTCACTTTCGTACTTCCAAAGTCTAAAAGTCTGAAAGTCTAAAATTTTAGAATTTCAGGGCTTTCGGGTTTTGAAACTCTCCCATCACTATTTCACGATTTTCATCTCTTGATCTCTGAAGTCTGAAACCCCAAAATTCTAAAATTTTGGGATTTCAAACTTTCAGGTTTCAAAATTTTAGAGTTTTCTACACATTTAATTCTTACCTACTTCCATATGGATCAAAATTTGGCCATTAATGTCATATTTTTCTATTTAAACTTGGTTTTTACTTGCCATTTTCATCTGACATTTTTCTCTGACGACACAGGTATTTACTTTAGTATCTTGTACTTTTCGACATCATTTTCAAGGTATTTTAATTTTGGTTATTTTATTTTTTTCTTAAGATCTTTTGTTTTATTTCTTCCTTTTTATACCTTAGAAGATGAAGATATCATTCCCACCATGTTTCTTTTGACTATGTTTTTGATCCTATTGTTTCCATGAATCTAATTTTCTGTAGGCATTCAAGGAAATTCTTATCATAGTCCTCATTTTCCCAAGTATTCAAAATCTTATCTTTTGGCACCTCTCATTTTTGGAATTCAAAAGATATTATTTTTGAGGTACAGTATTTGAATTTCTGGAATTTCTCATTTTTAGAAAACATGTCTGTCTCCATTTCGTAATTCTAGTTTTCAAATTTTTAGTACTCTACTTTTTAGGTTTTCTAATCTGTCATTTTCAAATTCTCCAATAAGTGTTTTCTCGAGATCGTATTTTGGAACACTATTTTTGGGTTTTCAAAGATTAAATTCTTTTGGGTTTTTCGATGTTTGAAGCTTCGGGCTTTTGAACTTCTCTATTTCAACCCTTTCAAGTTTTCGGAGATTGAAGTATTTCGGGTTTTGGATGTTGAATCTTTCGGGTTTTTAGATATTTCTTCTTCGATACTTTCAACTTTGGAATTTTAGAATTGAGTAATTCATCAAGTTCTAAAATTCAAAATTTGATGTCTACTTCTACATCCAAAGGAAAAGAAAATATGAAATATTCATTCCTCGGGGTTTCTCCTCACTCTTGCTTGTCTTCCAACCCAGGAGTATAAGAGACACCGATCTCAAAAAAATTGATTTTCCAGACTTTTGGGCAAGGGTAAAGGCCCCAAATAAGAAATCCTGGATGCAGGCCATATATGACAGTGGCTTGCTATTGCTATTGGTTTTCCCTCATCCATGAATTTCCCAGAGTTCACTCTAGCTATCATAGCCCACTTTGATGAAGAATATATGGTAGTTAAGGATGTTGATGGCAAGGTTGTTATCTTATTAGATTTAGATTTCTTTGAGGATTTTCTCAAACTCCCCAACATCAAGGACTACATAATGATCTCACTAGATTCAGTGGTAGAACATTGGGACAAAGAATCGGAGTTGCGCACAAGGTTCATGTTGAAACGTTATCTAACCAAGAGTGTTTTAAAATTACAAAATACCATGTATCGGTCAGACTTCATTCAGGGTTTTCAATGATGTTATTGTGCTACTAAGAAGAGTTTTAGGTCTTCCCTCTATGAAGGAATTCTAGGAGTGGATGTTCTTATATATTGCTACTATAAAAAAGAATAAGGAATTTATTAGATGGGGGAGCATATCAGTAGCTCCATTTTCTATCAGTTGAGTAGAGTGTTGTCCTCAAAGAGTTTCTACATGACATATTTTTTGGTCTATGTTGCAGCTGCTATGGGATAATTCACTGGGTTGAATACTAAGGGTATTCAAATCACCTCCCAAATCTATGATTTCTATCCTCAGCTTACACTGGATGAGGGAAGTAGGCAATTCTCAAGAGTTAACTATGCTTTCGTTTCAGTTATTCTCTATCGTTTCAATAAGGAGTTGTATAATCGGAGGATTTCTGACAAATCCTTCAAGGAAGTGTGTGAATGGGGAGCTATCTACCTATAGTTCCCCACATTTACTTACAATCAGATCCCGGTTTCATAGGTTCTCCCAAAGAGTTGCAAGATGTCCCACTAACAAGTGGATCTTGAATTGGTTTGGAAATTATTGGACTACTATAATATCCAAAATAAACGGCACAAAGTAAGAGTTTAGTTCCTATTTCGATTGGTAGATACACCTACCTAAATATTTATAAGGCTAAGAATGTGGATGCAGAAATGGAAGAAGTAACCTTGTGAAATTTTCATCCACAAACAAATTTTGATTATTGGGGTAAATTCAATTAAACATACCGGTCTAGTTCCCATGTGCCTCAGTTAGAAGACATTTGGATTCATTTTTAGGATGAATTCATCATCCAGACAAAGAGACTACAAAAGGATAACTTTGGATGAGGTTCAACAGTTTGGTATAGCCGATGTCCCAAAAGACATGCAAGATGATGATGAGGTTTTGGATGTAACATATAAAAATGATAATATTTTCAATCAACCATTGTCATGGATTGATTGGTATGTGGAAGAATGTTTCAATACAAAGGAGAGGGCATGACCCATTTTGCAAAGAACCTACAGTTGGTTGGTTACCTTGGGAATCTCACCCAAGGGGTTAGAACAACCTACAAATACAAAAACCCCATCAACCATGAGCCAATAAACACCCATAAAGGGAAAAAGTTCCATCCAAAGGGCCCATAAAGTCCCTAAAAATACTTCATTTATTGTGGTAAGCTCATCTCTCTCCAAAGATCCTTCTTCTAAAGATATGCCTCATACAAAGACTTGTATCGTAAATAGTTGAAGTTAGTAATTCTCCAAGTATCTCACAAGATCCATCATCTCTTATTTCTCTTCCATTATCACTTCCTACATCAGTTCCTTCCACTTCCATAATCATTTCTTCTTTTCCATCTCCTTCCATGGCCCAAGTATTCTCATCCCTTCCAGTTCTCTCAGATGGGGAAACCATTGGGTCACCCATTTCTACTTCACTTCCCCTAACACTTCCATTTCCTTTTGTCTCATCTCCTAATATCATTGTATCCACTCCTATGGTAGTCCTCACATCCACCCCATCCATTACTACCACTACCATTCAAATGCCAACTATTTTTTTGGTAATCTTGTTGTGAATACTGCTTTTGAGTATTGGATCTAGTATTCTATCCTCATCAAGATATCGACCATTCGAAAATGGTTGTTTCAGCAGAATTCAAAGAAAAAGAACAAATTTCCTCTACAGGATGTTATAGATCTAAGTATATTGGATCATACACCAAAAATATAGGCCAAGAGGCCAAGGATTGTTTCTATCCTGATAGTAAATCCATCTAGGGAACAAGTTGTGGAGGTTGCTACTCTTGTTGAGGGAAAAACTAAGGAAATAATTATAGCTGCAAATTATCAAATTTCTAGATTTTCACTAGGAAAATTCACTCACGAAGGATCTAAACAGGATGTACACACTACTCTTGGAAATCTTCTAGATAAATATGATAAGGATAAATATTCTAAGGATGAGCTTAAAGCCAAAGTTGAATAGCTCACTACATTGCTACGAAAATTAACAAAGCCAACTCCATCTACTAAAGTCTCAACTACTACAACTATGACAGCTTTCTTCTACCATTGATGACATTTCTTATCATGAGATTGAGAAGATAGGCCAGAAAGGGAGATCGGTAGATGGATGGATGGAACGTATACTGCAAGAAGCTAATCCTTTAATTAAAGAGGCTCTAGAAATATATAATGATCTACAGGTTGGAAGAGTTGTTATTTACAAAATCGATGAAGCCTTTTCTCGAGGACAATGATAATTTGAATTTGAATTTTCCAAATGGGGTGAAATTTGATAGGAATATCTAGATGTACTCCTTTAGGAGGATGTAATCAATGATGCTTCAAATTTTTTAAATATCAAAAAGCCATGGAATTTCGAGTGTCAAGTATTGTAGGATCTAATTAAGAAGTTGGATAATAAACGAGTGGAAATTATGGATGATTTGAATAACATATCAAAATAATTTTATATTGTTAACTGTAAATTCTTCAATGAAAACATCGATGTTGTTCCAGACGATCAGATCAATAAGAATTTCAAATATTTGGTGAAGCATGACAATGAAGTTACCAAAAATTTCAATAGTGAATCTATTGACAGGTTGGTTTTATGCCAAAATTTCACAGGAATATTAAATAAAGTTATGAGTAAAATTAGAAGAGTTCCATCTAATATCACGAGTGAAATTGAGATAGTATATGTGATAAATCACTAAGCATGTAAGCCAGGAGATGAGGAAATTCAAGTAATTATTAAGTTCTTCATCGAATATAAACATTGAATGGTTGCATGGGAGGAAACATAACAAAAACCTACAGATGAAGGATTTGTAGAACCAGGCCGGAGCCGAGCGAACATGAAAGGAAAAATCCAAGCTCTAGATCGGTCAAAGTTGTAGGGTTGACTAGAGTCAACCCTTGCAACAAATTTGCTATTTTCATGGGATCTTGTTCCCTTGAATTAATGACATTTATATTTTTAGTAAAATGTTAGTTAAAGGCCCAACTATAATGGCTTAGCCTAAAGAACTTATAAATAGTTAGGTGTATGGAGTCATTTGGGAGATATATAGATCATTTTTGGTGAAGTTTCTCTTCAATCTTGGAAGAGTGCTTCAGAGAGTTTTAAACCTTTTAATTATATTCAAAGTGATATCTTGCCTTGAAGAACCTGATTTATTGTGTTAGATGGTTGGTTAATATATGCTTTGTGAATGCATAATTCCTTAGTGTAAGTGATTATATTACCTTTATTTCAGATTATCTATTTTATGTTATGAGAAAGTAATGTAACCATCTTGTATACCAGTTGTGGAAATATTGTTTCGCACATCGTTAAAATTTACATTATCATTAGTTGTAATTAGTGAAATAGATTTTTGACATGTGCATGTGCTCTATCCTCGTGATTAGTTAATTGTGTGTTCAATCAAGTTTGATATCCCTATTATGTATATTTCAAGTTTAACAAAGTAATGCATGCTTCTCGGTTTGTGGTGTTTTTTTCTCTTTCTAAGTTGCAATAGGTGAAGGTGGCTGATGATGTTTGCATCCTACTCACATTAACCCTTCCTGAGGTAAACTATCCTTTTACACAGGTGAATCGCCATCCATAGTATAGTTTCTTTTTTTACAAACCTCTTTTCTTAACACCCATGTTAATGTTAGTATAGGACTGGATAATAATTTTATTACATTAGGAGTAGTACAACCCTTAGTTTAGGAAAAGGAAGTTGGCCTTCTTTGGAGGTTCACCTTGAGCCCAAGTCCCACAACTTGAGAGGTGATCCCATGTGTCCCAATCACACCGAATGTCATGTTCACATTCGGAAAATCGAGAGGGTGCATTGATTTGGCGACAACAATTTTTGGTACGCCCGATGCGACAAAGAGTTGGTACTTCTCTTCTCATTTGCACAAGTCAAACTACCTAGTGACTTTATATCTCTAGATTCCAAATCTTAGTGCATTAACTTATGCAAAGAATTTAGACAAGAGCTTCTTCAAAGCAATGAAGTTATCAAGTATATCAAATTTTCCTTATCTCCTCCAAAGAGAAGAAGCAGAGGTTTTTCAACTCCACCAGCTACAAGTTTTTCTCGTAGGGGTCATTCAACTCCTCTACCAAAGAAAAATCAACCTCTTTTTGCTATGGTGCGGAACCAAGTTTTTCCCCATTTCAATACAAGAATTCTACTTTTATTGTCTCAACATTACCCTATACCAGGTTAGCACTCAAAATTTTACCCTTTTACATAAGGGAAACTCATGTTACTCTAGTAGAACACATTCTTGATGTAGCTACAAAAAGCACTTCAATGGTTTTAGAATTCTCGGTGCGAATCACGCACAACTCGCATGGAGCTTTTCCCATGGAGTGTGGGACCTTGCGAAATCGGAAAAGCTCTCGGATGAAGGCCGGTTCCTATTCCTCTGTTCGAGATGCACACGTAAAAATGCAGAGGTCTCTACTCAAAACCTAATCTAATTTTCCAGGAGGAGACGGGGAAGAAAATGCAGAAAATAAAAAAACTAAACTAACGAGAGGTGATGCAGGGAATGAAGAACACTGTCTTGCCAATAAACACGAGACCAAAAAAATGTAATGCAAGATCATGCACTGAGATAACCCAGATTTACGGTGAAAGATCAAGAAGATGCAAATAAACAACGAGAGGGTTGATAATCATCCATGAGACATGCATTAATTTGCTCCAAAGATTGATCTGACACAACTGCAAAATGCCAAGAGGCAAAGGCTGCATTACGAGTTTTAAATGGGAGGTTTTAACTCCACAGATTCACTGCCCGAGAAGAAGGGAGGGGCAAAAACAAGAATGTCCAACCTTTAGAAAGAAGCCCCTCCTTACAATTTATAGGAAGAATGAGAGAGAGAAGAGAGAGAAAGTCCAAATCTACCCCAACCACCTCAGGTTGTATTTAATTCATCTCATTATGGTGGTAGGTGAGGACCATATCAAACCCCAAAAGTGGCAAACTGTATTTTGCATTTTTAAGAACTTGTTCCCACCCAATTAAAGATATCCAGTCGTAGTTAGGTAGAGGACGCCGTAGGCTTTCCGAAAAGTCCAACCTTGTGTGAATCGGAGCTCCCAGTCAAAAGTTATGGCCATCTGAATATCTGGGTCAGGGTCTGCTTCCTGTCAGCGCTCAGAATGTTGCGCCTCCTGAAGGTGCGCCTTGGCGCATCCATATGCATGTTGACAATCCTTTTCGTGTGCCAAAGGCAAATATGTTTGTGTCGACAACCCTTTTTGTGCGCCAAAGGCGCATTCATTTGCATGTCAACACTCTTTTCTGTGCGCCAAAGGCGCAAATATGTTTATGTCGACACATGTTTACGTGCGCCACTTTACCTGCGCCAAGGGCGCAACTTTTTCCGTGTCAACATTCCTTTCTGTGCGCCAAGGGCGCGTCTATTTCTATGTTGACATCTTCTTCTATGCGCCAAGGGCGCATTTACATTTGTGTCGACATCCTCTTATGTGCGCCAAGGGCGCATTTACATTTGTGTCGACATCCTCTTATGTGCGCCACTTTCCTGCGCCTTGGCGCATACATTCTCATGTTGACACTCATTGTTATGTGCCATTCTGTGTGCCTTGGCGCATCCATTTCTTATGTCGACACTCATTTCCATGCGCCATTTCTGTGCGCCATGGGCTGAGGCTTGAATTTCTTTGGTTTCCATATTCTTCCATGTCTACATCTACCCGGGGGGGAAGATATAATCAACAATTTGGCGACTCAACGGGATCACACACTGCTAGGTAGAAGATCGGTGGCCCTTTTAGCAATCCATTGGGCATGGAGTCATAAGCAACACTTGAAACCAACTTGATCTCGATCCAGAGCACAATACCGCTCTTCTTCTCGACAATGACACTTTGAATTGTAGAAATCAACCTGAGAGCAACAAAACCTGTGCCAAAGCACTTAGGGAAACAAAAACCTAACTACCACAAGACAATGTGCAAACGCACTTAGAGGAATTGAAATCTAAGCTAATATTTACAAGGGTAGAAATTTTCTCTTTTCAGTAGCAATGTTTAAGATAGATTCCGTTGACCGGAATCGAAAGTTCTTCTCCGTCCAATGTAGATAATTGGAAGGCATTGCTACTCTTGCACCCCGTGACCATGTAGGGGCCACTCCAAATGGCGTCAAACTTGGAATGCTTTCCTGGTCTTGCCCGATCTGCATCCCATTTTAGAACTAGATCCCCTTCCTGGAAGGTCCTTGCTCTTGCCTTCTTATCAAACCATCTTTTTACTAAGGCCTGATCCTTTTCGATCGTCTGAACTGCATGTTCTCTAATTTCTTCCAATTCCATCAACTCTGCATACCTAGCCTCCATTGGTTCGAACTCAGCTAACTCCAACTGCCTCATGAACTCCAATGCAGGCAGTTCTAATGATATGGGCAATACTGCCTCCTTCCCATAGACCAGCTTGTAGGGAGAATTCCCTGTAGACCTCTTTGGTGTTATTCTGTCAGCCCATAACGCTGATTTTAGCTTTGTATGCCATGTTCTTTGATTTTCATCCAGAGTCCTCTTGATGATTCTTAGCAAATTTTTGTTTGTGGACTCTGCCTGTCCATTACCCTGCGGGTAATAATTTGAAGAGGTGCTCAAGTAGATTCCATTCTTAACAGCCCATTCTGTAATTTTGGAACCTATAAATGCCAATGCATTGTCTGATATGATAGTGGACGGCACACCAAACCTGGTCACTATTCCTTCATAAAAGTCTAGTATGTTAGACTCATTTGCTTCCTTGAGCGCTACTGCTTCGGTCCACTTGGTGAAATAGTCTGTTGCCGTGAGAATCCACTTGTGGCCTTGGCTTGAGTTTGGATTAATGACCCCGACGAAGTCCAATCCCCATTGCATAAATGGTTGGTCAACCAGAATTGGGTGCAATGGAAGTGCTGCTTGTCTTTCTTTGCCTGTGAAGAGTGCACATTTCTTGCACTTTCTTATCCATGTATAGCAGTCACTGAAGACTGTCGGCCAATAATACCCTGCCTTCATTATTTTGAGAGCTGTTACTCGTGGGGCAAAATGTCCTCCAGAATCTCCATCATGAAAATCTCGTAACACCCTCTCAATTTGACTTATCCCAATGCACCTCAATAGAACTCCATTGATGTCTTTCTTAAACAAAACACCATCAACAAGCACATATGGAATGGCTTGTAATCTGAAGTATCTCCTCTTTGCTTTGCTCATTTACGGAGGGCATAGGCACATCGTAGGAAGTGTATCATATTTTGAGTCCAACAAGGAGTAGGCACATTATCATTTTCTTGTTCTTGATCCATCTGTAGTACAGGTAGTCTCCTTTTCATCACCGCTTCAACTTTCGACTCAAGGCTAGCTGCTCACATAGTCCTTTTCCACGTACTAGTTTGGTGACCTTAATCTCGATGTCATATTCCATGACATGGGTTATCCATCTGCCGTTTCTCATTCGGATCCTTGTTTAGAAGAAAGTCCTTAACTCCCGCATGAGAGACTAATAATTGGATCTTGTTGTTTGAGACTAGGTGCTTGAATTTCTTTAAACTCCCGATTACCGCAAGGACATGCTTTTCAATGAAAGAGTACCTAGTTTCAAATTCCTCCAAGCCTTGGTGAAGAAAGCAAGCTGGTTGTTCTAATCCCTTCTTTGTTTTGTTGTACCAGATTGCGAAATTGTGTCTCCACCACCAAGGCATATAGCACGAAGTCCTTAGAGAAGTCTGGATTGACGAGAGTTGGGGCTTGAGATATAGCCTCTTTTATTGCCTCAAAACTTGCCTTGCCTTCAGATGTCCACTTAAATGCCATGCTCTTCTTTAACATCAGTGTTATTGGCTTCGCAAGAGCTGCAAAGTTTGGAACAAACCTGCGGACAAAATTGATCCTTCCCAAGAAGCTTTGAAGAGCCTTCTTGTGACTTGGCAATGGCAATGCTTGAATTGCTTCAACTCTTTCTGGGTCAATCGCCAACCCCTCCTTTGAAACAATATGGCCTAGAAGTTTTCCCTCGTGAGCCAAGAATATGCATTTTTTGGGATTCAATGATACCCCAAATCTTCTACATTTCTGAAATACTTGCCTCAAATGACAGAGGTGATCCGCTGCATTTTTTGAGAATACAGTGATGTCGTCGAGATATATCAAAACTATTTTATTGATCAACCCCTTGAATGCCATATCCATCGCCCTTTGGAAAGTGGCTCCAGCATTTGATAGCCCAAAGGGCATCTTCTTGTAGGCATAGGTGCCCCATTTGGTGGTGAAAGCTGTCTTGAACTGGTCATCTTCTTTCACCATTACCTGATTATACCCTGAGTAGCCATCTAGGAGAGAGAACCTCTCTGAACCGGATACTACTTGCAATATTTGTTCCATTGAAGGAAGTGGGTAATGGTCTTTAAGAGATGCCCTGTTGAGGTCTCGGAAGTCCACACACAACCTGATTTCTCCGCTCTTCTTTCTGACCGGAACCAAGTTTGCAACCCAGCTTGAGTGCTTGATCGGAAATATAATGCTTGCCTCTATTAGCTTATTTAGCTCTTTCTTCATTAGAGGCTCAATGTGAGGGTTGACTGGTCTCTACTTCTGCCTGATGGGCTTAGCATCTGGATCCAATTCTATGGTATGTTGTGCCAAATTTGGATCGAATCCTCTCAAGTCTTCGTAGCTCCAAGCGAAGACATCTGGAAATTCTTGGCAAAGTTGTATGAAATCTGATTTCTCCTGTTCAGTGGCCACTTTGCCAATTTGAAGTGTTTTGTCTTCCCCAACCGGAATTGGCTCTGAATCTTCTCTCTTGACCTGTATGTTTGCCTTTTCCTTACGGAACTGGTCGTTAGGGTTGAAGATAGACTCCAATGTTACCAAACCCTTAGGAAGCTTGTTTGTCCGCAGCTGTACTACTTGATCCCCATCTTGCTTGCTCTAATCATCACGATTCCTAGCTGAAAATTCAGCCTCTTCTTGTAAGAAATTGACGATCTGTTGATCGTTCTCAAACACCTGCCAGCTTGTGTTGTTATCTGGAACTGCTGGCCTCACAACCACATGGATGTGTGGCTGCGTTTTTTCTCTCCTGATGTTGTCAACCACATCAAATGTCGCTCCAACTGCTGCGAGCCTATCTGCGGCTTCATTTTTCTTCCTGGGTATGGACACAATGTTGAAAGCTTTGAAATCCTCAATGAGGTCCCATACCCTATTCTTGTAGTTCTTCAGCAAGTTGTTCTTTGTAGCATGTTGTCCCCTAACTTGGTTGACGATTAGCTCGCTATCTCCAAACACCTGCAAGTTCTTTATGCCCCTTTTCTTGGCCCAATGAATTCCATGAATCAATGCTTCGTATTCAGCCGTGTTGTTTGAACAGGAAAACTGGAAACGAAAAGCTGAAAAATATTTGATGTCTTGTGGTGAAATCAACATTGCACCACCTCCAGCACCTTGTCTGCTTCTCGAACCATCGAAAAATAATTTCCAAACTTTGTTTTCATCCTTTTGTTCAGGTTGAATGATGTCGGGAATGGGTGAATTTTCTTCGTGTATACAATACACGCCCAATTCAGATTCTTCAATTTCCTTGTATGGGTCAAATTCATGACTCTTGTTTGCCCATTCATCCAAAGTTAAATCAGGAATTCCCTCGACCTTAGTACCTGTTTCTAGATCACTTGAACACTCCTCCTGATCAAAAACCGAGCAATTTGCATTGATAGGATTTGGTACATGAGGCTCAATATGGAAATGGGCAATTGGTTCTGACCTGATTGTTGCTTTGGCTCCATACCTTGTCCTAAAAATCATGTGCGACCAATCTACAGATAAATATCCACCGATTTTTGCAGTGAAGTCTCTTGATAGACACAACGCAAAGAGTGGCGGAAGGTCAATCACAGACACATCTTGTAGAACTGTAACATTAGGACAGGAATGTAGTGTTAGGCTTAACCCTTTGATGACCCCAACTGTTCCTCTGCCGTTCCATCTAGTTGTCTACTCCTTTCAATGCTTGGCTCATATTTCAAACCCAGTTGATCCGCTATTTGCTTTGGCATCACTGAACTACTTGCTCCTGAATCTATCATGCAGTTGTGTACCAAGTGGTTTCCAACAATCAATGAAACATAGAATGGTGGAGGCTTCAAATTTTTCCTTGTCTGGCCCCCATCATGTTGCACTGCATTAGTGAGAACTTTCTCATGTCCCTGGTTTGATACATTTGTGGCAGACCAATTAGCCATTGCAGCTTGCAATAAATCTCGTTGCCCTGGGATCGCCAGTGATTCCCACATGGAAATGTTCACATGTGTCTTCTTCATTTGATCGATGATGTTGAAGGGGGATGAATTGTCCTTTTGCTGTCCCTTGCTTGGCGCAACCTTTTCTGGAGCTTGAACAGGTGCATGTGTTGCTACAACAGGTACCTTAGGTTGATTCTGCACATTTGGAGCTGCGTTTGGTCTACTGACCCCTTGTTGTGTAAGAGTGGGTTGAGAAACAACTGGATTACATGGTTGTCCCTCTCCTATATTTCTCTTCTTTGACCGTGTGTTGGCAGCCACGCCTTGAAAAGGCTGTTGGTTAACTCCACAGAAGTCTTCCGTTTGCCAATTTGCCAATGTGGTTTCTGTTGGAGGTCCTTCTTGTTGTGTTTGTTGCTGTTGATTCTCCTCCTGGCTTGGTTCTTGAGCAACACCAATGGTTTGCACCATCGAGGCTGATTCGATGCACCATTGAAACATCTTGGTGATTGTGAGGTAGATTGCAAGGGTAACACCAGTCGTACTCCTGTGCCATGTTATTTTGTGTTGGAACCAAGGCTCTTGAGGGCGTCGTTGCATTTGGATCATACGGTCGAAATGGCACAGCGACTTGAGGCTGTCCTTGGTTACAGTTTTGATTTGCGGCTGAGGTGGTGGTCTATTTTGTTGGTATGGGGGCCTAGCTTGTGCTGTGCTTGAGGCGATACGGTCTAGCACTTTGAGCTTGCTGTCTTTTGATAGTCACAAGCTCATTTCCAAGGTTCTGTAATTGTTTCATGACCTCCTGCAATTCCTTTGAAGTATTTGAAGAAGTCGACGCCTCATTATTGCTTTGATTTCTAGGAGTTGGAATGGGATTCAACTCTGGTGCTTGGTGGTTATAGGATTTCCCATGTCGGATAGAGAGAGGCATTGGTGGCCTTGGTGCAAGCTTTCCGGCTTGGATCAAGCAGTTCTCTGCTCGATCGTTTGTGTCATAGGACCACAGCGGCGTTGTCCCTCCCATTGATTGGATCATCATGGCTATGTCGAATTTATAGCCTTTAAGAAATAAAGGAATGCTCCTTGGCGGTTGGTCTAACAGCTATTGGGATCCTGTCCCATGTCCGTTGGAATCTAAAGTTGAAATCTGCCATTTGTTCGTTAGGAGCCCTTTTGATTGTTGTCAGTTGTTCCAATAAAGATAAATTGTCCGCCCTCTCCCCGAATTGGCTGCAAAGAGCAGAACAAAGTTGGTTCCAATTCGTAATAGAGCCTGCTGTAAGGCTCCTAAACCATTGTAAGGCCTTGCCTTTGAAAGATGAAGCCAACAGCTTGACTGCAACATCCATTTCATTTATTTCATGGATTGCACATGCATTAGCAATATCCTGGATGTGATCAATAGGAGTAGTATGATTTTCACCTGTGAAGTAGGGGATATTCTTTAGCGCTGCAACTGGAATTTGATTCTGAGCATTTAGGGCAAGTGGACTACTGCCCGTGAAATTGACAAAGGGATTCGGTGGTAGATGCGCCATTATGATTGGCCTAAGAACCACTGGTTGATGCGAAAAAGGCCTACTAGGGTGGAGGTGTAGACAAAGTCTGTTAGGCGGAGATGGTGATCTTTGTGGTCTTCTTCCTCTCCTTCCTCCTCCACAGTGATAGTTGCGATTGGACAAAATAGCCCTCTTCTCGAGTATTGGACTGGTTCGAATTCTTCTCATATGCCAGGCAACTTTTGCTACTTTACACCATGAATTCTACCCCTTGGAGTCGCGAGATGTGTTAGAAAGTGAGCCTCAAAAGGCTAGATCCTGCCAAGTTACACACCAAACCTGACGATATTTAAAAATGGAAAATTGAAAGACCTGTATTTTTGATATTTTAGAGTTTGGAACTTGATTTGGAATGACAGTCCTGAAAACCCAAAAATGCCAGACTTCCGAAAACCTGAAATCCAAAAATCAAAAAACCATGAAATTTTGAAAGTCAAAATCTCAAAAATCTAAGAATACCCTTTTGAATATTACCCCCAGATCTATCAACTGGTGAAATTTTGACTTGTTTCGAGCAAGTTAAGTCCTTGAAAATCGATTTCAAAGTTCAGCCTGGAAGGTGAAAATATGAAATTGTAAAACCTGCAATTTTTAAGTCCGAATTTCTTGAAAACTCCTTCAAATCTATGGAATGACCTCTTGGTCCCACCGGGCATGCCAAAAGCTGTTGGTGTCGAATCACGGCACCCACAGGACTCTGCTGACTCGATGGGTTGAGAATCTCGGTGCGATTGCACAACATGGAGCTTTTCCCAGTGTGGGACCTTGCGAAATCGGAAAAGCTCTCCGGATGAAGGCGGTTCCTATTCCTCTATTCGGATGCACACGTAAAAATGCGAGAGGTCTACTCAAAACCTAATCTAATTTTCCAAGGAGACAGGGGAAGAAAATGCAAAAAATAAAACCTAAACTAACGAGAGGTGATGCAGGGAATGAAGAACACTGTCTTGCCAATAAACACAGAGACCAAAAAAAAATGTAATGCAAGATCATGCACGAGATAACAGTTTACGGTGAAAGATCAAGAAGATGCAAATAAACAACGAGAGGGTTGATAATCATCCACAGAGACATGCATTAATTTGCTCCAAAGATTGATCTGACACACACTGCAAAATGCCAAGAGGCAAAGCTGCATTACAGTTTTAAATGGGAGGTTTTAACTCCACAGATTCACCTGCCAAAGAGAAGAAGGGAGGGGCAAAACAAGAATGTCCAACCTTTAGAAAGAAGCCCCTCCTTACAATTTATAGGAAGAATGAGAGAGAGAAGAGAGAGAAAGTCCAAATCTACTGACCACCTCAGGTTGTATTTAATTCATCTCATTATGGTGGTAGGTGAGGACCATATCAAACCCCAAAAGTGGCAAACTGTATTTTGCATTTTTAAGAACTTGTTCCCACCCAATTAAAGATATCCAGTCGTAGTTAGGTAGAGGACACCGTAGGCTTTCCGAAAAGTCCAACCTTGTGTGAATCGGAGCTCCCAGTCAAAAGTTATGGCCATCTGAATATCTGGGTCAGGGTCTGCTTCCTGTCAGCGCTCAGAATGTTGCGCCTCCTGAAGGTGCGCCTTGGCGCATCCATATGCATGTTGACAATCCTTTTCGTGCGCCAAAGGCGCAAATATGTTTGTGTCGACAACCCTTTTTGTGCGCCAAAGGCGCATTCATTTGCATGTCAACACTCTTTTCTGTGCGCCAAAGGCGCAAATATGTTTGTGTCGACACATGTTTACGTGCGCCACTTTACCTGCGCCAAGGGCGCAACTTTTTCCGTGTCAACATTCCTTTCTGTGCGCCAAGGGTGCGTCTATTTCTATGTTGACATCTTCTTCTGTGCGCCAAGGGTGCATTTACATTTGTGTCGACATCCTCTTATGTGCGCCAAGGCGCATTTACATTGTGTCGACATCCTCTTATTATGCGCCATTTCCGTGCGCCATGCGCATTTTTACATTGTGTCGACATCCTCTTATGTGCGCCACTTTCCTGCGCCTTGGCGCATACATTCTCATGTTGACACTCATTGTTATGCGCCATTTCGTGCGCCTTGGGCGCATCCATTTCTTATGTCGACACTCATTTCCATGCCATTTATTTCGTGCGCCATGGGCTGAGGCTTGAATTTCTTTGGTTTCCATATTCTTCCACTTGTCTATATCTACCCGGGGGGAAGATATATACAACATCCAATCCATGGGAGGGGCTACATTACATGATGCCTAAAAATAGCCATAAGTGCGGAAAATTCCTTAATTCAAGTTGGAAAGATAGCTCCTCGACCGTCAATGCCATTTTCTCCAGATCTTACAAATAATCATCCTATCATTGCTCCTATTCTAGTAGCCTCTAATCAACCAGCTCAATCTACCCCTGCCTCTTCAAATGATCTATTTGAAGTCAAATCGTTGTTGCAAACCTTTAGAAATGAGCTTGTAGTGATTAAAAGGTAGTAGTCCCAATATGCTCAACCATTCCAATCCCAATATCTAGCAAGTCATCCTCCTTTTCAAGGAAATAATCAGGCCTAGAACTAGGTCACTAGCCAAGCTGCAAGCGTGAAGCCTTTAAACTTCTGGAACCCTTGTGCGGCTAGTTCATCCAGAGCCATAGTACCGGTCCAAAATAACCTCATTCAAGATTATGAATGGTGTTATCCTTGTTCTCAGCCTCACAACTAGAATATTTTCCCAAATGGAGTTTTGAGTCAGGCCCTTATGGTCCAAAGCATATCCACCCCACCTAAATCATCAGTTGGACCATCCACCCAAGAGAGCCAAGACCAGCCTTCTGATGAAACTACGCTACTAAATTGGAAAATAGAAGACTTTTTTGGTTTGAATACTGATGCCTCTACTGTAGCATCAAACACATGTTCCAAGAAGAGGGAAATAGATCCTCAATCTCCCAAAACTGATCAAGCATCTACTTCATAGCCTCAAACACAAATATCAGTTGATAAGGGTATAAGAAAGAAATCACCAGAAGTATCCGTAGATCAGTCTACAAAGAAAGGTGGAACTTCAAGTATCATAGTGCCCAATAGGCATTTCCCAAAAGAAGACTCTAATACCCAAAAATATATTAGAAAATTTTGGACAATTCCATTCAGGATTGTGGAGAAAATGAAGAAGACCAATTTGAGCGTCATGATGTGGGATGCACTATTAATTCCTTCTCAGAGGAACTTGCTATAAGAGGATCTGAATAGTTTTGATACTACCGATAGTTCTTCATGCCATGAAGTAGGAGTGGTAAACAACCTGTGTTAACCGAAACAAAAGTGCTTTCTAAGGCCACCAAACCACCACCATTCTATATCTCTCTGATCATTGGTGATCATTTGGTGCATAATTGTATGATCGATTCTAGAGCCAGTAGTTCCGTGATGCCCAAGAAAATTATAAATGTGTTGGGAATCCCATATATTCCAATATAAAAAGGAGTGTTGGGCCCTAAAATATTGGCTAAGTACACAAAGTCACATGGGCATGTAAGGCCTAGGTTGAAGATGGGCATGTAAGAAGAAGGCGCACAAGGCAAGGTTCTAGGAGGGTTTTAGAAGGGCCGTGTTGCGTCCCAGAAAGACAAGGTCTTGGGACTTAGCCATATTTGGCATATCGAGTAGGACATGAGAAAAGCATGACTTGACTATGCATGCAGAGTGGATAAGGTGCCAGCTTAGCGACAGGTTGGCCTAAGAAGGAATATGCCCTACGATAGAAGTTTCTAGAAGACATCATGAAAAAAGTGGAGAGCTCAGGCCTGGAGGAGCATGCTCCCATGGAGGACCACATTCAGACACTTAGTGTTGGATCTGAGGCTGCAGAAGGATGAGTTGGCACTTCGGGATGCCTATATATACAAATGCCCATAGAAGAGAATATATATAGGGACAGAAAAAGGTATCAAAGGATCAGATATAGAGATGATGTGCAAGAGAGAGATCAATAGAAAGTAGAGATCAGAAATGCCACAAGGAACTCTGTTTGGGTTGGGTAGATAAAACATAGGAGATGGATGTACCAAGGGCTTGGAGGTTTAAATTTATTTTTGAGAGCTAAAGGATATGGATCTAGTTATGATGCATGACTTTGGTCTGCCTTTCTACGATGCTCTGTAATGAATCTAATGAATGTAATGAGGTTACCAGTTTATATGAATATGATCAGTAATGATTCTGGTGCATTTACATATCTTCATGGTTCTGTTTTATGCATGTTTATGGAATGATTTTGAATCCTTACACATTTCCCTTTCTGTTTTGATTCAGTTCTTAATCTGTTAAGTACTTTTCTATCTAGAATGACTACACTGATCTAGAAGCCATTCTGAGCTCTATGATGCTTGCATGTCTCATTTCCACTCACTTCCTTTAAGTTTGGATCATTGATGATATTTTCCCACTCAAATCACATAAAAGAGACTCGATGCCCGTGCATGCCTCGAGTGAGCGCCCAACACCCACTGGGTGATAGGCCGACACACATGGGATTCCCTTGTTCTTTTGGTGGGTGTAAAAATGACTACATCTTGGTTCATTGACGGACCTATTTTTGAAGTTGTAGTGGTAAAAGGCATACATCATGATCTATGTGATAAGTGATAACAGAACACCTAACTTTAGAAAGTGTTGAATTATGGTTCAAGAGCATGGATGATGAATTTTCTCGAGAGATTTAGCACTAGACCTGAGTTTGATGGATATAAATGGGTAGAATAGAACCTCTACCGTGAATTGTATAAAACATTTTTCTATTGCTTCCCCAAGGTAGAACTATATGAATGGATCAAAGGCATATGCATCTATGTCAAGATGGTATTATAGATCACGTACATGGACCCGGAAGAGTACTAGAGGTTGCAAGATGCAAATCGACATGGACTCATGTTGTGGGTCATTAGTGGAAAGGAGTACTAGCTAGCTACACTCTAGAGTAAGCTATTTCTACATATTCTTGTCTAGAATTTCTTCGCGTTTGATTTTCTCGTGGGAGCCCAAAGGATAATTTCTACATGTTATCCCTCAAGAAATGAAGATCTTGATTATTACCTTGAGTTTAGAGGCATTTCCAATGGCCATCTAAACCATTCGAGTAATGGGTGAGGACGCTAGGGTGGAGAGAGATGGAATATATTACGATGGAGAAAGAAAGGGAGGAGAGATGACTCAATTATAGTGAAGTGTGTGAAAGAGAGATTGTTAGACAACACGAGGTTGTAGGTGTGATGGATCTAAAGAGGTAAGCATTGCGGAAAGGAGTTGAGGTTCGGGTGGAGAATGTGGAAATTGAGAAGTCTGTGCTAACCCATATTGGCAAGTGCGTAAGAGATACCCCTTCACTTCGATGAGATTTCATCATGTGGAGAGAGAATATTCATTGGCACGTATCTGAACCCACCTATTGACCAAACCCTAGCACTTGGTTTTCCAGATCAAGGAAGGAGTATCCCTAACCCACTTGGTATCAATGGAAGTGACATATCTGCACCTAGGAGATACAATTTCTCATTTCCCACTTCTATGGCTATGCATACTATTCTAGTATTCAAAGGAATTTTTGGACAAGGAGCAAGTACAAAAGCCTTCGGTGTTGCATCTAGGAGTGGCATGGGGTACACTAGTGGTAATGGGGCATTATCACACGGACCATCGGCATGACCACTATAGGACCTAATGGGTCTAGTGGGTTAGGAGGAATAGTACTTGGTGGACTGGTGGGTTTGGTAGCTCACGAGGAATAGGACTTGGTTGATCTAGTGGGTCGGAGGCACATGACACGATGGATTTGGTGGATCTAGTGGTGAGGGAAACACCAGAGGAAACCAAGGCTCCCGCTCGGGAGGAAAAGGGTCCTAACCACCTCCTCAAGTCTTCTTTGATATTTCTTTACATTTTCTAGATTACAGAGGTATTTAAGATGTTACATAACATGTTCATAAGTTTTATCTGCTATGGTGTGCGAAGGGGATCACAACCCCGAAGTGAAAAGAAAGCCAGTTTGCAACGATGTTGCAAGGGCGCGCACATAGCTGGTATAAGAAATATGACCCTCATCAAATGGTGGTTGATTATACTACTTTAAATAATGCCTTCTTGGAAAAAATCCACATCCCTAAGTTTGAACAGAAGATCATCAATACCCTGAAGGAGATTCAACAGGGAATGGTGGAGAGTGTGTAGGAGTATGATGCACAATTCAAAACCCTCCTGTCAAAATTATCATATGACATTCACCCTTCACAGCATGCTCAATGGTTTTTTGGGGGGTTGATAACACCTTTTAGAAGAGATTTATCTCATAAAACTTTCATAGACCCACGCGAGGTGTTAGAAGCCACCCTATGCACCGAAGTCATTGGAAGTTTTGTTACTAGTGCTAGCCCATTCCTGGAGGCTCAAATTGCTGCTATTCTTAAGTAGCTTGAGAAGTTGTTTGAGAACTCATCCCATGAGACTCGTAATGGTATGTGGTGTATAGATTGTTAATTAAAAGGGCATGTCAAGGATAGTTTCCCCTGAAGGATAGTACATGCTATAACAGTAGGCTGTGAAATTTGTCATTAGGACCATGATGCAAGTAGATGTCCTTTATTACAACACAAAATTCAAAAGAATGTGTCTTGTTATTGTAAGATCTACACCTCTACAAACCATGACACTAAGGATTGTAGGCTTATTAATCATATCCATGAGGCCATTGACCTTGTTGTATGCAAAACTAGCCTTGCCAGTAGTTCTAAGATTGATGACCACCATTATGAGGAGCGCGTAGATGGAGGCACATGTGGAAGTGGGTTTTACGGAGGATTTTGTGGTCATGATAATTGTAGAGGAGTAAGAAGTGAGTTCCCATGTGGAACTTTTTTTAATTGTGGGTCTACTGCACCACTACAAATAAGAGTTCCCAGGACTTATTGCGGTGCTCATGGTGTGGGAAGAAACACAAGTATGAGAAGTGCCCTAAGTTTATTGATACATGAATCAATGGCATCGGAAAGACATGGGCACTAAAATGGTAAGCATTAAGAAGGCAGACACATAATGGATTCCATGAGTGACACATGATGTAGGCTTGGAACCTATTATGGTAACAACAAGAGCAAAAGCCGCATGTGCAAAGGAAATACCAAGGCAAAAGAACCTACTTTCAAGGGAAGAAGTGGTATATGGGAAGTACCCATACCCGACGCATCAAAAGGAGGTACATCAAGAAACCATGGACATCATTTAGAGTTTACAAGGAGAAATCCAGTGTTAAAGGATCAATCTAGGAGGGAGGAGTAAAGAAGGAAGGTTGAGGCATCAAAGGATGACTGGATGAGGTTAAGGAAAAGTGTAAAATGCTAAGACAAAAGAATTTTATTCCTTTCCTAGGAGCATGGTTGAGAGAGAAGGTACTATGCACCGGGGAAGAGTGTAAGAGGTGGGTCTTACATGCAAACCTTCCCCCTCATAGCCTTGACTATGATAGGGAGTATACGTTAAATGCGGTCATGGAAGGATGGATCCTTAGTAATATCCTCATTGACATAGGCATAGAGGTCAATGTTCTCACCTTGGAAGCATGGCATCAAATGGGAAGGCCTGCGTTATAGTCATCTTTGAATGTGTTGTATATGGAAAAAAAAATGAAGGTAATGCCCATCATTGTCTTAAAGGATGCAGCTATCACAATTCAGGGAGCTAAGTTTACTAGGGACTTCAAAGTCTTGGCACTCGCCAAGGTAGACAATTTCCTAGCACTACTTGGGCACCCATGGTGTTATAAGAAAAATGTGGATCTTTAGTTCAACAAGGGATACATAAGCTTTGAAAATGAGGAGGAATAATTCATCATACCCCTGGATGATGGGAAATCAACACCCTATACTAAACCTTTGGGAGAAGAGGTCCTAGATAGAATATATGTGCACTCAATCAAAGATCCAGAGATAATTCATACCACAAAAGGGGTTATCCAGGTTTGAGGATGCTAAGTCCCTAAATGACAACGATGTCATGGAATAATATCTGTTGTTACAAGACTTCAAAGTGATGTATTTCAAGAAGAATTGTTATGTCTTTCACCCAAAAGGGAGTTTGATTTCACAATTAAGATCAAGCTTGAAACCGAACCTATTTCTAAAGCACCTTACCGAATGACTACTACAAAATTAGTAGATCTTAAGGCTCGATTGCAAGAACTTTTTCTAAAGGTTTGATTAGACCAAGTGTTTCACCTTGGGGAGCACCTGTAATTTTTGTGAAAAAGAAGGATGGAACACTTAGATTGTGCATTGACTACGGAATGTTAAACAAAGTAACAATCAAGAATAGATACCCACTCGCTAGGATTGATGATCTATTTGATCGGATGCATGGATCATTGGTATATTTAAATATTCGATCGTATACCATCAATTACGGATTAAAGATGAGGAAATTCATAAAACAACTTTCGTAACAAGGTATGGAAATTATGAGTTCATGGTTTTACCTTTTGGATTAACAAATGCACTGCGCAGAATTTATGAACTTAATGACTAATATCATTCAAGAATACTCGGAAAAATTTGTGCTCGTATTCTTGGATGACATTCTAATATATTCTAAAAGTATTGAGGAACACCATGAGCATTTGAAGATAGTTTTGGAAATTTTAAGAAAGATACGGTTATATGGTATGATATCTAAATGTTCTTTCTATGACACACAAAAGTACACTATTTGGGACATGTAATAAGTAAGAAAGGAATTGTTGTAGATCCTTCAAATATTATAGCTATAACCCGAGTGGCCTACACCCAAGAATGTACATGAAGTTAGAAGCTTCATGGGGCTTGTTGGCTATTATAGAAAATTTGTAAAATATTTTTATAAGGTGGCTCCACCAATAACTTCTTTACTGAAGAAACATAAAAAATTGTTTGGAGTGAGAAATGTGAAATTGCATTCAAAAATTTGAAGGAAGTTAACTTCAACCTATTCTAAAGCAAGATGCAAATCCTAATGGAAATTTTATGGTGGTGACCGATGCATCGGTGAAGGTTTAGGAAGAATTTTGTTACAAAATGATCATGTCATAGCTTACAAAAGTAGAAAAATAAAATTACATGATTTGAGTTATGCTCCACATGATTTAGAGCTTATTGTCATTGTACATGCACGCTGTGCAAGTTTGGAGCCATTACATACTTGGTAAACCTTTTGAATTGAAAACTCGATCATCTTGGGCTGAAGTATATCTTCACTTAGCCAAATCTTAATGCAAGATAATGAAGGTGGTTAGATTTTTGTCACAATATGATTTTGACATCAATTATATCAAGGGTAAAGAAAATAGAGTCACCGACGCTCTAAGTCATAGGAAGCACATTTTTCACTTATAATATTGAGAGCTCAATTTAAAGATGAAGTAAAAAGTGTTATGGAATCGATTCTTACTTTCAGCAAGTAAAGACATCGCTTGTTGTAGATCCTAGTGATCTGAGGTATAAAGGTTTTCACTTCGATAACGAAGGAATCTTAAGATTTGAAAATAGGGTATACATACCTTCACTAAATGATTTGAGAAAGAAATTGTTAGCAAAATTTCACAACTCACCTTTTTCTAGACACCACCGGTATTAAAAAAAGCTTGTTGATATAAAACAACAATATTTCTAGAAGGAAATGAAAAAGGATGTTATAGATTTTGTGACACATTGCCTTGAGTGTCAATGTGTTTAAATCGAACATATGCACCTAGCCGGTTTATTGTATCCTCATAGCATACCGCAAAGACAAATGGCAAGTGATAAGCATGGACTTTGTACAAGGGTTGGCTATGTCAAGAAATAAACATGATGTTATCTTGGTATTTGTGGATAAATTAACAAAGGTAGCACATTTCTACTGATGGTAATCCGAATGATGATTCTCTTATGTTAGCTAAAAGATTTGTACATGAAATTTTCAGCTTACACTAAGTACCAATTAATTATATCGAGATAGAGATCCTAGAATGACGTCAAGGTTTTAGAAAACACTTAATGCAGCTCTAGGAACTAAGCTGAATTTCAGTTCGCATATCATCCGGAGACGGATGAACAGAGTGAAAGAGTTAATCAAGTTCTAGAGGATATATTACAAATGTATTGTATTGACTATCATTATAAGTGGGAAGAGCACCTTCCACTAGTTGAGTTTGCATATAATAACACATATCACACCTCTCTTAAGATGACACCTTTCGAAGCAATATACAAAAGAAAATGCAGAACCCCTGTTAGTTGGGACAACATTGAGGATAGGGAGGTAATTGAACCTGAAATTCTTATTCAAATGGAAAAACAAGTTAAAATGATTCATGAGCGCTTGAAAGAAGCAATAGATAGGAAAAAGAGTTATGCTGATTTAAAGCGAGTTGACAGGAAATTTGAACTTGGTGAGAAATTATTTCTTTGGCTTAAATTGAAAAAGAGCTCTATAACTTTTGGCAAGGCTACCAAGTTATCGCCTAGTTATGTGGGACCTTTTCAAATAGTTGAAGTAATCAACCTGCAGCTTACCGTTTAGCATTACCTCCCGCTTTTTCACGAATTCATGATGTTTTCCATATTTATTTGCTTAAGAAATACATTTTAGATTTATCACATGTGTTAAATTGGAATTCTTTGCAGGTCCAAGACCCAGGAATAATCGTGCTTAAACCCATATGAGTGCTAGAAACTCGCCAGTTGCATTTAAGAAATTGTGAGATAAGTCAATGTACGGTCTAGTGGGAACATTTTAATACAGAAAGTGCAACTTGAGAAAACCTGGATGATATGAAAACTACTTTTCCATATTTATTTGATCAAAATTGACTATGATGACTGATAAAAATTTGTGATTTTATCTTTATATGTCAATAAGTCTACTAGTTATGGATAGA
Organism: Taxus wallichiana var. yunnanensis; assembly: GCA_018340775.1. Classification (NCBI taxonomy): domain Eukaryota; kingdom Viridiplantae; phylum Streptophyta; class Pinopsida; order Cupressales; family Taxaceae; genus Taxus; species Taxus wallichiana. The sequence goes on along the minus strand of CM031239.1, from coordinate 22,925,527 downwards.
CAACTATTAATTTTTGAATAAGCAGCTATGTGAATGCTGATTTCTGGAACTTAAAATTTGGATATTGTTGCAAACATATGTTATGAAAGTGAATAAATTGATTATCCAAAATGCAATGATTAAAATGAGATAATCATCGGGATGATGATTCTTTTTAGGAGGGAAGTATGTAACACCTTGAACAAACTATTATATTTCTCTTTGCATTACAAGTGTTGGCATGTGATTTTCTTAAATTAGGTGTGTTTCCTTGATGGTTGAAAATCATGCTTGTTATGGATAAATCATCTCTGCTCTTGGATTCATTGGACTGAAATTATATGGCTTTCAGAATCCATTTTCACTTCTTGTTGATAAGTGTAATCGATATTTAGAGTTGCAAACTTATCTCTTTTGACTGACTCATCCTTGGATCAATTTTAGTGATCCAAGGAATGCTTTAAATCTTCTTAACAGACTAAATGGTAAACTAACATTCATTGGTTAAAATACATAATGGACTGAACTTGTGTTTGTTGCAAATTCTTTATTATCTTGAAAGAGTGTTCTGTATTCATTGTGTGTTATGCTCGACTCGCTTGATTGACCTTTACAAGGCACTTAATGGCGTTAAGGGAAATAGAAACTTGCTTCAAGAATCTAGAGAAAGAGAGAGTATAATGTGTCCTATATCTAATAAGGTCTATCCTAATGGGATTCAAGACTCAGAAAAATTTTCCTAACTCTTTCTATGCCAATCTACGTGGGATGACATCTTAACCTAAGTTGTTAATACTAAGTTAGTATGAAGGGAAATAACATAAGGAATGCTAAGTTATTTCTAACCTATTGCCTAATACTATTTGGTTAAGCTATGTCCTAACCTAAGGTGGAAATCTATTTAATTAAAGGTTATATCCTAAGGTTATTATTGTATATATCTCTCTCCCCGGGTAAATATAGACAAATAGAAGAATATGGAAATCAAAGAAACTCAAAACCTAACATTTATTTACGCCACCAGATACACCCGGCACAGGTTGGAAGGTGTCGACATGGAAAAATTCATGCCAAGGCACGAGATCGGAAGGTGTCGACAAGGAAAAGTCATGCCTGGCACGAGATCGGAAGGTGTCGACACCACATTTTTAGCGCCTATGGTGCACTTAAAAGTATGTTGACATGAGGATGGATGCGCCAAGGCGCACCTTCAGGAGGCATAACATTTTGAGCATTGACACCCCGAACCCGATAGAAGCAAACCCTGACCTAGATATTCAAATGGCCATAACTTTTCACAGGGAGCTCGATTCACGCAAGGTTGGACTTTTCTCGGAAATCTTACAAAATGTAAAATACAGATTCGCCATTTTTGGGTTTGCTAGGGTTCTCACCTACCACCATAATGAGATGAATTAAATACAATCTGGAGGTGGTTGGGGTAGATTTGGAATTCCTCTCTCTTCCCTCTCTCATTCTTCCTATAAATTGTAAGGAGGGGCTTCTTTCTAAAGGTTGGACATTCTTGTTTTGCCCCTCCTTTCTTCTCTTTGGCAGAAAATTTGTGGAGTTCAAACCTTCCATCTAAAATTGTGATGTAACTTTGCCTCTTGGCATTTTTTCATGTATTGTATCAATATTTGGAGCAAATAATGCATGTCCGTGGATGATTCTCAACCCTCTCTATGTTCATTTGCATCCTCCTGATCTTTCACTCGCGAATTTGGTTATCTCAGTGCATGATCTTGCATTGCATTTTAATGGTCTCGTGTTTATTGGCAAGACAAGTGTTCTTCATTCTTGGTGCATCACCTTTGTTAGTTTAGGATTATTTTTATGCATCTTCTTACCCTATCTCATTGGCAAGTTAGATTAGGTTTCGAGTAAACCCTCTGCATTTTTAGGTGTACATCTGAATAGAGGAATAGGAACCGCCTTCATCCGAGAGATTTCCCGATTCGCAAGGTCCCACACTTGGGAAAAGCTCCATGTTATGCAATCACACTGAGAGTCTCAATCCATCGAGTTGCATACATTCATGGGTGCTTTGTGATTCACCATCAATTATACTATTAAATTAACCTAGGATCTAACCTAAGTGAATTGAATCTATCCTAAACTAACGCATATGAAAGGGAACCTAAGGGTTAATTGGTAAGTGGGAGCTAAGCGGTGGTTCCTAATATTTTAATGAGATGTGATTTTGATTTGATTTGGTATTAAGGCATGGAAGTACTACCAGTTTGGTAGGGGCTAGTTAAATTTAGTGGAACCTACGTGGAGGCATCACTAAGTTTGGAAATGCATGTGGAAGTTCAATTTGGTCTCGCCAACTTTGGATGGTAGTGGCAAGGAGAGATAAGCAGGAATATGTAATTTAATGTCATTAATTCACCTCGGTTTTGGTGAGAAAACTGTCTTGGAAGGCATGCTAGTGGATTTGTTTGGGGTTGTTTTATTTTGCATGCTTCACAATTTTTTCTCTGCATGGAGCTATCTAGTTCTTCGAACTAGTAGTTCGATCTGCACTTTGTGGCTATTTTTGATTTCTCTGGTCTATTTTTGATTCAAGGAAAGTATATGAGGTATTATGGAAAAAGGTTATGGTTGGTTGATCTTGCTTGGAGAAGAAGTGTTTTAAACTCGGATGGAAGTCTTCTTCAAATCAACAGAAGCACTATTAGGCATGATAGGCTCTACCCATTAATATTTCTTGCTTTCTTCTAAATGATTCATTAAAACAACTCTGCTCACTAGAGATATATTTTTGCATGATATGTCTAGTTATTTACTTGCATGCTTTCTTGAAATCTATGTGGTTTTTGGAATGTGAATCCATTGCTTGTTAATGGTAGTTTTTGGGAACTTTCTCTATACTAGTTGTTAGAGGTAGGCATGCAAATTTGTATTGAAGCTCTGTAACTTGTACTTGAAGCTCTGAAATTTTATTGAAGCTCTGTAGCTTGTATTCAAAGATTTGTTTCTAGCATTTGAGACTGATGTTGAATGAACTAGCTTGTTTCTTGTATGGTTTGGAATCTCTGTTTAGTCTTGTGTTTCTTGAGCTTGAAGTGGAGCTCTGTAGTTGTTCTAAGCTTGTATTAAAGCTTCAAGATTTGTTATGAGTTTTTATTGGGACTTTGTGTTTGTTTTGGACTGTGTTAGAACTAAGAGTAGTTTTGAACCTTTGGTTGAATCTTTGTATTCAACAACTATTTTCATATATAGTTCTTACGAATACTAAACTTACTTTTGAGTGGTAGAGTTTTTTTCTGTACTTACGTTCTGAACTGGAATTTTATTCTCATTAAAGGAATTGAGAACACTTGGACTCATTTTAGAGCATTGGTGTTTTGGTTTTGAACTTGTATGTAGGGCTTCATATTTCTTATAGGCTCGTATTTGATCTTGTGTTTGTCTGAGCCGGTGTTAGAGCCTTATAAAGTCTGAACTTATGTTCAAAGCTCATATTCGACACTATACAGGTATTCCATTATTGCGTGTTCTAGATTTATGATGGAATCAACGTGTTTACCTATATTGTGAGTTGGGTTTGGTTGGTTTTTGGTTTGAAAATCTTTATTCTCTTTATAGACTGTCTACTCGATAGGGTCTTGAGAGTTTAGTTCAGTTTGAAGCCAATCTTGTAATCTCCTTTATGCTGCTCCTTGAGTGTGATTGGTTTTTTTTCTTCTGTCCTTTGGACTATTCAGCCTTCTTTGAATTCCACAGGGTGAGAGAAATTGAAGTTTAATCTATCCTTCTCTGTTCTGAGCGAACCCGTGTCTTGTGGAAAGCTTGACTATTTTTGTTCTTAATATTATAAGAAACGGAAATTATGTCTTGTAATGGGTTTAGTTGGTCTTTTGATAATTTGTAATAGTCGAGTAAAGTTTTGAAGTTACGGAAATGATGTATTACTCTCTTTATACCTTCTTAATTGGTTTCTTGGGTTTTGGAAGTTGAATTTAAAACTTAGAATATTGAATCTTGTTTAAAGTATATATATATATAATATCTCTATTTGGATAATTTTGTATATTTGTTCTTGTTTGGGACATGAACTACATACTTCTTGTATCGAGCTGTTAAAGCCGTGTAATAAGAATTCAATTCTTGAGTTCGTAATTCCTTCTACACTTTTATATCTTCTTTGTTTGTGGATTCTTATTCCTTGAGGGGATCATAGAACGAATCTTCAGGTTTTAGGAAGAGAAATGAATATGAACCATGGGGACAGTATACAGTTGGGGACTGTACTGTGTATTTCTTTCTGAGATTTGAATTTATACTTCAGCATGGAGAATGGGAATAGGAAACCAATTGTAAGAATTGTCATGAAAGTATGTACTGTGAATTCTTTATACTGTACATTCGGTTTTGTGTTCTCTTTTGGGGAATTAGATAAGAACTTCTAAGTATAAATTAGATGAGGGATTTCATTTCATAGTATAAATGAAATGAAATATGGAATGGGTCTTTTCTACTTGAGATCATTTTTTTTGTTGATTGTATATGTTCATAGACTGAACTTCTCTTTATTTGAATCTCTTTTGAGATGGAAATTTCTTATGGATTGGTTAAGAGATTTAGTTGCTAAATTATAGCTTGGATTTGTGGGTGGCTTGGTTATAGATATTTGTATTATATCCACTAGAAGATAGAAGTTAGTAAGGCTTCTATCAGACTGTTTTGTTTCCTAATCTTCTTGGATTGAATTGGGATTCTTGTTTAGCTGTTGTCTCTTTATTTATGGACTCCTCTTTGGTTATATTTGGACTGAGGTAGTGTTGTGTGTACTAAACTTGATTCCTCCTTTAGATGAATTGTGTCTGAGGAATAGGTATGTATTGATTCTCTTATTTTGTTTATATGGAAAGATGAAGCATACTAATTTGAGCTATGTTGTAATTAACTTCTTTTGCTGCTAGGAAACGGTAAATGTGTATTTCTATTCTTAAGGAATTATGAAATAATTAAATGAAAAGAATTGTTTACTATTTTAAATTAATTCATAGGATCAATTAAATCTTATGATATAATTTTTATGTTGCAGATTAGATGATGCTCTTTTCTTAAAATTGAATTTAGTTTCTCATAATTATACTTCTTTCTAGATGTTATTACTTATGATTGCTTGAATGTTTTATAGTAATTGTTTCATTAAAGCATAATTGTTTAACGAAACAATTTAGGGGAATGCGCTTTACTTTAATGCTTAGTGTTTATCATGCTCAGTTCCTTGAATCCACTGTGCTTTATAGCAATTTCGCAGATGTACATCAAAAGTGATAAAAGAATACAAGAAATTTCATGTTGTATTGGGATTATTTAATTATGGATCTTATGTAAAGAGTTTTGATTCATTCTTGAGTTGTATGGAAAAAGAAAAGTTGTATTATTTTTGGAATAGAGGTTGTTTGTTATACAGTATGCCTAAAATGCATAGTCTTGTAATGTATAGTTTTATAATGATGAATTGAAAGTTGGAGATTTACTTGTATTGGTTGTGTAAATTATCTTGTATTTATGAAGAAGATGGAAATTCTATCTTGATGATATTATTCATATATGTTATATGCTTAATTTGAATAAACCTCATGAGTTGGATAAAATGAATTAATTTAATTTCCCTTATTAAGATGCAACTCATTAAGTTGCATAAGATAACAATATTTATCTAAACAATTCTAACATAGTAATGGAATGTATAATGAATATGGAGTAAAACTATAGAAATGTGAAAGATAATAAGGGTATGAAAAACCTAACACTTAATCGGGTAGAGGAAGACTGTTCCTAACTCAAAGGAATATAATCCAAAGAATGGTGATATGATCGTTAATCATTAGACTTCATTTCCTATAAAGTCTACTATAGTTGAACCTAATTAGTGGCTACACCTTCTTTGAATGGTTAAGTTACATTATAATGGATCTTATGATGATGTTGTCCTATTTTGGATATTTGTTTGTTAAGCCAAGTAAGAATGAATATAAAAAAGCAATCATAAGTTAAGGGAATTATTTAATGACTAAATGAATCAAGTATAGAAAAGAACTTCTAGAGTGTTGGACTAGGGTTTAGCAGGGGTTGTTATAATCATGTCCTAATAATCCAAATTAATAATGTATTAATAACCTCCTTGGGGTATGTACATCATGATGAGGTAGTTTCTGTAGGATGTTGGTACATGCCTATTGCAGGACTGTACCTTTGAGAAGACATGGGTTTTCTCAAGGATACAACGTTGTAGTTGACATGTGGCAACACCCTTCTACATTGATCATCTAGATCTACACACAAATAAGGACTTGAACTTAGTTTCTATCTAGATCAAGTTACTAGCATGTTTAGGATAGGTAGTATCTTTAAATGGCTCGGGTACCTTGGCACATCTGGTTGACCTAGGTCAACCGAGTATGCCCATATACCCTAAGACATTATGAGCGTCTTCCTATATAGTAAATTTTGTTTCTAACCCGGATAGGGTTAAACCTTGACCAAGTGGACTAACAATAGTCGGTAAAGACCAATCTAGATAATAGAAGAGTGAGGTGAAGGACATATTCTCGGGATGACGAGTATGTCATCCAGAATAGTAACATTAACAATATGTTAAAAATATTTGGCCAAAGTATCACAAGCTATTGGTTGCGTTGTCTTATGTCAGCTATTTTAAAGCAACATGATGTCGATGAATATTGGTACCAAATATTCATATAGGTTCTTTAAACAGATCACTCAACACTGGAATAGGGTAGGGAACCAAATATACATAGTATACATAAAGTATTCAATAATTTAAGTTAACATGAGAGATCGGTTGGTAACCGAGTCATGGAATGAGATATTGGTAGCATACCCAGTCATTACAGCTACATATGGTTATCTTTTATGAGATTGACTAGCAAGGAATGTGTGTTCTAAATGATGTTGTATTTAGAATAGAGAACATTATGTTTCAAAAAAAACAAATTCCCTAGTTTACGAAGTCTTAAAATGGGAATGTTACATCTTAGTATCGGAGCTGAAGGTTGCAGCTCTTGGACCTATTGTGTCCATAATCTGATGAAACTTATATTTTCTTATAACAGAAAATGGTTAGAACAAGAGGAGATGTTGCAAATAATCCTCCGCCCGAGGAAGGAGCATCAACTACCCGAAACTTGATGAGATCATTTCTTCTCTATTGGACATAAGAGATCTTTTGGATGTACTTGAACAACAAATAGTGAGCAATGAGGAGGAAGAAGATGCCAATAACAATAATCAGCCACCTCATGGGGACAACGAAATATAGGTGTTGATAATAACAATGTGAATATACCTGATTAGCTTGAGAACAAAAAGGCTAGGCTAGCAATTGAACTCACTAATGATATAAAAATTATAAGTCTACCCAAGTTTTATGGCACAACATTAGGAGATGGGGCTGAGAATTGGCTCAGAAAAATGGAGAAATACTTTGCAATATGGATTTTTATAAGAAATAAAGGTGATATGGGGAGAATATCAGCTTTCCCATGAGGCATCTTCATGGTGGGATAGCCATAAGGATGAGATAAACATTGATGAAACTAATATCATTTGGGATCAATTTAAAGGTTACTTTAGGAAACGTTGGTTGCCGCAACTTTACAATGATTAGAAAATGACTAAATTCTAGAACTTAGTTCAAGGAAAGCTAAGCTGTAATGTGAGTATTGAGAGTGGTTTACTAAACTCCTTAAGTATGTATCTCAAGTACAAACCGATGAGAAGTTGAGGATATAGAAATTCATCATGGGACTGAATGTTGTTATAGGAGGAGAGGTGTATGTTCACATCCCAACCATGATGGAAGGGGTTGTTAAAAGGCATTAAGGCGGAACAAAAATTGAAGGCAATTTGAGCTCATAAGGAGGAAGTAAGGAAGAAAATTTCCAACTCCTCTTCATCATCTCTTGTACCTAATAAAGGAACATGGAAGAAATTCGAATGAAAATTAAGTTTTCATCCGATACAAATAAGAAAGAAGCAACGAGCAATTTTTTTGGTAATGTATGGAACAACTTTGTCAAGAACAATAATAACTCGACATAAGTCCTATGGGGTCGAATGATAACTCTAGGGATGATAATAAACACGAGCCTAGAAAGGGACCTGTAGGAAGTTGTTATAACTCTAAAAAATATCATTACACAAATCAATTCCATTTGAAAAATGACGATCGTAATCAGCAACACAATATACATGCTTTGCATGGTGACAAGCAGGTGAGCAACAACAGTGCCACGCCTATAGAGGTTACGGGTAAGTTATTTGGTTTACCTATAACTATTCTTTTTGATATCTTTATGGAGCTACTCTTGACGTTTTATTTCTAATTTATTAACATCAAAACTAAAAATTAAATCTAGAAACATGGAAAAAACATGGATTGTACAGTATGGAAACAATGTTGTTCATACAATTATTATGTGTCTTTTGGAGAAGTCCTTGATTTCCCTAACTTTTCCATTGAAGTTGATACTTATGTTGCACCTTTGGGGTCATATGATGTAATCATAGGTGTTGATTGGTTAGCGAAACATAAGGATAAAGTTGATTATTTTGAAAAACACATTAGTTTTTTACATGACCTGTAGAAAATAATAGAAATTCAAGGTGTGAAACGTGAGATTTCTGTTAGAAAAGTATCATCTATGTAACTTTAAAAGGCCAAAAATAAGGGTTGTACCTTGTATGTAGTAAAATTTTTAGAAACATCTTAAGAGAACAACAATTTCATGGAACGATATCCGTTGTTATGAGACTTATGTAATGTATTTCTTACAGAATTAGAAGGTCTTCCACCCAAAAGGGAGTTTGATTTCATAATTGAGATCAATCCTGGAATCGAACCTATTTCCAAATCACCTTACCAAATGACTAATATAGAATTAGTAGAGCTTTATGCTTAGTTGCAAGAAATTTTTTCTAAAGGTTTGATTAGACCAAGTGTTTCACCTTCGGGAGCACCTGTAATTTTTGTGAAAAGAAGGATGGAACACTTATATTGTGCATTGATTACGAATGTTAAAAAAGTAACAATCGAAAATAGATACCCACTCCTAGGATTGATGATCTATTTGATCGGATGTGTGGAGCATCTGTATATTATAAGATAGATCTTTGATCTGGATATCATCAATTGCGGATTAAGGATGAGAACATTCATAAAATAGCTTTGAACAAGGTATGGAGATTATGAGTTCACGGTTTTACCTTTTGGATTAACAAATGCACCTGCAACATTTATGAACTTAATGAATAATATATTTCAAGAATATTTGGACAAATTTGTGCTCATATTCTTGGACAACATTCTCATATATTCTAAAAGTATTGAGGATCACCCTAAGCATTTGAAGATAGTTTTGGAAATTTTAAGAAAGAGACGGTTATATGGTAAGTTGTCTAAATGTTATTTCGTGACACATGAGTACAGTATTTGGGACATGTAATAAGTAAGAAAGGAATTGTTGTAGATCCTTAAAAATTATAGCTATAATTGAGTGGCCTGTACCCAAGAAAGTACATGAAGTTAGAAGTCAAGCTACACAAATAACTTCTTTACTGAGAAGAAGCATAAAAAGTTTGTTTGGAGTGAGAAATGTGAAATTGCATTCAAAACTTTGAAGGAAAAGTTAACTTCATCACCTATTCTAGCAGATGCAGATCCTAATGGAGATTTTATGGTGGTAATTAATGATCGTGTGAAGATTTATGAGGAATTTTTTTACAAAATGATCATATCATAGCTTACGAAAGTAGAAAACTAAAATTTCATGAGTTAAATAATGCTCCACATGATTTAGAGCTTGCTTCCATTGTACATGCACTTTGTAATTTTGAAGGCATTACCTACTTGGTAAACCTTTTGAATTGAAAACTGACCATCTTGGGATGAAGTATATCTTCACTTAGCCAAATCTTAATGTAAGACAACAAAGGTGGTTAGAGTTTTTGTCTCAATATGATTTTGACATCAATTATATCAAGGGTAAAGAAAATAGAGTGGTTGACGCTCTAAGTCGTAGGAAGCACATTTCTACGCTTATAACATTGAGAACTCAATTTAAAGATGAAGTAAAAAGTGTTATGGAATTTGATTCTTACTTTTAGCAAGTAAAGACAATGCTTGCTATAGATCCTAGTGATCTAAGGTATAAAGGTTTTCACTTCGATAATGAAGGAATCTTAAGATTTGAAAACAGGGTATACATACCTTCACTAAATGATTTGAGAAAGAAATTGTTAGCAGAATTTCACAACTCACCTTTTTCTGGAACACGGTATTACAAAAATGCTTCCTGATATAAAACAACAATATTTCTAGAAGGGAATGAAAAAGGATGATATAGATTTTGTGACGCATTTCCTTGAGTGTCAACGTGTTAAAGAGGAACACATACACCCAGTTGGTTTATTGTATCCTCATAGCATACCATAGTAAAAATGGCAAGTGATAAGCATGTACTTTGTACAAGGATTGCCTATGTAGAGAAATAAGCATGATGTTATCTTGGTAGTTGTGGATAAATTAACAAAGGTAGCACATTTTATTGTTGGTAATCGAAGGATGATTCTCCCGTGTTAGCTAAAATATTTGTACATGAAATTTTCAGATTACACAGTACCCGAATTAATCATATCGGACAAAGATCACATAATGACATCAAGGTTTTTAAAAACACTTAATGCAGCTATAGGAACTAAGTGACTTTCAGCCTCATGTATCTTCGTAAAAGGATGCATAGATCGAAAGATTTAATCAAGTTTTAGAGGATATATTACAAATGTATTGTATGGACCACCGGTATAAGTGGGAAGAGTACCTTTCACTAGTTGAGTTTCCATATAATCACACATATCATGACTCTCTTAAGATGACACCTTTTGAATCATTATACGAAGAAAATGCAAAACCCCTATTAGGTTGGGCAACATTGAGGATAGAGAGGTAATGGACTGAAATTCTTACTTGAAATGGAACATCAAGTTAAAATGATTCGTGAGTGCTTGAAAGAAGCAACAGATAGGCAAAAGAGTTATGCTGATTTAAAGTGGGTTGACATGAAATTTGAACTTGGTGAGAAATTATTTCTTCAGTTAAACCGAAAAGAGCTCTATAAATTTTGGCAAGGCTGCCAAGTTATCGCCTCATTATGTGGGACCTTTTGAAAAAGTTGAAGTAATCAACCCTATATCTTACTTGTTTAGCATTACCTCCGCTTTGTCACGAATGGATGATGTTTTCCATATTTCTTTGCTTAAGAAATACATTTCAGATTTAACACGTGTTAAATTGGAATTCCTTGCAGGTTCAAGACCCAGGAATAATCATGGTTAAACCCATATGAGTGCTGGAAACTTGCCATTTGCATTTAAGAAATTATGAAATAAGTCAATATAAGGTCCAGTGGGACAAGTTTAATTAAGAAAGTGCAACTTGGGAAAACCTAGATGATATAAAAACTACTTTTTCCATATTTATTTGATCAAAATTGACTATGATGACTGATAAAATTTGTGATTTTATCTTTATATGTCAATAAGTCTATCGGTTATGGACAGACAACTATTAATTTTTGAATAAGTAGCTATGTGAATGCTGATTTATGGAACTTAAAATTTGGATTTTGTTGCAAACATATGATATGAAATTGAATAAATTGATTAACCAGAATGCAATGATTAAAATGAGATAATCATCGGGATGATGATTCTTTTTGGAGGAAGTATGTAACACCTTGAACAAAAAATTATATTTCTATTTTCATTACAAGTGTTGGCATGTGATTTTCTAAATTAGGCATGTTTCCTTGATGGTTGAAAATCATGCTTGTTATGGATAAATAATCTCTGCTCTTAGATTCATTGGACTGAAATTATATGGCTTTCAGGAATCCATTTTCACTTCTTGTTGATAAGCTGCAATCGGATATTTAGAGTTGCAAACTTATCTCTTATGGACTGACTCATCCCTGGATCAATTTAAGTTATCCAAGGAATGCTTTAAATCTTCATAAACAAATTGAATGATAAACTGACATTCGTAGGTTACAATACATAATGGACTGAACTTGTGTTTGCAAAAATTATTTATTATCTTGAAAGAAAATGCCTACATTATGTTGTTTGTTTTGCTCGGATCTTCTTGATTGACCTTTACAGGGCACTTAATGGCGTTAAGGGAAATAGAAACCTGCTTCGGGATTCTGGAGAAAGAGAGAGTATAATGTGTCCTATATCTAATAAGGTCTATCCTAAAGGGATTCAAGACTGGTACATTTTCCTAACTCTTTCTACACAAAGCTACGTGGGATGACATCCTAACCTAAGTTGTTAATACTAATTTAGTACGAAGGGAAATAATATAAGGAATGTTAAGTTATTTCTAACCTATTACCTGATACTATTTGGTTAAGCTATTTCCAAACCTAAGGTGGCAATCTATTTGATTGAAGGTTATACTTTTAAATTCTCCTAAGATCCAACCTAAGAGAATTGAATCTATCCTAAACTAATGGGTATGAAAGGGAACCTAAGGGTCGATTAGTAAGTGGGAGCTAAGCGGCGGCTCCTAAGCTTTTAATGAGATGTGATTTTGATTTCATTTGGTATTCAGGCATGGAAGCACTGCCATTTTGGTAGGGACTAATTAAATTTTAGTGGAACCTACGTGGAGGCATCACTAAGTTTGGAAATGCATGTGGAATTTCAATTTCGTCTCGCAAACTTTGGATGGCGCTTTCTGGAGAGATAAGCGGGAATATGTAATTTAATGTCATTAATTCACCTCGTTTTTGCAAGTAAACCGTATTGGAAGGCATACTTGGTGGATTTTTTTGGGGTTATTTTTTTTTGAATGCTTCACCATTTTTTCTCTCGTGCATGGAGCTATCTCGTTCTTCAAACCAAGAATTGATCTGCACTTTGTGGCTATTTTTAATTTCTATGGTCTAGTTTTGATTCAAGGAAAGTATATGAGGCATTGTGGAAAATTTTTATGGTTGGTTGATATACTAAGTTTGGAAATGTATGTGGAAGAAGAGGTGTTGGAAACTCAGGTTGGAAGTCTTCTTTGAATCGGTAGAAGCACTATCAGGCATGATAGGATGTACCCATTAAGATTTCTTGCTTTCTTCTAAATGATTCATTAAAACAACTCTTCTCACTGGAGATATATTTTTGCATGGTATGTCTGATTATTTACTTACATGCTTTCTTGAAATCTATGTGGTTTTTGGAATGTGAATCCATTGCTGTTAATGGTAGTTTTTGGGAACTTTTTCAAAGATTATTTGTTAGAGGAAGTCATGCGAATTTATATTGAAGCTCAGTAACTTGTACTTGAAGCTCTAATTTTTTTTTTAAGCTCTGTAGCTTATATTCGAAGCTTTGTTTCTAGCATTTGAGACTGATGTTGAATGACTGGTTTGTTGCTTATATGGTACGTAATCTCTTTTTAGTCTTGTGTTTCTTGAGCTTGAAGTGGAGCTCCGTAGTTGTTCTAAGCTTGTAATTAAAGCTTTGGGATTTGTTATGAGTTTTTATTGGGACTTTGTGTTTGTTTTGGACTGTGTTGGAACTAAGAGTAGTTCTGAACCTTTGGTTGAATCTTTGTATTCAACAACTTTTTTTGTATACAATTCTTACGAATACTGAACTTACTGTTGAGTGGTAGATTTTTGTTCTGTACTTACATTCTGAACTAGAATTTTATTCTCATTAAAGGAATTGAGAACACTTGGACTCATTTTAGAGCATTGGTGTTTTGGTTTTGAACTTGTATGTAGGGCTTCATGTTTCTTATAGGCTTGTATTTGATCTTGTGTTTGTCTGAGTCAGTGTTAGAGCCTTATAAAGTATGAACTTATGTTCGAAGCTCATATTTGACACTGTATAGGTATTCCATTATTACATGTTCTAGATTTATGATGGAATCGACGTGTTTACCTATATTGTGAGTTGGGTTTGGTTGGTTTTTGGTTTTGAAAATCTTAATCTCTTTTACGACTGTCTACTCGATAGGGGCTTGAGAGTTTAGTTCGGTTTGAAGCTGATCTAGTAATCTCCTTGTAATCTCCTTTGTGCCACTCCTTGAGTGTGATTGGTTTTTACTTCTATCCTTTGGGTGTCCAAATTCTTTGAGTTCCACAGGGTGAGAGAAATTGAATTTTAATCTATCCTTCTTTATTATGAGCGAACCCATGTCTTATGGAAAGCTCGATTGTTTTTTTTTTTTTAATATTATAAGAAAGAAAAATTATGTCTTATAATGGGTTTAGTTGGTCTTTTGACCGTTTGGAACAGTCGAGTAAAGTTTTGAAGTTACGGAAATGATTTATTACCCTCTTCGGACCTTCTTAATTTGTCTCATGATTTTTTGGAAGTTGAAATTAAAACCTAGAATATTGAATCTTGTTAATATACATATATATTATCTCTGTTTGGATAGTTTTGTATATTGGTTCTTGTTTGGGACATGAACTACATACTTCTTGTATCGAGCTATTAAAGCCGTGTAATAAGAATTCAATTCTTGAGTTCGTAATTCCTTCTACACTTGTATATCTTCTTTGTTTGTGGATTCTTATTCCTTAAGGGGATCATAGAATGAATCTTATGGTTTTAGGAAGAGAAATGAATATGAACCATGGGGACAATATACAGTTAGGGACTGTACTATGTATTTCTTTCTGAGATTTGAATTTGTACTTGAGCTTGGAGAATGGGAATAGGAAACCAGTTGTAAGATTTGTGATGAAAGTATGTAGTGTGAATTCTTTTTATTGTACGTTCAGTTTTGTGTTCTCTTTTGGGGAACTAGATAAGAACTTCTAAGTATAAATTAGATGAGGGATTTCATTTCATAGTATAAATGAAATGAAATATGGAATGGGTCTTTTCTACTTGAGATCCTTTTTTTTGTTGACTGTATATGTTCATAGACTGAACTTCTCTTTATTTGAATCTCTTCTGAGATGGAAATTTCTTGTGGATTGGTTAAGAGATTTAGTTGCTAAATTATAGCTTGGATTTGTGGGCAGCTTGGTTTTAGATCTTTGCATTATATCCACTAGCAGATAGAAGTTAGTAAGGCTTCTGTTAGACTGTTTTGTTTCCTAATCTTCTTGGATTGAATTGGGATTCTTGTTTAGCTGTTGTCTCTTTATTTATGGACTCCTCTTTGGTTATATTTGGACTGAGGTAGTGTTGTGTGTACTAAACCTAATTCCTCCTTTAGATGAATTATGTCTGAGGAATAGGTATGTATTGATTCTCTTCTTTTGTTTATATGGAAAGATGAAGCATACTAATTTGAGCTATGTTGTAATTAACTTCTTTGCTGCTAGGAAACGATAAATGTGTATTTCTATTCTTAAGGAATTATGAAATAATTAAATGACAATAATTGTTTACTATTTTAAAGTAATTCATAGGATCAATTAAATCTTATGATATAATTTTTATGTTGCAGATTATATTATGCTCTTTTCTTAAAAGTGAATTTAGATTCTCATAATTGTACTTCTTTCTAGATGTTATTACTTATGATTGCTTGAATGTTTTATATTAATTGTTTCATTAAAGTAGAATTGTTTAATGAAACAATTTAGTGGAATTTTCTTTACATTAATGCTTAGTGCTTATCATGCTCGGTTCATTGAATCTGACTGTGCTAGCAATTTTGTAGATGTTCATCAAAAGTGATAGAAGAATACAAGAAATTTCATGTTGTGTTGGGCTTATTTAGTTATGGATCTTATGTAAAGAGTTTTGATTCATTCTTGAGTTGTATGTAAAAGAAAATTTGTATTCTTTTTGGAATAGAGGATGTTTGTTATACAGTATGCCTGAAATGCATAGTCTTGTAATGTATAGTTTTATAATGATGAATTGAAAGTTGGAGATTTACTTGTATTGGTTGTGTAAATTATCGTGTATTTATGAAGAAGATTGAAATTCTATCTTGATGATATTATCCATATATGTTATATGCTTAATTTGAATAAACCTTATCGAGTTGGATAAAATGAATTAATTTAATTTCCCTTATTAAGATGCATCTCGTTAAGTTACATAAGATAACGATATTTATCTAAACAATTCTAACATAGTAATGGAATGTATAATGAATATGGAGTAAAACTATAGAAATTGTGAAAGATAAGAAGGGTATGACAAACCCTAACACTTAATCAGGTAGAGGAAGACTCTTCCTCACTCAAAGGAATGTAATCCAAAGAATGGTGATATGATCATTAATCATTAGACTTCATTTCCTATAAATTCTACTATAGTTGAACCTAATTGGTGGCTACACCTTCTTTGAATGGTTAAGTTACATTATAATGGATCTTATGATGATGTTGTCCTATTTTGGATATCTGTTTGTTAATCCATGTAAGAATGAATATAAAAAGCAATCATAAGTTAAGGGAATTATTTAATGACTAAATGAGTCAAGTATAGAAAATAACTTCTAGAGTGTTGGACTAGGGTTTAGCAGGGTTGTTGTAATCTGTCTAATAATCCAAATTAATAATGTATTAATAACCTCCTTGGGGTATGTACATCATGATGAGGTAGTTTCACGTAGGATGTTTGAACACGTAAACCTGGAGGACTGTACCTTCGAGAAGACATGGGTTTTCTCAAGGATATAATGTTGCGAGTTGACATGTGGTAGCACCCTTTTGCATTGATCATCTAGATTTACACACAAATAAGGAATTGAACTTAGTTTCTCTTTAGGTCAAGCTAGTACCATGTTTAGGATAGGTAGTAGCTTTAAATGGCTGAGGGTACCTTGGCACATCCGATTGACCTAGGTCAACCGAGTATGCCCATATACCCTAAGACATTGTGAGTGTCTTCCTATAGTAAATTATATTTTGAACTCGGGCTAGGGTTAAACCTTGAGCAAGTGGACTCGGTAGTCAATAAAGACCAATCTAGATAACAAAAGAGTGAGGTGAAGGATGTATTCTTGAATGACGAGTATGTCGCGTCTAGGAATAGTAACATGAACATTATGTTAAAAATATTTGGCCAAAGTAACGCAACGCAATTTTGGGTGTGTTATCCTATGTCACCTAGTTTAAAGCAACGTGATGTCGGATAAATATTGGTACCAAATATTCGATAGGTTCTTTAAATAGATAACTCAAGACTGGAATAGGGTAAGGGAACCAAGTATATATAGTATACATAAAGTATTCAATACTTTAAGTTAACATGAGAGATCCGTTAGTAACCAAGTCATAGAATGAGAGATTGGTAACATACCAAGTCATTATAGCTGCATATGGTTATCTATTATGAGATTTACTTGACAAGGAATGTGTTTTCTAAATTATGTTTTATTTAGAATAGAGAATATTATGTTTCAAAATAAAAGTTTTTTCCCTTGTTTCTAAAGTCTTAAAATGGGAATGTTACATCTTGGTATTAGAGTGAAGGTTGCAGCTCTTGGCTATATTGTGTCCATAATCTGATGAAACTTAAATGTTCTTGTAATAGAAAATGGTTAGAACAAGAGGAAATGTTACAAATAATCCTCCACCTAAGGAAGGAGAAGTAAGTGCCCAAAAAATTGATGAGATATTTGCTTCCTGTTGGACACAAGAGATCATTTGGCTGTACTTAAATAGAAAGTAATTGGAAATGAGGAGGAAGAAGATGCTTGATAAAATAATCAGCCACCCCCTAAGGACAACGCCAATGTAGGTGTTAATAATAAAAATGTGAACATACCGATCAGCTGAGAACAAAAAAGCTAGGTGGAAGTGAACTCACTAATGATATAAAAAGGATAAGTCCATCCAAGTTTGATGACACCACATTAGGAGATGGGGCTAAGAATTGGCTCAAGGAAATGAAGAAATACTTTGCAATAAGGAGTTTCTCAAAAGAAACAAAGGCAATATGGGGAGCATATCGGCTTTCCCATGAGGCATCTTCATAGTGGGACATTTATAATGCTTTGAGTTAAACAATGATGAAACTAATATCACTTAGGATCAATTTAAAGGTTACTTTAGGCAATGTTGGCTACCGTAACTTTACTACAATCAGAAAATGAATGAATTAAAGAACTTAGCTCAAGGAAAGATAACTATAACAGAGTATTGGGAACGGTTTACTAAACTCCTTAAGTATGTACCTTAGTACCAAACTAATGAGAAGTTCAGGATATGAAAATTCATCATGGGATTAAAATTCATTATAGGAGGAGAGGTGGATGTTCACACCCCAACCATGATGGAAGGGGTTGCTTTGAAAAGGCCATAAGGCGGGAACCAAAATTGAAGGAAATTTCTACTCATAAGGAGGAAGTAAGGAAGAAAATCCAAACTCCTCTTCATCATCTCTTACACCTAAGAAAGGACAATGGAAGAAATTCGAATGAGAATTAAGTTTTCATATGATACTAATAAGAAAGCAGCAATAAGCAAGTTTTTTGGTAATGTACAAAACAACTTTGTCAAGAACAATAATAACGGACATAAGTCCTATGGGGGCAGAACGATAACTCTAGGGCTGGAAATAAACTCGAGATTAGAAAGGGACCTCTGGCATTTGTTATAATTGTGGCAAAGATCATTATGCAAATAAATTCCCTTTGAAAAAGGACGATCATAATCAACAACACAAGATACACACTGTAGTAGCTAAGTAGGATGAGAAACAGGCCACACCTATATAAGTTTCGGGTAAGTTATTTGGTTTACCTATAACTATTATTTTTGATACCGGAGCTACTGAATGTTTAATTTCTAGTAAATTAGCATCAAAACTAAAAATAAAAGATGGAAACATGGGAAAAATAGGCATACGGATGGAAACAATGGTGTTCATATAATTTCTAACTCCCATTATTCCCGTTATTAAATTGATATGTTGATTTCTCACATAATCAAATCATAAAATTATACAAACAAATCATATGTGCTAAACATATTGATAAAAATCAGCGTTGAGTCCAAAGGACATTTCATTATTTTCGATATCTCAGTACAATCTTATAAGTCACATGATGGCAAAGAGCCTCATAAGCTTATATAATATACTGATTATTCCAATAGTACATCAAGTACAATTTATTCCATAACTGAAATATAAAAGTAACTAATCAAGATCTGAAATCAGCTTGAATCCCTTCAGATTCTTTCCTTTCCCTTATCTCCAGAATGGCCTTGTATTTTCCACAAAGGGTTCAGCTCAAACTGAACTGGCAAGGATTTCCATTTTCATATATGTAGTATTCTACAAATGAAAATGTATTCAGAATATACAGTCATGCATCAACATACTAATTCATTCATTATTATAATAATGATTTCAAAAAGCATGTATACATGCACAAACTAACCAAGTTCAGAATATCTTTCAAGAGTGGTGTCTTTAACCATCTTACATGAAAATGCATAAAACTTACCTCACGTAAGGCTGATTACATAATGCATTTCATAATATTATTTCATGCCAAATCAAATCAGCATACCAACTGTTTGAAGAAATGTCACATATAGGCTCCATGTAAAAAGGAGAAGGCATGATAAGCAATTGTCAAAGCTTCAACATGAACTTCACTTTACAATTCTTACAATGAACTTTATGCCAAATCAGATCAGCAACATAACATAATTTCCAAGAGGAACAAAAGATCCTTTATACCCAAGAATGCATGCCAACCATATGACAAAATGTCATATAATGAACTTCACATATATCCAAGGAATGCATACCAATTGTATGACAAAATTTCATGTCATGAACTTCACTTCACAAGCTCAGAATGAACAATATGCCAAATCAGATCAGCAACATAATGCATTTTCAACAAGCACAACAAATCCTTTTATACTCAAAGAATGCATGAGATCCATATGACCAAATGTCATAATATAAACTTCCAATATAATCCAAGAATGCATTTCAGTAGCATGACAAAGTGTCATAAAATAATTTCACATAAATTCCAATGAATCCAATCCAATAGCATAATAAAATGCCATGAAATAACTTCACATAAATTCAAACGAATTTGTTCCAAAAGTATAATAAAATGCCATAAAGATATTCACTTCAATTCCAACGAATTCATTTTAGCAGCAAACACTGCAGTAAATAGAAAAAAATCAAAAAAGATTACATAACAACTGTTTGACGTAATGCCACAACACATGATTCTTTAAATATTCTAGCCAAATGATTGCACACTAATCATTTGACAAAATGCAACGTATTAACAACAAACACTGCAACAAATAAAACAACAATCAAAAGATTACATATCAACTGTTTGACGTAATGCCACAACACATGATTCTTTAAATATTCTAGCCAAATGATTGCACACTAATCATTTGACAAAATCGATGTATAACAAACAACACATTTGTAGCAAATAAACAACAATCAAAAGATTGCATATCAACTGTTTGACGTAATGCCACAACACATGATTCTTTAAATATTCTATCCAAATGATTGCACACTAATCATTTGACAAAATGTCATAGCAAAACATTCTTTCAAATGCTATGCAAATGATTGCACATTAACCATTTGACAAAATGCAACGTACTAGCAGCAAACACTGCAGTAAAGAAAACAACAATCTGACAGCAACCTGGAGCATAGAAATCACCCCAAAGCACTGTGTTTTGACAGCTAGTGTTACAGCTAAATAACACATCAAATATTAACTACACACAGTAAGGAATTACCCAAAACTCGGCATTATAACAGCCAATGCTGCAGCAAGAAATGCAGCAATAATTTAATTAAAAAAATAGCACTTCCAGTAACTGTTACAACAACAAATAAATCAATAAAGAAAACAACACTTCCAGCAGCTGTTATGCAACAAAATAACACAACTTATAACAGCTGAAGCAAATCAATGAATCAAAAATGTAGCATTCCAACATTTAAAAATGCAGCTAGAGACCAGTCCAGAACCCATAGAAAAATGTCAAGAAATCTTCTCTCAACACCCAAGTAAATAACCTTATTTAATTTCAGATATCAAGTAAGGATTAAAAATGAAATCACTGGCTCTCATACTTGAGAGATCTGAAATCTATATTATCCATAATAAACTAAACACATTTTCCAAATACCCATAAAGGATTGATTTGAAATTATTAATACCCACAAAAGATAATCCAGATTTCTCATTACCCAGAAGAGGAATAAACTGAATATGCATTTATTTGTAAAATATTGCATAGACAAAAACAAGAAACCCTTGCCTGAAATATTCGAGATGAAGAAGACCAAAAACCCTTTGTGATTTCCTCTTTCCTTCTCTATTTTTCTTCCTCCAGCTTCTTAGCTCCACACCACACAAAATAAAACTCCAAAACCTTATTTATTTTTATAGAAAATTTCTCCCCAACATTGCTGCAATAAAGAATGGAAAGATCCCAAAATACAGGCCCAAAATCAGCTCCAGATGGCCGTAAAACTTCCATGAAATCCTCCATATTTTTTTTTACATGGTCTCTCCTCTACTTCCTCCTCTCTTCATGCCATGCTAAATGGTAAAAATCAAAACCTAACTCTCCTTTATTCCATGGATTCCAAAATCCATTTAAACATAATTAAACTTCAAAAATGCCTCCACTTAGCTTTTAGGCTAAGTTTAATTTTATTTATTTATTTTAAATGAAACTATGTGCCACATTCCAAAAGGAATAATTAACACATAAGTTAATGCCAAAATAACTCATAAGTCGAATTCCATAAAAAATATCATTTTAATCAAGCATCATTTAAATGCCAAGCTCATTAACCAAGCAAATTAAAATGTCATGCATTTATTACGGTTGAGTCAAAAACATCTAGATAATCTTTTGACACTCGGTTATGTTGCTAACATACCATCATAAATTAGGCTTAGGCTAGATCACGTAACCTATATCTTAGGTTAGTTAGGCTAGCAAATGATATTAAATAATATCACACTGGAAGCTACCAAAACGTTGTCACCGAATCAAAAGGGTGAGTGCTAACTCACGGAAGAGTGGGCACTTGTGCGTATACTCACATGTGTATGCACACAACTATGCTAGCTTATATAAATAAGTATATATGCTCACATACCTATGATCATACCCATATGGGTATATGGATGAATGTCCATTCCTTTGTGTTGTATACTCATACCTTTGATGAATGACTAACGAAAACACAAACAAACCAAGAAGAAACAACCAAACAGATTATTATTGATATTGAGTTCCAAAAGTCGGGATGTTACATCCTCCCCCTTAACAAGGGTAATGTCCCGATTACCGAGACTTAAAAAGAAATGGAAAGTTCTTTCTTACATACTCTGCATCTTCCCAAGTGGCACTTCTTTCACTTAGGCTATCCCATTGGACCAAAACTTGTTGGATATCTCTATTTCACAACTTAATGCTTCACTGCGATAATATCCTTACCGGCTCAAGCTGAAAATTTAGCTTATCATCTACTTGCAAGTTCTACCAAGTTAGCACATGTGACAGATCATGCACATATTTTCTCAAAAGTGAGACATGAAATACATCATGAATTTTAGAAAGTGAAGGAGGCAATGCTAGCTTGTAGGCTACAACACTAATTTTCTCTAAAATTTCAAATGGACCAACAAATCTGGGTGCAAGTTTAGATGCCTTTCCAAACTTAATTGAACTTTTATGAGGTTTCACCCTCAAAAACACTTTTTCACCCACCTGAAATTCTTTTTCAGTCCTTTTCTTATCAGCATAACTCTTTTGTCTATCACTTGCAGCCTTTAATTTTTGTCTTATAACAATCATTTGTTGATCATATTCTTTTAAAACATCAGGACCTATGGTTACCCGATTTTCAAGGCCTTCCCACCCCAAGGGTGTTCTACATTTCCTGCCATATAAAGCTTCAAAAGGAGCCATTTGCAAAGAAGTATGATAAGTATTATTATAAGCAAATTCAACTAAGTGCAAAAAATCTTCCCACTTGTTTTGCTGGTCCATAACATACATTCTTAGCATGTCTTCTAATACCTGATTTACTCTTTCGTTTTCCCATCTGTTTTAGGATGATAAGAAGAACTAAAATGCAGCTTTGTGCCAAAAGCAGCTGCTAGAGTTTGCCAAAACCGAGATGTAAACAAAGTATCTCTATCAGTAATAATCAATTCAGGAACTCCATGTAATCTTACAACTTCCTTCACAAATCTATCAACAAGTACAGGTGCATCATCTGTTAGATTACCAGGAATAAAATGAGCAACCTTTGTTAGCTTGTCAACAACAACTAAGATAGTATCATGCCTCTTTTTAGATTTTGGCAAACCAAAAATAAAATCCATAGTTATAGTTGCCCATTTGTCTTTTGGAACATCATGGGGAAAAATCTTACCACCGGGATGGCAATGATCAACTTTCACCTTTTGACATTCTAAACATTTAGAAACAAATATAGCCACATCCTTTTTCATACCAGGCCAAAAATAAAATTGTTTCAATTCATGAGTCATTTTAGTGACCCCGGGATGTGCAAAATGAGGAGCTTGATGCACTTCTTGCATCAGAATAGTTCTGAAATTTCCTTCAAAAGGTACATAAATTCTACCTTGGAACCTTAGAAGACCATCTAAGTCCAAGGAGTACCCAACATACTTGTTATCCACTATTTCTTGCAACATATTTTCAGTCATTTCCTGATAGAAAGTATCTATTTTCTGTTATTGTAATAGTTGATCCTTTAGCAAAAATTTAATTCTAGAAATAACAGCAAAGTGGACTCTATGGTTGAGTGCATCAGCTACTCGATTCTCTTTACCTTTGACATACTTTATGTCCATATCATAGTCACTAATCAATTCCAGCCATCTCCTTTGTCGGGCATTCAAGTTGTCTTGAGTAAACAGATGCTCCAGACTTTTATGATCTATTCTAAGTTTGAATGGCTTACCCAACAAGAAATGTCTCCATTTCTTAAGAGCATGAACTACTGCAGCCAACTCTAAGTCATGTGGGGGATAGTTCATTTCATTAGGCTTTAATTTTCGTGACTCATAAGCCACTACCTTTCCTTCTTGAGTTATTACACCCCCTAAACCATCTAGGGATGCATCAATCCAGACCTCAAAAGGGCTGTTTGGATCTGGAACCAGCAAGATAGGTGCTGTAGTGAGAGCATGTTTCAACTTTAAAAAGGATTCCTCACACCTAGCAGTCCATTCAAAATGTTTACCCTTTCGCTGTAGCGATGTGATAGGATGGGCTATTCATGAAAATTCATTCACGAACCTTCTATAGTACCCAGCCAAACCCATGAAACTTTAGACTTCTGTCACATTTTTAGGAGCTGGCCATTCTTCAATAGCTTTAATCTTGGATGGATCCACAGAAATACCATCCTTAGAAATGATATGTCCTAAGTAGTGCACTTTATCTTTATAAAATTCACACTTAGACAGTTTTGCATATAATTTGTGGTCCCTAAGTCTTTGTAGAACCATTCTTAAATGTTTCTCATGTTCTTTCTCATCTATAGAATAAATTAAAATGTCATCCAGGAAGACTAATACAAACTTATCCAGAAAATCTCTGAAAACACTATTCATTAGGTTCATAAAAGCAGTCGGTGCATTGGTCAAACCAAAAGGCATAACCGTGAATTCATAGTGTCCATATCTTGTACGGAAAGTTGTTTTATGCAAATCTTCCTCTTTGATTCTAAGTTGATGGTAACCAGACCTTAAGTCAATCTTAGAAAATACAGCTGCCCCTTTCATTTGATCAAATAAATCATCTATCCTGGGAAGCGGATATTTATTCTTAATGGTAACCTTGTTGAGCATGCGGTAGTCAATACACAACCTTAATGTACCATCTTTCTTTTTAACAAAGACCACTTTGGTGCTCCCCAAGGGGACACACTTGGCCTAATCATTCCTTGCTCAAGAAGTTCTTGCAGTTGGACTTTTAGCTCTTGTAAGTCCACAATATTCATTCGGTAAGGTGCTTTAGAGGTAGGGGCTGAACCTGGCATGATATCTATTGAAAAATCAAACTCTCTTTTTGGGGGCAGACCTGGCAATTCCTTGGGAAAAACATCTCTAAAATCATTTAATACTTGGATAATCATGAAAACTAGGTTCCTTCACCTCAGAAGACTCTTCCATGTGTAAGGAAAATAAGAGACATCCCTTACGGACTGCTCTTTTCAACTGTAAGGTAGAAAGAGTGGGTAAAAACTTGCTTTTTTTATACCAAACAGAACTTGTTCAAAGCCAAAATCATCAAAACAATGTATTCTTTTGTCAAAACAATCAATCTGAGCTTTATGGTCTTGCAACCAATCCATGCCGATAATCATATCATAAGATCCCAATGGAACAACATGCAGATTTAATCTAGTTTTAAACATCCCTAGATCAACTTCTATTTGATCTAAATATTTAAAATCTACACTTTTTACCCGTCCCAAATTCTACTTGCCATTTTTCTTTCATAGGAACAATTTTCAGATTTAGCTTTTGCACTATTCTAGGAGACACAAAGCAATCAGATGCTCTAGAATCAAATAGAACAGAAATTTCAGCATCAAATATTTTACCTCTAGTCTCAATAGGGGTTGCTTGGTGCTCAGCCTTGCGGTTATCTACCACTTTGCATAGACCTGGTGGCTTGTTGTCTTGCTTGCAAGGAATTCTGGGCAATCTCTTTGGTAATGGTTCTTACCACATGTCCAAAAACCTTGTTGAGGTTCTTTGTTTGCCACTGGAACCTTGTTGGCTCCTATAGCAGGTGTGTATCTATTGCCACCAGCCTGCTGATTATTTTGTTTGTTGTTTAATGGGAGGCCTTGGCCCTCCCCGGTTATTATTTCCATGAAACTTTCCATTGTTCTACTTTCCATTAAAAGCAGTCCTTTTGAAATCAGGTTTCCAGTAAGGTCCAGAAGAGGAAATAACAGTCTTCTTACTATTTTTTCCTTCTCTTTCATTTCTTGGTGGTATTTTAATCGAGACTGCTCTTTTTCTTCCACCCTATAGGCTACACTAACTACTTGTGCAAGACTCTTAGGGTTGACCATATTTACATCTTGCCGGATAACCTCTCTCAAACCTAGTTTGAACTTGGTTACCTTGGACTCTTCATCCTTCATATAGTCCACATGATGGATCAGATCTAAAAATTGAGCTTCATACTCAACTACAGTCATGTTATTTTGTTTCAAACTATGAAACTCAGTTTGCTTCCTTTCTCGGTGATTAGCCGAGACATATCTAGTTTGGAATTTCTTCTCAAATTTTCCCAAGTAATGGTGGAATCCACATAACCCTTAACTTGCTTCAAATGAGCCCACCACAGACAACATGCTCTTCAAGGTGGTAAACTACAATACGGGCCTTGGTATTGGAGTTGCAATCATGCAGCCCAAAGTATTGTTGTAAGTTAAACAACCAAGCCTCAACTTTATCACCCAGTCAGTGGATAACCCTTTGAATCTAGGAATAGGCACTTTCTTCAATTCCTTGAGGAAGGGATCTATTACTCTATTCCCTATGGGTAAATCTTCATGAGCATGCAATTGGTTGTTCAAGTCTCCCAGGTTTACCTCATGTTGGTCATGTCTTACATGATTACCCCCTAGGCCATTATTTTGCTCTAGGTTCCTCTCGTGAGTTGTCAATCTATCTTGCAAAGTGTTGACAGTCCTGAGAATTTCATTTAGGACTTCTTCAGTGGGGTTGAGGACAGGGTTGATGTTTCCACCAACTCCTCTACCTGTACCTCTTCCAGCTCCTCCCCTTCGGCCACCACGACCTTGGTTTGGATTATTCACACCACCACTGCTCCGAGTTCTTACCATTGTTCCTAGTAAGTACAAAGAGAAGTATTAGATAACGTTCCCAGAGGCCTAAGTGTTATATACAACCTCGGCTCTGATACCAAGTGTAAGGACCTCGAGAACCGAGGTCCAATTTTTTTTCTAACTCCCATTATTCCCATTATTAAATTGATATGTTGATTTCTCACATAATCAAATCATAAAATTATACAAACAAATCATATGTGCTAAACATATTGCTAAAAATCAGCTGTTGAGTCCAAAGGACATTTCATTATTTTCGATATCTCAGTACAATCTTATAAGTTACATGCAATGGCAAAGAGCCTCATAAGCTTATATAATATACTTGATTATTCCAATAGTACATCAAGTACAATTTATTCCATAACTGAAATATAAAAGTAACTAATCAAGATCTGAAATCAGCTTGAATCCCTTTAGATTCTTTCCTTTCCCTTATCTCCAGAATGGCCTGTATTTTCCACAAAGGGGTCAGCTCAAACTGAACTAGCAAGGATTTCCATTTTCATATATGTAGTATTCTACAAATGAAAACGTATTCAAAATATACAGTCATGCATCAACATACTAATTCATTCATTATTATAATAATGATTTCAAAAGCATGTATACATGCACGAACTAACCAAGTTCAGAATATCTTTCAAGAGTGGTGTCTTTAACCATCTTACATGAAAATGCATAAAACTTACCTCACGTAAGGCTGATTACATAATGCATTTCATAATATTATTTCATGCCAAATCAAATCAGCATACCAACTGTTTGAAGAAATGTCACATATAGGCTCCATGTAAAAGGAGAAGGCATGATAAGCAATTGTCAAAGCTTCAACATGAACTTCACTTTACAATTCTTACAATGAACTTTATGCCAAATCAGATCAGCAACATAACATAATTTCCAAGAGGAACAAAATATCCTTTATACCCAAGAATGCATGCCAACCATATGACAAAATGTCATATAATGAACTTCACATATATCCAAGGAATGCATACCAATTGTATGACAAAATTTCATGTCATGAACTTCACTTCACAAGCTCAGAATGAACAATATGCCAAATCAGATCAGCAACATAATGCATTTTCAACAAGCACAACAAATCCTTTTATACTCAAAGAATGCATGAGATCCGTATGACCAAATGTCATAATATAAACTTCCAATATAATCCAAGAATGCATTTCAGCAGCATGACAAAGTGTCATAAAATAATTTCACATAAATTCCAATGAATCCAATCCAACAGCATAATAAAATGCCATAAAATAACTTCACATAAATTCAAACGAATTTGTTCCAGCAGTATAATAAAATGCCATAAAGATATTCACTTCAATTCCAATGAATTCATTTTAGCAACAAACACTGCAAATAGAACAACAATCAAAAGATTACATAACAACTGTTTGACGTAATGCCACAACACATGATTCTTTAAATATTCTAGCCAAATGATTACACTAATCATTTTGACAAAATGCAGCGTATTAACAAAAACACTAAAAAAAAACAACAATCAAAAGATTGCATATCAACTATTTGACGTAATGCCACAACACATGATTCTTTAAATATTCTATCCAAATGATTGCACACTAATCATTTGACAAAATGCAATGTATTAACAAAAACAACTTTCAGCAAATAAAAAACAATCAAAAGATTGCATATCAACTTTGACGTAATTCACAACATATGATTCTTTAAATATTCTATCCAAATGATTGCACACTAATCATTTGACAAAATGTCATAGAAAAACATTCTTTCAAATGCTATGCAAATGATTGCACATTAACCATTTAACAAAATGCAACGTACTAGCAACAAAAATTGCATAGTAAAGAAAACAACAATCTGACAACAACTTTGGAGCATAGAAATCACCCCAAAGCACTGTGTTTTGACAGCTAGTGTTACAACTAAATAACACATCAAATATTAACTACACATAGTAAGGAATTACCCAAAACTTGGTATTATAATAGCCAACGCTGCAGCAAGAAATGCAACAATAATTTAATTAAAAAAAAGCACTTCCAGTAGCTGTTACAACAACAATAAAACCATAAAGAAAGCAACGCTTTTAGCAGTTATTCTGACAGAAATAATAACAAACTTATAACAGTTGAAAAATCAAATGAATCAACAAAAATGTAGTATTCCAACATTTAAAAATGCAGCCTAGAGACCAGTCCAAACCCATAGAAAAATGTCAAGAAATCTTCTCTCAACACCCAAGTAAATAACCTTATTTAATTTTAGATATCAAGTAAGGATTAAAAATGAAATCATTGGCTCTCATACTTGAGAGATCTGAAATCTATATTATCCATAATAAACTAAACACATTTTCCAAATACCCATAAAGGATTGATTTGAAATTATTAATACCCACAAAGATAATCCATATTTCTCATTACCCAAAGAGGAATAAACTGAATATGCATTTATTTGTAAAATATTGCATAGATAAAAAACAAGAAACCCTTGCCTAAAATATTCGAGATGAAGAAGACCAAAAACCCTTTGTGATTTCCTCTTTCCTTCTCTATTTTTCTTCCTCCAGCTTCTTAGCTCCACACCACACAAAATAAAACTCCAAAACCTTATTTATTTTTATAGAAAATTTCTCCCCAACATTGCTGCAATAAAGAATGGAAAGATCCCAAAATACAGGCCCAAAATCAGCTCCAAATGGCCGTAAAACTTCCATGAAATCCTCCAGATTTTTTTTTTTTGACATGGTCTCTCCTCTACTTCCTCCTCTCTTCATGCCATGCTAAATGGTAAAAATCAAAACCTAACTCTCCTTTATTCCATGGATTCCAAAATCCATTTAAACATAATTAAACTTCAAAAATGCCTCCACTTAGCTTTTAGGCTAAGTTTAATTTTATTTATTTATTTTAAATGAAACTATGTGCCACATTCAAAAGGAATAATTAACACATAAGTTAATGCCAAAATAACTCATAAGTCAAATTCCATAAAAATATCATTTTAATCAAGCATCATTTAAATGCCAAGCTCATTAACCAAGCAAATTAAAATGTCATGCATTTATTACGGTTGAGTCAAAAACATCTAGATAATCTTTTGACACTTGGTTATGTTGCTAACATACCATCATAAATTAGGCTTAGGCTAGATCACGTAACCTATATCTTAGGTTAGTTAGGCTAGCAAATGATATTAAATAATATCACACCGGAAGCTACCAAAATGTTGTCCTCGAATCAAAAGGGTGAGTGCTAACTCACGGAAGAGTGGGCACTTGTGCGTATACTCACATGTGTATGCACACAACTATGCTAGCTTATATAAATAAGTATATATGCTCGCATACCTATGATCATACCCATATGGGTATATGGATGAATGTCCATTCCTTTGTGTTATATACTCATACCTTTGATGAATGACTAACGAAAACACAAACAAAAACCAACAAGAAACAACCAAACAGATTATTATTGATATTGAGTTAAGAAGTTTTTTCTAAAGGTTTGATTAGACCTTGTTTTTCACCTTGGGAGCACACCTGTAATTTTTGTGAAAAAGAAGGATGGAACACTTAGATTGTGCATTGATTACAAAATGTTAAACAAAGAAACAATCGAAAATAGATACCCACTCCCTAGGATTGATGATCTATTTGATCATATGTGTGGAGCATCTGTATATTCTAACATATATATTCAATTTAGATATCATTAATTACAGATTAAGGATGAGAACATTCATAAAATATCTTTCGAACAAGGTATGGACATTATGAGTTCACGGTTTTACCTTTTGGATTAACAAATGCACTGCAGCATTTATGAATTTAATGAATAATATATTTCAATAATACTTGGACAAATTTGTGCTCGTATTCTTGGATAACATTCTCATATATTCTAAAAGTATTGAGGAACACCATGGGCATTTGAAGATATTTTTGGAAATTTTAAGAAAGATACGGTTATATGGTAAGTTGTCTAAATGTTCTTTTTATGACACATAAGTATAGTATTTGGGACATGTAATAAGTAATAAATGAATTACTGAATATCCTTAAAAAATTATAGCTATAACTGAGTGGCCTACACCCAAGAATGTACATGAAGTTAGAAGCTTCATGCATCTTGCTGGCTACTATAGAAATTTTGTAAAATATTTTTCTAAGGTGGCTGCACTAGTAAATTATTTATAGAAGAAGGATAAAAACTTTGTTTGGAGTGAGAAATGTGAAATTGCATTAAAAATTTTGAAGGAATAGTTAACTTCAGCACCTATTCTAGCAGTACTGCAGATCCTAATGGAGATTTTATGGTGGTAAGCGATGCATTGGGTGAAGGTTTAGGAAGAATTTTATGTAACAAAATGATCATGTCATAGCTTATAAAAGTAGAATTCTAAAATTGCATGAGTTGAATTATGTTCCACATGATTTAAAGCTTGTTGCCATTGTACATGCACTTGTAAGTTTAGAGGCATTACCTACTTGGTAAACCTTTTGAATTGAAAATTGATCATCTTAGGTTGAATTATATCTTCACTCATCCAAATATTAATGCAAGACAATGAAGGTGGTTAGAGTTTTTTTCACAATATGATTTTGACATCAATTATGTCAAGGGTAAATAAAATAGAGTGGTTGATACTCTAAGTCGTAGGAAGAACATTTCTACGCTTATAACATTGAGAACTCAATTTAAAGAAGAAGTAAAAAGTGTTATGAAATCTAATTCTTACTTTCAACAAGTAAAGACAACGCTTGCTACAAATCCTAGTGATCTGAGGTAGAAAGGTTTTCACTTCGATAATGAAGGAATCTTAAGATTTGAAAATAGGGTATACATACCTTAGCTAAATGATTTGAGAAAGAAATTGTTAATAGAATTTCACAACTCACCTTTTTTTGGACACCCTGGTATTACAAAAATACTTACTGATAGAAAAAAACAATATTTCTAGAAGGGAATGAAAAAGGATGTTATAGATTTTGTGACACATTACCTTGAAATTCAACATGTTAAAGCAGAACATATGCACCCATCTGGTTTATTGTATCCTCATAGCATACCGTAGTACAAATGGAAAGTGATAAGCATGGACTTTGTACAAGGGTTGGCTATGTCAAGAAATAAACATGATGTTATCATGGTAGTTATGGATAAATTAACAAAGGTAGCACATTTTATTGTTAGTAATCTGAAGGATGATTCTCCTATGTTAGCTAAAATATTTGTACAAGAAATTTTCAGATTACACGGAGTACCTAAATTAATTATATCTAGATAGAGATCCTAGAATGACGTCAAGGTTTTGACAAACACTTAATGTAACTCTAGCAACTAAGCTGAATTTCAGTTCTGCGTATTATCCGAAGATGGATGGACAGATGAAAGAGTTAATCACGTTTTAGAGGATATGTTACAAATGTATTGTATGGACCAGTAGTATAAGTGCAAAGAGTACCTTCCACTGGTAGAGTTTTCATATAATAACACATATCATGCCTCTCTTAAGATGTCACCTTTTGAAGCATTATACGGAAGAAAATGCATAACCCATGTTAGTTGGGACAACATTGAGGTTAGAGAGGTAATTGGACCTAAAATTCTTACTAAAATGGAATAATAAGTTAAAATAATTCATGAGCACTTGAAAGAAGCAACAGAGATAGGTAAAAGAGTTTTGTTGATTTAAAGTGGGTTGACATGAAATTTGAACTCGGTGAGAAAGTATTTCTTCGAGTTAAACCGAAAAGAGCTATATAACTTTTGGCAAGGCTCCCAAGTTATCACCTCATTATGTGGGACCTTTTGAAATAGTTGAAGTAATCAACCACAGTAACTTACCGTTTAGCATTACATTACGCTTTGTCATGAATGCATGATGTTTTCCATATTTCTTTTCTTAAGAAACACATTTCAGATTTATCACATGTGTTAAATTGGAATTTCTTGTAGGTCCAAGACCTATGAATAATCATGGTTAAAACCATATGAGTGATGGAAAATTGCCAGTTGCATTTAAGAAATCATGAGATAAGTCAATGTAAGGTCCAGTGGGACTAGTTTAATGAAGAAAGTTAAACTTGGGAGAACCTGGACGATATTAAAACTGCTTTTCCATATTTATTTGATCAAAATTGACCATGATGACTGATAAAAATTTGTGATTTTATCTTTATATGTTAATAAGTCTGCCGGTTACGGACATACTACTATTAATTTTTGAATAAGTAGTTATGTGAATGCTGATTTGTGGAACTTAAAATTTGGATATTGTTGCAAACATATGATATGAAAGTGAATAAATTGATTATCCAGAATGCAATGATTAAAATGAGATAATCATCGGATGATGATTCTTTTTAGGAGGGAAGTATGCAACACCTTGAACAAACTTTTATATTTATATTTGCATTACAATCATTGACATGTGATTTTCTAAATTAGGTGTGTTTCCTTGATGGATTAAAATCATGCTTGTTATGCATAAACCATCTATGCTCTTGGATTCATTAGACTGAAATTCTATGGCTTTCAGAATCCATTTTCACTTCTTGTTGATAAGCTACAATCATATATTTAGAGTTGAAAACTTATCTCTTTTGGACTGACTCATCCTTGATCGATTTTAGTGATCCAAGGAATGCTTTAAATATTCTTAAACAGATGAATGGTAAACTGACATTCATATGTTAAAATACATAATGGACTGAACTTGTGTTTCTTGTAAATTATTTATTATCCTAAAAGAGCATGCCCGTAATCTGTTGTGTGTTGTGCTCACTCTTCTTGATTGACCTTTGCAGGGTGCTTAATGGCGTTAAGGGAAATAGAAACCTGCTTCAGGATTCTAGAGAAAGAGAGAGTATAATGTGTCCTATATCTAATAAGGTCTATCCTAATGGGATTCGAGACTCAGGTAAATTTTCCTAACTCTTTCTATGCCACTCTATATGGGATGACATCCTAACCTAAGTTGTTAATACTAAGTTAGTATGAAGGGAAATAACCTAAGGGATGCTAAGTTATTTCTAACCTATTACCTAATACTATTTGGTTAAGCTATGTCCTAACCTAAGGTGGAAATCTATTTGATTGAAGGTTATACTTTTAAATTAACCTAAGATATAACCTAAGTGAATTGAATCTATCCTAAACTATTATGAAAGGGAACCTAAGGGTCGATTTGTAAGTGGGAGCTAAGTGGCGGATTCTAAGCTTTTAATGAGATGTGATTTATATTTGATTTGGTATTAAGGCATAGAAATCTTGCTAATTTTTGGGGCTAGTTAAAGTTTAGAGGATCCTACGTGGAGTTATCACTAATTTTGAAAATGCATGTGGAAGTTCAATTTGGTCTCACCAAATTTTGATGGTGGTGGTAGGGGAGATAAGAGGGAATATACAATTTAATGTCGGTAATTCACCTCGGTTTTGGTGAGAAAACCATCTTGGAAGGCATCTTTGGTAGAGATTTGTTTGGGGTTGTTTTGTTTTAAATGCTTCACAATTTTTACTCTACATGGAGCTATCTGGTTCTTCAAATAGTAGTTCGATCTACACGATGTGGCTATTTTTATTTCTCTAGTCTATTTTCAATTCGAGGAAATTATATGAGGAATTGTGGAAAAAGGTTATGGTTGGCTGATCTTGTTTGGAGAAGAAAAAGTGTTTTAAACTAGGCTAGAAGTCTTATTCGAATCGGAAGAAGCACTATCGGGCATGATAGACTCAACCCATTAATATTTCTTGCTTTCTTATAAATGATTCATTAAAACAACTCTAATCACTGGAGATATATTTTTGCGTGATATGCAGTTATTTAGTTCAATGCTTTCTTGAAATCTATGAGGTTTTAGAATGTGAATCCATTCTTTGTTAGTGATATTTTTGGAATGTGAATCCATTGCTTTGTTAATGGTAGTTTTTAGGAACTTTCTTAGTAACTTGTACATTAGAGGCAAACATGCGAATTTGTAGTGAAGCTCTATAACTTTTACTTGAAGATCTTAAATTTGTATTGAAGTTATGTAGCTTGTATTCAAAGCTTTATTTCTAGCATTTGAGACTAATGTTGAACGAATTGGATTGTTGCTTGTATGGTATGGGATCTCTATTTAGTCTTGTGTTTCTTGAGCTTGAATTGGAGCTCCGTAGTTGTTCTAAGCTTGTATTAAAGCTTCAGGATTTGTTATGAGTTTTTATGGGTACTCTATGTTGTACTGTGTTGGAACTAAGAGTAGTTCTAAACCTTTGGTTGAATCTTCATATTCAACAACTGTTTTCATATACAGTTCTTATGAAAACCCAGAACTTCTGTTGAGTGGTAAGTTTTGTTCTATACTTACGTTTTGAACTAGAACTTTATTCTCATTAAAGGAATTTAGAACACTTTGACTCATTTTAGAGCATTGGTGTTTTGGTTTTGAACTTGTATGTAGGTATTTATATTTCCTATAGGCTTGTATTTGATCTTGTGTTTGTCGCAATGGTGGTAGAACCTTATAAAGTATGAAATTATGTTTGAAGCTCATATTCGACACTGTATAGTTATTCCATTATTGTTTTTTCTAGATTTATGATGAAATCCACGTGTTTACCTATATTGTGAGTTAGGTTTGGTTGGTTTTTGTTTTAAAAAGATTTATTCTCTTTTATGACTGTCTTCTTGATAGGGGCTTGAGAGTTTAGTTCGGTTTGAAGCCGATCTGGTAATCTCCTTCGTGTCGCTCCTTGAGTGTGATTGGTTTTTGTGCTTCCTTTGGAATGCTCAACCTTCTTTAAATTCCACAGGTTGAGAGAAATTGAATTTTAATCTATCCTTCTCTATTTTGAGTGAACCTATGTCTTGTGGAAAGCTTGATTGTTTTTGTTCTTAATATTATAAGAAATAGAAATTATGTCTTGTAATGGGTTTAGTTGGTCTTTTGATCATTTGGAACAGTCGAGTAAAGTTTTGAAGTTACGAGAATGATGTATTACTCTCTTTGGACCTTCTTAATTACTTTCATGGGTTTTTGGAAGTTGAATTTAAAACCTAGAATATTGAATCTTTTTAATATATATATATATATATATAATCTCTTTTCGGATAATTTTGTATATTTTTTCTTATTTGGCACATGAATTACGTACTTCATGTATTGAGTTCTTAAATCCATGTAATAATAATTTAATTCTTGAGTTCACAATTCCTTCTACACTTTTATATCTTCTTTGTTTGTGGATTCTTATTCCTTGTGGGGGTCATAGAGCAACGAATCTCCAGATTTTAGGAAGAGCAATGAATATGAACCATGGGGATAGTTTACAGTTGGGTACTTTACTTTATATTTCTTTCTAAGATTTGAATTTTTACTTGAGCATGGAGAATGGGAATAGGAAACTAGTTGTAAGAATTGTGATGAAAGTATGTATTATGAATTCTTTATATTGTACGTTCGGTTTTGTGTTCTCTTTTGGGAACTAGATAAGAACTTGTAAGTATAAATTAGATGAGGGATTTCATTTCATAGTATAAATGAAATGAAATATGGAATGGGTATTTTCTGCTTGAGATCCTTTTTTTGTTTACCGTATATGTTTAGAGACTGAACTTCTCTTTATTTGACACTCTTCTAAGATGGAAATTTCTTGTGGATTGGTTAAGAGATTTAGTTGCTAAAGTATAGCTTGGATTTGTGCACAACCTAGTTTCAGATATTTTCTTTATATCCACTAGCAGATAGAAGTTAGTAAGGCTTCTGTTTGACTATTTTATTTCCTAATCTTCTTGGATCGAATTGGGATTCTTGTTTAGTTGTTATCTCTTTATTTATGGACTCCTCTTTGGTTATATTTGACTGAGGGAGTGTTGTGCATACTAAACTTGATTCCTCCTTCAGATGAATTGTGTCTGAGGAATAGGTATGTATTGATTCTCTTCTTTTGTTTATATGGAAAGATGAAGCATACTAATTTGAGCTATGTTGTAATTAACTTCTTTTGCTGCTGGGAAAAGATAAATGTGTATTTCTATTCTTATGGAATTATGAAATAATTGAATGACAAGACTTGTTTACTGTTTTAAAGTAATTGATAGGATCAATTAAATCTTGTGATATAATTTTGATGTTGCAGATTATATGATGCTCTTTTCTTAAAAGTGAATTCAGATTCTCATAATTGTACTTCTTTCTAGATGTTATTACTTATGATTGCTTGTATGTTGTATATTAATTGTTTCATTAAAGCAGAATTGTTTAATGAAACAATTAGTGGAATGCACTTTACTTAATGCTTAGTGCTTATCATGCTCGATTCATTGAATCGACCCGTCTTAACAATTTTGCGAGATGGATATCGTAAGTGATAAAAGAAGACAAGAACTTTCATCTTGTATTGGGATTATTTAACTATGGATCTTATGTAAAGAATTTTAATTCATTGTTAAGTTGTATGGAAAAAGGAAATTTGTATTTTTTGGAATACGGGTTGTTTGTTATACAGTATGCCTGAAATGCATAGTCTTGTAATGTATAGTTTTATAATGATGAATTGAAAGTTGGAGATTTACTTGTATTGGTTGTGTAAATTATCTTGTATTTATGAAGAAGATGGAAATTCTATCTTGATGATATTCTTCATATCTATTATATGCTTAATTCAGATAAACTTGATCAGTTGGATAAAGGGAATTAGTTCAATTTCCCTTATTAAGATGCAACTTATTAAGTTGCATAAGATAATGATCTTTATCTAAACAATTCTAACATAGTAATGGAATGTATAATGAATATGCAGTAAAACTATAGAAATTGTGAAAGATAAGAAGGGTATGACAAACCCTAACACTTAATCAGGTAGAGGAATAATCTTCCTCACTCAAAGGAATGTAATCCAAAGAATGGTGATATGATCGTTAATCATTAGACTTAATTTCCTATAAAGTATACTATAGTTGAACCTAATTGGTGGCTACACCTTCTTTGAATGGTTAAGTTACATTATAATAGATCTTATGATGATGTTGGCCTATTTTGGATATCTATTTGTTAAGCCAAGTAAGACTGAATATAAAAAGCACTCATAAGTTAAGGGAATTCTTTAATGAGTAAATGAATCAAGTATAGACTAAAACTTATGGAGTGTTTGATTAGGGTTTAGCATGGTTTTTTTAATCTATGTAATAATCCAAATTAATAATATATTAATAACTGCTTGGGGTATGTACATCATAATGAGGCGTTTACATAGGATGTTGGCACATGCCAACTATAGGACTGTACCTTTGAGAAGACATGGGTTTTTTAGAGGATACAGCATTGCAGTTGACATGTGGCAACACCCTTTTGCATTGATCATCTAGATCTACACACAAATAAGGACTTGAACTTAGTTTCTCTCTAGGTCAAGTTAGTAGCATTTTTAGGATAGGTAGTAGCTTTAAATGGCTCGGGTACCTTGGCACATTTAGTTGACCTAGGTCAACCGAGTATGTCCATATACCCTAAGACATTGTGAGTGTCTTCCTATAGTAAATTATGTTTCTAACCCAAGCTAGGGTTTAAGCTTGAGCAAGTGGATTGAGGTTAGTCAAGAAATACCAATCTAGATAATAGAAGAGTGAGGTGAAGGACATATTTTGGAATGATGAGTATGTTGTCTAGGAATAGTAACATGAACAATATGTTAAAAATATTTGGCGAAAGTATCGCAAGCTGCTTGTTGCATTGTCCTATGTCACCTAGTTTAAATCAACATGATGTCAGATGAATATTGGGAACAAATATTCAAATAGGTTCTTTAAATAGATCAATCATTACCTGAAATAGGGTAGGGGAACCAAGTATACCTAGTATACATAAAGTATTCAATACTTTAAGTTAACATGAGAGATCAGTTGGTAACTGAGTCATGGAATGAGATATTATTAGCATACTGAGTCATTACAACTACATATGGTTATCTCATGAGATTGATGCAAGGAATGTGTGTTCTAAAAGATGTTTTATTTAGAACAAAGAACATTATGTTTCAAAAATAAAAAGTTTTTCCCTTGTTTCTAAAGTCTTTAAATGGGAATAATATTGCGCGATGGTGGGAAATACATCAGGGATAATCACTTGGAATGGCATGAGGTGAGTTGTACTTTCTCTGTAATGTTTTAAAGGAGAAACACGCCCACGGCTATAAAATATTACCATGGTAAAGAGATCTTCCTTCCATTTCAAGCATGTGAGACAACTTTGGATGGGAAGTGCAAAAACATTTTCACCTTGGTTATGGGTTCACAAGTTGTATTCCACCCTTTAAGGTTGTGTGTGTGCATGGTATATTCATTCTGAGACATGCCGCCAGACAAGGAATTGGCAAGAGTTAGTGGCTGATCTCATTCAAACATTCAAGTATCGGAGTACAAAACCCTTTGTGGATAAGGCATTGCAGGTTGTCAAGCACCTTACCATTAGGGATAGTGCCATGGTAGAAGATAGGCTACTGGAGTTTCTAGGTGAACCTGGCCTGGAGGCACGCTTTGAGGAAGAAGAAATAGAAGAGATACAGCTTGAGCGCGCATGTTTGGAAAAAGAAAAGGGGAAGATGGTGTATGTTATTGATGGTGAAGAAGTGAAAAACTTGGATTTTGACCATTATGTAGGGATGTGCAAAGTCATAGATAGTGTTGATGAATGGGTACGCACCTATCATGAGCCTTTAAAGACAAATAAGGTTAACATCAGCTTAGAAGAAGAGCCTAAAGAGGCTATCATCGAGACTATTGGTCGGAGAAAGAAGTCTCTAAGATCATTGATATTTTATGTGAGTTTGAGGATTTATTCCTGCACGCAGTATCATGAGCCTAAAGGAATTCAAAATTCCTTGGGATAAATGAGAATTAAGTTAAAGGAAGGTGCACACCTAGTCTGAAGAGACCATACTTGAATGAATCCTAACCTATGTGTGAGGGTCAAGGAAGAAATAGATAAGATGATAGCGTCGAGTAAATGGATAAGTCCAATGATAATTAGCATCAAGAAGGATAGAAGGATAATTATCTATGTTGATTACAGGGACCTGAATGTAGTATGTATCATTGATCCTTTCCCAACTCCATTTACTAATGAAATCTTAGAGGGAGTGGTAGGGCACAAGGTCTATTCTTTCACATATGGATTCTTAGGCTATCACCAGGTAAGGATCGTGAAGGAGGACAAGAGAAAGATGACTTTCACCACTGATTGGGGAAGTTTTACATATAAATTCATTTTGTTTGGGTTGAATAATGTGCCTTCTCGTGTTCTTGCGTATTGTGGTATAAGCTTTCCAGAATTTATCCATAAATTCCTTCAAGTTTACTCGGATTATTGGATAGTTTATGGGTTAGTGAATGACCATTGTGACAACTTAAGGCTAATATTTGAAAGGTGTCGATAGTTGAGGATATCCCTCAACATTAATAAATGTGTCTTTACTACCCCATTTGGAACATTATTGGGGCACATCATATGTAAGGAGGGCTCATTAGTAGATCTCGCAAAAGTTGCGATGGTTGTGGGATTGAAGGAGCCTACTAGTTAGAGTACAGTGCGTGGATTTCTTGGGCATATGGAGTACTATAGGAAGGTCATCAAGGGATATGCCAAGATCACCATGCCTTTAGAAGAATTAATGAGACATAAAAGTTTCTTTCATTGGGGAGAGGCACAAAGCAGAAAGAATTTGACACTTTGAAGGATAGACTTATCACCGTGCCCATCCTACATTTCCCTTCTTGGGACAAGCCTTTCCATGTTCATGTGGATGCCTCAGAACTGCCATTAGAGTAGTACTTGTACATCCTGGTGAAGGGATTATTGATCATCCCTTGTGCTTTGCAAGTAGGAAATTGACACCAGCAAAGTAGAATTACACTATGACTAAGCTCGACGCATTATCATTGATCTTCACACTTCATAAATTCACACGTGTTTATTTCCAACCCTTTTATATTTTACACTGACCATATGGCATTGAGATACTTGGTGAAAAATCCTATTCTACAAGTTTGCATATGTCGGTGGGTACTATTGTTCCAATAATTTGAGTTCATGGTGGTTGTCAAACTAGGAAAGAGTAATTCCAGACCTGACCATTTGTCTAGGATTGATTCAGGGAAGGATGCACAGAGTATTGAAGAGACTATGCCGGATGCGAAACTATTTAGATTACAAATCACACACTCGATTTGGAGGATATTTTAGTATTTCTCAAACCAAGTGTGGCACCAGATGGAATGAAGGCCTTGGAGAATAAGAAGTTGGTCATATGCACTTTGCACAGTACATGCTAATTAGTGGAGACACATGTACATAATGGGTCATGGTGAGGTTTTATGCTATTGTGTACTAGAACATGAGTGCATTAAAATTATGGAAGAAGTGCATGGTGGGATTTCAGGAGGACACTATGTGGGAAATGCAACTGTCGAAGATTCTACTCACAAGGCTTTAGTGGCGACCATTTATCAAGATTGCATTGAATATTGCAAGGCCTGTGACCAGTGTCGATGCCTTGGAAAAATTGGAAAAAGGGATGAAATTCCCTTACAACCAATAGCCAATGTGGAACCATTTGAAAAATGGGCTATTAATTTTGTCGAACCAATCTTTCTAGCGTCGCGAAGGATTGGTTCCCAGTATATCCTCACTTGCACTGATTACTTGACAAAGTGGGTAGAGGCAACGTCTACATAGGATTATATAGTGGCTACCACTACTATATTTTTATGGGAAAACATAATCAACATGTATGGATGCCCATTGAGTTTGAGAAGTGATAAGGGTACGCAATTCCTCAATAAAATAGTCGATTCTACTATCAAAATTCATGGTGGCCCATCACAAAACTACTCCCTATCACCCTCAAGAAAATGGAATTTTTGAGGCATTTAATAAAATACTTAGCCACACGTTGACTAGATTTTTCATGTTGGTAGAAAGGATTGGGAAGATGACAAAGTATCAACCGTTCTTTTTGGCATATAGGAAAACCTACAAGAGGTTGAATAATTCCACAACGTTTCAACCGGTGTTTAGCATGGAAGTTGTACTTCCGAAAATTCTTGTTACCTTCTCTATGTATAATGAACACGGGAGGGTTGGCCAATGAACAAGAATTGGAAGAAAGAATTGAAAATTTAATGCAATTAGACGAAAGATGATCACTTGCTAGGTGGAGCTAGAAGACGGAAAAAGAAAAACAAAAGGCATGACATGATCGTCACATTAAGAACAAGAAGTTTGAGGTTGGGAAGATGGTCTTACTATATGATTCAAAGTTTATGCACCATCCTAGGAAGTTAAAAGTACATTGGTTGGGTCCCTACATCATCTCGTACATTATTTATTCAGGCGTGTGCCAGTTACAAGCCTGGATGGGATGATATTTATAAGACACTTAAATGGGAGTAGGATGAAGCCCTACTATAAATAAGTCTTCTTGGTGTTTGTAAATAAGGCAATATTTCTAGTTAGTTTAGGATTTTCTTTAATGCATTTTATTTTCT
The DNA here is from genome assembly GCA_018340775.1 of Taxus wallichiana var. yunnanensis. Classification (NCBI taxonomy): domain Eukaryota; kingdom Viridiplantae; phylum Streptophyta; class Pinopsida; order Cupressales; family Taxaceae; genus Taxus; species Taxus wallichiana. Next base: position 22,883,107 of record CM031239.1, on the reverse strand, counting down.
TGTGTTTCCCTTTCTCGTTGTTGTTTTGTGTTACACCTTGGGCACTAGTAATCTCATTAATTTTTGAAGGTTGTAATCAGAAGAGGACCACACATCATTTTAGTGTGGGTGGAGTAAGGTGGAATAAATTGAAGTGTGAAGTGCTAGGAAGGATTGCATCGGAAAGTCCATTTGAATGGCCCTATGAAGGAAGTACATACAAGGAAAGGTGAAAAAGGATGGTTGGTGTTAGGGTAAGGCTACATTGGGGATCCACGTATAAGAGAGGAAGAGGTGAAAAAGTAACATGAGGTAGGTGACAAAAAAAATCATGACAGAAGAAGTGCCTTTGGTGTTGTTTTTGCACATGCAAGAGTCTCCTATCAAGACAGATTGGTTGTGTGCTAGAAGGTTGGAGAATTATCTCAAGCGCAGGGTTGGGCATGTGAGTTAAAGCACTAAAGTCGACTTTGTTGGAAAAATTCACATTAAGTGTTAAATTATGGTGTTAGCTAAGGTAGCATTTAATGTTGAAAAAGGAAAACTATAAATAGAAGGTTGGGAACTTCATTATATACATTGCGAATATGAAGAAGGAAGAGATGTTGTGAACTAGGGTTTCGAGTTGATCAATGTGAAGAAAATTTGGAAGATTTTAACAATGAGTGACTAGTTTGGATTTTCAAACCTGGGGAAGTAATTCACGGGTGTGGGGAGAGTTTTGGAGAAGCATCGTCTTGTGAAAAGATATTCCAGTTAGGGTTTGACAGCTAGGGAACGGGTTAGAAAAGAATATTCTTTGCAGGTTAGGGATTTAAACTTGGAAAGTGTAGAAGAGCATAGCTAAGAAGAGAATTTGAAGTGATAAACCAAGAAAAGGCAGCCAAGAAACTAGCAAGAAACACCTAAGAAGGTAAAAGGCAAGGGAAAACAACAAGAAACTACTGCAAGTACCAATGAAGAATGGTATGCAGAAATACAGTACCCAAATGGGGTTTCACTCTGGATGGAATGGAAATCCCAGTTGAGAAAAATGATGGTAAGTGACTAAAATCATCGCATGAACACAATTGAAAAGGAAATGGAGTTGGAGTTACTACACCTGACTAACCAGAGAACACCTAAGGGGTTACCAATTTATAGCGACGAAGTCAAGGTGAAATTAGAGAAGGTAGGGTTATTGCAACTATATGAGTTGCCCTAATTCAGAAAGCTAGAGAACCTCTATCAATGGCTAATGTCATGTATACATGAATACCACTTTCACTTCACGGGGCGCAAGATGTGCATAACGCCTCAGCTTATTTCAAGATTCACAGGCCTTATCTGTGAAGGAGATAGTGTAGAGGACGACCTATGTGAAACGCAAGCAGTTAAGGATACAGTGGCCATGTATGCGTAAAAGAAGGGGTCAAGGTACTTTGATATCAAGGATATCCAAGACCCAGTGATGAGAAAGGCCACGTGCACTGGTAAAAATTTCAATGTGTAAGAAATATCGACGCATGTAAACAAGTCCTGGTTAAATGTTTGTATAAAAATATCGTAGGAACCATCTACAATCTATTCACATACATTGCGAATGAAATTATTGCCAGCGCACAAGAAGGAGACAAGATTCTCTTTGGTAATGTCCTCTTAACCATTGTGTTTTAAAAAATTGTAGTACTAGATGTATCAGATAAGTTCATGTAGGAGTACCTAGAGGAAGACCCCTCACCTGAAAAAATATTTGAGAAATACACTTGTGATAGCATGACATCTGTTCACAAGGAATGTCTTGAAAAATGGTATACATGCTTAAGTAATGTGTTCGGGGTATAATGGAGGATCTTTGGAACAATCAGAAGCACTTACGGCAGAGAAGCTAAGTTCACAATAGACCAACACTTCTACATTTGCAGATTTAAGTTGGAGGATGAAAACATAATCCCATGGTGCAAGATCCCATTCACCTTCATAGCTCAATACTTCCAGGTGGGAGTTAACAAATTCAAGGAGTCCAAAAATTTAAAGCTTGACCTTGGAAGTTTGGACCGGGACCACAGGGAGATGTACAAGATGTTGGTCTACCCCAACAAGCATGTGTATGTGGAAAAATACATGTCGCACAAATTCTAAATGGTAAAACCCCTGACTATGACTATTGCAGGAAGGTTTTGGTGGGTATATACCTTTGGATAAGGCCCAAGTTTGAGAAGGGTGCTTATCTTGAAAACAAGATAGCTATACCTGAGGACCTAACAAGTAGGAAGAAGACCACGCCCAAGAAGAAGGAGATGGAGGAAATAAAGAAGAAGGCACCAAGTGCCCAAGATACACAGGCATTAGGCACCCCAAGAACAAGCACTAGAATGAGTACTTACATGTATAGGAAGAGGTCCCAGATCCAAAGAAGAGGTGACAAAGACATGAACAACTTATCACGAAAGAGAAATCACTGGAGGAGGAAGAGAAAGTAGAATCTCCTATACTAGAATCCCCAGTTAGGAAGAAACAGAAGGTGATGGAGGAAGCTGACTCGGAGGAGACGAAGAGCTTAGAGAAATACATAGGTGAGAGGGATGATGATGAAGAAGATGATCCTGAAGGGGACCAAGAGCCACTTTTTTTCAGTGTGCATGATTTAGAAGAAGAGGGCGAAGAAGAAGAACATGAGTTCCTTTTCGTGTGGTGCAAGGGTAGCCAGGAGGAGGAAGGTGCCCAGGACATGGGAAGAAGTGAGGAGGTTGGCATGCAGGAGCAAAAAACTCCAAGCCTTACACAAGAGAAAGTAAATGAGGTGGAATAAAGAGAAGCAACGAAAATCATCGAGGCTTTGGTAGAACAAGAATTTGAGTGCAGCGCTAATATAGTGATGGAAGAAGATATGGAAGAAATCATAGAAAAATATCACAGAACATGGGAGGCCTCAATCTATTGGTAAATTTTACTAAGGGAACATGCATAGGGGAAAGTGCATGGAGATCTAGAGGCAAGGAATGAGCTACATTAATGATCCCAGCAAGGTGTTGCATGCATGCTTCCAAAGCACCATCCCAACAAATCAACTCGTGGAAATGAATTCATTTGATGAAGAAGGTGCATACCCTCAAACAAGGAAGATTCTCTCTTGGGAAATTGAGTCCCACATCAATGAGCTAGAGTTTGAGGTAAGCCAGGGGGAACTAATGAAAATGCCTAAGTCAAAAGGAGATAACCCCTTGGTAAACACTCGGTGACTCTCGGATGAGAAGCTATGCAATGCACTTAATAAGTTCTCAACTAAGGTTTAAGCTAGGATCTTTGGACGGAATGACAGGATAATATTTCTACAAGTAGAACTAGAAAAGGAGGAAGAGATAGAAGAGAAGGCCAAGGATTTAAAGCAGGAGGAGTTAATTAGCACTTATCTAAAGTGTGAGCTCAGATAAGAAAAGGAAAGGGTGTGCGAAGTACATAAGAAGGTAGAATCCATCTTAGATGTCATTGTTTTGAAGCATCTAGACCTGACACCACCCGCAAAAGTATTTATCCTCCCTTGAGTGCCTTGAGGACTTAACACGCATCCTCACCATGGAGAGGCAATCTCTAGTGTAGTCATTTTTACACCCATCACAAAGGAAAGAAATCCCATGCATGTCAGCCTATCACGCTAGAAGGTGTTGGGTGCTCACCCGAGGCATGTGTAGGTGCCGAGTCTCTCTTTTATGTGAGTTAAGTTGGAAAGCATCATCTATGTCATGAAATTAATGAATAAAGGTGGAAATGAAACATATAATCATAATAGGGCTCAAAACGACCTCTAGAAAAATGTATTCATTCCAAATAGAGGGTACTTATAGATAACAAATAGAACTACAACAGAAAGGAAAATACATAAGGATTTACATCTATTCCATAACATCCATGAGAAGAAATGAAAAGATATAGATATGAACCGAATCAATTACATTCATACTCATTCATGTTTGTAACCTCATTACATTCAATGGATCCATTAGACTACCATAGCTTGATCATGAAGTCATACATCACAACAGGGATCATGTCCTTCATCCATACAAAGAAAAAATTTATATCCCAACCCCTTAATACATTACTCCCTTATATAGCCTCTACCCAATCCCACAAAGTTCTCACAATATTTCTGCAGAGCTCCACTCTCTATATTCTCCTCCCATCTATCTGATCTATATATTTTTCTCCTGTAGGCGCTCACATATATAGGCATCCCAAAGTGCCAACTCATCCTTCTATGGCCTCAGATCTGTTTCCAAGTGTCTGAATATGGTCCTCCAAGGGAACATGCTCCTCTAGGCTTGAGCTCTCCACTTTCAACCATGATATCTTCTAGAACCTTCTATCGCAGGGCATATTCCTTTCATGGGCATCATGTTGCCATGCTGGAACCTTATCCACTCCACATGCGTAGTCGGGTCACGCTTTTCTTGTGTCCTACCCAAAATTCCCAATATGGCTAAGTCTTGAAACCTTGGCTCTATCTCACAGTGCACACCATGGGTTTTATTAAACCCTTCCTTAAACCCTGTCCTGTGCCTTCTCCTTGCATGCCCTTCTTCAACTAGGCCTTGTGCGCCTACGTGCCTTTTTATACTTAGCCAATATTTTGGGGTCCCAACATCACCCCACACTATGCCTGTTCTCCATCCATGGGAAGACTTATCCAATGAATAAATCATTAGATTAAAATTACGTCTTTGAAAAAGAATAAGTGGATGAGTAATTTGGGAAATAAGAAAGAATGGGGAAGTGATGGCATTATTACAAGAAGCTAGGAAAATCTTTCTACAAGTCGGCCTCCAACTTGTTCCAGGCATCAAATTTGTTTTGCGCTCTCTGAAAGAGGTCATTGACTAGGGCGCTTACCTCCCCAAAACTTAGTCTATCTCCTTGAGCATTCATAGTGTCAACAATTTTCTCCAACTCCTTGCTCATGTCTTCAAGTGCATCCATCCTTCTAGTAATCTGTGGGTACAGTTCCTTCAACCGGTTTTTGATTGAACCCCTTAAGGTTTCAATGGCCTTGTATTTATTTTTGACCTCGGAAAGGATTTTTTCCCTTTCCACCCTATTTCCCTTATTCTTCTCTTGAAACTCCTTCAGCTCTGACTTCGTGAGTGGTGACCAAGATGCTCACCACTCTATCCCTGTCTGCGCAATTATTGTACACGGCCTCAACAAATTGGGTAGCAATCTTGACATCCATAAGTACCTTGCTATACTCAAAAATGATTGCTACCACTTTCAATTTTTCCTCCCTCTCCAAGTGTGCTGCCACTTCTTCTATGGACTCCAAGGCCAACGGTTGTCTCTCCATGGTGAGGATGTGTGTCGATCTTCTAAGCATTCAAGAGTGGATCCGTATTCCTTACTTGGGTGGAATTAGGTTTGGATGCTTCAACATAATGGCACTTGTGATAGACTCCATATTTTTATATATTTCACGCACCTTTTCCTTCTCATCCCTTATTTTGTGCTTCAGCTACGTGTTGATCAACTCTTCTTATTTCAAGCCCTTAGTCTTCTCAGCCAGCTCCTCTTCCTTCTTTTCTATCTTTTCCTCTAGAAATATTACTTTGTTTTTTCTTCCAAAGAGCCTAGCCTTAGTCTCGATCATGACCTTGTTGAGTGCATTACATAACTACTCATCCGAGAGTTGCTAGGCATTTACCAAGGGGTTGGTTCCCTTAGACTCCAGTACTGGCATGATTTCCCCTTGGTATACTTCAAACTCTGGCTCATCAATATGGGACTCAAACACCCAAGAGAGCATCTTCCTTGTCTTGGGGTACGTGCCCTCCTTGTCAAATGAATCCATAGCTAGAAGTTCTTCCATGGGTATAGTGCTCTAGAAACGTGCATGTAACACCTTCCTTTGGTCATCAACATATCCCATGACCTATCCTTTTTCTATATCAGGGCTCTTCCTTCTTGAGCATGCAACTTTGGGGAAACTCACCATTAGACTGGGACCTCCTCACATACTGACTTGTTCTTTCTCAACACTTTCCTCTTTACCCTCTTCCATCACTATGTCAACGTTGCACTCCAATTCTTGTTCTACCAAGGCCTCAATTATTTTCATTGCTTCTCTTTCTGCTGCCTCATTTACTTTCTCCTACGTAAGGCTTGGAGTTTTATTCTTCTGTGCACTAACCTCCTCACTTCTTCTCATGTCATGGGCACCCTCCTTCTCCTGGCTACCATTGTCTTTGCATGAAAAGTAACCCATGTTATTCTTCTCCACCCTCTTCTTCTAAATCATGCACATTAAAGACAAGTGGCTCTTGATCTCTTTCAGGATCATCTTCTTCATCATCATCATCCTTTTCACCTATGTATCTCTCTAAGCTCTCTGTCTCCTCTGAGTCAGCTTCCTCTTCTATCCTCTACTTCTTTTTGAGAGGTGACTCTTCCGTAGGGATCCGGCCTTCTTTGCTTCCTCTGGCAACTTCTCTTTGGTGAGGGGTTACTCTAGTACCTCTTTTTTAGGGGTCTTCTCCTTTACCGAGGACTTCTTTCTGTGCATATAGGTGTTAGGTTTTGTGCTTCCCATCGGTGCGCTTACTGGCTGGGTAGTCTACACACTTGGTGCTTTTTCTTCTTCTCTCTCCCTTTTCTTGAGCACGATATTTCTTCTACCTATGGGATCTTCAGGTATGGAGACATCATTCTCCAAGTATGCACCTTTCTCAAATTTTGGCCTAATGTGGAGATACACACACACTGCAGACTTTTTTGTAATTGTTAGAGTTAAGGGTTTCATCATTCTAACTTCATGCACTACGTACTTTTCCACATACACGCACTTCTTGGGGTAGACTAGCATCCTGCATAACTCCTTGTGGTCCTAATCAACTTCACTAAGGTCAAACCTTAGTCTCTTTGCTTCTTTGAACCTATTAACTCCCGCTTGGAAGTACTGGGTGGTGAAGGAGAATGGGATTTTACACCATGGGCTCATGGTTTCATCCACCAACATGAATCTGCCTATGTAGAAGTGTTGGTACACAACAAACTCAGCTTCTCCCATTGTAAGCACCGGTAGTTTCTCTAGGATTCTCCACTCTACCCCAAACACATCCCTTAAGCTTATACCACTTGTCCAGTGCACCTTGTGGGAAGCTCTCATTGTTTCACATGTATACTTTGAAAATATTTTCACGGGTGAGGGATCTTTAGTTGGATACTCCCAAACAAACTTTTCTGCCATGTCAGGCACTCCTATCTCTGAAAATACAATTTTCAGGAGGACATTTCCAAAGAGTATCTTGTCTCCTTCTTGGGCGCTGCTGATTATCTCATCTGCAATGAAGGCTGATAAATTGTAGATTGTGCCCTCTGATATTTTTCTACATACATTCAACTAGGCCTTATTTACCTACATCCACCTTTCTTGATCATTTAAATTTTTGACCAGGTGCATGGCCATTCTCATGACGGGATTTAGGATTTCTACAATATCAAAATATCTTGACCCCTTCTTGTAATCATATGTAACGATGGTTGCTTTGATGGCTTCCTTGTCGCTCAGGTCATCATCTATGTTGTCTCCCATGTAGATGAGGCCTGTAAACTTTGAAATCAGTTGAGGGGTTATGCACATCTTGTGCCCCATGAAGTAAAAGTGATCCTCATGCATGCGCGACATCAACCACTGATAGAGGTGCTCAGGATTTCCAAAGTAGGGAAACTCATAGAGTTACAATAACCCTGCCTTCTCCAACTTCACTTTTACCTCATCACTATAGATGGGAAAACCCTCTGGTGTCCTTTTGTTCATCAGTGCACTAACTCCAATGCCATTTCCTTCTCTATTGTGCTTGTGTGATGGTTATAATCACTCACCACCATCTTTCTCAAATGGGATTCCCACTCCTTCCCAAGAAAACCCCATCCGGTATTGTATTTCTGCATACCACTCCTCATTCATGCTTGTGGTGGTTGTTATTGGCTCTCTTGCCCTTGCCCTTTCCCTTTCCCTTTGGCTTCTTAGGTGACAGATTGGTTTCTTGGGTGCCATTTTCTAGGTCCTATTATCACTTTAATCTCTTCTTGTTACTCTACTCTTCCACTCCTTCCAACCTTAGATCTCAAACTTGTGAAGAAAACCTCTTAAACCCATGCCCTAGTTCTTCAAACCCTAACTGGGATAATTCCTTCACAAGATGACACCTTCTCACAACTTCTCTTACACCTGTGAAATCCCTTCCTTCTAGTTTACAAATCCAAACTAGTTACTCACACTCAAACTCTTCAAATTTTTCTTCACATGGATCAGTTATGGAAGTCCTATTTTGCAATGATGCAAAAGTGCTTCTTTCTTTGTATACACAAAGTAAATAATGAAATTCCTCAACCCTTTATTTATAGTTTTTCCTACTTTGTAACATTAAATGCTACCTTACCTACCACCATACTTTAACACTTAATGTGGATTTTTCAAACAAACCTGACTTTAGCACTTTAACTCACGTGCCCAACCTTACGCGGACAATTCTCCAACCTTCTAGCGCGTAACCAATCCATCTTGATAGAAAAATCTTTTGCACGTGTAACTGACATCGAAGGCACTTCTTCATCATGATTTTTTCTCTCACCTACCTCGTGTTGCTTATGCACTTCTTCTTCTCTTGTACGTGGATCCCCAATGTAGCCTTATCCTAACACCAACCATCCTTTTTCACCTTTCCTTGCATGTACTTTCTTCACAAGGCCATTCAACCAGATTTCCAATGCAATCCTTCTTAGTGCTTCACACTTCAATTTATTTGATTACAATCCTTCCTAACACTTCACACTTCAATTTCTTCCACCTTACTCCACCCCACACTAAAATGATGTGTGGTCCTCTGCGTAGTTACAAACTTTAAAAAGTAATGAGATTACCGGTACCCAAGGCACAACACAAAAAAAAAACAAGAAAGGGAAACACAAGAAAGGAAAAATGCATTAAAGAAAATCCTAAACTAACTGGCAATACTACCTTATTTACAAACACCAAGAAGACTTATTTATAGTAGGGCTTCAACCTACTCCCATTAAAGTGTCCTGGCAATCTCGTCCCATCCAGTGCTTGTAATCGCACCCAAATCAAGGATGTACGAGATGGTGTAGGGACCCAACCAATGCACTTTTAACTTCCCAGATCATGCAAAAACTTAGAATCATATAGTAAGACCATCTGGCCCAACCTCAAACTTCTTGTTCCTAATGTGGCAATCATGCCATGCTTTTTGCTTTTCTTTTTCTATTATTTGGCTCCACCGGCAAGTGATCATATTTCATCTAGCTTCATTAATTTATCAATCCTTTCTTCCAGTGCTTGCTCATTAGCCATCCCTCCTATGTGTGCTATTCACAGAGAAGGTAACATGAACTCAACTGGCAGGACAACCTCCATGCCAAACACCAATTAAAATGGTGTGGATTTGTTTATCCTTTTATAAGTTGTCTTATAGGCCCATAATATGGCTGATACCTTGTCATCCCAATCTTGTCTTCCGAAATCACAAATCTTTATCAGGGTATGACTCAGTATCTTATTAAATGCTTCCATGGTTCCATTTTCTTATGGGTGATAAGGTGTAGTTTTATGATGAGCCACCATGAACTCTACTAATAGGATCCTCATGGTCTCATTCAAGAAATGTGTACCCCTATCGCTGGTTAAACTTAAAGGGCATCCATACCTCGTGATAATGTTCTCCCATAAAAATCTTGTTGTTGTAGTTGTTGTATAGTCTTTAGTTGGGGTTGCCTCTGCCCACCTTGTCAAATAGTCTCGTGCAAGTGATTACATAGTGTGATTCATTCCTATGCACTACTAGTGCAATAGGGCCTACAAAGTTTATTGCCCATTTCTCAAAAGGTTCAACGCTAGGGATAGGGTGCAAGGGAATTTCATCTCTCCTTCCTAGCTTGCCAACATGCTAACAGTGGTCACACACTTTACAATAGTCCTTGCAATCCTTATACAAAGTTTCCCACCACAATCCTACCATTAATATTTTATGTGTGGTGGCATCACCTACATAATTTCCACATGCACTTCCTCTGTGTGCTTCCTCTATTATGGCGAGGCACTCATGTTGTAGTACACAACTACGTAAAACTTCATCATGACCTAATTTGTATAAGTCCTCACTGATTAACATGTAGGGTGTGGTACGTATGGCTAGTTACTTTTTCTCTAATGTCTTCATCCCTTCTAGTACCATACCTATTTTAAGGAACACATCAATATCTTTCAATTTTGAGGGTGAATGTCGCAACCTAAACAACTACGCATCTGGCATGGTATCTTTAATTATCTATGCATCCTCTCCTGAATCAATCCTAGACAAATGGTCAAGTCTAGAATTACTCTTTCCTGGTTTGACAAGCACTGTGAACTCAAACTCTTGGAATAACAGCACCCACTCGACATATGCACCCTTGTAGGATGGGCTTGTTCACCAAATATTTTAATGTCATGTGGTCAGTGTAGAAGATAAAGGGAGTTGCCAGTAGATACTTCCTGAAATTATAAAGTACGTAGATCATAGACAATGCCTCTCTCTCAATCATAGTATAATTCTACTCTACTGGTGTCAAATTCCTGCTTGTAAAGCATATGGGGTGATCAAAAATTCCCTCACCAGGTTGTGCAAGCACTACCCCAATGGTCGTTCTAGAGGAATCTACATGAACATGCAAGGGCTTATCCCGAGAGGGGAAATGTAATATAGGCACTGTGACAAGCCTATCCTTCAATGTGGAAAACACCTTCTACTACACCTTTCCCCAATGGAAGGCACTTTTATGTCTAGGCAACTCTTCTAAATGCGTGGCATTCTTGGTATACCCCTTGACGAACTTCTAATGGTAGCCCGCATGTCCAAGGAACCCACACACTTTGTGCTTAGACTAGTTAGCTCCCTAATCCCACAATCACTACAATTTTGGTAGGATCCACTAGAGTCCTTCTTTGCATATGATGTGTCCCAACAGGGTCCCAAATGGGGTAGAAAATACACATTTCTTGATGTTAAGGGATATCCTCAACTACCAACACCTTTCAAACATCAATCTCATATTTTCATAATGGTCCTTGACCAGTCCATACATGGTCCAATCATCAAGGTACACCTAGAGAAACTTGTGGATGAAGTCTTGGAAGGCCTGCACTATAATGCATGAGAATACAGAGGTGCATTCTTCAACCCAAAAGGTATGACCGTATAGGCAAAAATTCCCCACTTGGTGGTGAAGGTTGTCTTTCTCTGGTCTTCCTTTGCAATCCTAACTTGGTGATAGCCTAAGAACCCATCTCGTGAAAGAGTAGACTTCGTGCCCTATCACTCCTTCCAATATTTCTTCAATGAATGGGGTTGGGAAGGGATCGATGATACACACTGCATTCAGATCCCTATAATCAACACATATCCTTATCTTTCTATATTTTTTTATACTAATCACCATTGGACTTATCCACTCTGAATCCTCCATAGCCTCTATGATTCCTAATGCTATCATCTTTTATATTTCCTCCTTGACCTTTACGTGTAGATTAGGATTCATTTAGTATGGTCTCTTCTAGACTAGGCATGCACCTTCCTTCAACTTAATTCTCATTTCCCTGAAGGAATGGTGAATGCCTTTGAGTTCATGATACCCACACAGGAATAAAACCTCAAACTAACATAAAAGATCAATGATCTTAGAGACTTCCTTCTCCAACCAATAATCTCTAATAATAGCTTCCTTAGGTTCTGTCTCTCGACCCAATATTAACCTTATTTATCTTAAAAGGCTCATGATAGGTGTGCATTCTTTCACCAAAGCACTATCCATCACTTCACGCGATCCTAGAGAATGGTTAACCTCTAAATTTTCCATCTCTTCACTGTCTATGACATAGACCATCTTTCCTTTTTCTTTCTCTATGCATGCGTGCTCAAACTACACCTCATTAGACTCATCTTCACCAAATTTTCCCTCCAAGCATGGCTCTCCTAGAAATTCTACAAGCCTATCCTCTACCTTTACACTATCCCCCATCGTAAGGTGCTTGACCTCCTACAATGCCTTATCCATCAATGGTTTGGTGCTTTGATACTCAAATGCTTGGACAAGATTAGTCATTATTTCTTACCAATTCCCTATTTGGCAGCGTGTCTCAAAATGGATGTACCATGCGCGTGTGTAACCCTACAGTGTAGAATATAGTTTGTGTACCTCCAAGCATGGCTCTCCTAACAATTCTACAAGCATATCCTCTACCTTTTCACTATCCCCCATCATAAGGTGCTTGACCTCCTGTAATGCCTTATCCACCGATGGTTTGGTGCTTTGATACTCAAATTCTTGGACGAGATCAACCGCTAGTTCTTGCCAATTCCCTATTTGGCAAAGATGTCTCAGAGTGGATGTACCATGCACGTGTGTAACCCTATAGTGTAGAATATAGTTTTTGTACCCATAGGGATGGTGGCAAAGATTTTGTACCTTCCCTCCAGGCTCTCTCATAGGCTTGGATGTGGAAAGAGGTGGGCTCCTTACCATGGTAGTCTTTGATGGTGGTGGGCATGTTGCTTCTAGAGAAACAAATAGAGAAGGTAATTCTCACTTCGCACCATTCTAAGAGATTATCTTGATGTGTTGCCCACTAGTGTGTAGTAGTTCCGAGTAGGACATAACTTAACATCCCCCTTCTTTCATTTTCCTCCTTCCACTGAGCTTCCATCTTCTACAAAAATACCTCGGGAGGCTCCTCCTGAGTACTTAGGTAGATCCTTTCCTCCTGGCACCGAACCATGTGCACCTTTATCACCTTTTTCACCGATCCTCTCAAATGTCATCCAATTAAATCATAGGTTCCATGCACTCAATTATCACATGTTAGACTAGTGGTGTTGTAGACACCAAATTCGTGTCTCACGACCCCTTGTGACCCGCATCCCATTTCGCAACCTAACCTCATTACCTAAACTTTACACAATTATTTATTAATTACCTTGTAATTGATAAATCCACATCACCTTACCCGCCACCTCACTTTGCCACCTCATCATGACCTAGCCCTAACCCTAAACTAACCTAATTAAGACCCATGACTTGGTCTAGACTCACATCCATAACTAATGCCTCCTTACTCGCACCAAAAGCCGACCTTCTAGCCACTTGACCAAGCCCGCAACTGATCTCTCGGGAGAAAAGCAGGGAAGGTGGGCTATTTTAGTAAAAATAGCCTACTTTTTCCTTACCGATGCCGGTTCCTACTCGACCGCCGTCGGTTACACAACCGCCATCGGTTCCCTGTAAATGGGCTCCCCAAACCAAAACAACGGATCGGAATTTCATTTTGGAGATCAGTCAAAGGATTTCTGAATAAACAGAGAGCATTGCGAGCGAGGAACAGAGTCCAGATCTTCACTTGACAGAGCAGAGACGAGTAAAGAAACCAGAAGTGTTTACAACCAAGGAGATCAACTTGCCTCTCGGTCAAAACCAGTAAGTCAGATCTTACATGTCCTTTTGTTATAACATTTCTTATGCTTCTTGAATCTCAGTCCTAAATCCGCTTTCGAATCCACTACCCAACGTGCCATTGCATCTAATCTGTCCATTCTTTCACTCCTAATCATCCCATTTCCTAATACCATCCAAAAAAAAACTATATTACAAACACCATATCTACCAAGAGATCCTATAACCCACCGGCATCGGTTATCGAATCGCATCGGTCATCAATAACCGCCATCGGTTCCTCTGATCAAAACCAGAAAACCAGCCTTTCCCCCTACCCAGTTTAACAAAATAATTTAATTGATATTTTGCAGTCTTTTGTGTTAATTCATATTAGTAGGGAACCGACCACCTTCAAGGGAAGTTTTATATTTCCCGGCCCAAGGCGCTTTCTCATTTATTTTTAATCAAAATCTTGTGGTCTTGTGTTCTTATTTACAGTAGTCCTTCCAAGACAAAAAGGAGTTCTTCGTAGTCACCCGATCTTTCTCTACGGTACACGCGCACACCATCTCGACATTTAACATGTATTCCTCCTAACCCTAACCTCATCTCTGCTTCTAAAAGGAATGAAAGGATAGAAGCAAATCTATTCCCAGAGGCCGAAACATTCCGAGCAAAACATTTTGGCACGCCCGGTGGGACCCATTTTGGGTTTCTTTCTCTTGCTTATTTTCATTTGCATATTTGTTGTTGCTATTTTTGTTATATATTTAGTAAAGAATTTGTCTTGCTTTCCTGGTTTCGCATTAGTGAAAGTCATCTCTCTTGCTTCATCGAATATAATTTTCGATTTGGGTTTAAAACACGTGCATTGCATTCCTGCTTGTTGTTCTCCAATTCTAGTGAACATAGATTAAGTAACAGGTCGTACACGTGGGGGTGATATCCACGGTATTGACAGGAAATTAACCTTAGTTTCACTGCACAACACATACCGAATCACTTCACAATTAACACAACAGCTCAAACATCCCCCCTTTTCCGCGGTATTCCTCCGCCCGATTGAGGTAACCTTATAAGCCAAAACAAACTTGACATTTCCCCTAGGTCTTGTTGTTTAGGATTCTGACATCATCTTACATCTAAAGGCATAAGCCCACGATAACTAAAATTAACCCTAGGGTTAGTCTTTAGATTTGCGTGTGCCTCTTGCTTGTTTTCAAATCCTGTTTTCTCTGTCATACTTTGTCTTCTGTGATCAATAAGTTGATAAACATACTCAACGTTGCTAAAATCAAATTAGCAGCCTTTTATATCTTCTTATCCTAGACTTTTGACACCGGCATCGGTTAAGGGACCGACGCGTTTTCTCGCGTGACCGACACAAAGTTACTAAACCGATATCGCCATTCGTTCTCATCACCGACAAAACCAAAGAACTTGCCAAATTCATCATTCTGAGGTTGTTTTTGTTCTTGATAGATTGAAACTTTCCTGTGTGTCCTGGTCTATGGTTGTCATCACTGGAAGCAAGCCGCCGCCATGGTTTCACATGCCTCGCTTCCGTGTCTTTGCCTCGAATCACCCCTTCACATTCTATAGGGAACCCTACGACACCAAAGTGAGATCCCCAAATTCCTCGTAGGAGACAAGGACTTTGCCAAATTTCTAGATGCTAATCCCAAATACTGTCATAATACTATTTGTCTCATACCCCGACCGTACGCCCGATGGTCACCTCCTTATTGGCATGCCTATTAGTATAGCTGCTCATTTAGCTCCCACTCCTCCCGATAACAATACCTTACTTCCGCATCACTAGCCCCGCCTCCCAATCCGACAGCCTTCGAGGTTCATACGACCCCGATTAGCTTTCCTTTGTTAACCTTGACCCCACGTATCGCTACCACCAATCGCCCCTATCTCATCTCTCTTTCGACCACTACCATTCATGACTTACTCTCTGCCACCTATTCACACGAGCTTTCCTTCTCAAGCTCCGCCTACCTTTTCATTCCCATACACGTATCCAAAGAACCTCAACACCTTATATGGAACATCCCTATTCTCGTGGCACCATCATCTCATCCAACCACATATTTCATCAAACAAATGATGGACAAAATGCAAAACCCGAGGCTTCCGCTTCAGAAGTCGTAGCACTCTTGACATACGAGCAAGTTTGTCGGGAGCCCATTCACCCTTCTCGTCCCCTTTGTTCATATCCTCCTCAATGGGAGTTGCCAAAGTTTACTCGCTTTAACAAGAAAGAGGATCCTCAACAACACTTGCGATCATTTAGACATGCTTGTTATTTGATTGCCCATGATGATGCCTTCATCATACTCGCACCTTTCCCATGTCCTTATCAGACTCTGCTTGAGTGGTACAAAGTTGCTTTAACCCAAAGACTCAATCTTCTCTTTTAACCAATCGCCCAATCTTTCTTGGATCATTTCTCCATTAACATTGCCAAGAAAGTATCTATTACCGACCTCTATGCCATCCGACAATTTGAAGACGAATCTATCGCAGATTTCATTGACGATGGCGGGGGTCTTATCAACCAACTCACGTATGCCTTCGCTTCCTCAAACCGAACTCATCGAACTATTTACGCGGCCTGCGCTAAGCACATCTCCCCTACCCTCCAAATTCAAACTTTCCGCACATTCGACGAGGCCTTTACCATGGCTCTAAACTAGAAATTCGAGCCTTAAGAAGAGAAATTGTGGTCACAGTAACAAAACCCCACTTCCGAACTCCCGATTCTACCAACAAGCCAAACACCGCCACTCCTCACGCGTCCACTTCTTCTAAATCAAAAGGAGCTGTCCACGTGGTAATGGTCAAATCTCAAACACCGTCCAATACTCCACCGAAAACCACTTATAAGTACAAAGCCGAGCCCACCAATTACACTCCCTTGGGAGAAACTTATGGCGTCATCCTGGAAAAATTGCTCAAAGCTGGGGCTATCACCTTGCCCCCTGTTAAACCTCACTCTGGGTTTGACTCCACCCGCGCAATACCTTCCTGGTACAAAGAAAATGACTTTTGTAATTTTCACCGCGTAAAAGGACATAGTCATGAAAACTGCAAGATGTTGAAAAACATAGTGCAGGAAATGGTTGACGCAGGGGATATAACCTCGATAATCCTAACGCCCTCAAGCTAACCGAAATCTGAAAATTTTCAACAAGCCATTCCCGAATCACTCGTCTAACAGTAACGTGAACCAAGATATCTTAGCCGAGGAGAGTGTTCATGAGATCCATGCAGTCTTCGATTCTCAGCCAAAAGCCTCTATTGAAAAAATTTTAAATCAAGCCTCTCCACCAACACAGGAGTTTGAACCTCCTTCACCACCATCAAGCCAAAGTGAAATCATTCCTTTACCCATAGAAGAGTTAATTGCCCGGACTTCTCTTCTTATCAACAAGTCTTCTTACACCACATCCCTACAAGACTGTGAGCGGATGCTATCTAATTTATCTATTTCCCAAACGTCCCCTTCTACCACTCTTGCTACACAAGAGGAAGGCCCGCCACTCCTTTTGACATCCTTAGACGAGAAATCTCTTACACTAACATCACCACATTCTTTAAACATGACAGATCCCCTCGAACACGCCTCCTACCTATTAGTCCCTCATCGCCTAAATCTTTTCAACAACCGGTTGACCTCTTAACATCTATTGATACAAAGGCCTCATCTACCTCCCCGTGTCACACCCGCATGGACTAGAATTACAACCCACCTTTCTTCCGTACAAAAATTACAAATCACACTGAGACTGTCATTCCACGAGAAGATGACAGCCCTATGGGAACGCTTTGAGTACCCCTTTTCTACTCAAATGCAAATGACTGATCCTCGATGTCTCCACCATATACCCAAAGTGCTTACGGTAGCTTAAAATGCCCCTGTTCTCACCTTCACCCCCTCACCTCTACCAAATGCCCCGTCCCACTTCTATCAACTTAACCAAATCTTCCCATACGCTGGGACCTCACCAATGCCCAGGCCTAACGCACCCACCTAAGCGACTCGATCTATCCAAAATAAATCCGCTCCGCCACCTAGGAGACAAACTCAATCCGGCCCCCTATCACAATCAAAGCCATCATCGCCATACCTACCTTCCATATTGGGACCCCATCCTCTACCTTACATCAATATATCATACCTCCTGCATTTTCTTCAGAACAACTTACGCCTTCCGCACCTATACAGAAATTCCAGGGTATAGCAACACCGCCACTCCGCGTATCCTGTCCACCTATCAACCTTAAACAAATTCCATCATCAAAAAATTTGTTTTCAGTCACTCCTATTTCCCCGTGGTTGTTTTCTGATACCACATCATCTGCGGCCTCATCATCCAACATAGCTTCTGCGCCAAAGAAATCACGTTTAGTAAAAACCATGTATCAACACCCTTCGGCTAAACCACCACCCGTGCGAACCAATCATGCCCAAACATTACCAAAACCCGCACAATCAATACCCTCATCCTCTCCTGATTTTGACCCACTCAAAGGATCTTACGCCAAAATCCTTGCTATGTTGGTGGAGAATGCGACCATTTCCCTACCTCCACTTAGACCTTATGACCCGTCTAAGCCCCGACCTATGGGTTACGATGAGTCTAAAATCTGCGCTTATCACCGCACGCCAGGACATGATGTGGAGGGATGCAAAGCTCTAAAAACCATCCTTCGCCAGTCACCTCTCCCGGATAGAAAGATTAAGAAAGACAACTTACGAAGGGAGAGACCTTTAGTTTCCATTCCCTCTCCTATACCATCTGTCCCCGCCTCACCAAGATCTATCATTATTACAACCCCACCTCTTGAAGACCATGAGTTATCCCCACCATCTTCCTCATCTCAGGTCTACGAGATTAATATGATTAGTGTCGCTACTCGAGGGCAGAAAAACAATGGGAAAGCAAAAGAAAACACACTTGCGGCATCTCTTTCTCCGTCAAACATCCCGATTGCACCACCACCTAAAGTGGTCATTCGCAGACCCGCCTATCCCGTCTCTAATGGCATTGCCCACCGAAATATGATTAAACAAATTCACCAATCGCCCGTAAAATGACATCAGTATGACCTCATTCGACTTCAATCTCATCGACAAGCTCTCGTTGAGATCCTTCAAGGGATAGAGGTTTTACCTAATGAAACCCTGCCTGTCGCCTCCATTCTAACACCCAATCACGTTGCTTCTCTCACCAAACAACCCACTGCCCCAACCACTTCTGTCTCTGTACAACAAGCCGCCGCATCAGGTCAAGATGAAATTGTCGACTTTGGTACGTAAGATCCCGACTCGCCCTTTTCATCTCCGCTACGTCCGGGACATTCGAGTACGCTCGGTTATGATTGACGGGGCGCTAGCCTAAACATCATCTCTTCAAAAGCCTTCCAACAGATGAACATCGCTTCTAGTTGCATGTGTGCCAACCCCATCATGTCATGGGTCATTCAATGATGCGCTTATTACTTCTACCTTAGGCACCGTGATCCTCAACATTCGCGTAGACCACATACTTTACCCGAACTCTTCTATGTCTTGAGGGAGAGTTCCAATATAATATATTGCTGGTCGCCTCGATCCGAGCCATGGGATGCGTTCCCTCAACATTACATAGATGTATAAAATTTGAGTACGAGGGGAAGTCTTACACCGTAAAAGCTGACCCTCCCCCCTTTAAAACCTGCAATATGTTATACCGCCCTAACGATGTGCTTATACCAATCAAGACACCCATACATTCAACCCAACCATCCGCCTCAAATGTACCTCAACCATCCACCTCAACCGCGCCTACGCCTTCAATTGATGAAACCACCATCGCAAAAACCACTTCCCTTCCCGCAGCTAACATTCCAACCTCCGATCCCTTAGTAGATGTTTTTCAGCGCCTTACGCTGGGGGAGTACCGCCTATATAACGTTAGTTCTTTCCCTACCCCGCAGGAGTACGGACAATTACATGCACATCCCACCTACGACCGTCACGTGGAGAGATAATCTCTTACGACCACCCTATCACCGCACTAACCTAACGTGATGGGGGTGTTGACGCATCCTCCATTACCCCCGAACCTCCTCTTGGTGTGGTTCCTTTCCAATCCGATTTTCAATACTTGACAAATCGTCGCTTTCGCTCCCTCACCTTCTTGACTCGCTGTGCGTGGAAAGGCTTTGGTTTTGGCCTTTACGAACAAGGCCGACATACACTCATTCCCGTGACTACCCGTAAACATAATGATCGCAGTGGTCTCGGTTTTCCCGAAACACCTACACAGGAGACACCTCCTGTCAGCTATATCCTAGAAGAAGAAGACGTCGCCCCTACCAAACCATCATCACCCACTTTGCCATCATCACCCGCAGAATCTATAGACCCTGAATCTATCCCTCCTAACTTTTTTTTTTCATAAATGTCATCTTCATAGGTCCTCTCACTTATCAACGTGATAATGAGGACCCATCCTCTCTTCCCCTTCTTTATCCAGACATGATCGAAGAGGATTCGCCTTTGATTAATGTTGTTGAATGCCAGGATGACGACTCCATCCTCACTTACCTTGGCGCGGATGATTCTTATATTCAACGAGCCTTACCATCTGAAACCCAAACTATGCTGAACGAATCTACCATAGAAATCAATATCCACACGGAGGAGGATCCTCACATTGTGAAGATTGGACAATCCCTTAACACATCAGAACAAGCCGCCTTTACTACCTTTCTCCGTGCTCGCAACCAAGCTTTCGCATGGTCTTACGCTGACATGCCAGGAATTGATCCTACCATCGCCGTCCATAACATCACCCTAAACCCCGATTCCAAACCAGTCAAACAAAAATTGAGAAAAATGCATCCACGCATTGCTCTCTTGGTCAAAGAGGAGCTCCAACGACTCCTTTCTGTTTCCTTCATTTTGCCTATTGACTATCCTCAATGGATTTCTAACATCGCACTGCTACTAAAGCGACAGGGGGGACTTCGATATGCACAGATTTCCGGATCTTAACTTCGCTTGCCCCAAGGATGACTTCCTCCCAAGTATTGATCAACTTGTTGATCTCACCGCAGCCATGAAATGCTTTCTCTCATGGATGGCTTTTCAGATACAACCAAATTTTGGTTACCCTCGCCGATCAACACAAAACCGCCTTCATAACTCCTCGGGAACCTTCGTTATCGTGTCATGCCATTTGGCCTTAAGAATGCCGGTGCTACCTATCAGCGGGCTATGACCTACATTTTTCATGACATTATGCACACTATCCTCAAGACTATGTCGACGATCTTCTCGCAAGTCTAAACATCGTAGTGAACATCTCGATGTTTTAACCATTATTTTTGATCACTGCATATAATATTCTCGTCCGCCTTCAACCAAGAAATGTGTCTTTGTGTTCTTTCGGGAAAACTTCTTGGCTTTATCGCCTCTTGCGTGGCATTGAGGTCGATCCATCTAAAGTCAAAGCTATCCTAGAAATGCCCCCACCCAACAATCTCAAACAATTGCGTAGTTTACAAGGTAAGCTCCAATCTATCCGACGCTTTCATCTCCCAACTCTCGATCGATGTCAACCTTTCCATCACCTCCTTAAAAAGGATATTGCATTCCAATGGAGCGAAGAATGTCACCAAGCCTTCAAGCTCTCAAATCCTACTCTCTGCAGCCACCCGTGCTTATCCCACCCCAAGACGACCGCCTTTTCTACCTTTACCTTTCCGCCACCGACCACGCTCAGTAGGAGCCATGCTTGCACATCGTGACTCGAGAATCACGAACAAGCCGCTTATTATATAAGTCGTACTTTGGTGGACTATGAGACTAGGTACACACATGTAGAAAAATTGTGTCTTGCCCTATCATTCGTGGCCACCAAACTCCGACACTACTTCTAAATCACAAGACTTTCGTCATCACCAATACTGACTCCATCCATTACATGTATGCCAAACCTCATCTCAACCAACGCATTGCTAGATGGCTCATGCTTCTCGCCGACCTCGACCTTGAGTTTATCCACCAAAATCAATCAAAGGACAAACCATCGCGACCAACTTATGGACGCTCCTTTACTGGGGAACAATTTACCAATTTCACATTTCCCGACGAACTCATCGCTACTCTTTCCATCACGGAGGAGTCGTACCCAATGACCCTCTTCTTCGATGGATCTAAATGCCAGCGCGGCGGAGGAGCCGGCGTTGTTCTCATTCCTCTCAATGCTGAACCTATGCCTCTTTCATTCCGACTTGATTTCCCTTGCACTAATAATACAAATGGAATACGAGGCCCTTGCTTCTGGTCTCCAAGTTGCATTACACTTAGGTATCAAATCTATCAACATTTTTGCGTGACTCTCAATTGGTAGTCAATCAAGTTATGGGCGTCTACCAATGCAAAAACGAGGAACTTCAAAAATACAAACACTACGTGGATTCACTTCTAGCCTTATTTACCCACTATTCTATACAAACCATTCCCCGCTCCACTAACAAATTTGTGGATACTATGGCTTGCTTAGCCTCACAAATTCCCGCCGCACCAACCGACTCAATTATTCATCGTGGTCCAACAAATTTTTGCCCCATCCTATTCAACCCCTGTAGTTTGTATGATAAATACCGTGTCCACTAATTCACAGATACCCGTACCACCAATTCCACGACTACCTTACAATCTCTCGTCCTCCCACCGACCTTACTAGTAACGGCAAACGTGCTTTTCTTAAAAGTGTTTCACGTTATGTTGTCATGGGGGACTCTCTATAAACGTGGCTTTGATGGTATCCTCCTTCGCCGTCTAATCGGGCGGAGGCCACTCATACCATCCAACAGTCCATGACGGTATTTGTGGTGGACATTTTAGCGGCCTTGCCATGGCCAAACGAATCCTTCGCCTTGGTTATTATTGGCCTACTTCAATAACGATCGCTACATTAATATGTTAAGCGTTGTGTTATGTGTCAAGCAACATGCCAACCTTCAACATACTCCTAGCCACCCGCTCCAGATCGCTTGAGATCTTTGGCCTTCTCACAATGGGGTTTAGACCTTATTGGTGAGATTCACCCAACCTCTTCACAACGTCACCGTTGGATAATCACAATGACCAAATATTACACAAAATGGGTGGAGGCTATTCCACTCATTTCAATCAAAAAGAAAAAATTGTCGAGTTCATTAACCACCACATTATCTCGTCATTTTGGTGTTCCTCATCACCTGATAACAGATAATGGAAAATCTTTCAAAAACAAGTTGTTGCAAGACCTTTGTGACAACTTTGGTATCAAACTTAGTTTCTCATCACCTTACTATCCACAAGCCAATGGGCAAGCCGAGTCCTCTAATAAAACACTAACCAAAATCCTCATGAAAGTTGTCAATGAATCCGGAAGAAATTGGCACGATCACATTCCCTTTGCCCTTTGGGCTTATCGTACTAGCATTCGTACTTCTACTAATGCCACACCTTTTTCTTTGGTATACGGCACCGAGGCTGTTTTGCCTCTCGAAATACAAATACCCTCCTTAGAATATCTCTTCAGATATTCTCACCAACGATGATTTCCGCCAAGAACGGTTAGCCCAATTGAGCTTCTTGACGAACGCCGCCTTACACTCTTGATCACCTTCAAATCTATCAAAAATGCATTAAACGTGCTTATGATAAGTGACTTCATGAGCGTATTTTAAGGTTGGTGATCTTGTTCTCAAAGAGAATCAACATGTAACCAAACTAGAAAAGAGCAAACGTGGAAAATTTGCTCCCAATCGATCGGGCCTTATATAATCACTCATACCTATGGATCTCGGTACTTATCGCTTAGCTTCGCTTAATGGTAAACCCGAGCTCGAACCCTTAATGCCTTGCATCTTCACTTCGACCATTCTATTGTTGAAATTAGTGTTATATCACTTCTTATCTACCTGCCACTCGCCCTTGAGCTCACTTACCACTACATACACTTTGTTTCCTACACTTCATAATAACAATCAAGCTCACATAGTTTGATCCTCACCTCCTCGATGATGCCTTCCCTTTTTAGTCTAGTCCATGACTTCAAAAGTATTAAAATAAGCCGTATTCTTATGGGATTTTCTTGAGTCAAACTTCCTACTAACTAGATGCTTCACGCCAAATGAACATCTAGTCATTTAAATTAAATATAGACTACTCCTCGAGGACAGCTATATGCCGAACTATTGCTGCTATTATATATATGATCGCTTCTCTCTTCGAAGGATAGCTATGCATTAAAATCATATCTCAACTACTTATAAATAGATCGCTTCCTCGAAGGACAGCTATACACACGTCCATCCTTTATCGAAGCTTCTCGCATTGATCAGCCTCAGAAGACCTCAAGAATAATATAATCAATATCCCCTGTAGACTTCCCGCATCGATCAGTCTACATTCAATAAAAGAAAAGCCTCATTCAAAAGCACTTTTGAGTCATGGACTTGTCTATTTAGGGTAGTTTCTCTTTCGTCAGAATAATCACCTTGCAACAAGCTCTCAGCACTCCCGCCTATATCAACCACCTCACCTCACCCTTTGTCAAAGCAACAAAAACTCAAGGGACGTGACGTATATCCGATATATTGTGATTATACAACTCTTTTCACCTATCGACTTCTCGCCTATGCAAGGTACTTAGGGATTCAAGCTCATCCTATGTTAATATGTGGTTTGTTTAGCTCTTTTCACCTACGGAGCACTCTTTCCTCTTTGCCTCGCATCTAGGATTGTGTGTTGATCTTAATCAGGACATGGTTCCCTTCTATTTGGGTAAGCTAACTTTCGCTTTACCTATACCTACATCAACATCGCCCATACCTTACCAACACCAACAACATTACCCTATCAACATCAAATTCTTATCAACCAACAAATTGCCTAACCATACCCAAATTGCCTGAATTCACCTCTCCCTGGTCCTAAGGGAGAACTACATCGGTCTGAGGCCCCTCCTTGCTTTGTGCAATGGGCTATGTAGGCAGCACTTTGGAGACATGGGGTCTCCCAAGGTTAGCTCGACCATCCCCTACCATAACTTATCATGTGTGGTAAATATAAATATTTTTGTGCATTTTTATTTAATCACATTTCTCTTTACCCTTTTCAAACACCGAAAATCAAAACACCAACAATCTTATTATTATCATAACTCAAATCAACATACATATTCGCTTTATTTAGATGTTAAACAAATACATCTTCTCTATCATCGACACGCAGTCGGCATCCTTATTTATTCTTATACCTTGCTAACATTTACTCGCACCATCATGCCTCATCCCGAACTAGGCGATGATCGTGATTGCCGACCCCTCTCGCCGGGCCTCTCTATCCTCAAAGGTACTACGCTATTGGTACCGCCACCGATCTACCAATCTCTCCTGTAACATATGAATACGCCTCTCGCATGGAGGACTTCACCTCTAGTCTCCCGCCCGTGACTCCGCAACCACTAACAATCCTTTGTCTCATTCACTCGCGTTTGGAGCTGCTGAACCAAACAATGCAGACGATCCTCTCGCTGTAATCACCGCTATGTCGTGGCGCCACGCACACCTCGTAGTTCTCGCTACCCACCATAATCTATAGGCCTCTGCTGCTTCCCGCATCCATTACCTCGCGATCGGCTACTACCTCTTCAGCCCTTCTCGAGGTGTTGGCCGGGAGGTGAGAATGTTGCCTCGGCGCGATCCTCATATATGGTCTATAAGCCGGGGTATATCCTACACAAATCCAAATTTTCGCCGCACGCGATCTATAGGAATCCTCTCATACTCACCCGGCCGTGCCCCGCGATCCACCTCAATCGCTCAACACCCTCAACTCCTCGAGCTATGTTCTCTCGCTTACATATAGTTTCCGTATGGCCTCCAACAGATATCCGCAACCGTCACTCTCTCCCATACCTGCCTGTAATACTCAATATCACCTGTCACGGCCTGGGATCTGGCCTCTTGTTCTGTCTGGACCCATCGTCTGAATCCCAACCTCTGTACTCCGGTCTCTCCTGCCTGGAGGGATTGGCCTATTGGTCACACACAAACCGTGTGCTCATAGGCCCAACAGTGTAATAAGTATGAACAATCCAGCGTCGTCCTGTGATTTCGCCTACAAGCCCATAAACCCCTGTATAGCTCCGCCAAATATGCAGGTGCCCATGCAAACGTAACGTTCCTTTCTACCATCTCCCAGATAACACACATCAATGCCTTTGGAAATCTTCCCCCTTCCGCCCTCGGTAACGCATAATACCCTACTGCTATCATTAATATCACTGCTAACCTTGTCTCCTCAGGGTGTGCTGCATACATTACCCCATATGTAAACGATAAACCTCGCTGTGTCAAATCTCGTGCGTATGGACCAAATACTGCTGTTATCGCTCCCCGTGCCGCGCTAGGTAGTGCCTGATATACTGGTTCTCCTGTAATAGGGAGTCTCAAAATCCGAAACACATCTTCCAATGTTACTGTCATTTCACCTGTTGGCAGATAGAAGGTATTTGTCTCGGGATTCCATCTTTCAATCAACGCCTGTAACATACCATGGTTACGTGCGATTCGTGAATAATAACGGATTCCACTTAACCCCAAACGATTTATCAACGTCCATTCCGCTGGTGTTACATCCGCTCGGATTCGTGACAACAGCGCTGGCACACTATCATTCATCCTCAATCCTGCCTCTGCCTGCATACACCAAAACAACAAACAACCATTCAATCCGTCAGGGTTTTTTCAAACATTCTGGAAATTCCTCCAGTAACCGGTACCGGTTATACATAACCGATATCGGTTGAGTAACCGATACCGTTCTCCCTAACCGCTACCAGTCACTGTCAATTATATACACCTTCCCTAAAAAAAACCACCTACGACAATAATTTGCTCGTTTATTCCTTTTTATACATACAAACATACCTGAAACCCCTGATTGCCTACCCTGTAACACTTACCTCACCTGCAACCCTTGTTATCATGTTTTCTTTCTCATATCTACCCACCTACTCTCCCCCATCTTATTCACAAACATGCAGTAGTTAAATCACAAACAAAATGATACCTCTTGGGTCAGCAGCAGCTGAGGTGGCCCTTGTCTTCCTCATGTCCTTTCGCTCGCTGGATGCTTCTCCTCGCTTCGCCATGATCACCACCCTTTTCAACTTTGTCTTTCTCGCCTTCAATCTCGGATCACATTCACTTTCCTTGTCTCTTTTCTCCTTCTCACCCAAATCTCTCATGCAAATACTGTCTCGGTCAAAAAGCGCCGCGTCGCGTATTTAACCTCTTGTATGGCTCTAAAATTAAAACTTAAGTTACCACCCTAGCTTTTCTATTTTTAGAAAAGCTCATACCTAAATAACCGGTATCGGTTATTAACCGATATCGGTCATATAGCTACCGACATCGGCATGCTACCTTAACCGATACCGGTTACACACTTATCTTTTCTCAACAGAGTTCTTTTCTTCATTTCTCATCTAAATTTTTGTCACGCCCACCTCTTTTGCCTCGCATCATAAACAACACAATTTACCACATTTGTTCATCCACCACACATAGCATTATAATTTCATTAAACATCATTTATTTTATACAAATACACAACCATCAACTACGAATATCAAGAAACTATCAATCTCTACATCATTTGGATCCAACTCATCAGTTACATATATCACAATGTCACAAAACCAACAATTCATCACATCACATATCATTCATACATACGTACAACAAACACAAAAACATCAACATCATCCATCTATCAAACTAAAACTTATCATACATTACATATTACCAACCATTAACAAAATATTTAAACACATTTTGAATACTGCACAAGGATCAAAACATCGTCTCTATATATATATACCAGTTTCCAAAAATACAATGTGCCCTACATCGGGGCCTCTGTGATCTCATAATATACCAAAGCCGGCACGCAGGCCGCAATACCTACCAAAAATCTCGACTCGGCTCGCAGGCCGGTCTCTCATATCAAAAATATACTCGGCTCGCAGGCCGGTATCAAATGTACAACCTGTACTCGGCTCGCAGGCCGGTATATAATAAATAAATGAATCAATGCAATGAATAAGTGTCGGCACGCAGGCCTCTATCAATACAACCGGTTCGCAGACCGGTGCCCGTGTCCCTATACAAAACCATGTCGGGGATCTATCAGCTCTCCCCACCGCCCTCGGCACCTCTCCCCGCTGGTCCCTGTGGTGCCTCTCACCTCCTGCCCATCACGGACACGCCACCGTGTGGGCTGCCCTCCTCGAGATCTCTGGTTGTGCGAGGTCTTCGCCTGCGCGCTGCATACGCCTGATACTCGACTCCGGTACTATCAAGAATATCCTGATAATATCGGGCCTCTGCTCTAACCTCCATATAGCGATCTCGCGCCACTGAAGGAGCTGGGGCTGGTCCCCTGGCACCCAACACCAATACCCCAATACTCGCACTCCGGGCCGCGGTGGTGCATGCCACTTGCACTGCACTGCACTGGTGGCTGCTGCCGGTGGTGGTGGTGCCGCCGCGCTCGTACTCGCACTCGTGGCTATGGTGCTGGTGGTGGTGCTGCCTTGCTCGTACTCGCACTCGTGGCCGTGGTGCCGGTGGTGGTGCTACTGCGTGCTCGTGCTCGTGCTCGAGCTCGCTAGCTGCCTCGTAAGGCCCCCTATTCGTGCTCGCGCAGCAGCCTAGCTGCCCCCTTCGTAAGAGCTGCACTCACCTCCGAGCTGATCCTCTCTCCTATAATCGCAGCCTAAGTCTGGATGCAGCAGTGTACTATCCTCGCTACTCTCTGCCCAGCCCACCACACCCTGTATGCTCCTGCACCCGGCATCATCCACACTCATCACTCGCTGTCTCTCCGCTACCCAGTCTGGATCCAAAGGCTGTGGCGCTGGCAGTGGGGCCTCTACATCATCCCTCCTGTACTGAGGGAGGGGAGGTGGCTCGTCCTGTCGTAGCCCCATCTGCCTGCGTACCCTCTCTAGGGGTATCCGCCGTACTCTCCCGGCCTCCGTCCTGCTATCCAGAATGTATACTGGATCAGGCGCAGCTGTACGCGGGCTCCTCTACCAGGCTGGTGACCTCTGTAGGGTCTCCATACAATGTCTACTGCTGTAAGGCCCTCTAGCAAGTGTCTATAATAGACCACATCCCGACCTGCAACAATCGCCGTGGGTGGCCCACGACCCCAACCACCTCTCGAAAGCCATATCGGTATACGACTGTGGGCTCTCGGTTGCCGGGTAGCCTTACGGCCTCGATGCATACGATGTGCTCGTATGCCCAACAAAGGCAACAAAAATGTAGAACAAATACCAAATCACCTCCTCCTAAGGCGATAGCCCCATAACTCCTCAGATAATTGCACTGATACACTGGTGCCCATGCGAAACAGTGTGCTCCTCCACCATCTCCAGCAAGTAGCACCCCATCAATGCTCGTGGGAAGCGGCCTCCTCTCGAGTCCGGGAGGGCGGCGGTGATCCCAACCATCATCAACACCGCTGGGCCGTGTCTCGTGACGATGCGCACGGTACATGTCACCGCATTCGATACTCACGCTTATGGTAGGTCGCAGCAGCGTGCCGCATCCCCAAAACTCGCAAAGATGTTGTCCATCGCAGCCTCTCGACCTACTCGAAGATCGCTTCCTCGATCGGTAGCCGCAGGATGCGATACACATCCTCTAATGTGACGGTCATCTCTCCGGTCGGCAGATGGAACACATTGGCCGCCGGATCCCATCTCTCGATGAGGGCGACCATCGCCGTGATCCTCTCTATCGCTTCTGTACTCTCTGGACCCCGCCGAGTCCCACCTCGCGCATGATGGCCCAATGCGCCGCAGAGACATGTGGCCTCATCCGACTCAATAGTGGAGGCATCCTATCACGCATCGTCAACTGCTGACGTGCCTGCAAAACCAACCCACATTCTTAGACCTACTCTTTATTATAACATCTACTTTACCATCTAAACCCCCTTTTGTAACACCCAAAACCTAACCCCACACCTAACCCTTCTCCACCCCCACAACCAACCCCACACCGACCCGAACCCAACCTAAAAACCCAAAACCCTAACCCAACCACCACCCAAACCTAACCCCACACCTAACCCTTCTCCACCCCTAAACCAACCCCACTCCCAACCCAACCCAACACCCCAAAACACATTCCAATCACCCAAAACTCCCACTCCACCTAACCCTTCAACCCAACAACCCCCATCCACCCAACCCACCTTCAAACCTAAACCAAAACCCTAAATCCCATCCCACCCACCTTCAACCTAAACCCAAAACCCTAAACCCCAAAATCTAACCACACACCACAACAAGCCACCCAACCCACCTTCAAACCTAAACCATCAACCCAAACTCCCATCCCACCCACTCCAAAAACAATCAACCCAACCCCACTCCCACCCCATCCACAACCCAAAAACAATCAACCCAACCCTACCGCCGTGCCGACCGATACATAACCGACGCCGGTCACCCCATTTCAAAACTCCTTCCTCGAAATTGAGCGACCGATGCGGCCGCTTAGTGACCGACATCGGTCACTATCTCTCTCTCGAGCCGAACCCCACACGGCCCCCAAAACCATTTTTTCCTATTTTCTACCCATTTACCCACCCAAACACCCCCAATTTTACTCACCTAGCCGCATTACCCTATTTTACCTCTCTACCCTCTCTCGTTTTCAAATTACGTCTATTTTACTCCTCATTTCCTAAAACACTAAATTCCTACCCAAACCCCCATTTCAGCCTAATAACCACCAAATACATAAAATAAAGAGTTTAGAACCTACGGATGACGATGACACGTCATCGTGGTGGGATGGGTGGTGGCGGTCCACTGGTCCAGCCTTCCCAGCCTCCTCGCTGCTGTGCTATGGCTCCAATCCCGATCTCGCTGGGTCCTGCCAATCACCGCCGCCTCCTCTCTCAATCGGGCCACTATCAACTCTCTCCGCCAATCAAATAGCTCCACCTCACTCAATAAACCTCCAAATCAACTCTCCACGCCGACAAGTCAATTTGGATTGCAAATAACAAAGTGACAATGACAGCCGTATTTTTCTTTTTTATAGGTTTTTCGATCCTTAACCGATGTCGGTTTCTTTTTTGCCCTAAGAAACCGGTATCGGTCCCTTAACCGATATCGGTCATGCAGAATCGACATCGGTTTGATACCCAACTTTCACCCCATTCTTTGCCCTTCTTTACTCCTTGCCTCTTTTTCACCAATATCGCCTCTGTCCACCTTTCTCTGCTCACTTGTCCACTGACTTGACACGGCTCGCCTTTGCCTACAACATTTGTTCACTTGTCCCCTACCTATTTGGCCCGACCTACGACCTCAACCTACCATTTGGCCCGACCCAAGGCCTTAACCTACCTATTTGGCCCGACCCAAGGCCTCAACCTACCATTCGGCCCGACCCAAGGCCTCGCCCTACCTATTTGGCCCGACCCAAGGCCTTAACCTACCTATTTGGCCCGACCCAAGGCCTTAACCTACCTATTTGGCCCGACCTACGGCCTCAACCTACCATTCGGCCCGACCCAAGGCCTCAACCTACCATTCGGCCCGACCCACGGCCTCGCCCTACCTATTTGGCCCGACCCAAGGCCTTAACCTACCTATTTGGCCCGACTCTACCTATTTGGCCTCCAAGGCCTCACCATTCGGCCCGACCCAAGGCCTTAACCTACCTATTTGGCCCGACCTACCTATTTGGCCCGCCTCAACCTACCTCAACCTACCCACCCCCG
The DNA here is from genome assembly GCA_018340775.1 of Taxus wallichiana var. yunnanensis. NCBI lineage: Eukaryota > Viridiplantae > Streptophyta > Pinopsida > Cupressales > Taxaceae > Taxus > Taxus wallichiana. Next base: position 22,851,798 of record CM031239.1, on the reverse strand, counting down.
ACCCAAGGCCGTATCCACTTGGCCTCGACTCCAAGGCTTCCATACCATACCCACAATCAACGTTTTATTTTATACATCCATCATGTACCTTGTGTTCAATCGAGCTCACCGTTTGTGTTTTAGCATGATTAGGGTCCTTGACTTGATCTGTCAACCAGCTTTGCCTGCACTCTGACCGTGATGTTTATCTCAACCAAACCAACCTTTTGAGTACGCCGAACATGCCTACATGTTCCGGTACCTTTACCCGTTATATACCCTAGAGCTACTTCCTATGCCTTGATACCGATTATATCACCCTTGTTTGGATAAACTATCGACCTTTGCCTATGCATTGCTGGTTTGCTAGTAAAATCATGTACCCTAGTTACTATTGCATTTCAACATGCGCCTCGCTTCTTGACCTACCCCATCACCTTACCATCCTCTCTACCACATATACCCTTTATCAACCCTATCCCTTATTTCCCGTTCACTCAATCTGTGATAGATTTGAGGGGTATTACCTATATCTTTAACATGAGAAACCACTTCATATTATTGTCTGCGCAGCTTTACGTAACAAGCTACACGACAATAAGGGCTAATGTAGACACCAAATTCGTGTCTCACGACCCTTGTGACCCGCATCCCATTTCGCAACCTAACCTCATTACCTAAACTTTACACAATTATTTATTAATTACCTTGTAATTGATAAATCCACATCACCTTACCCGCCACCTCACTTTGCCACCTCATCATGACCTAGCCCTAACCCTAAACTAACCTAATTAAGACCCATGACTTATTCTAGACTCACATCCATAACTAATGCCTCCTTACTCACACCAAAAGCCGACCTTCTAGCCACTTGACCAAGCCCGCAACTGATCTCTCGGGAGAAAAGCAGGGAAGGTGGGCTATTTTACTAAAAATAGCCTACTTTTTCCTTACCGATGCCGGTTCCTACTCGACCGCCGTCGGTTACGCAACCACCATCGGTTCCCTGTAAATGGGCTCCCCAAACCAAAACAACGGATCGGAATTTCATTTTGAGAGATCAGTCAAAGGATTTCTGGATCAACAGAGAGCATTGCGAGCGAGGAACAGAGTCCAGATCTTCACTTGACAGAGCAGAGACGAGTAAAGAAACCAGAAGTGTTTGCAACCAAGGAGATCAACTTGCATCTCGGTCAAAACCAGTAAGTCAGATCTTACATGTCCTTTTGTCATAACATTTCTTATGTTTCTTGAATCTCAGTCCTCCTAAATCCGTTTCTGAATCCACTACCCAACGTGCCATTGCATCTAACTGTCATTCTTTCACTCCTAATCACCCCATTTCTTAATACCATCCAAAAAAGCCAGCTATTACAAACACCATCTGTACCAAGAAGATCCTATAACCTACCGGTATCGGTTATCGAATCAATCGCGCCGATCATCAATAACCGCCATCGGTTCCTCTGATCAAAACCAGAAACCAGCCTTTCCCCCTACCCAGTTTAACAAAATAATTTAATTGATATTTTGCAGTCTTTTGTGTTAATTCATATTAGCAGGGGAACTGACCACCTTCGAAGGGAAGTTTTATATTTCCTGGGCCCAAGGCAGTTTCCTCCTTTATTGTTTAATCAAAATCTTGTGGTCTTGTGTTCTTATTTGCAGGTAGTCCTTCCAAGACAAAAAGGAGTTCTCCACAGTTAGCCTGATCTTTCTCTACGGTACGCGCACACCATCTCGACATTCAACAGGTATTCCTCCTAACCCTAATCTCATCTGTTTCTAAAAGGAATGAAAGGATAGAAACAACTCTATTCCCAGAAGCCGAAACATTCCGAGTGAAACACAACTAGCCTCATCTCCTCTAGACAGGGATAGGTACATCCCCTCATAACTCAAGCTAGCACTATGGAACATCATGTCTACCAGTCCCTCCCCAAACACTATCAGCATCAACTCCTCTGAGGCCTTTGAGGAGATCAATTACACCTATGTCCCTAGTATCGGTAACCATAGTATCCTAAACACATCCTCTAGGGTGACTGGCATCTCACCCATCAAGACGTGGAAGGTGTTGGTTCTTTCAATCCCATCTATTAATGAGGGTGACCATTAGACTCAATCGCCAGATCGCAAGCTGATAGCGTCGGACCCCAATCAGGCCCACCTCCTCCACATGCCACCACTCCTTAACTCACACTACACCTTGCACTCTCAATAAGCGGGGTGGCACTGCTCTCATCCGTAGTTGATCTCTCCCCTACATCCAATACAAACATCAAATTAATCTACCTTCATCATACCCAAACTCAACACCTCACCTATACCTACTACCCCATGTCGTTCTTTCTTCCCCAATCTACCTTTATATCACATTTCTATCTACCCACCCCCACTCTCACCCACTATCATCTACCCATGGGTGTTTCACCCCCTACCTATGCCATATTTTGTACGAGAACACCTTATTTTCCCTACTTGTCTCACCCACATGACTCCGAGGCCCTTTCGGCCCCTTTTTCTCCAAAACCTAACTAGTTTCAGTTATCTCTAACCAACACCAATCACCTTCTAAACAAACATGGGTCACTTGTTTCTTAACCGATACCGGTTTGACCCTACTACCGACACTGGGCTTAACCCCGACCGATGTCGATCACTATCGTGGTGAAACCCGCGACCCCCAAACCCTCCTCTTAAAAATCCCTCTCCTGACCCTTCTACCCACCCATTCTCCCCTACACTTCCCTCAACCCCATCCCACCCCTCATTCACCCACTTACCTCTCTCCCCATTCCTATTCTACCCAATTTACCCTCCCACATTTCAAATTTCATTTTCCCCCACACACCCAATATTTCAAAACCTGACCTATCACCTAATCTATCTCAAAAAACATGGAAAGGGTTTGATGCTTACCTCATCACGCTGCCATCATCGTGGTGGCACATCTAGGCCACTGCACCGGTGGCCCACCCGATCCCTCTCCGGCCTCTACCATCACTAATCGGTCACCTCACCTCCAACCACCCGAATCCAACAATCTGATCTCATGGACCCGCCTCTCAACTACCAATCACCCACCGTTTATCTCACCAACTCATCTTTCCATTCCATCTAGACACTTTCCAACTTTCCCTCTCTCTCATGTCATTTTCCTCTATTTCGCATGGGACAAATGATTCTAAAAGCATGGAATTTTTATTTTTATAACATCCCGACCTAACCGATGCCAGTTTTACCTTCACTAGCATCGGTCATGTGCCCTACCTTATCATGGTTGGTTACCTTATACCAAGATTCGGTTACCCTTGATCGACATCATTCCCCCTCTCTTCCACATTGCCCATAATTTCACCCTATTACTCTACCCATCACTCTTTTTTCCCTCACCTAAATGCTTACCCTAACCATTCACCTCACCCTCCTCACCTCATCATTCATCACTCACTCTTACCACCGGGTGAGGCATATTTCTACCTCTCCTGCGGCTTTACCTATGTCGTACCCATCTACCCACACCAGCCCCCTTGGGGTGACTATCGACCTTACACACTCGCTCTACCTTATGATGATGTTACCGTGATGATTAGCCTTACAACCTTACCTTTCCTTCGCCATGACCTTTACCCAAATAAATCTTGACCCTTTGGATGTGCCGGAGCCACCCTATGCATTCCCGCATCTTACCTCATTGAGTTCCCAGACCGTATCCTCTACCCTAGATACTGAACCTCAACAACCCGTGTTTGGATAACTCTGATTGATCTTAGACAATGTAGAGTTTACCTACTTTTCAACCTCGGTACCATGTTGTAGTTTATACATGTGCATGCGTTTGACTGTCACTATCTTTGACCTTGACCCATTACCTAGATTACCCGAGTGGACCTTTTTCCTTTCTTTACCCCTGTTACCCACCTTCTTCTTCATCACATTTACCTTTTATCAAACCAATCACCGATTCTTCCTTCTACCTCATCGCTTCTTGGTTTGAGGGGATCACCTTCACCCACAAATACGGAAACCATATCTTATTTTTGTCAGCATCATTTATAGATACAATCTACGCAACAAAAGGGGCAAAATGTAGACACTAAAATTAGGTCATACTCCCCTTAATCCCCGTCAAATAAACACTTTGAAAAACATTCACCTAACCATGGCCCCTTTCATCCCAATCTAATATTAATTTAATTAATTTAATTAAATTAATTCATTATCCTCATAATATTTATTATTTAAATATCCCGATTGGGATAATACCCACATATCCACCTCATCTAGCCACCTCACCCCGAGACCTATTCTTAGTAAGTTACCATAACTAACTAAGACCTACCCAAACCCTAAAAATCAATGCCTACATTCCCTCTAAAAACATTTATTCCCGTTAGAAGGAAGCTTCCATGCCAATCCATGGGGTAAATGAAACAAGATCCCGTGAAAATCAAGGGGATATTCCTAGTTTAGTAAACCTAGGAAATCCCGCCAGTAACCGATGCGTGCCGTTACCTAAACTCTTGTCACCAACTCAAACCACCGTCTATTACCATTTAACCTCAAAACAACCTTATTTTGAGGTTGGAACCTTTCAAAGAGATTAACACATCTTTTGAGAGCAAGTAACAAAACAACTAGAGCTGCATGCAAGAAGAACCGGTGTTAGTACATACATCAAAGCATCCATATCCAGCACCGAAAGTAATCACAAAGCCATCTACCTTAATAGGAGCATCCGGGAATTTCTAACACCATATTAGGTTCATTTCAATTAATCACCTACCATTACCAACCGGACGTCAAGCTTGTATAAACAGTAAGTTTTGTTAACCTGCACTAGTTCATTATTGTTTGGGCAGATCCTTTCACTTATGTTGTTAGTTTCTATTCCCATTTCATTCCCCACCACTTTACCTCCATGTAAACTTGACCATCCTTTTCCCATACCCCTTTAATTTCCCATATCTGATCTTAGTCATTCTTGTGCACACCCAATACCCACACAAATCTTGCCATCACCCTTCCATCTTCATCTAACCTTAGATCTACCCTCACCTCAAATTTTATTGAATTTCCTATACCACGACCATACCAACATCGGTTACCCACAACCACCATTGGTTAACCTAAACTGACATCGGTCATACTAGATGACATCGGTCTCATGTTTTTACCGAAACCAAGGACAAAACTTAAAACCTCTACCAAATACCCAAAATAACCCAACTTTGACCTTGACTAGTACCGCAGTTTCGACAGAGACCTTAACCTTAAGATTCAATCATAGCTTATCATGTTGTGAACAAATTTGCTTATTGTAGATGAATGAGATACCTAAATCATTTTAACTACGGTAGGATTTTCCTTATTATAATCATTAAGTTGTTTTAAATAGTGGGTTGACAAATGTCTAGGAAGTATCATGCTTCCTAGATCTATCATACACTAGGTAGTCCACTTTGCATATATTTTTTAAATTTTATTTAGTGGTATTGTTTTCCATTCTAGGTAGTTACTCCAAGAAAAAAGAAAGCTCTCACGATCAGTTGTAGATCCAGAAGTCATATGCACAAAACAACCTACAACTAGCATTTCAACGGGTATTCCTCTGGCCCTTTACCTTTATCTGCTTGTCAACATTTGAAGAAATGCATCTAGAATCGGGTGAAACACCGCCAATTTATCGATGTAGTTCTACATATACATACCAAACATGTTCACATCCTTACAACATAGAATAAAAGCTATGCACCTAGAGTGAAAGTGGTAATGCTTTTTGTCATGTTGTCTAGAGTATCTCACACTACGAATGTGATGTTAAACAGGTTAATCACCATGATAAGTCCAGATTTGTGTAGGTGCATTGTTCCTTATAAACCTAGTAGAAAAAGTGACTCAATATCTTCCCAATTTAAAAGATTATCTCTGTGGAATACCCACTAGTGCGCTACTATCCCGTATAGTGTTTATACTAACATATCTCTCCTTTTAACTTGATATATCCACTTTATTTCCATGGCCCTCATAAAGGTAGATATATTGTTTGCCCCTCGTATACCAAGATACTATGCTACCTATCCGTTGAATTGAAAAAGTCCATTCTTACGCGTAACCATGCTTTTCACCTTGCATCCTACTAATTCATATGTACCATGAGCCTAATTATCGCAAGCAATACTCATAGTATCACTAATAGAATGAGAATCCTCCCACTGTAGGATGCCTTCTTTTGATGGCTCATTGACGTATGGGTCCTGAATAGTGCATACATAGACTCTGTTTAAATCCTCCTCACTTAGAGGTTCAACATATGGTGTATAATTTCCATCTGCCGAGAGTATCACAACCCTTTCCTCCTTGTTTTCAAATATGATATACCCCTTATTGAATCTCAATTCAGCATTATTCACATAACACCAAGGGCATCCAAGTAGGGCTGGAAAATTTTCGGCTCCTACAAGTGCTAATTCCTCAAAATCCCCAGTGAACTTGGCCCCTTGTATAGTTATAGATGCATCTTTCAAGACTCCTATGGGAGTGGCCTTAGTTCGGTTTTCCAAAACAACACATTAGATGATGGCAGTAATGGAGGCCTCCCCATTTATACCCATGCATCTAATGTAATCACATTTACCTCCACACCTATATTGATTAATATGTTTCTCAACAACCACTCATC